>OX439036.1:108441983-109641983 GCA_949317995.1 Acholoe squamosa | reverse complement strand
AAAGCCCAATACCATCGCTGCCATAACAATGAAATATTTTGTGTCATGAGCTATATCAGCTCTAGATGTCAGGCTAGAGAAACATTTGACTAGGCGTAACACCATTTACTGGGAATCTAATGACAGTCTGTCATTCATATTTGATTATTCCACCCTCTTTATTTGGGCAATGGAAAACATCATTTGTGCATCAATTTACACCAGAATACTGAATGGTAAAGAGCCACCTGACTGATTTCTAATCAATACATTAATAGTGTAATGGGTTAAAATGATAATAAAACATTCATCAAAATAGAAGACGTATTTGGTTAGGATGAACTGAATAAAAACCTAAAATAAATAGAAAGAACTAAAAACAACAAGGATAAAAGTCCTCTATTGACCTGACAGTAAACCTATAGGTTTAGCTATAGCTGGTTGTAATTTATGTTTGGTTGAGATGCTGCTGCAGCAATTCACTGAAAACATGATATTTATATCCATAAGTGTTTGAATTGAAAAGACTAACCATATGCCCATGTGACACACACTTTGTTCTATAATGTTCTGATAGGCGAACTAACAAAAAGCTTTATGGTCCTAATAATTCTGTTCAGTTAATAATCTACTTGACTCTGCTCATTACCCTGCTAAC
Source organism: Acholoe squamosa (assembly GCA_949317995.1). Classification (NCBI taxonomy): domain Eukaryota; kingdom Metazoa; phylum Annelida; class Polychaeta; order Phyllodocida; family Polynoidae; genus Acholoe; species Acholoe squamosa. Next base: position 109,641,346 of record OX439036.1, on the reverse strand, counting down.
TGACCACATTTTAGTAAATATAATTTCGCACTCAATTTGAAGCAGAGACAAATTCAGATTTTGATTAGAACAAATTAATGAATGCAATAGACCTCTTCATCTCATCAAATTCCGATTAGTATTAGCAGAGATAAGGTCTGAAATTAGTATCAGGAAGAGGCTGCTCCTTAATGAAGTTATTTAAAGTCTTCTATTCACTCAATCACTATAATGTATCTTAATCGTCTACATATATTAAGACCTCTCAGGAGGCAGTTGCACAAGCTATGAGGGTATTTAGAAACAGACTTTATTCGCCATTACATGGTGCTTTAATGACTGATACTACAGCCAATTCTGACACGTAGTCTTCCAGATTGATGTAATAAAGAAGTTCTCCAATTGTCTAATAGCTTTGAGCCATTATCTAAGTTACATTCAGCAGGGGCATGCTACACTTAGTATGACCATGGCTGTCCAGAGGCCATCAACCCACCGTATACATGTTAGTAAATAGTTCCGGTTGCTCGCCCGCCAAACAGAGTCATGGAGTAACCTTACTTCCGGTTACACAAACCAAAAGGAGGATGGAAAAAAAGCCAGATTTCTATCCTAACGACCCAGGCTCAGACAGACAGGAGTTTCAGTCTAATGACTGTGGTAAAAGCTTTTTTCTCATATCTCTTATTTTCCTCCTTTTTCCTCTCAAAAGTTGCTGGTGCGTTCAACATTTCTCTTTCTTTCTTTTTTGTATCTAGTTTAATTTTAACCTTGTGCGTTATTAGTGGTGGCTCCACTACGCGATGTTTTGGCACATTCTCACTAACTGCTATCCCTATAGTGCCTAAGCTATAGGGTGTTAACATTCCTATATTGTAAACATGAGATTCAAATTTGTAAACATGAGATTTCAGGGGTTATTTCATGGGTGATCTCTCTCCTTGTGTGTCATATTTACAAACTAACCTGCACCTGCATAGACTCTGTGATTGGGTAGGAGTTCAATATATAAACAACAACACAACAAAGTATAAATAACAACACAGCAGTCACACAGATCGCAGGGTCTTGTACTGTAAAAATCAAACCTGTCTGATATTGAGTTGCAGAGACTCCCCAATGTGAAATTCTGCACTGTTTACATAACATCAGCTTGATTTAGTAAACAAAAACATCTTTCTGACAACACAAGCATGCTTGAGAGCACACACAATCACATCCCCAGATAAACAAATAGCTCCCTCAACATACACATTCCTTGTAATGGTAACAAATACTACTGTTTAACCCATGTTTGTCTCCCATTTTCTGAGAATTGCTGCGATTCTCTGCAAAAATCACGTAGTGGAGCCTCACCTATTTGCATATAGTTTCCATATATATGTCTTGGTGAAGTTCCTCATCCCTCAACCAAATTAGGAGGGGTGCTTTCCTGCCATCTTTCTCTTATTTTATGTGTAAGGGTCAATCCAGCATTGTCAGACCGTGATTTGCATGTAGGCCTTAATTCATATGCAAGGATATCCAGTAAACTACCTTACTTTGGACCCTTTGAATTTTTTTTTTTCAAACATGTAAACTTGTTGATCACTCCACTACCCAAAGGAGGTGAAAATATTGTGACCAAACAAATTGAGGCTCAGTTTCACTTGTTATTTTGTGTATATAAAGACATGACAGTCCCATCCTATTTGATAGGACTTGTTACATAAAGATGAAATGATGCACATCGAGATGAGAGAAAAGATAAACTTTTGAGTTGTTGTTCAATGTATAACCAAGTATACAACTCACTCGGTGTGGCGAGTGTTTTGGTCTCAATTACACTGACTGTTTATAGACACGAACAAGGCTCATAGGCTGCTATATAACAGTCCTAATAAACCTATATAATTGATACAGTACTTGGAAATCAAAACAAGAAAAATAAAAAGAACACAAAAAAATTATCAAAGTATAGCTTGTACCCTGATCGTACTTGGTAATTAGTGTGAAAATTTGCAAAATAATGCAATTTGGAGAAAATTCCCCATAAGCAATAAAAATATAGATTAAAACACATTATTATTTACAAGATTATTTACAAAAGTTCAACATGACCTCATTCAGAAAAGCTATGGGGAACAAGGATGAATGAAGGTTGGAGGTAGACTAATCAATATTAGCCCTAGGTTTTCAGTTTGATTTTTAGTACACTACACACTCACAGACTCCATCCACATAAGAAGTGATATTATAGGACAAACACATATTTAACCATGAGAGACATGAAACTGAGCCAAGCCAACTGCCAATTGCAACTTGCTACGGATTGAAAAGATAATTTATGGTAACTTTCATCAGAAATATCAGCAATCAGGACACTGTCGTCTATCACTTCAAACCTTGGTTTTTGGCTTTGTTCATGTAGATCTTGTATTTGATGTATTCGGGCCTTGAACTGTGATTTCTGCTAAGCATCTTGATGCCAGTGTGATAGTTTGTTCCACATCTGAGATCCTATGTAAAGGGGAGATCTTTTGAAAATGTCTCGTTTTGGCCTTTTCAGATCAAATTTCACCTTGCCTAGTGACCTTGTGGGCCTAGCTCCAGTGGTGTTTTTCACAAATTTGCCTTGTTTGGCATATTTGTACATATATACTCACAGGGTTTCGTCCCTTCGTCTGTATAGTTTGGGTACATTACATTTGTCATGCAGCTGGTCTATGTACATGTCTCTAACACTGGTTCTGATGCATATTCTCAATCCTCTATTTTGCAGACATTGCAATTTCCCAGTCAAGTTAAAATTTGCTCCTGAATGCAAGAAGCTTAAATAGTCATTATGCACACTAACAAATGAAGAGTGAGCTTAATAAGCAAATGGAGCTGGAGCCTGCTGCAGCAACCTTCAAATTACAAAAGCATTCAGTGAGGCCTTTGGGTAATGGCTATTACAAAGTGAGATTTACAACACTGATGTACTGCTTCTATACTTCCATTAGCTTGCTTTGTTCCTCACAATTATAAGTTAGGTTTTATGACTGCTCGTACACCATACAGTGCCTCTATATGACGGCTTTCACTTCAGGGGAACATAAAAACACAACCACTACAGCCTCGTAAAACTACATGCTGATCATGTGAAACTTAAGCAATCACTTACCATGGCAAAAACAATGCACGAGCAGGAGACCATTTCTTAATGTACTACAATCACACTAATCACACCACACCAATCACTTACCATGGCAAAAACAATGCACGAGCAGGAGACCATTTCTTAATGTACTACAATCACACCAATCACACCACACCAAGCTGTACAGATTTTGGTAGGACTTGAAGATCCTAGTTATAGTGCATTAAGAAACGCCCTCCTTCCGCTGCCAGGATAGATCTTCCCAATAAACGCTAAGTCTTGTCAATTGGATATCTATGTTGGTATTTAGAAGACTCGTCTACCTACAGTGCCAGGCATGGAAAATAAGGAAATTAAATCTAATAGCTGGCTAATGATCTGAAATGACTGAGAGTTACCATTCCACTGCTATACTTGCACAGAGAAAAGAAGACTGATCACTTTGACATATACTGCACAGGTCACGATTGTCTCCCACATGACATGCGTGAAAGGCATGTTGAATGAGGTTGACACTCTCACATTTGGTTCGTCAACTCCATTCGACATGCGTAATGAAGACAGTTGTCATGGTGACATATGTGCCATGTCCCAATGACATGTGCTCTATGTGTCAAATCAAGTTGACATGGATATACATGTCATTTTGTCAGGAAGACTTTTTTCAGTGTGGTTTATCAAACTTGCCAGTCGGATCCTTAGTATCTTTCATGGGTTTATATCCAAAGCTCTGCCCCTCATAATGATCCCCCCGGGGATGTCAGCTATTTCCTCCATGATTTAAGGCAATTTACACTGGACTGAGTCTCAATAAATCTGAGTGATTGGTTAGGGAATTGGCTTATCCCTTTTGTCTGTGGGCAAGGCTGACCTTTAACCCTTTTAGGGCAGCCCATTGGTCCTCATGATGCACCAATTAAGTGCTGGTGAGACTTCATGGGTGCATTATGCTGACCCTCTGGGACCCTGTAAGGTTGGCATGATGCTTGAATGCAGCCCTGGTGAGTTACTCACCAGGGCTGCATTCAAGCATCATCAGCAACTAATGGGCATAAAGCATAAAAGCATCAGCGGTCCTTAAAGGGTTAGGGCCGCTAATGCAGGAGTGCATCATGCCCAGTGGTCACCATCAGCATGATGCTCCAATGAAGTGCTGGCTACTCTACTCGCTGGCTATTTTATTAGTATATCATGATAACCCTGTAATGTATCAGTGACCTAAGGGCGGCATGATGCACAATAATGCATCATTACAACACACAGGCATGATGCACTTATGCATCAAAGGGCCTTGAAGGGCTAATCAGTTTGATGGGTCATGGTAAGTTTGGTATGGCCCTTTATGTCAAGGTGAATATCGATGCCCCATTGACAATGCACTGAGACCACGTATTGTACCCCTGCGTTAAATAACCAGCGCCAAATCCGCACGATGACGTCATAGGTCCACCGCGCATGTGCAGCATTTTTGAAACGTAAACATTCAAGATGGCGGCGGTCAGGATTTCGCGATGAAGATGGTTAAATAAGAGTTAATTATGGATTATATTGGTGAAATATCGATTAATTATCAACCCAAACACCTTGACATAAATGTAAAGATGAACTCTGACCAGTTTGAGCTTCCTGTGTCTTCACTCGCGTGTCCTGCCCACTCCACACTCGGCCTACCAGCCTCGTGCGGAACGGGCAGGACACGCTTGTGAAGAAACGGTCAGCTCAAACTGGTCATCCTTCACCTTTACCATTATGGGTTAGGGGTGACCCTATAGAGAAGTTCATCCGCATCATCAGTATTTCTACAGGGAAAGGTACTTCAGCCCTTGCAAGCTTGTTTAACTAAACATGCGTGTTGGCAAGGATTAATGTGATTTGCTCCAAATTGTGAGTTCTTTTCATGAGTAAGTCTCAAAGTAGTATTCCATGAGGGTGAGTGGAATTAAATTTATACAACCTCAAGGCAAATAAGTGCAGAAATATTCAGTTTGGGATAATTCACATGAATCTCTGTAGGTGTCTAATAATACTGCCTGAAACATCCCTTAGAACACTTTCTAATCATGAAATAAAAAACAGTCGCTTTCCGGAAGCAGTTGAGCAAATAGCTATAAAACATGAGCTCCACTTGGTCTTAAACTGTACCTCTTTTTCCTCTCTGGGACAGCATGCACAAACAGCCCCAGAAATTAGCTTGGCTGGATGAAAATCATCTCAGGGTGAGAAAAAGTCATTTCGATCAGGTATGTTTGCTTTTCTCTCAATTTGATTTGACCAATAATAAATGTCATTCCTTATCCGTCCTAAAGGTCGCCAATTGTTACATCACGAGTAAGCAGTTTGGCCCTGATAGCCCTGATGCTTCCAGATCTCATATTAATAACTTGTACCATTGCTATGTCTGAGGTCTTGTAATGCATAATTATGGCTTAAGTGTCAGGATAGCCAACTATGACGTGCTTTATAAGGCCAGCAAAGGTATGTTCATAGGGGTAGGACTGGTAATAGGAACAAATAGACTAGAACAGTACTGGTGATATGAAGAAAAATGCTACTTCAGGTATGCCATGAAGATGGTTACAACAGGTGTCCCATATATGCCATATACCGGTAAGTGTATTACTGTAGGTATTTGGTCCAGACTGCATGGTGTGGGTCAGGTGTCAGTGGCGAATTTAGATGGGAGGAGAAGGGGCATGCGCCCTCTCCTTTTCCCCAGTAGTTTGACTTTATTTGGCTCATTTAAGCCTGAACCTGAGCCAAAAACTTCTCTCAACTTGGTAAATTGCAGCGACATTCACCTGAATCCCTGTACTTATCTTATTTTATTGATCCCTAATTAAACTTTCTAGTCCTAAAATAAAAGGCAGTCTCTTTACAAAAACATAGATCTGAGCAATTCACTATAAGACATCAGAATCCTGGATCCGCCACTAGATGGGTGTGGCAGCTGCAGGCCTGTTAGTATATGTGGTGTGATGAGTGATATACTCACTGTGTTGGTGCTAGGGGAAGGTGTGAGGAGTGGAAACTGACCAGGGGGAGCAGGTGGCTGCAGCTAGGAGCTACTCCTATCAGGCCGGTGTTAACAATGTTATTGAACAGCTGTAAACCTTCCATCAGGATCTTAACCATTTACTGCCCGATAGCATCTTAATCCTTTGAAAGCAACTGATGCGGGAATGCATCATGCCCATTGGGCATTACGATGCATGAATGCAGCCCTGGCAAGTAACTTACCAGCGCTGCATTCATGCTGGTGCTACGGGGTAGATACACTCCCGGAGTGTTGCCAAAATGTGCTAATGCAGTGCTGGTGAGCTAAATCACTCACACTTCACTGGTGTATTTTGATGACCTATTCCTACAGCAGCACATTGCTATTATTACATATCATTTAATACTTCACCTTAAAAAAATATTACCACTATATGTGGTTTCTTATATGTTGCCTCCATCATCTGTCATACTAGTAATTGGCATGATCAAGTTGTCATATGAGAAATATCATATGACTAGTGGTGTATGGTGTAATTATCTCAAGGCTCTTATAAATAGTGTTATTTCCAGTTGTCACTGGTTTATTCAGCTTTAGGCAACATGTAAGAAATATCAATCATACAGTAGTTAGTATGTAGGTAGTTGCACATACAGTAAACATACAGTAATTTATAAAGTATAATGTTCAGTTCCACTCCACCTGTGAGGTATTAATGATACAGTGTCCAGCATACTTCTAGGTGGGTTCCCACACCTAGCTCCTGACCTGCTGCTTAGAGGAATAATGTAATAATGGATAACTTTACCCTCTGGTGGAAGTCTTGAAGAAGATAGCCTCTGGCCACTAATGGTAGGAAACCAATGCCTGTCTAGCATAGTTTCACCATAGTGCAGTGGTATAGCAGGTAGCAGGAGATGACTGGAGATGTTACCTCTAGAGCGGTTCTTGGTGATGTGTCTTCCTGGAGGTGCAGACAGGCTATTTGTAGCAAATCTTGGAAAAGCACCTCCAGACTGACTGGAGCCAGCAGCATCTGCCTAACTCTACAATTGTTTGAGGGGACTCTTTCAAGTGTCACAGGGGGACAAAGGACCCCCATGGACGCCGCTATGGCCCCCATTGTCTTGGTCGGTTCTGCATCTTCAAACCCTCATAACTCGGTCGTTTATGCTTGTATAACCGCCATTTTGGGCATGCGCAGAGCTGAATGTGCCAAGATTATAATGCCCGCTGGATAGGCGCGTAACTCCCGCCAGTTTGTCTGTAGCTCACTCGGAGGTCGATTCAGTCTCCATGGCGTAACTTCCTTAATACTGGGAGTTCCGCCTTGATCTTGGGCTCATTCTGACCGTCTAATTATGGGCTTTCCATAGATATTTTGATATTTGACCTAGGTTGCTCAGGAGCGACGCTAGAGCGACCGGAAGGTTATGGCGTCGTGCTTATGTAACCCATTGTTCAGTCCTTAGAGTGCTCAGACACTCATGACGGCGTCAGCGGTGCTCAGGCACCCGTGACGGCCGGTTGCATTCACTTACAAGTTATTAATTTGTGCATTGAACCATGAGGTCGCACACTGAGACCCTCATTTTTATTATATTGTGCAGTGAACCATTAGGTCGGAGCCTTTGATGTCATAAACTCTGTCTAACTGACTGTGGCTGGTGTGCAGTGGGGCATGAACGCTCTTATACAAAGTTTGAGCGCTCTTATAGCTCTTAGAACCAACCTATGTATTAATTTCATAGATATTTCTTTGATTAATACAAAATATGTTAGAATTTATGGAACAATAAAATGGTATATCATAGAATACTCCCTCTCCCCCGAAAGAATGCGAAACTCCGTCATTTCGCCGAGGGAATGTACAATTTATACAATTTTTACCTTATTTTGGAGTTATATACTGTTTTGTAAGAGGATTTGAAGTAATGGGGAGTGCTTCAAATGCAATTTTTGTGGTAGAGCTTTGTCAGTATAAACAATTTTCTCCTGGGTATAAGTACATTTCCGAGTTTCTATATCTTACCATACCATAGCTTATTTGCTTATGTAACATCAATTTTGGGTACAATTTTCCATTTTTATGTACAACATACAATTTGGCAAATAGTGTGCAATTTTGGCATTTAATGTTCAATTTAGCGTGCAAATTGAACATAAATGACAATTTTAGTGTGCAAATTTACAATTTCGCGTGTAATTGCGTTCAATTGACAATTTCAGTATGCAAATATATAATTTTTGCGTACATTTGGCAATTTGAGTGTGCAAATATATAATTTTCGCGTATATTTGGCAATTTTAGTGTGCAAATATATAATTTTTGCGTACATTTGGCAATTTGAGTGTGCAAATATATAATTTTCGCGTATATTTGGCAAATTTGGTGTGCAAATATATAATTTCGCGTACATTTGGCAATTTTTAGTGTGCAAATATATAATTTCGCGTGCATTTGGCAATTTTAGTATGCCAATGTATAATTTTGCGTTCAATTGATAGTTTCTGTATGTACAAATATAATTTTGCGTACAGCTTGGATACACATAGCAATGTTGATTTTCTAAAAATCTGACTTCAGTGTATGAATTGGGTACAGACATACAGTATAATGTGCAACATATAATTCAAATGTAAATTGGATACAACTTACAATCTAGTGTGCAAACATACAATTTTAGTGTGCAAATTGGGTACGAGCGTACAATCTGGTGTGCAACATACAATTTTAGTGTGCAAATTGGGTACAAGCGTACAATCTGGTGTGCAAATATACAATTTTAGTGTGCAAATTGGGTACAAGCGTACAATCTGGATTACACTATTCAATTTATGGGATTTGAGACAAATTTTTCCGAGGGCCGGAAAAACAAAGTACTTCATGTACAATAGGCTTGTTTGTCTCTGAGTTACTCATTGATTTTGCTATATGGGTGTATTAATTGGCAATTTCGGCAGTGGGCCGCTGCTTAATTGACTTTTCCCCTAGCCTTTTGAGTATGTGTCCCTGAAAGAGATTTATTTGGTGAGTATCTTAAGTAAACATGTTTTATGTCAACAATTTTCTCAACAATTTTTTTTTTTTTTTTTTTTCATTCATTTTTCCAACAATTTTCTTGGATACCTAAAGTGTGTTACTTTAAGTAAACCTTGGCATAGTATACAAGTGCTAGTGGGTACAAAAACTGTCTTAGTTATCTACCTGCATTCATGTATATTAATGTTAGATTTGTACAATTTTACAATTTGTAATTTGCAATTTCGCAATTTTGCGCGTATATGCGCGCATTAATCATTGATTTTGTGAGAATACCATAGATTTTCATATTATACATCAACAAGTGGCTGTGTATATAATTTTTTTTTTTTTTCTAATACTTTGATAATTTCATTGACAGTGGAGGTGTGTGTCATGTGTGAGATGTGTCATCTCAGTATCTCCTGGTGGTGGACTGGGGGCAGTCTAGGCTGTGTGCAGCCTAGGCTGTTTCCACAGTCACCGGGGAGGGCTGGTGGTTTAGAAAATTAGCAATAGTCTGCATGTTTGACCTTGCGGTCTCCTCCTGTTGTTCGTCAATAATTATATCTGTTGTATTTTCCAGTGCTGTCATGGTCACTGGGCTGGTGCCACAATCATTCTGGAGAAGCATGGAGTAGTACAGTCCTTTGTTTTTAAGGGCTGGTATAGTACTGAACCTAGTGCGCCAAGGTAGGTGTATCACCTGAGGGAGGTGATAAGCAAATTCTCCTCTCTGTGTTGTTATAACTGCTGGTCCATTCCAGGTAAATATAGCCTTAGGTAGTGGGAAGGTTTTAACCACTATATCCTTATAGGTAGGGGCAGCTGCTGATTTAATCTCATCAAATTCATGTGGTATTGGCCTCAAGGGTAGCGCGAAGTTTGAGTCTCCACAATATATTTAAAAATATATTGTGGGGTTTGTGCGCTTGGCCACATTTTTCTTGCCACAGTGTGTCTGTGCAAATTTCTTAAGGTACTTCATTATTCTGTAGGCTGAGTAGATGGTCAGGGTGAATAATATAGCAATTATCAGGGTGTGGGTTTCCTGAATTGTGAGGAAAGGGGTGTGGGTTTCCTCTGTAGGGGTTAGTTTGGTAGGATTCTTATCTGGGAGCAATTTGTGTAGGGGCAGCTCGGTGACTAGTCTGAATGCTTTGGCTGTAGGCAGGTAGGCTACAGTTCCTCCTAGTCTGTATAATTTGAGTAGTATGTATACTATAAAAATGTGAGCTGATATCCCTAGGATGAGTGCTAAGCTTTGGAAGATTGGATGCTCTGTAACTCGACGTAGGTATGATTCCTCGTAGCGCGTTTCCATTTCCTTATTAAGGTTGGAGGCATCTTTTAATACTGTTTTGGCAAAGGGCTCTAAATTTAGTTGAGTAATATCATCCATGATTGGATTTTCCTGTAGTTTTTCTAAGGTTCTAGAAAGGTTTACTACTGGGAAATTTGGAAGATTCTCTCTTTCATCTGGTTTGGTTTCAGAAATTTTGTTAAGTGCTGCCATGAATGGTAAATTATTTGTCTTGAGAATGTAATGAAATGATAAGGTTGAGTTACAGGGCAACCTTGTGTTTGGAAGAGAAAATTCTCCTACACTGATCGTGCACCCACAGGGTACACCTATGATTGAGTAGGACTGGGCCTTCCGAGTTTCAGACGTTTTACCATGGCAGTTGATAAAGTAATGGGGTTCATTAGTAGTGACCAGATACTCATCTTCAGAAATGGAAATAGCATGGGTGGTAGGTGCTTGCAGTGGTGAAACTGTAAACTTGCAATGTTCCTTAATCTGTTGAGCCTGGTTAGTAAAAATGGCTACAGGGCATGTAGGCCTGTGTTTATAGATTCTACCATTTACATTTCTGCATACCTTTACTGTAGTACCTTCACATGCCTGCATATCTGCTGAGTCCAATTCGATAAATAATGATTCATCGTAAGATACTGCTAGAAACTCAGTTGTGGTTTGTAGTTTGGTGACTCCTCTGGTGGGGGTCTCCTGTGTGTCTATAGGCATGGGTGATGTAATCATTTGGTACAGTTTGAAGGTTGAGGTGGTAGATTGAATTATAATGTCCAGATGAATATATATATGGTGAGCTTGAGTAAGTGTATGAGGTCAGCTTCTGTGAATAATAGAAATCTAAGTCATTAATTGCGACTTGTGCTCCAGGGTGTGTAATCCTAAGTTTGTTATTAATGTCAATTAGATATCTAGCAAGGTCTGAGGGTGGCACTATATCAGGGGTTAGGATCCCTGATGATAGCATCCTCAGGGCTGCATTTGTCCTTTGCAGTGATTGAACTGTATTCATTCTTGCTGCTATGATAATTAATGCATCATTTAATACTTGCATTTTTTCCCTTTGAGTTTTCTCGTGCCTTGAATATGAGTCAAGTGACCTGGACATGTTAGAGGCCCACAGGTTGACGGTGTCACCTATGGTGTTGATTGTGCTGTCCAGTACCTTCTTATCTTGGATGTATGCTTTAACAAACTTATCTTGTCTGTCTGTGATCTTTTCAATGAGATTAGCTGCTTCCTGATCCTGTTTAGCAAATTTTCTTAGTATTTCATCTATGTTCTTGAGCTGTCCCATTACTTGGTTTACATCTTCTACTGTGGCTAGACCTAGCACACCGCGAAACAGGGGTGCTAGAAAACCCAGTATGGCCTCTCTTTTGGCCTTGTCCAATGTGTTTATGGGGTTGGATAAGAACAATTTGATGGAGGCTAGTGTTTCATTTATCTCCTTGTCTGCAATTTCCAGCAAGGTGTCTAGCTCCTTAGCTTGTTGGATAATTTGGCCAGAGGTATGATCTTGTAGAGTAGGAGTGGTCAATTGGAGTATTCTATCCCTTATGGATCCTTGGGTAACGGGTGCCCGAGGTATCTTGTAGGGAATAGCTAACAACAGTGTTGTGGTTGTATGTCCATTGACCAATGGTTGAGGGCTAGGTTTGAATACTACTCCTATGTTTTGTCTCACCACAGGTGTATAACCTGCAGTAAGTGGTTTTGTAGTATATAATAACAGCATAGTTAGCAGTATGGGTGAAACTCTCAGTGTCCCCATGGTGCTTGTGTAAAGCAAGTTTGCTGTTTAAAGTCTTGTCAAATTTGTAGTGATTTGGTGCTGGTAAAGTCTAAGTGTACGGTGTAACACTTTAAATGAAGTGGTTCAAACTGTACCTTTGCAAGATTGAGCTGTCTTGGCAATATGTCCGGTGAGTCTATAGAGATTGACCAGTAAATGGTAAGGTCAGGTTGAAGGTGAAGTAGGTGTGTTCTTTATCCTAGTGCAGTCTCTCCTAATGGAGAAGTGGGCTGGCTAATTCCCAAGTGGGGTCCTGTAGACTTGTGTTCCAGACTGCAGCTGGATGAAGACTGATGGTGGGCTATGGTCCACAGTGCTTCTTATGTAGCCTACCCTACCCACATCCATTGTGGGCCTGGTATTGTTTCTCTGGAGTCAAGGCCTTGATCTCCAGTGTCTGCAACTGTGGGGGTCTATTGTGTAGTCTGTGTACTGGTAATTAGCTCCTCCTGTCATCCAGGACAGCCATTCATGACCGTCTAGACAGTTGTCTGAGTGTAGCTTATAAGGTCAATTGATCTCTATAGACTGCTGTGTTGGCATAGCGCGCTCTTTCATGTGGGGATTAGGCTTTAGACACTCCATTGTGTTACCCTTACTCTTCTTAGACTTCATGTCTGCTTTACTTGGGGGGTCCCAGTCTTTGACCCTTTTCAGAGGCAAAAACCTACTGATATATTTACAAATTTGATTGGCTTTATATACATATAAGTAATTCATTATCAGTCACACATGTCTTATGTGTGGATGAAGAGAATTTGTAATACATTTTGAAAATCTTATGTCTTTTGGTATCTCAATCTTGTTTCTAATTTCTTGAAACTGCACCACACCTAGATGTTTTTCTTAGTATGTGGTGTGCAGGCCTAGGCTTGATAGGGCCTATGCCTGTGGTTTCTCTTGTAAGGGTGATATCATTTTTGTTCCTTACAATTTTGCTGTAGTATTTGGCCTCATGTGGAATAAGCCTGTGTGCAAATTCATTATTTCTGACAGCCACAACCTTTTTCAGTCTGTCTATGTGCACTGGTCTGGCCACCAATAGATTGGTGTCCAAGTTTCTGAGTTTGGCACTTGTCAAACTAGGTCTATCTACTACAACATATGGTCCCATAAAAAGGGGTTGAAGTTTCTTACACTCTGTATTGGTCAGGATTCTTGGTATGTTTAGGTACACCATGTCGGTGACCTTGATTTCCTGTGGTGTAAGTTTCTTATCATATCTATCCTTTCTTTCCTTTTGTAGCTTGGCGACCCTTTCTATAGCTTTCCTCCTAGAGGTATCTTGATTTGTTATCATGTTAGCTACATGGTCTGCTACTGTGGATATGTCTTCCTGTATTCCCAGCCCTAAGTCCATTGGGGTGGCTGGGTTTCTTCCATGGAGTAGGAAGAAAGGGGTGAATCCTGTGGTTTGGGATTCAGTGTTGTTTAATGCAAAGGTTATGGGTTCAATAAATGAATCCCAATTGTTTTGGTGCTTTGAGCAGAATGCTCTGAGTGCTGTGCCTATGCTAGCATTGAATCTCTCTACAAGCCCATTTGATTGTGGCCTGTATGGTGAGGAGAATTTATGTTTGATCTTGAGGTGTTTAGTTAACTTTGTGAACTTTGCACCTGTATAACATGTCCCATTGTCTGTTTGAAGAGTGGCTGGTGTTCCATGATGACAAATTATATTCTTGTAGAACTCTGCTGCTGTTGTCTCAGCTTTTAAGTCAGTAGTAGCCCAAGCTGTTGCATATCTGGTAGCATAATCTATGCAGACTTGTATATGTTTGTTTCCCCTGGCAGTTGTGGGAAGTGGTCCCACCGCGTCTAGGTTTAGGAACTTCATTGGTGAAGTCATGTACTCTCTCACTGTCATTGGCGTTTTGTGTGAGTGTACTTGCCTTTTTGCTGTGAGGCATGTGTGGCAGGTGGAAACATATTTTGTTGTGTCTGCTAGCATAGACTTCCAATATACCCTAGGTCGGAGTGCTGACAGCATCCTACTGGAACCAAGATGGCCGCCAGTAGGTGAGTCATGGAAATACTGTAGTGTACTTGTTACCCATTGCTGTGGTATAACAATTTGAAGTGGTACAGTATTGGTTTTTCTCCAATTTATGGGGCATATATGGACTAATGTACCATTTACCAAGGTGTATGTCTGGCCTTGGTTGATGATTCTATTTCCTTGTGCTTTTGGTGCAGGCAAGGTCCCATCCTCAAGATACTGTATGAGGGGTAATAGGTCCTTGTCTTTCCTTTGTTCCAAGCCAAGGTTTGTACCTGAGATGGATGTGTCGGGAATCTGATCCAGTAGTTGATTTATATCTAGCACATGTTGTTTTATTCTGTCTCTTTCTTTTTCTTTTTCATCGACTATTGGCCTATCTTGTGCCTTTTGTTGGGGTGTGTCACTCTTGTTTTGGTGTGTAGGCTCCTTTGGAGGGCCTATTCTCGCCTTGATGGGAGTGGCAACCTTTTTCTTTAAAGGCACAATTTGCTTTTTGTCAATCTTCTTTGTCTCAGAGTTCTTTGATTTAGTAGATGCAGTGTCTTTTGTGACATTTTTCCTGGCAGGTGGGGTTTTGGTAGGTTTGTTTCCTGTGACCTTTTTCTCATTTAGAATAGTTTGTGATTGTGTGGGGGGTTTTGGTGTGCCCTCCTGAATCATTTCTCTAGTCTTTGAGCGTGTGGTCATAGGACACAAATGGTTTGATGTTTCCTCTCCCTGCATTGGTTCAAAGAATCTGACTGATTTAGAAGTTGCTTGAGTAATAGCATATATTGTGTCTTCTGGATCTTCATCATCTGAGTCAGGTGGGGTGAAGGGTGGCTCCTTAGGAGTTGCCTTCAGCATCTGATTGAGTGATGAGAATTCGATAGGCTCGAAGTCATTATCTGGAAAGAGTTGTGAGTATTCTCTCTCACAGTGGCAAAACACATAGTGTGTAGATTGCTTCAAGATACCCCTAATGGGTGTCTCTGGCCTTTCAATGGTGTTGGGTGGATCATCCCTTTTGAATGGTACTTTCTTTGTTACTTTTGCAAACTTGGTTCTACTGGCTGCTCTAACTCTCCTTGGTGGGGGTGGAGGGTTAGTCATGGGTCCAGAATCTGGGTATTCTCTTCTAGACATAGCATCTGGTGGTGTGTTATCATCACCTTTCACGTGTTGGATGGTGAATGAAAATTGTTGTATGTCTAGAGCCCATCTGGCCCATCTATGTGTGAGTCCTGTATTGGTTAATAGTGAGATTAGGGCTGCATGGTCTGTGTATAGTTGGAAGTGTCTGGTCTCTAGATAGTGTCTGAAGTGTAATACTCCATACACTACTCCCAGTAGTTCTCTCTCTGTGGTATTGTAATTTCTCTCATGTTTGGAGAGGGTTCTACCTGCAAAGGCTACTGGTCTGAGCACTCCTTCATTATCTCTCTGTGAGAGTACAGCTCCTAAACTCACATTGGAAGCATCAGTTGCCAAACTGAACTCTTTCTCATAGTTTGGATATCTGAGAAGAGCATTGGTACAGAGGGCATGCTTTAATGTTTTGAAAGCATTATCTGCCTCTTCTGTCCAGACAAATGCTTTGAGATGTGTCTGTAGATCATATAATGGTCTAGCAATTTGGGCATAACCTTTGATAAACTTTTTGAAGTATTGGCATAGGCCTGTGAAGGATCGGACATTTTTGACTGATTTTGGTGTTGGGAAGGTTTTGATTGACTCCACCTTTGTGGGAGATGGTTGTAGTCCCATGGGTGTGACTCTCATTCCCAAGAAGTCTATTCTGTCTATGAAGTATTCACATTTTGATTTCTTCAGTTTGAGTTTACCAACTCTTAGGCTGTTGAACACATCTTCCAGGTCATGGAAGTGTTGTTCGATTGATGGTGATAATACCAATATGTCATCTAGGTATGGTAGGGCACATTTGTACTTGAGTTTGTTCAGAATTAATGTGACTAGATGGCAGAATCCCGCCGGTGCCGTCGCTAAACCCATCGGCATCCTTTCATAGACATATTTTTTGTCATTTGCTATGAATGCGGTTTTATGCTGATCCTCCTGTCTTATAGGAATTTGAAAAAATCCCTGTTGGGCATCTAGCTTACTGAATACTCTTGGTCTGAGTGACCCTATCATGTCTAGAGTGTCATCGGCCCGGGGTGTAGATAAGGCTTGATTTATCGTGTTCTGGTTCAAATAACGAAAATCTGTGACGAGCCGATGGCCTCCCGATGATTTTTGTACCAAAAAGGATCTGGAGGCCCAGGGGCCCTCGGCACATTCTCTCAGAATGCCCTGTTGTACTAGCCTTTCACACTCTTCCCCTATTGCGGCCTGTTTTTCTGGTGTTTGTCTATATGGTAGGAAATGACATGGTACTGCCTCAGGTTTTACATGTATAGAGTGTGTATACAGGTGTGTGGCACCAATGTCTCCATCTTTTCCTACGAATACATCATCATACTTGGTCAGCAGTGACTTTAATCTATCATGCTGATCTTTGGATGTGAGCACAGATTTTGGTGGAACATTCTCTTCCAATTCTGGCTCGAGGTCATGTGCCTCACTATGTATAGCAGCTATTTCAGAGAGTCTGATTGAGTTGGGTTCAGGGTCAGCATATGTGGACTCACAGTCTGAGTCTGTGTCACTGAATTGAGTTACGTCCTCAGGCCGTATGGCTGAGATGGATTGATCAGTGTGTGGGGTAGTGTCTGACACCTGTTGAGGTTTTTCTAAATCAGATTCCTTGACTTCCTGAAATAGAGCTATGATGGCACCCTTTTTGATTTTATGTGGGCGCCTGCTGGTGTTGAGTAACACTAGGGGATGTTTGTTATTTTCCCTGGGGGTTACTGCTGCCCTTTGAACTAGATATGGGGCATTGTTATTTCTTTGGAGGTTATCTACTACTCCAGTTTTCCCTTGCAGTGATTGAGTAGATGTGACCTTACCCAATACTGCAAGTTCAGAGAATGGAGGGATGGTAAAATCCCTCACTGCCCTAATGGGTTTGAGAATTTGTTCAGGATCAACATTAAATTCAATTTGAGATTTTGTAGTGCTTAAGAAATCTGTGCCGAGTACAACGGGCTGTGTGAGGTTGGGAATTACAGCAAATTGGTATTGGAATCTGACACCTTGGATTCTAAAGTTCAGCATAGCTGAATGTCTAACATGACACACCGATCCATCTGCCAAATGGATGTTGATTTTAGATTTCCTCAGTTGGATATGGAATCTCTTTTGGAGATCCATGAGGAATGATTGTCTGACACAGGTGATAGTAGCACCTGTATCAACCAAACATTGTACATCTGAAACATCATATAGATTTGCATTGATACAGCCATTTTGAAGAAGTACAATAGAAAGCTTGGTACTCTCACCTGTATCCTTTGATGATGAATCTGGTGGGGTGATGTGTATCACTGATGGACGTCTCTGTCTGTTAGATGGTAGATTTGCACTAGCAATTGTCTCTGGTTGGATCTTTGTTAATCCTGATTGATTGTTTGTATTTGGGGTGTCACAGTGCACTGGCCCATCGGCACTGTGACATCCTAGTTTTCCTGGTTCTGTGGGGTGGTTGAGATGCTTGCCACCAGGAGTTTGGAGATTTGATCCATTACATGAGGTGGTATTTGGGGGTTACTTTGTTGGTTCCCCTGGTAACCTCTTGTGTCAGGTTTGTAATCCTCCTGGCGTGGGTTGGAACCCTGGTTATATTCACCAGAGTTGCTGTATTGGCCGGAGTTGTTGGATCTCTGGTTGTTGTAGGCGCCATTGTTGTTGTAGGATCCACTGTTGTAGTTCCTATGTGGACTCTGGCCCCTACTGTTGGATCCTTGACTATAGGATCCAGAGTTGTTTGAACCCTGACTGTTGTTGTAGGATCCAGAGTTGTTGTATGATCCAGAGTTGTAGTTCCTATGTGGACTCTGGCTCCTACTGTTGGATCCTTGATTATTATAGGATCTGCCATTACTTGGGGTTCTGTCTCTCCTATCACTGTATGAAGAGTTACCATTGTTGGAGTTGGAAGAGCTGTTGTCTTTCCTACTGTTGTGACCCCCCCGGTTGTTGTTGTTGCCCCCTCTACCTCTACCTCTATTGGATTGGTAGTTGGGGTCATAGTTATTTCCTCTGTATCTACCGGTAGGGTCTCTTGATGCAACCTTAGCTTCCTGTTGCCTTACATGGGCACTAGACATTAGGTTAACATCTTCATCTGCACTAGTGCTGATTTCCTGGACCTTTTTCTTAGTAGGCTGTGGGTTGGATTCTGCATCTCTTACCTTCCTAGATCTCTCTTGGGTCTCAACCTCTAGGGCTAGGTCTAGGGCTTGGTCAAAAGAGTCTATTTTCTTGTTCTCAAGAGCTACAGAGATCCAGGGCCTCATGCCTTGGGTAAATGCCTTGCTTAGGGTTTCATCACTCTGGCGTTGGGCATTACACACTTTCCTGAGATGGCATGCATAGTCTAGAACAGGTTCATCTATCTTTTGTGCACGGAGTGCAGTCCTTGAGATTATATTGTCTCGAGTAGCAAAATACTCTTTTAATTTATTCACTACATTGGTCCATGTCAACATATCAGGTGTGGCACTCTCCCTGAAGGATTCAAACCAAGCTAGTGCTTGTCCTTCGAGGTACTTGGGTAAATATGTTACCATGGTGTCACTGTCTGTCACTTTGTACTTATCCTTCAGATATTCTGGGAATTTGTGATCAATGAATAATGCTGTTGACATGAGTGGTGATGGGTGTGAAAAGGTTTTGGGTTTTGTTACCTCATGTATCCTGATCTTTCTGTCGTCCTGCTGTTTATTGACTATGAGCTTGGTCATGTTGGACACCATGGAGATTATGATGTCATCTTTGGATCCAGAGGCAGATGGTGTGACAACAGGTGTGATGGCAGGTGTGGGAGGTTGTGGGGTCTGGGATGATACCATCTTCATGAGATCTGCTATCTGTTGTTGTTGTCTCTCTAGGGACTTCCGCTGATCTTCCATGGCCTTCTGTTGAGCATCTATTGCTGCATTCCTCTCTGCCAGTTGTTGGTTGAGGATCCTCTCCCTTTCCTCCTGCTGGGACTTGTTGGTCTCTAGGGCAGTAACTGCATCTTGGATGGCCTTCTCATAGGCCCTTATCTTCTCAGCTGTCTGATTAGGTTGGGGGCCTTCATCGGTGTCCATGATGGAGGGTGTGGGGGAGGTGTCTCTGGAGGAGTGGCTGTCAAAGGCTGGAGCTGGGGTGGAGGATCTAGATGAGGGTGTGGATCCACCCCCTGAGGCAGATCCTTCTTCCCCTGAGGTAGATAGCGTGAGTTGGGCGTCCTGTAGAGATCCCTGGGAAATGTTGGATCCCTGAGAACTGGTTGTTCCCTGAGTAGACAGGGTGGGTGGTGTGGGGTCTACTGAGTGTGGGTCTGTTGTATTGGAGGCTGGTTTGCCTCCTGCGGGCCTCCTAGATCTTGGTGGGAGGGAGACCTCTTCAACAGGCCCCTGACTACGTAAGGTCTTTGTGTGTTGTTCTGCCAGCTTGACTGATAAGGCCTTGATGTGTGTGGTGGACCTCACTGACGTGTGGGAGACCTCACTGACGTGTGGGAGACCTCACTGACGTGTGGGAGACCTCACTGACGTGTGGGAGACCTCTCTGACGTGTGGGAGACCTCACTGACGTGTGGGAGACCTCACTGACGTTTGGGAGACCTTACTGACGTTTGGGAGACCTCACTGACGTTTGGGAGACCTCACTGACGTTTTGGGAGACCTCACTGACGTTTTGGGAGACCTCACTGATATATGAGAGATCTTACTGTTGTGTGAGAGATCTCATTGATGTGTGGGAGATCTCACTGATGTGTGGGAGATCTCATTGATGTGTGGGAGATCTCACTTGATGTGTGGGAGATCTCATTGATGTGTCGGGGATCTCACTGATGTGTGGGAGATCTCACTGGTATGTGGGAGATCTCACTGGTGACCTTGGTGGGTATGGTGTCAAGGTCAAGGTCACTGGGTGGGTGGAGTGGGTCTAACTGTGTGTATGCGGTACCAGCTTTAATTTACTGTGTGCATGATTGTTCCCAGTTGCGGTACCAGCTTTAACTTACTGTGTGCATGATTGTTTTTAGTTGTGTTACCAGCTTTAATTTTTATGAGCCTGTGAGATATGGGATCTTAGTAGGATGTTCTCCACCACTTTGTCATACTAGTAATTGGCATGATCAAGTTGTCATATGAGAAATATCATATGACTAGTGGTGTATGGTGTAATTATCTCAAGGCTCTTATAAATAGTGTTATTTCCAGTTGTCACTGGTTTATTCAGCTTTAGGCAACATGTAAGAAATATCAATCATACAGTAGTTAGTATGTAGGTAGTTGCACATACAGTAAACATACAGTAATTTATAAAGTATAATGTTCAGTTCCACTCCACCTGTGAGGTATTAATGATACAGTGTCCAGCATACTTCTAGGTGGGTTCCCACACCTAGCTCCTGACCTGCTGCTTAGAGGAATAATGTAATAATGGATAACTTTACCCTCTGGTGGAAGTCTTGAAGAAGATAGCCTCTGGCCACTAATGGTAGGAAACCAATGCCTGTCTAGCATAGTTTCACCATAGTGCAGTGGTATAGCAGGTAGCAGGAGATGACTGGAGATGTTACCTCTAGAGCGGTTCTTGGTGATGTGTCTTCCTGGAGGTGCAGACAGGCTATTTGTAGCAAATCTTGGAAAAGCACCTCCAGACTGACTGGAGCCAGCAGCATCTGCCTAACTCTACAATTGTTTGAGGGGACTCTTTCAAGTGTCACAGGGGGACAAAGGACCCCCATGGACGCCGCTATGGCCCCCATTGTCTTGGTCGGTTCTGCATCTTCAAACCCTCATAACTCGGTCGTTTATGCTTGTATAACCGCCATTTTGGGCATGCGCGGAGCTGAATGTGCCAAGATTATAATGCCCGCTGGATAGGCGCGTAACTCCCGCCGGTTTGTCTGTAGCTTACTCGGAGGTCGATTCAGTCTCCATGGCGTAACTTCCTTAATACTGGGAGTTCCGCCTTGATCTTGGGCTCATTCTGACCGTCTAATTATGGGCTTTCCATAGATATTTTGATATTTGACCTAGGTCGCTCAGGAGCGACGCTAGAGCGACCGGAAGGTTATGGCGTCGTGCTTATGTAACCCATTGTTCAGTCCTTAGAGTGCTCAGACACTCATGACGGCGTCAGCGGTGCTCAGGCACCCGTGACGGCCGGTTGCATTCACTTACAAGTTATTAATTTGTGCATTGAACCATGAGGTCGCACACTGAGACCCTCATTTTTATTATATTGTGCAGTGAACCATTAGGTCGGAGCCTTTGATGTCATAAACTCTGTCTAACTGACTGTGGCTGGTGTGCAGTGGGGCATGAACGCTCTTATACAAAGTTTGAGCACTCTTATAGCTCTTAGAACCAACCTATGTATTAATTTCATAGATATTTCTTTGATTAATACAAAATATGTTAGAATTTATGGAACACATCCTTATCATTTCCATATCTCTTGGAAGCCTGATGTTTTCAGTTAAAATTAACAACAGAGGGCAATATCATGACACATGCACACATCTCTGTATAGTCAGATCATAGCCTGTACTCTTTTGTTGTGTTCTGTTTATCGTTTGAAATGCTATTGGGACAAGTAGAGATTGAAGAATTCTGTTTTAGAATTTAGTCACAAAATGCTTGACAGATCAGCTTGGCTCAATGTGAATCTACTCTATTATGGTTACAATGGGAAGAGCACAGATGGGGTACTTTTGGGCAGAGGAGTGCACACAGGAACAGCTATGACTATATATTCACACACAGGGTTGTCGTACCAGTGTCCCTTATTGAGTCACTACTGTGGTGGCTATTGAGCCAGCAGTCAGTACGATCACCCAGTAATGTAGCCAGCTATTTAGTCACTATGGCAAAAACCCTAATATCACATGGTAAGATTTGGCCCATCTCAAGTTGTAGGGGACTGAACCTGTTGTATTGAAACAAGGTCCAGGATGATTGAGTGAATGTCATGATCAGGATTGTGTTTCAATAGTTTCCACGACAGGTTCAGCCAGCTACGACTGGAGATGGGTCAGATCTTAGCAGGTGATCTTAGGATTTTGGCGCTGGTGACTAAATAGCTGGCTACATTACTGGGTGATCATACTGCCTGCTGGCTAAATAGCCACCACAGCAGTGACTCAATAGGGGATCCTGGTATGACAAACCTGCATGTGAATAATTAGTGGGTAGCCTTAGCTGCTGCCCTCTGCACTCCTTTGCTCAAATGTACCCAATCTGGGCTCTTTACACTACTACCTATAACCCTGTGGCCAGGGCCTTTGGCTCTGGGAAGGCATTTTTTTTCCCCTAAAGAATAAAATATCATTTGGAAAAGTGTGGTGTTTCACCTAAGAATTGAGCATTTCGTCCACACATGGGTCAACTATCTAGTTACTAGTATGCAGTGGTGTAGATAGAGCACTAGGCCTTACAAAGCTGTCATGCCTGGTATACCCAACCCTCACCCACCATGGCTTTCTAATAAAATTACAAAGGACATCACACCTAGCTGACACCTCAGCCCTACTATTAAGAAAGAATAACAGAGCATTTTCGATATAATTAGGTCATTAGATATAGATCTATCATATGTGATTTGAAAGGGAATTCTCTAGAACAATTATACATCATTTAGGCTGATGGGTTTCAGTTGTCTTCCTAAAACCACCTAAAACTGGCCCCAACAGGCCCCTATTCAAGGCCCGGCCCCTATTGATTTGACAACCTATCCCAGCCCCTATTCAAGGGAGGCTGCTATTCAAGGCCCGGCTCCTATATGAGACATTAGGGTAGTTACTGCAGCCCTATGCTCATTTGAACACAGGAGTGCATACTAGACCATGAAGGAGGTATGACTGGTCACTATGTAGCCAATAGTGGCCCCTATGACTGGGTGCTATGACTTCATAGTGGTGTGTATTGAGCTAGTAGTTGAATAAATACCAGCTACTATTTTAAGGCCTCTACTGGAGCTCACTATGGAGTCACTGATATGGAGTCATTTCTTACACCTCCCACTACGATTTGAGGGTGTCCAGTCGTGGAAACTATTGAAACACGATCCAGATGATATAGGGATTAGGCAGTAGGCCTAACCTTTGGGGAGGATTGCATGTTTCATAATAAAACCACTGTCATTCTGCGAACGTAAACGTATTTAGTTTGTTCTGGAATACCAAAATCTGGTTTATACTATGTATGATTTGACCTCAAGCCAATGCCATCAGATTTCTTCAATGTTTATATTCAGCACCTCAGGCTTTGCTGAGGGGTGCTAGGAATAACACATGGGTCTGCAGCAGTGCCTGGGGTGAAGCCGACTTGCTTATTTGAAGTGGAATAAATGGAGTAATCTGAGTTTATGTGTCTAATATAACCTGTATACACATGGGGACTAGTTTACTCTGGTGCTTATTAAACCTTTAAGGTCCGCTAATGCATTTAGTGTATCATTCCCCATAGGTCGAAATGATGCATGAATGTAGCCCTGGTGAGTAACTTGCCAGGGCTACAGGTTTGACACAGTCCCGGAGGGCTGGCATGATGTTCCGATCAAGTGTCGGTGAGCAGACTCGCCAGCACATCATTGGAGCATCATAATGACAAAGCGCATGATGCACTCCTGCATTAGCAGCCCTCAAAGGGTAATTAACAGTTGTGAAATAAGGATTGGGTTTGCAGAAGGTGTAAACCCACTAGCTGCCTCCCATGTGTAAATACAGGGATTGGTAAGGTTGTGTTTGTTAGGCAATGAGAGATATTGGATTTGAGGATGGGATAAGAATGGATTGACACACACTTGGAGCAAAGAAAGTGAGTGAGCGAGTGAGTAGTAGACATTTAATGCGATTTCGTCAACTAAGATCAAATTTATGACGAGGAAACAAAGAAAGAAGTGTAGATAGACCCTAAGTAAAGTAGAATGTTACTTGTAATTTGCAAAATAATTGATTATGTCATTATAAGTGAAAGGGGATATTTTATAAATATCATCATTATGTATGCGAAAGTGGTCCTCCTAGATATTTGCCGTGTCATTGAATTAGAACCCTCCTCAATAGATGCTGGGGTAAGCTTAGCATTGAAATTGAAAAATATACTAAAACTCAGGTTTTAAATATGCTTTAAATATGCCCTGGACCACATCTTGTAAGCAAGCAAACAGTGCTCAACCATATCAAGTGCAATCAAACTATATGTTTTTGGAAGTAAACAATTTGGAGTTCCAGTTGCTTGCGAGAGAAAATACAAAACAAGAAATACCAGTCATGTCACAAGGGGAAGGGCTAGGCAAAGGTGATGGTTTATTGCATGTTATTCTATGTGAATAACTTCTTCCCATAGAGATAGCATTGCAGGGCCGATATGCACACCCCCAGTGGCGTAACGTGTGCCGATCCACCACAGCAGCCGATCCGGTACCGTAGCCTCGTTCTGGGTGCATGTAAACATTCAAAATGGCGGACCGGCGCTCGTACGGGGAACTACGGTAACGGATTTTGATAATTTTTCCTTATTTAAACCCTCTAAAAACATAAAATAAATATAGAACTAAACTCCCCTGGTGTCCTCGGTGGCCGATCCACACCCTCGGGGGAGACCCCCCCTCGTGGTGGATCGTCCACCTCGTACACCACGGTCGTTTAGTTCTATCTATGTATTTATCTCTGAATCACAGAATATCACTTTGATACATGGTCTAGATCTTCTAAAAACCCAACCAACCAATTCAGATTTGATACAAATGGTAACAGAGTACCCCTCTGCTGACATCTTTACATAGTCCAGTAAGGGACACAGTGCCGCCCCCTATTGTGAGATATTTGCACTCCATGGGCATACACTCTGTAAAAACTAACTGTTGATTCTACCAGGATTCCTCATAAAACTGAACAATGAACCAGTGCAGTTTCTACAAGAAGCCCCCAGGTAGCAGTACAGTATTGAAAGGAATCACTAAGGAATCTCTGTAAAAATAACGATGGGTCTCTGGAAACTTTGGTATCAGGATTCTGTCATTATGTCGATGACAATTTTACAGTGTTACACAACTCCGTGCGGTAGCTAAATGATACCACAACCCAATAAGCTAGCAGCTTGTATCAGATGTGCCAACATTGCCATTCATGCACCTAATTTGTTTCTACAAATGCCCAAAATTAGTTCATTGCAGGGGATGAAGTTCTAGGCTGTTTTGAAATGACCCCCACGGCCAGCCACCATTAGCCCTTTAAGGGTCAATAATGCAGGAGTGCATCATGCCCATTGGTCGTCATGATGCATGAATGCAGCCCCGGTGAGTAACCTACCAGGGCTACATTCATGCATCATGCTGTCCCTACAGGGATGATACATAAACTCCTGAAGAGTCGGCATGATGCGCCAATAAAGTGCTGGTGAGCAGTCTCGTCAGCACTTCATTGGTGCATCATGCCGATGCATTAATGCATCAGCGGCCCTTTAAACTCTTTAAAGTTTGCTGATGCAAGAGTGCATCATGTCCATTCGTTGGCATGATGCACGAATGAAGTACTGGCGAGACTGCTCACCAACACTTCATTAGTGCATCATGTCGACCAATAAGCATGATGCATTGCTGCATCAGCGGCCTTCAAAGGGATATTAGGCTACCATTAGCCATCAAGTGTCCTATGGCCGTTTGTTGCTCTAGTAGATTATTACAGATAGACACAATCAGGGACTAGCCATACAGATTGTCTAACATACTCCTTCTGTAGCCATATATAGCATCAGGTTAGGCAATGTATAACTCTATGTGGGCTTAGCCCATGTTTAGGTACTATAGAGTGTTTGAAGCATGGTGATAGGCTAAACCAACAGGATAAAACAGATGCCTAACATGTAGAGCAATAGAGAGCATGTATAGGCCTACCTTTATTCCTGTAGTGGACGGTGAAAATTTCTAGGGTCACTGGAAATGGAACCTGGATCTATTGCTTGGCAATCCATCATACTAACCATTACACCATGATCCCGTGCCTGATATTTCCACCTACACACCTTTTATTTTATGTGAATAACTTCTTCCCATAGAGATAGTATTACGGGGCCAATCGCCACCCCCCGAGTGGCGTAACGTGTGCCGATCAACCACAGCCGCCGATCGGGTACTGCAGCCTCGTTCCGGGCGCATGAGAACATTCAAAATGGCAGACCACCACTCGTACAGGGAACTGCGGTAACGGATTTTGTTAATTTTCAGTTAATTAAACCCTCTAAAAACATCACATAAATAGAGAACTAAACTCCCCTGGTGTCCTCGCTGGCCGATCTACCCCTCAGGGGGTGTCTCGTGGTGGATCGGCCACCTCGTACACGATGGTCATTTAGTTCTCTCTAATTATCCTGACCCTTCATTCACACATTTAGGTGTCCCAACAATATCCTATGCCAACTATTGGTAATATTGAATAAACTAGATACTACCATTATGGAAAGAACCTCTTTAAAAAAAAAGAGCCTGATGAAGAAATCTTATCTTTATTAGCCCTATTGTATACATATAAAAGAGACCATTCAAATCATCATCCATTACACAATGTTTTTATAATCTCATAATATGAGGACTTTTTTCTACAAATTGTCATTTTCCTTAAGAGATTTAAATATCCAATAATGTCACGATGATATAGATTATAACAAATGCTATGTGATACAGACTACATTTCTTTAATGCCTTTAATATGTTGTGCCCTTAGCAGTCTGATGCTTTTCAATGGTTGCTGGTTGGCACAACCATTTCTGGAATATATTTCTTAGCATACATAAAGCTGCAATGAATGTTGGAATACACTTTCGTAAAGTCTATCAAAGATAATGCTATATTTTCCTCACATCCAGTGCCATTTAGTCTGGTGAGAGGTGAGCTGCAATGCATACAGTTAACAAGTCGCCAGCTGGTGTCAGCTGCTCTCTTCTCTTTTAGGGGAAGGTAAAACTCTCAGTTAAATACACTGTAAAAGTTGCTGTTGAATCTAGCAGGGATCCTCGTAAAACTGAACAGTGGGCCACCTTAACTAGTGAACCAGTGTAGTTCTTACAAGAAGCCGTAGTTGGCAGTACAGAGGTACACAAAATATTGTACAAAGAATCTCTGTAAAAAATATTTACGGATCTCTGGGAGCTTTGGGATGAGGAATGCGCTGTTATTTCGACAACTCTTTTTCTTACAGTGTAGTTTTGACTAATCTCCGCCGGCAGGTGGCAGGACTGAGTAGTCAGGCTTCTAAATCAGAGCTCTTT
Source organism: Acholoe squamosa (assembly GCA_949317995.1). Classification (NCBI taxonomy): domain Eukaryota; kingdom Metazoa; phylum Annelida; class Polychaeta; order Phyllodocida; family Polynoidae; genus Acholoe; species Acholoe squamosa. Next base: position 109,613,741 of record OX439036.1, on the reverse strand, counting down.
CTACACTGCAAAAAAGGTGTTTAGATCCTAAACACAATTCTAAACATAATCTTGCAACGTTTTTGTAAACACAATATCTTCCTAAACACATATAAAATGCTTAGAAAGATGACATGTTTAGCTATAATGTGTTTACATTATTAAGTGTTTATGTTCATTTTCTTTCACCAATTTGAGGAATTTCACTTTGATATTTGGATTTGTCTTTAAATTTAGAGTTTTGTGTTTTAGGAATTGGCTTGTGAATGCATTTAGGTTGAGGACCCAATTCTATTCATGCCCACTTTCTGATAGCGATCAATACATGTATATCAGTCTACAAGGACAATTATCTGTTCAAGTATTTAATCCACTTTGTATTGAATCCAAATCACATCAGTAGCAGGGCCCGGACTCATGGTCACATACAACAGAGAGACAGGGAGTATTCAGCGTCATGGATTCTTGTAATTCACAAAATTGGTGTCTAAGCACTGGCAGCTTCCTCATGGTGCACTGATAGCAATGATACATAGTTCAATTGCATTATCCTCTATTGTTAAAATTGTATAAATATTAAATTGTGTGAAACTGCAATTTAGGAGAATACTGCAACCTATTTTGACCTAACAATAGCTGATGGCTGCATGTAGAAGGTCCATTATAGTATACAGCTGCCATCTGGTGGATATCTTATATCTAAACACCTAGAAATATAAATGTTTAAAAGCTAAAGACACTTTTCTGTCCATGTAAAGTCTAAACATCGAAACATATTCAGCACAACTGTTTAGGTGTTTAGAATATATATGTTTAAATCCCAAACACATGGTGAACTAAACACCTGATGAACCAAAATATTTAGATTTTAAACGTGTTTAGACCTAAACATTTTTAAAACCTAAACACCATTTTTGCAGTGTACCATAGAATACCAGTCTGATTTCTGAAACCAGGCACGTGTTATGTCAATTTACACATCTGTATCCTTTGAAGTGGTATGGCTAAACCTCACAAACTAAACCTCACAAAACTGAATGAGATTTAACCACCACATTCTAACAAGCGGGGTTATGATAGAAATGGAGAAAATGAGAATTCTACATATTTTATGTCTTGTTGCGGCTTTTTCACAGTAATGGCATAGGGATTGAAAGTCATAGGTTAACCTAGAATTCCTTCTCTGAAAAGAGGGAATTGTTTCATTTGTTGGTAATGTCAACTGAAGGTCCCCAGTCCCGTTTTGAGTCACATGTAAACTGCATAGCAGCTCTATTGTTAATGTTTTATCTGGCTGATGACCATTTCTTTAATACGATTCCGTGAATGCAACAATACACTTCACCATACAACAATTTTCGCAATTTACTGAATTTCCAGAGAGAAAAAGAATTTCGGAGAAGACAATATTGCATCACTGAACGCTGTTTAAGTGAGGGTCCAAACAATACTTGCAGTTATACTTTGTAGATAAAAAAAAATGATATTCATGAGTCATAGCCTCTACTCACAAAGAACTTTCCTTCATTATCGCTCATAATGCCTCTCCTGGCTCTACCCTGTGTGCAGTCTCTCCTTTTTATTTTATGTGAATAACTTCTTCCCATAGAGATAGCATTGCAGGGCTGATCGCCACACCCCCCTAGTGGCGTAACGTGTCTCGATCCACCACAGCCGCCGATCCAGTACTGCAGCCTCGATCTCGGCGCATGTAAACATTCAAAATGGCGGACCGGCGCTCATACGGGGAACTACGGTACCGGATTTTGATAATTTTTCCCTATTTAAACCATCTAAAAACATAAAATAAATATAGAACTGAACTCCCCTGGTGACCTCGGTGGCCGATCCACCACGAGGCCTCAGGTCGTTTAGTTCTATCTATATACTCAACTTTGATAATCAATTCAGGGCGGAGGTGCACCTGTTAGTAAAGTCTGGAAACATGACTGGGTTAGATTTGAAGTCTAGACGGGATAATCGATTTGACACAGCATAAAGGGGACCTCTCCTGTAGGAGTCTTGTCACAAGGTCTGCTAGGGGTGGTCTGGCCTCTATCTGAAGCTAGGAGAAATGAGAGTCAATATACTTATTTAGGCCCAGACTCCACTATGTTATCATCACAAAAGAAAATCTATACTTTTGTTGCCATATTATGTATGTTTTGTGTCAATATCACATATAAATGTAGACTCTGTCACATACACCAGGTTTGTCCTGTCTTGGTTTAATGTAACCTTATATTCAGGATGTAATATAATGGGCCCATGATTATTAAAAACTTTCATAGCATGTGAAGTAGTAACAAACTGAGGCAAAGGTTACTGCGAATTAACTTCATCAGAAAATAAACGACGATGATTGCAAGACGCCAATAAACCGTGGAGTGAGTAGTAAAAATACCCCCTTCATTTCACATAATCGTGCCACATCATGTTACTTGTTAAATATAATAATTATAGTACAACAATACGGCTACAGGCCACCCTGGACCCACCCCCTCCATACACCTAAACCCTTCAACGGCTGATGATGCTGGAGTGTCACGATACACCAATGAAGTTGTCGTGAGATTGCTCGCCAGCAATTCCTTTGTGCATCATTCTGACCCTCTGGGGGTATCTCATTCCCAGAGGGTCAGCATGATGCTTGAATGCAGCTCAGGTGAGCCACTCACCAGGGCTGCATTCATGCATCATGACGACCAATGGGCATGATGCATTAATGCATCAGTGGCCCTCAAAGGAGTAATCTTAAGCATCAACAGTTACCTCATTACCACCTCTGGTAATTAGCTCCATCAGGACAAAGACCCGTAAATCAATAGGATGGCTACACACTGCAGCGATTGGTAGTAAAACCATCACCCCACCGCAAGGTGATCGGGGAGCTCCTTTGACACTAGCGGAGTTAATTAATTATTGAGGCTATTTGTTTATGGCTGGTAAATGGGGGGAAGATGAGGGGAAGGTGGAATGTGGGGAAAGTCCTCTAAGCAGTAGCTGGAGTTTATTCTCTGTCTACAGGCTTTGGAATCCAACTTGGTGCTTTGGGAATACAAAATCACTGCACTTTTGTTTCTTGAATACTTTACGCCCTGCTGAGCCCCTAAATACAGGGGTTGTACATTGAAGCAATTTTGAATCCCGTTGTTGGTTGAAGCAAAGTCTCTGGGTTCAAGGCCTAAGGAAGGCCTGCAAATGCAAAAGATTAAAACACAGACACGTTCATCCCTGTGGTAAACAATGATTTCCCCTTCAGTACAGAAAGACTAAGGCTAAGTATAGCTTTGCTAAAGAAGAATAAGCTGTAAGGTGTCTACAACGTAAGGTGTCTAGGACAATGTGCTGTGCTAGGACCAAGGGACAGAGGCCGTGGACAGGTGGGTGGGAGCAGAGAGCAGAGAATGACCTAAACCCCAGAGGAAAGGACTTCATCAGACTCAGCCTACAGAAGGTGTGGCTTCACTCAAGAAGATTTCACACTGAGTCAGGTGTTTTACCATATAGTCTGTACCAAGACATTGGACACCAGGACAGATGGAAAATACATCATTTATCATTATCCCTGTAATTACCAATGCATTGAAATACCTTTAAACCTAACGCATACATCACAACAAAGCCAGCTTGATGGCTCTCCATTTATAAGCTGCAATGTGGGTTTCATAAGTTTGCCATTTCTTATAGTCTATATACCTAAAAAAACTGTATTAGCATCAAAAGTCTGAAATTGCTTATAAGCCATGGTGGCTATCTATGTTACAATCACATGTTCATGCCCTGACTACCACCAACCCAGTAGTGGCTAACACAAGCCTCCCCCCCCCCATCCACCACACAGATCAGTCATCTGGTTGATCTTCTCCCAGAGGCACCAAGAGATCACTCTCCAGGTACAGATCCTGCTGACCTCCTTGTAGACATCCTGATCCAAGCACTTCGTAGACTAAGGGTTGGGGGGGGGTCACTCAGCTTCGGTTAGGGTACCAACTATTTATTAGTTATAGACCCTTGTGCAGGCCATCCAATTATATTGCACAAGATCCATAGGCTCCATAGGGAGCTGTCAAAGGGTGAAGGTTGTGGTTGGTCTCTACCTTCTGAAAATCAGTGAGTGGCCCCTGCAGACTCCTGCGCTGCTCAATGGGCCTCCTGGGTGATGTCTACGCAAAGACAGTGGTTTGGTGGAAAAAAGAGGCTGTCAAATGGCCAGAAAAGAAGGTTGGGCTGTAGGTGGTACCTTCCATCTAAAAATCAGTGAGTGTCCCCCCCCCCGGGCTGCTGCCTTTCTATAGGGCCCCTATGGTCAGCTGACGGACACCAGGGGTAAGGTACTGCAGCAGGCCACCCAGGGGGAGGGGGGATGGAGTTTTGAAGTTGGTACCTAATATCTGAGAGTCAGTGAGTGCCCCCAGGCTTCTGCTTTGCTCCAGGGCCTACGGACAGACGGCAGGAGTAAGGTACTACAGTGAAATTCCTTTACAATGAATCCTGTTACAATGAATTTTCGATTATAACAAACAAAATGCTTGGTACCAAATCATCACCATACATTTCTATATTAGTGGGGCAGGCCGAGAGTTATAGCCACAGCTGTGAAATATCTACTGGTTTGCAATATACAACCTCTGCTATGTACAAACTAATTATAGTTATCAGCATGACTAGACCAATCGTGATTGGTTGTTGGATCTTAACTGGCTGGGTCGAAATTAACAAGTAGGCAATTATTGAACAAGTAATCAATGGATAATTCATGACGCGTGTCTGTTAGTGAAGGATAATTACATGAGGGCGTAGCCCGAGTGTAATTAGCCTTTGCTAACACACACAAGTCATGAATTATCCATTGACTACTTATTTTATTCCACAAAACCAATAGATAATCAATAGAATACCAATAAATTCAAGTTGAAAACAAAAATTATTCCCCCTCCCTGGGACTCAAAGCCAGCCATTGTGTGTACACGATCGGTACATACACCTCAGCGCCCGGCAGCTGTTGGTTTAGTCTGAATGGGTCCTGCAGTACCATATATCCTTTTGTTAAGGCCTGGTCAATTTGCCACTTAGTAAGGAGGTTTAGGTACTAATACAAGCCTGGACGTATAAACGGAGAAATATGGTATGTAGCTATGGGTCAGTTGGCTTGGCTTTGTTTGAATGTGTCTCGCGGTTATGGCAGGGCACACGGCGAAAAAAAGATGCGCCCGGTCCGGGACTCGTCCCACCTACCTCTATCGGCTGAGCGCAATGAGCTAACCACTAGACCACTGCGTCTCCTCCTTCAGCAGCCGTCTCGGCTTGGCTATGTTTGAATGCTGACAGTAGGGAACAAAAACATACGCCCGGACCGGGACTTGTCCCGCCTACCTCTACAATCTAACCAAGCAAACCCAGACCATCACACGTCAGACCCTGTGGCGCAGTGCATAGGGAGTTGGACTAGGGACCTGAGACTGTAGGTTCGAGCCCTGCCCTGACCTGGAGGATTTCGTGGGTTTTAACATGTAACATATGACATGTAAGGACATGAGAGGCGTGCAGGTTATCCATGGATAACCGCATGGCATGCCTTACAAAATTGATGTTACAGCCTACAGGGTGTGCAATATTGACAGGTATGTGCATGGGAATATCCAGCAAAAAGCACTGAGAAACCCAGAAATCGTGGAATAAAGTCATGTACATACTCCCCTCTACGGAAGCTGATGTGTGCCACTAGACTTGCTTCCTGTCCTCATTGTACAAAAGCCTAATAAGGGACACTGCCCATGTGTGTTTTACTAGGACACACTGTAAATAGTAAATGCTGTACATCTACAGCAAAAGTTGCTGGCAACAATTGTTCCAGTAGATTTTGCTGTAGGTCTACAGCAACTGACTTGCTGTAAAGGTACAGCAACATCTCCTGTTGAACTACAGTAACTTCTACTGTAAATCATACTACTGTTGTTCAACAGCAAAAGTTGCTGGCAACAATTGTTCCAATAGAATTTGCTGTAAGTACACAGTAATTGTAATTTGCTGTAAATGTACAGAAGATTGTAATGTTTTGGTCATTGCATATTGGTTGGCCTGACCAAGTAGAGATATGTAGTTGGGCCATCATGATAGCCAGCTATGTAGCATCATTTATGACTAAATGGGTGTAAAACTAGCCATTGAGTATCACACCCAAGTCACAACAGGCAAGTGTGGTGTATTACACCATCTTTGCAACAGGCACTTTAGCTGATACACTAGGAAGCTTGGTGTCCATACTCATATTTACTTCCAAGCCACAGAAAAGGTGTGTGTGACAGAATGTGGAAGTTTCTGCTTTAGTTTACATAGTTTAATGAAGAGTTCCACATGTTATTAAACTAGAATACAATATGTTCACCCTTGCACATCATTCAATTATGTGACACATTTGACTTCCTTTTCATAGATGAAAATAGATTCAGCTTTGAATAAAAATTATCTGCCAAAGAGATACTAAGGCCACCTGGTGCCAAAGCACAGAACCACAATGTCTACAGCAGTACTTGCTGTAATCCTGCATCTACAGCAAAACATTTAGTAACTGAACAGTGGGTGTTGCTGTATTTGGGGCTACAGCAAATATATGAGAGTATATCTACAGCAACACTTGCTGTAATGTTGTATTTACAGCAACAAAGTTGATACTTGTACAGCAAAACTTGCTGTATTTTAGATTACAGTAACTTCTACTGTATGATCACAGCAAAATCTGCTGTATGTATACATTAACTTTTTACAGTGGTGCACATAAAAAAGCTGCTGTCTGTCTGTCATCTTGTGACAGGTATACATTAAGCCTGGGTGGAACTAAGAGCTGAGCAAATCAAGAGGGGTTGTCGGGACACCCGGTCTGTTACAATGTATCAAATGGCGCTGGGTAATGGAACGTCATTGTCTAGCCATGAGAGACCAATGTTTCAGACACTAAGGGGACATCCATAAAGTATGTATGTAGACAGGAGGAATACCTGTACCATACACATGTACCATATCTCTTTTTGTCTAGCCATGAGAGACCGATGTTCCACACACTAAGGGGACATCCATAAAGTATGTATGTAGACAGGAGGAATACCTGTACCATACACATGTACCATATCTCCTTTTGAATACTATAAGCCGGGCCTTGTGCATAAGCCTGTCCCATATGTAAACTCAGGTTGCGAGGTAAAAGGCTTTATGGAAGCCCCCTAACGTACCTTCGTGTAATGTTACTAATTTATTATGTCTAAGGGGTCTAGATGGGGGGAGGGTCCTATCTCACTTGTCGATTTTATTTTTTTAATAAATATCCATGTCCCATGTCACTAAGCAAAACCCCTAGTCACTATTGTCACTACGCCAGGTCGTGGTCATTGTATGCCTACTTACTGGGGAAGGGGGTGGATTTTATCTATTTCAAGAAATGACCATGTCGTAATGTCAATTTTAGGGGTCTAGACCCACAAAAACTCCCACACTCATACTCAGCGCCACCTGGTTGTGGGCAGGGTGACTCTGACACATGCCACAGATAACTGGAGTTTGGTGACGATATTCTACTCCTTTTAAGTAGAACCGATCCTATAAAATATCAATTCAATAGATAAAGGTCTATTAAAACAAGAGAAATATATGCCCCTTGAAAACAACATAGAATTCTCGTCGTACAGATGAACTATCTTTAGGACTATTTTCTTGAGGGATTTGAAAATTGGCATTGTTCGTCTGCTTATAAACAAGGCCATGACAAGGTTGTAGACTTTGCCTATCCCAATAATCACTTTCTATTCATGTAAGCATAATTTGTTTTGAGTAGGCCTATTATTCATACTTATTAAGCAACTCATTATAATGTATTGAGTAAGGTAATTATTCAACTTCTCCGGCGACCTAGTTTGGTGGGCAAACTAAGCCTTCTCCCCTAGGTAACCATTTTGACCAAAAATCGCTGTATTCATACACCGCTGGTGTTGGACCTACTTTGACCCTAATACTGGGTGCTTGGGGGAACCAGCATTTGCTGGTATCCATCTGCCAGCTTGACTCACCAGCAACAAGCTGAGGAAAATAGTACCTCCCAGCATGCCTGTGTACCAGTGACGTAATCGTGAGACTAAGAGATGGGGCCAACAATACAACATGGCGGCTGTTCTACGAGCATCCAGATGGTACAATATCGGCAGCAAATGCATTGTTTTGCAGGTGATTTATGAAGGATTATAGACTACCAGTGTTGTATATAAGACTTGTATTTACTGAATAATATGCTTTAGAAGTACATCATGAGTTGCGGTTCTCGCGCTGGTTGGCGCCAAGATGAGAACGAATCTCGATCGTCGTACGGACAAATGAGGACATAACTTTTACGACATTCTACATCTCCCTTTCTTTAGTCTTTGAGTATGATATATACTGTGAGTATTGAGTCTAATAAAATGAGGGAGTTTGATGTATCTCATATGAGTCTTTGAGTTTTGATATGATGATATGATATATGTCTCATATGAGTCTTTGAGTTTGATACGATAAGTCTTTTAGTTAGATATAATCTCATACGAGTCTTTGGAGTTTGATATAATGCTTGAGTATAAAACATAGACTAGAACCTTTAGTCTTTGAACTTTATGATAATACAGATACTTGGGTTTTAACGATAACCAACAAAACTAAACTTGTGGAGAGAGGTTTCTAGCACGTCTTCCACGCATGAACCCTCAGCGTTCATGTCCCTAAACTAGTCTTTAAACCTGTCTGGTTTACGGATCTCTCGACCCAATCTGGTACGAGTGATCTTAGGTGACTGTGATTGGCTAGGAGTCACTGATTTGGCTGGACTAGCTGGTACTGCCTTTGGCGTAGTAGGTGTTGGCGGTACTGGTGGAGTTTCCACCGGCTGAGATGCCTGTTGAACTGGCTGTGGAGCTGGCTGTGGAGCTGGCTGTGGAGCTGGCAGTTCCTTCATCTGGACTCTGTTTCGCACAAGAGTCTTCTTAGGCGTTTGAACTATATACGACCTATTGTGATGATGAGATTCCTTTACTCTTGCCTTCTCTTTCCTATCTGGCAACCACACCTCGTCTCCTGGTTTGAGTGGAGTGAGATCATGTGCTCTGTGATGGTTATCAAAGTTTTCCTTTAGCTTGCGCTTATATTCCTCCTCGCGTTGTCGGATGGTGTCCATATCTGGAGGGTTTATTCCCAATTTAGATAGAAGGATTGGGATTTTAGTGTTAAGGCGACGTCCCATGAGCAATTGCGCTGGGCTAAACCCATTTCTGATTGGTGAGTTTCTCAGATTAAGGAGTGCAATATAAGGATCAGGTGCTTTGATGATGTCCTTTAGAGTGCGGACTGCCCTTTCGGCTTCACCGTTCCCGGAGGGATGCCCTGGTGAGCTAGTAATATGGAGGAATCCATACTCTTTAGCGAATTTCTGAAAGTCTTGGCTAGAATATTGAGGCCCATTGTCAGAACACACTATTTGAGGGATGCCTTGATCTGCGAAGATCGACTTCATAGTCTCAACAATGGTATTCGAAGTTGTAGATTCTAGTTTCTTGTAGAAAGCAAACCTGGAGTAGAAATCTACGACAACGATGTAGTGTACCTCTCCTAGCTGGAACAGGTCTGTGGCAACCTTTTGCCATGGATGGTCTGGTAGAGTAGATGGAATCAGTGGTTCCATGTAGTTCGGATTCTTAATCCGGCAGTGATGACATCTCGAGATTAACTCTTCTACATCTGTGCTACATCCGGGCCACCAAACACTGTCTCGTGCCAGCTGACGACACTTGGTGATACCTTGATGCCCTTCGTGTAACTTACTGAGGATGTCTGGGCGAAGAGATGATGGGATGACGATGCGAGTACCCATGAGTAACAGATCGTCCACGATGTTGAGATCTGCTTGAAAGGGTAGATACTTCTTCGCAATACCCTTGACCTGTGATCAGTCTGGCCATCCATCCCGCACGTACATAGCTACATCTCGACAAATATCATCTTCCCATTGGTGCTGACGAATCTGTTCTAAGCGTTGGTCAGATGCAGGAAGAGATCTGCGAATGAAGTTCACATATACCGTAGTGTCTTCCTGGAACTGGATGTCGGCCTCTGATGGCCCTGTGCCTGGGGCTTGGGATAGGGTGTCAGCTGTATAGAGTTCCTTGCCCGGCACATGGATGATACTGTAGTCGTACCACATAAGACGCATTCTAAACCTCTGGATTCTTGGAGTGAGCAGGTCCAAGTCTTTAGAACCAAGAAGAGGTATTAGCGGCTTATGGTCTGTCTCTAGAGTGAAGTGTTTACCGATAAGGTAATCACGGAACTTCTCGCATGCCCAAGTGCTTGCTAGAGCTTCCTTTTCTATCTGAGCGTAGCGGCGTTTAGTCTCGGAGAGAGATCTGGAAGCATAGGCAACAGGACGCCAAATGGAGTTGTTTTTCTGCATCAGCACTGCCCCTAGTCCGTACGAGGACGAGTCGGCGGATACCTTGGTCTCAAGGTCGGCTTTGTACAGTGCCAGTACAGGAGTATTGCTTAGTATGTCCTTGATGTTGTCAAACGCCTCCTGTTGAGATGGTCCCCAGAACCATTCACTCTTGGTGCTTAGGAGTTCACGTAGTGGCTGAATTACCGTAGAGAGGTCTGGTGTGAACTTCCCCAGATGATTCACAATGCCAATAAAACGGCGGAGTTCCGATACGTCGGAAGGAATACTCATCTCCTTGATCGCTGCTACCTTCTCTGGGTCGGCCTTGATGCCTTCAGCTGATATGATCTGACCCAGGAAGCTGATAGATGACTTTTTGAAGACACATTTGTCTTTGTTAAGTGTGATTCCTGCAGCTGCGAGTCTGCTGAGTGTTGCATGTAGACGCTGATCGTGCTCAGCTTCATCTTTACCAGATATCATGATGTCATCCATGAGACATACAACTCCCGGGAGTCCGGCAATGATGTTGGAGACTTGTTTCTGGTAAAACTCTGGTGCTGAGGTGATACCAAATGGCAGTCGGTTGTAGGCAAACCTACCATGGGTAGTGATGAATGTAGTGAGGAGACGCGACTCCTCGTCCAATTCAACCTGATGATAACCACTATTGGCATCGAGTTTGGAGAATACTTTGGCCTCACCGATTTGTCCAAGAACATAGTCAACTGATGGCAACACATGCCTAGGTCTCTTAACAGCCTTATTGAGTCTGGTGAGGTCCACGCACAAGCGAACGTCTCCGTTCGACTTCGGAACTACCACGACTGGTGCACACCAGTCCGTCGGTTGGCTGACCGGAGTGATGACTCCAAGATTCTGTAGGCGTTCGAGCTCCTTGCCTACCTTTTCATGCATTGCGATGGACACGCGTCGAGGAGTCATAACCTCATATGGCTCTGCGTCATCCCTGAGTTGAATCTTGTAGGTCTTCTCGAGTTTACCCAGGCCATTGAACAATGTTGGGTACTGCTCCTTATACTGTGAGACAGAGCATGTGAATACTACCAGTCCGAGTACTGTCGATGATCTGCAGCTGAGAAGGTTAGATGCGTTTTCTATGACATAGATCCGCTCTTTGACCTTTTTCTGTCCATGCTGAATGACTCCATTAAAGAAGCCTAGTGCTGAAAACTGGCCTTGTTTTGCACCCCGGAACACACAGTCGGAGGCCAGCAGTTCCTCTGAGCTGAACTTTTCGGCATAGAGTTGGCTATCTATGAGTGTAGCCTCTGCTCCGGTGTCGATGCGGATAGGAGTGGGGATACCATTGATGACGACCTCCATGACCTTCTTAGACACCGCCCCCTGGGGAGTATCGACTGAACCGAGGAAGGTCTCTTGCGTCTGCAGTATCTCCGAGTAGTTATCGTTCTCGACGACCTCATTAACGGACTTTGGTTTCTTGCAAACCTTGATGAAGTGTCCTTTCATTTTACAATTATGGCAGACTGAGTTCTTTGCAGGACAACGATGACGGTCATGTGGACCACCACTGCAGAATGGACATTTGCCTGACTGAGCTGGTGCGGATGTCTTCTTCTTCCGGGACGATCCAGAAGACTGAGTGTCTTGACCCGATTTCTTCTTATGGTGATGCTTGTTCACTGCGAGAGCAGCCGCCGCGTCGTTAGCTGTACCACTAATTTCGGATGACTCTTTGAGTGCGGACTCATCACTTCGAGCCCGATCGAGGAATTCCGTCAGATTTATTGCCCCACGAGTGCGCAAAGTTTTACGCCGGATGCCATCATTGTGAGTGCAGTTTACGAGTTGTGCAATAATTAGAAGTTCCTCAATTTCTTCCACCTTCTTCTTTGTCAGGTCTAGCGAGTCCATGACATCACGGACACGATGGTAGAAACTATCCATAGTCTCCCCCTTTTCCTGTCTAGTGTGATAGAGTTTATGCAGGAGGGCAAATGGGGTTTTTCCAGGGGAAAAATGCTTGGTGAGTGCCTCCTTAGCTAACTTATAGCTTCTAGTTGCAACCCCATTATTGTCCAATTTCTTGAGAATTTTCCTAGTAGTTCTGAGATAATAAAACAGTTTGTCATATTTATCCTCATTTTCATGGTCTTTTGTAAAAGATTGCAGTGCAAACATAGCTTCCAAACCCTCTAGCCAGTCTTCCCATTCCTGAGACAGATCTGCTGATTTTTCATCAAAGGTTGGATAAAAGGGAATTTCCCCAGAAGCCTTTTGATCACCCATGTTGAACTACTATTCTGAGTTTTAGCCAAAATTTTGAGTGGCACTTTCACTTATGGACACTGTTGCACTTCTGAGTAAAGCATAGGCCTATGTAGAGTCAATGAGTCCTACACAATAGTTCATATGACAACAATTCTGAGTAGTTGTCAGTAGTAAACACACACAGACACTGGTATTGCTGAGTTCACAACTTGACCTAGTTGAGTGACTGACAGTGACAGTTTCAAAACATCAGTTTGAGTTGAGTTTCACTTAGCTGCACTTGTCATTGATGTCCACTTGTCTAGTTGCCCACTTGCTGTCACCATGAAGGATTATAGACTACCAGTGTTGTATATAAGACTTGTATTTACTGAATAATATGCTTTAGAAGTACATCATGAGTTGCGGTTCTCGCGCTGGTTGGCGCCAAGATGAGAACGAATCTCGATCGTCGTACGGACGAATGAGGACATAACTTTTACGACATTCTACAATTTAGGTGAAATAAATCATTGGGAATGAATGTTCTAGCATGTCTTTATGGTTACCCAATGACCAGGGGCGTGAGAAGCAGTTTCAAAGTGGTTGGGACCAGGCGGGTTTTCTGCAATTGTTGACCCTCCCTTTACTTGACCTTTTAGTTTTGACCTTTTGAGGAGTTGGCCAAAGCTGGGGGGGGGGACATGTCCCCCCTGTCCCCCCTGCTTTCCACGCCCATGATGACGGAACCACTTGCCAATATGCGGTAATTCATAAAACAGCCAATTCAATAGCTTCTTTATTTGTACGGCATTTGTACGACCAAAATGTAGTCATATGACCAATAACGTGATGCATTCATATATGAAAATATGCAAAGCCAGGTGTTACAGAGTCTAATATCCCCCGCCAATATCAGGCTCTGTAGGGGTGTGTATAATGACATAATCAAGGCCACCCGACTATAGCTGGTACATGGTAGCATTTACAATGCTAAATAGTATCAATTTTATGCCTGATGTTTCCGATGTTACCGGTGTCACACATTACAGTAGACAGTTGACAGACGGACAGCCAGTTTTTCACAGACAACCATTCATAAAACACCTAGGGTAAATGTTATATAGGTCTACTCTAAAAGGTTATACAAAATCTTTAGTGCACATGTACTGGCACACGTCGGCTTCTGCACCCCTCCCCTTATTACCGAATGTAGAAATAAGACAGAAATTACAAACAAATGGAAACATACAAAGGTCAGGGATTTTTCTAAGATACTGCCTGTGAGAAATCAGGTCAGGCAAGGTCATTTTAAGGTCAAGGGATTACGAATAAAAATTAATGTCTTCTACTATAAGCAGGCTATAAGCAGGTTATACTAAGATCTACAGGTCAGCCTCATCATTATCATTCACTATAGATATATGGATGTCCAAGAGGCACAACCTCTCATTCAGAAATGTATGACTGTATGCCCATTAGCAGTGTATGACTATGATATTAAGCAAGGACGTGTCGCCCGGGGGGGCATTCTCTATGTAATGTATACACATATGTGCGGCTGGCAAGGGTACTTTTTCAAGGAAAAGTCCATAGCAAGCCTCCTGTTTGAGCCACAAATGTCCCTAGCAAGGGTCTACTTTTGAGCAAAATGTCCCTAGCAAGGCTCAACTTTCAGTGAAATACCCCGATTAACGCGGAAAATTTAGACCTTTTCATGAATATTTTCCAAGTTTTCATGAAAATAGCATGAACAATATACAAATTTTCTCCCAGAAAAGGTCAGTTTAAGATATTTTCAGCAAAATCTAAGACTAATATGTAAAAGGTTCCCTAGCAAGGGTATTGTTTTGAAGGAAAACCGCGTGCATGAGTGCCCTAGCAAGGGTAAGGGTAGTCAGGGGTTCAGGCACACACCCGTATCAAAAAAAATTGAAGTGCCCCCCCCCCGGGACGTGTCGGTATGGGTGGACGTGAGGGTGACTTAAGGGTGGGGATGGAAGGGTCTTCAGTGCCTTGCAGGGAGGGACGGTGTAGGGGTTAACGTCCCATCCCTACATCACATACCATGATTGGATGAGGAGGGAGAGGAGTTCTGGCTATGGCTCAGGGCGTAGGGCGAGGGGACGACAACAGATAAAAATTGATCATATTGTGTAGTAGGAAGTGACACCAATTCGTCTGAAGAGCTACAAGAAAACTAAATCATGAATCTCATCTATGCATCTTCAGCAAGCTACTAATACTCCAGTCTAGATGGCGATATCCTGAGGACAACGGAAGTAACGAAAAACAGAGTGCTCAACTCAATGTGGTTCATACAAATGGTATTTAATTTTCTATTGCATAACTGAATAGGGCCTAACTAGATAGAACACTGATCACAGGTAGTGTTGTTTAGAATTCTGGACTTATTTCCACATCAAAGAGTTTTCAATGCATTCTACTGTAATTTTCCTGTCAATATTATGAAAACAAGTTAGGCCATACACGTTTTCCTTAGTACTCTCTGAAGGAAAGTTCAGAGGTTCTCCCTCGTTATCTATTGGCAAGACCTTCGGGACCACAGCCCTTGGTCCTGCACCCCTACAGGGCAGTGCTCCCACAGCTCAACCCCACCACACACGGTACTGATCAGTTAGTGAGACCTCAGAGGAGAATTTCACAGCGACAGATGGGATCCCTAGTGCCAACTCTGCCGTCCGTATGTTTAAATGAGAGGGAAATAGGCTTAGCTAGCTCCAATATTGATGTTTCATGAGCCAACAGTAGCAGGTATTTGTTGAAATATTGACACCCTTACCGACATGTTAGATCTAGTTATCCCAATATTGATGGAACCTCTCAGTAGCATTGCCGTCCCACTTCAAGGTTGACTGTTAATCAACACTCAGAATCAACATTTTCTTACTCAACCTTCTACTTTCCTAATCCCAAAGACCATCATTGAACCCCTCCTATGTATATTAGAATTTCGAACCTTATTGAAGAGTCTTATGAAACCCTGGAGTGTCACATTTAACTGCGATTCCCCTAATTCAGCTGCCTCAAAAATAGTTATGTTTCAAGATGTCCCATGGTTGCTTCCAAAGGTGGGCCCAGAAGATCAACTCGACGTTGCAAACTTAATGATTGATAAATGTATATTAGCCATTTATAGCATTAAGTCAGCTTTTTATCCACTGTAAAATGATTTCTAGAGCATATTCATAGACGGGCGAAGATTCTATGGTAGAAGGAAATATAGTTAATGATTAAAAAAGGGGAGAACATACCATAGTGCCCCGTATAAGCACCCTGAAGCATGCTGTCAGTGAGTGTCGTCAGGTGCTTGGGGGCAAGTGATGGTGGACAGACGCCCAGCTTCAGGCCCCTGATGTCCGCCTGTGTGTAAACAAAAAAAACCTGAGGGCTGACTGACGGCCGTCTGCCACTGACAGACAGCGTAGGGACAGTATCCTTCGGGACCCTGGCTTTCTAGTTCTATTAGCTAGAACTTGGAGTATGTAATATTGGTTCCTTATTTATTTCTTAATTCAAATCTTTTGAATTCCGTTATCGCTGCACACCAGCTGACGGACTGCTGACAACCAGCCGCCATCACTGCATGTGACATCATGACCTCATGACCTTATTGGACTCAAAACAAGGCTATCTGCCATCAATGGCCTGAAGCTGGGTGTCTACTGGTTGTCTCACTAAATGACACGATTCTTGGTTTCTCAAATTTGTATGGTTGTTTTTTTGTTCTGGCTATACCTGAAAAGCTTACATGTATGATGGCTTATGGCCAATAAACCTGTTAAACTCAAACTCAAACCCATTGATGGCCGCTAATGGGTTAATGTGTCATGCCCATGCCGCCTCTATACACTCCTAGAGGCATGATGTACCAATGAAGTGCTGGCGAGCAGTCTCACCAGCACTTCATTGGTGCATCATGACGACCAATGGGCACGATGCACTCCTGCATGAGTGGCCCTTATTTGGTTAAGACTGTGGCGGTCTCTTTGTCAACTGATTTCACTACACTTTAAGATATAACTTTTGAATCGACCAATGATCCTTGTAAAACCGAACAGTAAACCGCCGTGATTATATAGCAGTTAACCAGTGGAGTTCTTACAAGAAGCCCCAAGTGGCAGTACAGTGGTACAAGGAACCTCTGAAAATAATGATGGATATCTGGAAGGCAATTCTCAAGATGGTATGCCTAGACCCAAATCGTATTGGAATCCGTCATTCTAATGTGATTACAGCCCTGCATATAGTGGTCACTAAGGATTGCTCTGGTATGACTGCCCTACCAAACCCTATGTAATTACTACACTAAATGCTGATCGTACACAGCAGTCATAGTGCATTACCTACGATCACCCATTCTGAAGGGTTTCAAATCATTGTGGCTGTATCTAGTCGTACCATCTTGAGGAACGTCCTCCAGGAAGGCATTTCTCAAGATGGTACAACTAGACTACAACCACTACGACTTGAAACCCTCAATATCAGACTGGGTGATCGTAGATAAAAAAGACTATGACTACTCTGTACGAGCAGCACTTAAGACAGTAAATACAGGGTTTGGTAGAGCAGTCGTACCAGTGCAATCCTTTGTGACCACAAGACACAGGGCTATAATGGCATTAAATTGAGGGATCTCACTACAACATGAAGGGGGTCTAGTCGTACCATCTTGAGAAATGCCTTCCAGGCAACATTGGGTTAAGGATTCCATCGTTATTTCAGCATCATTTTTCTACAGTGTGGGTTCACTGTCAGATAGCCTGGTGTGGATCTAATAAGGGCTGTCAGAGCCCATCCCCCATTGTGACACCTGTCTGATTAGGCTGTCACACACAATCTACACACTACTGTCATATATTTAAATGATATGAATACAGAATGGGCAGAACTGTCACATTATGGAGAGTATTTCTGCAACGCTTTGTGCTCTGACATTAACCCTTTAACCCTTTAAGAGCCGCTGATGCAGGAGTGCATCATGCCCATTGGTCGTCATGATGCACCGATGAAGTGCTGGCGAGACTGCTCACCAGCACTTCATTGGAGCATCATGCCAACCCTACTGGGTCGATACATATACCCACGGAGGGTCGGCATGATGCTCCAATGAAGTGCTGGTGAGTAGTCTACTAATAAGGACTAGGATGGAATTTTGCCCCGCAGGGCTATTAATTCAAAATTGATATTTATATGGAAAAGAATAAAATTTTGCCCCACAGGGCTATCAATTTCAAACCTTCTATTATGATCCTTAAAATAATCAATTTTAGATTGATAGCCATGTAGGGAAAAATTCTATTCCATTAGTGGGCAGAACGACTTGAGCCCATTGGGCTTCCAGTGGTTTTTGTCCGTGGCCAAAGGTGTGGGCCACTTTGGGTTCCCCAATTTAGGCACAGATCAGTTTTGAAATGGGCTACCACATTGGGCACAGGTTTGGCTGAAAATGGGCTACCCAAAATGGGTGAAGATCAATTTCAAGGCAAGTTACCCAACCTGGCCTGAGAGTGGGTTTAGATAGGGCAAACTCACATTAGGCTTTTGGGATTTGACACTAGATGGCCCAGCTATCTCACATACACATTTATTACCCATACAGAACTGATTCTCTAAAATATAGAACGACCTAAGTATACTACTAAATTAGACATTGAGTAACAACATTATCATAGTTTGGAAATCCTGAGATATTCCCTATAAAATATGTGCAAATCAAGGTCATCCTAGTAGTTATAAGGTGACTACACCATTCCTATTGTAGTGAATGTGATATAAGGATCAAACATGCTACCCACAGACACTTAAAAACTTAAAAACTCTGGAGGTTAATTCAAAAGATCCTGGGATTTCAACCCCCACGATCTTAGTGTAGGCACATATCATAAGACCTAGCCAGTCTACCCTTTAATGCAGTGGTTGCAGGCCAGTGAGGCCTGAGATCCCTTCACTATCTCTTTTCCAATCGTAAGATCACTGCAATCTTAGTGAAATAATTGCATAGTGGTTTCACCTGAGTACAAGAGCGCTCACAGGGAACACTCCTGCTCCCAAGCGTGAATGTCCCTGCTGTATACATATAGAGGGAGGGAGGATGTTTACTGAGAGTCCTTGACGGCTCTTCAAGCTACTCAGGCATGAAGTTCACTTGAATACTTCTACAAGGTCAACTGCACCCTTTACTCTATAAGTAGCTCATATAGGGAAGGGGAATGCTTGTGTAATTACTCTTGTGAGAAGGAGTGTTTCCAATGCTATTCTTTCACTATGGGCCTCTTGCCTCTGTGCACAGTGCTTTCTACTTGGAATGGTGTAGGAGGGCTGAGGCTAAGATCACTGCGATCTTAGTGCTGGCTGTGAAAAGGCAGGACAGTCTAATGTTAAGATCGCCTAATTGGATAAGGCAGAATAATTTCCTAAGATCCCTGAGGTAGCGATCCCAGGACCTTAAGATGGCCAAGATGTCAGTAGATTCAAAGTGGTGTTTCTTGGCTTATTGCGTGCAAACTGATTTATGTACTCTTTTGATGCAATCACCAGTGCAATAGAATAGATGAGTACCACTGGGTGTTGGTATACTTGGTGGGGGGGGGGAGAGAGAGTCATGTTCAATAATTGACTAGGCCTAATTAAATTGTTTTGAATTTGCATTTTTTAAAAAATATGGCCAAATCGGACAACCCGGTTTGAGCCACATCAGAAACCCATATTGAACTAAACCTGAGCCCAAATTCATGAGCCCACTTTAAAACTGATCTGTGCCCAAATTGGCTAGCCCAGTTTGGCCCGGACACTTTGCTGAGGACAAAACCCATTGGTTGCCCATCGGGCAGCCCTTTTATGTCCACACTGGGCACCCGCTGTAAGCCACACTGGGGCCACACATGTTTTGCTACCTGGGTAGCCTGCTTCAAATCAATTAGCACCCCTGCCCTTAGACAGACCAATACTCAACTCCTAGATTGATTTTTCCTGGAGGGTCGACTACCATATTCCAGCATACTCTACCAATGAAGAACTATTGAGCAAACCTTCTAGTACTCCACGGGTGCAGGGGTTTCTTCAAAAACGAAACAAGAAGTAGATTTGTAAAACGTGGACGTTATTGTATTGTCAAAAGTATTGTCGTCACCTCACACAGTAGAAACGTGCATTGGTGGTTAGAACTCAAAGTGTGCTGGTCACACCTATTTGACCTATAGTGACAAATCATCACCAATGTTAATAGACCTATCGCCTGGAGTACATGTATATCCGGTGTTTGCGATGTGTATTTTTAGTCCATTCACTGGGCTGATATTTGTCAATACTATATGAAAAACGAGTTAGGCCATGGACGTTTCAATAAGTTCTCTCTGAAAGAATTTTCACAGGTTCTTCCTCATTACCCACCAGTAGGTATCACGTATAAGCATACCATAGGGTTTTAAAGGATTGGATTTTTCATCTTATTCAATGTTATCATCTTTCTGGAATTATATGAAACAAGTACAAGGAATGACTCGATTTCTGAGGTTGTTCCCTCAGTAAAACTGTACCCAGCAAATTGTCGTGAGTTCTCGTCAACCTGTGTGAAGTGGCTCACACATGTCGCTAGATGGAACACGACGTCGTTATAGCACAAGATCACCAGGAATAGCATTTGCTATGCCACGTGAGTCTAACACACAGTGGCGAAAGATGACGGAATGAGTTATCACTCAAAAAGGAGTCACCATTGATGACCAATCATGGTGACAGATGACGACATTTTGCTGGGTAATGTCTGTTTTTGAAGTTGTAAAACTAGCTTATAGTGTTCAACCATCTCTGGTGTAATGCCAGCTAAGGTGAAACTCTTCTCCCAAAAAAGAAATTTACTTTTTGAAATACATGAGTAGGATATTCTCAATTAATCACGCATAGCATACAATTGACAAGGGTCCCTGCTACTTCTTTGCACCTATTTCAGACAAGTTCGTCCATGGTTTATGTGGCTACTACATGCTATAGTAAACCCCCTCTAGAGGCCCAAGAAATGGGTTTTACCCCAATTAAACATTTAATGGCTGCTGATGCATCAATGCGCTATGCCTATTAGTCATCATGATAGTCCAATGAAGTGCTGGTGAGACGGCTCGCCAGTGCTTCATTGGAACATCAAGTCGACTGTCGGCGAGTCTCTGTATCAACTCACATAGGCATGATGCATGAATGCAGCCCTGGTGAGTTACTTGCCTGGGCTGCATTCATGCATCATGACGACCCTATGGGCATTAGTGGCCTTTAAAGGGTTGACCCTACTGTACGTAATTCTATGGAACATACTTCTTAATGGTCTGCACACCCTTAACATGGTGAAGTACCCCTAAGGATGGGGAAATGCCACTCTTGGCTCGCTACATTAGGGAGCGGCTAATTGCAGGGATCACAGCTGTTAGCTTTTATGAAAATACTTGAAATGATCCTAAATCCACCTTTCAACCTACTACACACGCACCCTTAGACCAAATGATAATATGTTCAGTTTCAGGTAACATGACACCTGGAAGGGACTGAGTATAATCATTGTAAACCTTTGTAAGCAGGCCTAAATAACAGATCTATATATTTTGACAGTTCAAGGGGATACTGGACGCCTCAAATGTGATCCTGGAAATATCCCATGGTCCTTAGGATAATTCTATCTACTCACAATTAATCAAGACTCTCATTTTCTCTAGGAAAAAAAAAATACATCAATAAATTAAAACAAGTCTGTTAATTCCACTGTGGTTAGTCAGCAGACGAATTGTCACTAACCTGCTGATCGATAATATTGCAAACTTTAAAAAAAAATCGGCCGGATTAGCAAAAATTTACCCGGCTGACAGCAGTGAAACCAATGCATTATTAGCTTGATCGCTGCCGGACAGTACTCCTTATACATATACCTATTGTTGGTTATATCAACATTTCTACAGTCGTTAAGTCTCAGTAATGGGCCTAACAGTGGAGGGTGTGGTGAGGTAGATACTCCAGTACCCCCAGGCCTTGTGTACTTAGCCCCATACAGGCAGTTTATACCCAGGGTACTAAATGTTTCACCTTTTGTTAGGATCATGTCCTAGAGCCCTGAGAGCTCTGCTAAGGACTGTTAATCCCGGCATACAGTAAATAATTATAATGTACCCCTGTTCCTCTCTCACCTTAATGCAAGATATTACTGTGGTTAAGCTACCTGCGGTGGCTTTAATCGAGTGGTTTAACGGTTTGAGGGCTGCAGATGCCCATTGGTCGTCTTGATGCACCAATGAAGTACTGACGAATAAACTCACCAGGACTGCATCATGCCGACCTTCAGGGAGTATGATGCTCCAATGAAGTGCTGGTGAGCTGTCTCGCTAGCGCTTCATTGTTGCATCATGACACCAATGGGCATGATGCACTCCTGCATTAGGGGCCCTTAAAGGGTTCAAGCAGTCCTGATATTGCTGTGGTTAAGCTGCCTGGTGGTTTTAATTGAGTGAGTTAAGGATGTGTTGTGCAATGTGGTATGGTCAGCCTAAAGACATTTTCATTCAGAGTAAAAGAATTGCAAATTTTTGCAAACAAGTGGTTGATTTAGAGAAAATCCCTCAAATCTCAAACACTTTGTTGAAATAATACTAGATAATACTGGCTCTTAGGTGTGTAAAAGTTGGCTGTTGAAAAAAATAAAAACTTTCTCACTATGCAAACATCCAAGCAGCCTTATCTTCAAGATTTACATGCCTCGAGGAGGATTCTGTATGTGGGATAAAATGCTATTGTGTAGAATAAGCAAAGCTTCCAGCTTTAGGTTTACCTGATATACAGCAAATAGTTAAGTTTCACCAATAGCATGAGATGTACAAGGCTAGTTGCCTTTGATTTACATTGCACACCATGCTTTGCATTGAACCATCAATTCACTGCATTAAGCCATGTTGAAAAAAGCACTGAAAACCTAGAAGTTCTGAAACTAGTCAGCGGTGACCACTTTAGGTCCTCAAGTTGACGATACCTAAAACTACAGCTTTAGGTAGTCAAAATGACGACTTTAGGTCGTCAGGATGACGACCTGAGTCATCAATATGACAACTCTGTACTGTCAGTATCGTCGTCCTGATGACTCAGGTCGTCAGGATGACGACCTAAAGTCGTCATTTTGACTACCTAAAGCTGTAGTTTTAGGTATCGTCAACTTGAGGACCTAAAGTGGTCACCGCTGACTAGTTTCAGAACTTCTAGGTTTTCAGTGAGGCTGGACTCTAAATATGCATTATTTTCAGGTAAAGAATGGTATAAGGCTGGAATGCGCATACTTGAGGCCAATATGTTTAAGGTGTCGTTTTGCTGTAACCCGGGGCTGTAACCGTCCCATTTGGCTGTAGTTAACAGTTGATTTGCTTTCTTTAGGACTTGAATTTTGGTTTCCACCACTGAGCCCAAAGTGGAGATCTTTGTTGCACGAAGAGAAATACACCAAACCATGAAACCCTGCATGTAAGCCACACCTCCATCTTTAGAAAAGGCAATAATTTGTCCATAATTCATATAGGCATATTCAAAGTAAAATAAGTCTATACATCTGAAGTTGAATTTGTCATCAACATCAATATTACTTGGCATTTTCGAGTTAAAAAGTCACTTACAGGGGTGTTTATTAGGCCCCTAAGTCAGATACGGTCATTTCCATTTTTCAGCTACGATCGCTGATTTATCAACTGTGAAGGTATCCATTACAAACTTCATCTGTATCACCAATTCCATACATATGGTTTTGTGATACAAATTGTGTTTATATATTAAAAGGATTTTGTTTTATTTGGAGAGTGAAACCGCTGCCTGTTAGAATGATGACATCAACAGTGAAGAGAATGCTACCCAGGTAGCAGGTAGCAAGGACACATTGGACTAATGTTGGCTTATATTGTGGACAAGCATGGCCCAATGCTCTGATAGGTGAGGCTCCACTACGCGATTTTTGCATAGATCGCAATATTCTCACAAAATGGGACACAAACACAGGCTAAAAGTGGCATTTGTTGTCATTGAAAGGTAGAAATTGTATGCTGCTGAGGGAGCTGTTTGTTTATCTGGGGATGTGATTGTGTGTGATCTCAGGCATGCCTGTGTTGTAAAAAAGATGTTTTTGTTTACTCGATCAAGCTGATGTTATGTACATATTGAAGACTTTCACATTAGGGAGTCTGTGCAATTCAATATCAGACCGGTTTGATTTTTACAGGGCAGGACCCTGCAATGTACGGTTGTTGTTATTTATATTATACTGTGTTATTACAGCAAAAGAGGGTCACTAAACACTACTTGATCAGATCTTCTTAGTCTCAGGCTTGGAGTAAATGTAAACAGAACTATAGGTAAACACACTCCCTGTTGTCACAAGTGACCCCTCAAATATCATGTTTACAATTTTAGATCTCATCTTTACAAGTTAGCACTGTCAGAAGCATATATACCTTAGACACTGTGTGGGTAACAGTTTTTGAGAATGTTTCAAAATATCGCGTAGTGGAGCCTCCACTATTGCTGATTGGGTATCCATGAACCAAGTGTAAGAACATTGGGTTTATGTACCTTAAAAAAAATCTTTTGCCAAATACCAACGAGATCAACACTGGACACAATAAGTTCTTTTCAGATTTTCACTTTAGCTTGAATTAAATTGAATCAGAGAGGTTTCAATGCAGTGGAATTTAAATTGCACTATTTGAGTGTTACATTGATTACCGGTTCTTGTTTTTGCAAACGATTAGCCTTTGGACACTCCCAATTTGCTGGAGGTGGTAAAAAAATAATATGATAAGAAACACAATCGGGAGGTTAATTCAAAATGACCCTGGATTTCTACCCCTGCGATCTTAGCGTAGGCACATATCATAAGACCTAGCCAGTCTACCCTATCTAATGCAGTGGTTGCAGGCCAGTCAGGCACAGCAAGTCCTGAGATCCCTTCCCTATTTCTTTTCCAGCAGTAAGATCACTGCAATCTTAGTGAAATAATTGCATAGTGGTTTCACCTGAGTACAAGAGCACTCACAAGGAACACTCCTGCTCCCAACAGTGAATGTCCCTGCTGTATACGTATAGAGGGGAGGGAGAACTTTTTCTGAGAGTCCTAGAGGGCTCTTCAGGCTACTCAGGCATGAAGTGCACTTGAATACTGTACAAGGTCAACTGCTCCCTATACTCGATAAGTAGCTCATATAGGGAAGGGGAACTCTTGTGTAATTACTCTTGTGAGAAGGAGTGTTTCCACTGCTATTCTTTTAATATGGGTCTCTTGCCCCTGTGCACAGTGTGTTCTACTTGGAATGGTGTAAGAGGGCTGAGGCTAAGATCACTGCGATCTTAGTGCTGGCTGTGAAAAGGCAAGACAGTCTAATCTTAAGATCGCTTAATTGGATAAGGCAGAATAATTCCTAAGATTGCTGAGGTAGCGATCCCAGGACCTTTTGAATTAACCTCCTGGATTTCTTCTCTCTTGAAAAGGTATTTGTCGTCATTGATTGTCCCTGAGTTGTTATTTCACATAAGGACACTTATTCCAATGTAATCGGTTGTTGAACACACTGTGACAAAACCTTTCATCCTGATTAAAAACGTAGTTAAAGTGTTTTGTTTGCATCTGGAAATCTGACATCTCTTTTTTACATAAAAGTGGAATGTATCGTGTGTAAGGTGCAACCTGCATATGATGCACACCCCAAATTGAAGGTGTTTCTACAAGCCCTTGATCTTAAACAGTATAATACTCTGCTTTAACTAGTAAGATATATCCTCTGCTGCCCACCTTTCGCCAATCCTGCAATTTGTATTAGGAGTCCATTAATCTCACCCATACAGTACATCGTT
Organism: Acholoe squamosa; assembly: GCA_949317995.1. Lineage (NCBI taxonomy): Eukaryota > Metazoa > Annelida > Polychaeta > Phyllodocida > Polynoidae > Acholoe > Acholoe squamosa. Next base: position 109,588,201 of record OX439036.1, on the reverse strand, counting down.
ATATCAGTCCTCACAGGGATATTAGTCAACCGATGTCAGAAATTTGCATGGATTTTCATTCCTTGGACTAAAACAATGTTAGGGTATTTGTTTTCAATAAGCAAACTAATATGTTGTGCCAATGTTGCATCTTATTCATTTAAACTTGAGGCTATGAGAAAATGTTTCTGCATTAAAAGTAGTAGCTTAGGGCATTCCTCAAATATCTAGCTAAAGAAACTGCCTTTGTGTCCAATTTCAATTCAGTCCATTCTTAATTGGAGATGACAAAACCTGTTATGCTTAGGGTGGTTCACATGTACTCAATGCGTTGTTGGTGTTTTTTTTAAGTTTCATTTTCTTTCAGCGTTTCATGTTCCAGGTCAATGCAAATTTAGTTAGTCTGAATTGTCTAAAAAGCCAAATGCATTGATCTTTATAACAGTCCCATTCTTAGCAGCAGTTGTTGCAGCCTATCAAAGATCAATAAGCAGTTATTGCCTAATTTGGGAGGGGCTCAGTATGCCTGGTGGATAGTAACAGAATAAAGGGCTAGCCCCACTGTTGTCAGTAATTCAACCAGTCACCATTCCATCATGATTTCATAAAAAAAAACAAAAAAAAAAAAACAACTGTTGAATCCATCAGGGATCCTCATAAAACTGAACAACAGACCACCATAATTGTATGGCATTGAACCATTTGCAAGAAGCCCCGGATGGCAGTATGGTGGTACACAAATGTACAAGGAATCTCTGTGAAAATGATGACGGATATCTGGCAATATTGGCAAGAAGCTTCAATAGATAGGAGGTGAAACTCAGAGCTTTACCTATGGACACAGTGTAACAGCCCCCCCCCCTCTACCCCCCTCCTTCAAAGTAGGCTCCCTTTTGTGGTCAGTATTGAGTCCTATGTAGGATAAGGGGGTTTATAGAGATGTCAGGAATCTTTATCAGAGTGATATCAAATGGAAACAAGGGGCCACCTATACCAGAAAATCCTGCTGAATCCAGAATTTGTGATCTTGATTCTCAAAATTTGGCCAAAGATACCTAAAAAGGAGGTTTGATTATGAGAATATTTTAAAAATGTACATACTTAACACAAAAGGGAGCCTACTTTGAAGGGGGGGTAGAGGGGGGTGGCTTGCACTATAGGACTCTTTATACCACGATTTCGGCACTTCCGGTGGGTTTATATGCAGTTTAGCCGTGCATTATTCTGCATATACCACCCTTGTGCATTTTTGAAATTTTTGGTATATACTTTTTCGAGGTCAAGTTGGACTTAGAATATTTTTTGGAAATTATGGCGCCTATACAAAGTTAATCTAGCCATTTTCCATGGTGAAAAATCGTGCCAACTCGTATGAGGATTGAACCCCGGCCGCAGTGGTGGTAGGCGAAGGCCTTAGCCATAGCGCCACACTGAACGGTGATGAAATCCAATGCGAAGGTAAATAAGTTCTAACCTGCTATGTTTCCAGTCAGTTTTCGTATGGAATCCAACCATTTCATGTTATAATATTGAAATCCCAAGAAGTTTTCGATCCATAGACGAGTAATGCGTGCTAGTTTTCTCCATTTTCTTCGATATAAATAAGAATCCATTGATTTTCCAAACCGGACCAAAATTTTGGGCGTCTTCCTTGCACGACGAGCAGTTGACCTATATCCACATCCGGGCCACTGACACACTTTCGCCGAACAAGGAGGCGGGTGGGAATGGCAGACCGCGACTCGCTTACGATGGGAAAATCAATGGATTCTCCTTTATTTTGAATATATTGGACATAATACGCATGGAGGGATCATCTAGACTATCTAAGGATGTATATGTTTTAATTTGAAAACTTGTCATGGTTGGATTCCATACGAAAAGTGACTGTATACACAGCGGTACCTCTCCCGGCCAGAACAAAAACAATGGCTTCGCGCAGGGCAGCCACGGGCCGTGTCGCTAGCACTTACAAAATGTCTTCGCCTGGCTATATTCTTTGGATTTCAGGTAAGAAATTAATACAAAATGGAGGAAATGGTGGTATAAACCTATTAGGTCATGGATATTGGAGCCCACGGGGAGTCTATGCTGGATATACCCTCGCCGCTGCGCGGCTCAGGTATATCCAGCATAGACTCCCCTAGGGCTCCAATATCCATGATCTATTAGCTTAATAGGAACCTATACGGGCCAAATTTTTGAAAATGGTACTTTTAGCATTTTACAGGGGTTTTAAGCTTTACCTACCAATAGGGTCAAAGCCTGTGCACTAGCCTGGCATTTTTTGGTTTCATTCAAGAGAAAACATCCTAAGCTTTCAAATGAGAGTAAACTTTAGCAAATCGGACCATAATTTTTTTGAGTTATGGGTCTACAGAGTTGGAAAATGACCAAAAAGTGTGTATTTTGCTGAAAAAATACAATTTTCACACACCCCGACATGTTGCTTATATTGTACAACACCCCTAAAAATCACTTTTGGAATTCAATACATATGTTAACTCTGAGATCCAAAAGGTTTTAACCTGATGTACATGGTAGATGTTTTTTTCTCCCCTTCATACTGAATAAAGGTAGCATTATGCTACTCCCTGCTAAAAAATAAAACTTCTCAAAATACCAATGAAATATTCTGTTTCTACCATCCATGCTGCACTTAATTTTGAGGGACATTTAAGGGGTTTATATGGTGTAAAAAGATTGCGGCCACACCCATTTTCTTTTAGTCCTGGCCCTAAAGTGTATTGGCATACACATTTTTGAGCAGGGAGTAACATTTAACATTTTGGTTAATGAATCAAATTCTACTGCTTCCATACAGTAAATTTTTGCTTTGCATATTGTTATGGCACCTCCTAATTAATCATGAACAAAAATTGGTTCCATATTGACTATTTGTGCCATTTGTAGACCATAAAATATGATTGGATGTTACTCTCTGCTCAAAATTCTAAGTCCTTTCGCTCTAAACCAGATGATATCTCTGTCGTCCCTTGCATGGTGCATCCATACAGGTCTTTTCTAATCACAACAAGGACACTTCCACCTATCGTTTGATCCTCTTTCTGTCCAATTTTACTGACAATTGTTATTCCTAAAGCAAAAAAAAATGTAAGGGATCAGCCAAAAATTCACCTTTATAAGATGTACGAAGGTGTAGGGCACATGTTGATATACTTTGTTGGGGTCCAAATGCTTTTATTTTGATCAAAACTGATGTTGTCCATCGGCAAGTGGTGGAATTTTGCCATTATTTTTAAATGACTGGGCGTTATATGGGGTTGAAGCATGTTGCCTGCCCGAGCCCTATGTGTGTTACTCCCTGCTCAAAAATAGATTCTGCTGCTAAAACTCACTCTCCTGTCTGTCAGTTATCAAAATGTGTACTTATGATATCCTTCTGATAGATTATACACTCCTGCATCTTCCTGCAGTATTTGGTTATGATCCTAATACTTTAAGTGTCTCTTTGAGTGTGGAAATTCCAAAAATCTGCATCAGACCTAAAGATTGATCCCACTTTTTCACATCTCATGTCCCTAATATTGTAAAGATTACTGTTTTTGTGGCTTTTATGATAGATGTACCCCTCACTTATTCAAAAAATGTGTTATATGTTACCTACATGCAGTTATTTAGCCCCACTAACCCAATCAATGGGAGAATTTGAATTTTTGAGCAGAGAGTAACACCTGATAGGAACATGTTTTAATTTCTTTGAGGAATATCCATCAAACTCCACCTACTACTGTTTCATTTGCTTGTTATGGAGTCCTCCTAACCTATTTATGTAGATTTGTGTACATAATTTGCCCTTTGTGCTAATTGGGGGGTGAAATTAATTTTGAGCAGGGAGTAACGTGTTACTCCCTGCTCAAAAAAGTCAAATTGTGGTCCAACTTGTGACCAGTTCTATCACAAACTACTGCTAGATATGGAACAGATGGTAGTTGCATATCAACGTATGCATATTGAAGTTAATATGGATGAATGTTGGTGATTATTTGACAACTTTTGACAAAGCTAGATGAAAATTGGGGTTTTAGAAAAAAATTCTCAGAAAAATCAGTCAATGACAAAAGTTCAATATCCGATATCTCGGCAAGTTTTTAAAGGAACATATTGATTTTTTTAATCATGATACATACTTACTAGTAGATGTTGTAAATGGATTTAGGAGTCATTAGGATATAGTTAAGAGGTATATCCAGTTGGTATCTGAATTTTGAGCAGGGAGTAACACAAATTACAACAGATTATCTTTGAACGCTTATAAAAACGGACCCGCTAGGAGTTGCTGCGTATGTCAGGTGTTTTTACGTAGCTAAGACATTGCCCTTTGAATGTAGTAAAGTTGTTTTAGCTTATTTTGAGTTTCACTGTTTTTTGCTTTGTCAGGGCCAAAAGTACCACATTCAAAAATTTGGCCCATACTATTCTTGATATTGGGACAAGGAATGTGCCGTTATTCTGACCACATTTTTTTACAGCGTATTTCACGACAGAATCCTGATGGAATGGTGACGGAATCCCTAATAGTGCAGGCACCACAAGGGAATCATGACGGATGATGATGGAATCATGGCTGACGGAAGGAGCAACAACAGTCGATTATACCCCTTAGCAGCTGAATGCCACATCTGAAGACACTTCAATGTTTGAAAGACCTATAGGGGAAAACAAGACAGACCTTTTTGTTTATTTGAGGCATCAGATAGATTGCAGTGGAAGGTAAGGAAAATTGAATGTCAAGTGGAGGCGCAGTGAACATTTCTTCACTTTTCAATTAAGGAGGACTTTAAGTCAAGGAAATTATTGCTGTTCTAGGCAAGGATAAACAAGCATCCCCTGCCTGCCTGGTAGTAAATGTCCCTTTAGCTCAGTTAAGCTTATATAATTATATAACCCGTTGAGGGCTGCTGATGCAGGAGTGCATCATGTCTATTGGTATTCATGATGCACCAATGAAGTTGCTCACCAGCACTTCATTGGTGCATCATGCTGACCCTACAGGGATGATACATAAACTCCCGGAGCGTCGGCATGATGCTCCAATAAAGTGCTGGCGAGCAGTCTCACCAGCACTTCATTGGTGCATCATGACAACCAATGAGCATGATGCACTCCTGTATCAGCAGTCCTTAAAGGGTTATACGGTGCTTGATAGAGGGCGTCCCTGTGGGTGAGGGATTGTAGACTGAGCGGTGTGTGAGGCCGCAATGTACCTAGTGTGTCTGAAGTACCGGGGAGAGTAGGGGGGGTACTGTGCTCTGGATTGGGTAACGACTGCCAGTCCAACCTCAGGAGCCTATCTCTATTAAATAGGGCAAGAACATAGGCCCAAATTGGCAAAAAATACATAGTGTACCATCGCATAGACTCCTACATCTTGTTTGGTGGCTTCAGCTAGTCTTCCCAGTGCTTAATACATAGGTACCAATCTTAGGGAGTGAGTGAGTAATAGATGTTTAACGCCATTTCGACAGCTAAGGTCATATTCACGGCGAGAACTACATTACACAATTTCACAGAGGAATGTGTCAGTGCCCACGCATATGTGCACCACACACATCCGAGGGGATAGGAAAGAGGAGAAATAGACCCTTTTAAGTGGGCTAGGGAAGCCCACCAATCTTAGGGACAAATCCTTTGTCAACATCACAGCACGTCTCTCCAGAAAGGTGAATTATTTTTCAGATTGCCAGAGATATTGAAATGAACCCATGAGCGGTGGAACTACTGCCAGGCTAGATTTATCGGGGGGGGGGCATGCGAGTGAGTCCGTCTGTGTAACTAGAAATGGGGGCCTATACAGTCCTTCTCGCTGAATATTTTCTTGGATGTAGTGATCGTGATCATTTATTTAACTTTTTACCCTTTCCATCCCTGTGTTTCCCAAATACAGTGTTATAGTACTGCATATAAGCAGTACAGGGAGTTAAAGGGTTAAGCGCAACCAATGCATCGATGCTCCTAAGTAGTGCTGGTACGTAGACTTGCCTCACTGTTGCCGGTTAACACGACTTATTCACAAACATGGGGCAATCAATTCCATAAGCTCTAAAACTCATCACATTCTCAAATGTATCTGCCGGGCTTTGAATGAGCACCAATTCCAAGTGAACAGTTTTTGAAATAAGTATTATGCATTAGAAATTGACCTTGAATAAGTGTCAGCCTTGTGTAAGGACCAGGGAGAGGCAACCTTAATTCAAGCTAATGCCAGGGCAATTTTTCATGACAACACAATAGTAGGGGCTTTAAGTTAGCCGTTGATACCTACACTCAAAGACTGAGAACCCCCTACTGCTGGAGCTGTAGGGCAGCAGTTGATACCTACACTAAAAGTGTGAGTACCACCCCCCTTCTCCCCGGAATGAAGTGCTACCACACTGTGGTTAGCACGTGTGGTGGTGTATGTATGTACCTGTATAGATGTACAACCAGGTAGGTGAGAGCACCCCTAACTGCAGGAGCTGTAGGGTAGCAGTTGGTACCTACATCTATTCGTGTGAGTACCCCCCACCCACTGTGCCTGGTCTGAAGTAGTACCAACACACTGTGGTTAGCACGTGTGGTGGTGTATGTATGTACCTGTATAGATCTACAACCAGGTAGGTGAGAGCACCCCCTAACTGCTGGAGCTGTAGGGTAGCAGTTAGTACCTACATCTATTTGTGTGAGTACCTCCCCCCACTGTGCCTGGTCTGAAGTAGTACTACCACACTGTGGATAGCACGTGTAGTGGTGTATGGATACATGTACGTGTATACATCTACAACCAGGTAAGTGCTGCTTATTCTGTATGTCACTCATGAGTGTATCTCTCAACTTGTGGTCTTGATACACCCATACATGCTCTAATGCCCTGGCGTAGATCTAGAGAGAGTTGTCATGGGTGGGTAGAGGGGTGGGGGTGTGTGTTTCTCTGCATGTGAACTTTATGTGCTTGGATTCTGTCTTTCACATTTATAATTTCGGTCCACATCCAAATACATGGGGTACTAGTGCAGGTGGTATTCTTATACCATAGGTCATGCGTTTTCACATATGCCCCCGTCCCCCTTCAGATAAGGACCCTCAGCAAAAACACTGCAGATGCATCATGGGTTTACAAACGCATTGTAACCCGGTGCATTCACCTCGTGGTATATGAATTCAAGTGTGATAGAGGGCTACTGATAGAGGCCTGCTTCCATAAGTTATAGAAAATGAACCTCAAATGCAGGCTCTTAGAGTAATAGAATCAGAGACTCGGTGTGTATGCTTTATGTTAGCAAACCCTTTCACGTTTCAATTCCCTACTGGACTAACAACTATTTGCTACACATATTATTGACAGTTGAAGTTGTAGGCTGAACGTGCCTATCAGTCTATAGATCGGTTATGAACTCAGGTTCGACCATCTGCATAACATAGAAAAATCCAGGTACCCACCAATTTGGAAACACAAGTCCTAGGCCTGTTTGATACTTGTAGTTACAGCCACAAAACTAGTACTCCGGCACCCTGAGGTACACGCCCTGAAGCCTGCCGCAAACAGTACAGACTGGACTGAGGCCCAATGCAGATGGGATTTCGGCGGGATCTGTGAGAAATCTGAACACCCCTCCACCCTACTCACATTTTCACCCCCTTCAGGCTGTTATTAGCCTATCTATGCACAGACCATCTGTGCTGCGTCTGTGAATATCCAACATGTTTGATATGGTCAGATTCTCCTCAGACTCAGACTGGACGTCTGATCTGCATCCGTTTTTGCCACAAACATTACAGACGGGACTAGATTTCTGTCCAGTCTGCGTCCGATCCACGTCCAGTCTAGACTGTTTTCGGCAGGCTTAAGGGCACCACCATACAGGACATCTAGGGCGTGCTCGTTAAATAACGATGCATGGCTGTCATAAATCTCCCACTAAGCACCCCTTCCAGTTAGCAGGAACAGGAAACACTCTTAACTCTCCGAACAGAGTTTTCTATTTTTGTAGTGAGAAACACATGAAGCATTTCCCAATCTGGAGGTTACCAGAATTGGCCAGAGATCAAGAGAAGTGTGCTATGGTAGTGTAAATTAACATGGTACAAGTCCAAATAGTGCTTTCACAAATGAATGCAAGGTAAACCTAATGGAAAACAGAAAATAGGGTGCAGAATTATATGTTCGGATTTAAAAAGCTATATATAATTCCCCCCATGATGAACCAGGATATTGCGAGGTTTGCAGTTACCAATGGTAATTAATGGCCACTACCAGCCATGTCCACAGGAGACCAGTGTAATCCTTGATACTACTTAAGGCGTGGCACTGTACAGTAATCCTTCAAAGAATATATACAAGTTAAATACCACTTACTTCTCCTCGATTGAGTCATTTCTTCATGGCCTGCCTAAAACCCTTTAAGAGCCGCTGATGCAGGAGTGCATCATGCTCATTGCTCGGCATGATGCACCAATGAAGTGCTGGTGAGACTGCTCGCCAACACTTCATTGGAGCATCATGCCGACCCTACTGCGCAATAAATATACTCCCGGACCATGATGCATCAATGCATCAGTGGTTCTTAAAGGGTTAAGGACTGCTAGAACCAATGCACCAACACACCATACCCTTTGGCCATTACGATACATAAATGCAGTCTAGGCGAGTAACTCACCAGGGTAATATTCGGGCCTACCCTTTAGGACAAAATGTATACTCTCTCGTAGGGTTGGGATGAGGCTGAAATGAAGTGCTGCCGCCGGTGCTTCATTGGCGCATCATGCTGATCGATGGGGATGATATATCCCTTCAAGGGTAAAGTATATCTGTTAAGTGCAATGTGGGAATTTGGGCAGTTTCGGCATAATAGAGTAGGGATGATAATTGTCATCAGACAAGGTAATATAGAGACAAAAACTCGGTAATTATATTTTGTTTTATTGTTCTCACCACCCTTAAGGTGAAATGGCTCATAGAGGATTGGTCAATGCATTTTACACCTAACTGTAGGTGTGAATAAAACTGTGAGAATAACACCTATGGCATGCCACATGGCAGGTCCTTGTACACATTGACTTTACATATCAGTCTTTATAAAGGGGTGCATCCACTGCCGACGGATGGGCAAAACATGGATGAAGGGAGACGGATGGTCCATCCATTGCAGTGGACGCAGCACTCAGTTACACATATAAATTCATGTATGACTTACATGTAAGGCATTTTACAATGTCAGAGTACATGTTCCATTCAAATATTCTTAAAATGATCCCTACCCTTTGGCCCTGCACTGTTAAAATAAAAATTTTCTGTAGAAAAAACGAAGAATCATTGGATGCCAATCTTTCACTGTTTTTTTAACGGTCACCTTTTTTTCAATGTCACCGTAATTTTTACGAAATTTCTCCATTATTTCTAAACAATGCCTAAGGATAATTAATTACAAATTGTTTTGGTTTCAATGCTATACAGCATTAATTTTTCATATGTATATTCAACCTTTGGCTTGACATTCTAGAACTTCCACTGTTAATCCAAAATGGATGTGGTATTTATATATGGTTTGGTTGCATATGCAGCTCATCTAGACATCCTAGTGGGGAGGGGGGGCATCATAATCATTATGATTATAAATGAGTCCTTGAGAGGCACATTATGCCCTTCATAACATTAGAGTAACAATCTAAGAACATAGATAACCTCAGAATTGTAATGAATTAAAAACTGTAGTGGTATGCCTATGTATTATTTTCTATTACCACATAACGGGTGTTTATGATATCCCTGCTACTCTCCTTTGCTACACAAAGATTGATTATATTTTTGAATATCTGAAATCTATGAAACTACAATGTAGACATGCATTTTGATAACATGGTACATAAACCAAAGTGTATACTTTTTAAATTTTGCAACAATTTGATCTATTTAGGGTCTAGGACATTGAAGAAAGTCTCAAAGTGAGCCCCGAGCCCACCTAGTGTGAAGATATGAAACTTCCAAAAAGACAAAGATTCACCGTTTACGAAATAACGGTACTTTTCCGTAGTGTTACACAGATTCACAGTAAAATCACTTAATCTAAGGGTGTTTCATTGTAATAGAAATCACGGTGAAACCCCGTAAAATTTAACAATGATTCTCTGTAAAATCTACGGAATTTTTTAACAGTGTGTGATAAGTGATCTTTGGTTAGTGAGCTCATTGTATGCCAAATATAAAAATGGTCAATTCCCATTGTGTACCTCAGATGTGAGATCACTGTATCTAAGTATAGCATGTTGCCCATTTTCAAGCCATAGCTCCCTTATTCATTCTCTAGGAAAAAACTGAATTCTTGCAAGTCACTCATGATAGAATGAAAGCTATCTCACAATGCTTAACGGTACCCTTTATATAGATATAGATATAGCTGCTGAAGAATAGAGTCTATGTAGACCGTCTAAAAGGGCCCTGTTCAGTATGATAATGAGTCAGTTTTTTGGGTGCTGTACAGCAAAGTCCCATTGATAGGTAAATGGGAACTTTGCCTTTAGTGAGATATAATGTAGTTACTACTTCACCTTCTGAAGTTTAAAAAGCATTGATATAATAAGGGCATGTAGGGGCACGGTTTACACTTCAGTAACACCCAACATCTAAGGCTCATCTTGTATGCTAGATTATGTCCCTGGTGCGTCTTATAGGATGAGAAAAATTTAGGGTAAAAGTCTCCCATGAATTCCAAAGTGTTTGTATGCTGTTTGGCAACGTCTCCGCTACCCATTGGTTTTTGAATTTTGAGAATCCATTGATTAGAGTAAAAGTTATTTGATTAAAGAATTTTCTAGCAGATCCATAAAGTCTGGGTGTGTGTTGGTGCACCTACATGGGGTGTGCCTTATACGCGAGGTATTATGGTAGTCAAATAGCATGGCCAGCTGTCCGAGTGGTGGGACAGCACCAGCTCAGTAGAGCAAAGTATAGGAGAGGGCACTAGGTGGCAGGCTAACAGGTAAGGCCTCTATATTTTGTGCACAGAGGAGTTCCCACACACCCCCTGATTTTGGTCTAACAGTGACCTTAACTTACTAAAATAAAGAGTGTTATCCGGCTTATTTGAAGGACAATGAACTGGATGCCAAAAACAAACCATCTGTAAAAAGATCAAGCTGAACTATCTAGTCTATTGAATATGTTTTATCAATTGGTATACCTGTAGAGGTCGGCAGAAAACGTCCTGGAGAAACCGGGAGTCGAACCCGGGACCCTCCAACCTGCAGGCGGAAGCTCTACTGCTGAGCTACTTTCCCGTCTGACATTCTCTACCTTCCAGCTACATCTGGATCGGTATAATATACAAGGGGGGCAGCTTATACCGGCTGACCAGCCCCTGAGGGCTGGTGCAACCGGAACGGGGCAGATGGCCTACCGCCATGGACTTACAGCCAGAGCTGGCCCCTACACTCCTCCCAACCAGCTTCAACCATGGCCAACCAGCACCAAGCATTCCTCCCAACCAGATTGGTTCGGCTTTATCAAGCAGTGTGAGGCACTCCTGACTTCCCAGTTGACCTACCAGTACACAGTACTGCCAGGGTCGAAGCGTATATGTATTATACCGTTCCAGGCACCTACACCTGGATTGGTATGACATACACGTAGGGGGGAGCTACCACCGGATGCCAGCCCCTGGGGGCTGGGATCTCCAGAAACGTGGCTGCTGGCCTTACGGCAGAGCTGGCCCCTACACTCCTCCCTACCAGATTCAATATAGGGTTCAGTACCCTATAGGTACCAGATACCCGGGACTAGTACTGAGTTGTTCCCAAACACCAAGTCGCCTCCCAGCACTAGCAAATTAAATCGTCATTCATGTCACACCAGCCCAGGTACCGAGTTCTCGTAGTCCCCCCTTGCAGGGCAGGACCAACTCGGTTTCTCCACCAGTGTAGAGGTCGGCAGAAAACGTCCTGGAGAAACCGGGACCCTCCAACCTGCAGGTGGAAGCTCTACCGCTGAGCTACTTCCCTGTCTGACATTCTCTACCTTCCACCTACATCTGGATCGGTATAATACACAAGAGGGGCAGCTTATACTGGCTGACCAGCCCCAGAGGGCTGGTGCAACCGGAAAGCGGCAGATGGCCTACCACCATGTACTTACAGCCAGAGCTGGCCCCTACATACCTTTCATGATGCATACTGAACCCAATATTCACCATCCAATATTATTCGCATAACAGGGGTGTACCTACATATGATCTACAACACATATATCTTATGGAGAAGTTATTTGATGTAAGCCCCTGCAAGCTAATGAGGATTTAATGTGCATATGTGGATCAACACCTTTGTGAGGGGCCTCCTGAGGGTCCCCTTCTATGGTTTATTTTGGTACAGGCGAACTCAAATATGTGTCTTAATTGGTGCTATTTACAGTGTGACCAGACAACCCTCTGCACCTGTGCAGACTGCTCTTTTCATGACATGATCTATTTACAGACCCTAGTGTGTTAACAACCCTGCATACTCTTAGCTGGAGTGTGCAGGCCCAGTTGTTACTCAGCCTGAACTGGCATTGTCAGACTGACTGCAGACACCAACTCCCAGACACCATTCACACTACAAACAAGTGCTCCCAAAACACCCATATCCAACATTTCCAATTTGATTTTCTCAGTTTCTAGGTAACTTGAAACCAAAAGAAAAACTGATTTGGACCATGGCTTGCATGGACAAACAGATATTCTGACTCGGAATTATTAGAATTCCTCTCCTGTTCCTAGTTTTAATACATTCCCCAGTGCTGGTAGATTTTGAGGTGTTATAAAGTCCAGCCCTTAAATTAAAGACTTTTAACAGACTTATCTTGATCAGAATCTGTAGTACAGTGGTATAAAGCAGGCATGCTATATGTAAGGTCCAAGGTTCGACGTTTAACCATGACACTTATTTTCTACCAACCCTTTAATTTGTTATGTGAGAAAAAGGCACAACACAACACCTGCTGAGGCACAACAACACCGTTGAAACACCAGTAGCCTATACAAAATGTTTATCCCCTTGCAGGCCATTCGGTCAAATTATCTTTGTCAGCAAACCTAAATAAGGGGCTGTGTACAAATGACGCCAAGCATGACAAGGGGGAGGGGGGTCATGGGCTGCATGACATCATGTCATCAAGAAATCACAATATGCTTTGGTTTTGGCAAGAACAAAAATTTTTGTAAAAAGGATTTTTAAAGGTGGGGAAGTTTAATGCATTCATCTGACATAAATTTATTACCTATAGGCCCTACATGCATGCAATCCTCAGACATCTCACTCAATGAGTGTCACTGCCATCAATGTCAGTGTAAAATTAAGGTGATGTGCAGGCCACTATAAGGGAGCACTTCTACTCTATCCTACCTATACCAATTTAACCCTTTTTGAAAAGGGCCACTGCTGCCCTCAGGATCTAAATGATGCATCTAAAATACCCCTAAACTGCTCCTGTTGCCTCAGGGCAGCATCCATAGTCATCCACAGGCTTCTTTTTGAAAAGGTGTGATATCCCCCCCCCCTCCTTGAGGTGTCAAAATTATTTTGCTCCTCCCCCAATCCACCCCCTCCCGGATTCCCACTGTTGATAAATAACAAACACTCCCCCGGAGCTCTCCACCACCCTGTTGCTATTTTCACTGAGGGGATGCTTGGGGAGATGTAAAGGGGACCTCCCCCGAACTTACTCTCCACATCTTTGTCTGAATGGAACTCTAACGGACTCAACTTATTTGCAGATTCTAGAGTAAAATGCTGAGGTGACTCGATTGCTTTGTAAGATCACAAATTGGAACTATGATTGCAATCGATGGTCTCCTGAGAATTTGTGATGCTTTCTGAGTTTTTTTTTTCTATTAGGCCACTCACTAAGTTCAGAGTGTTCTCCCTGAAACCTATTTCTAGTACACTTGTATATGGTTCAAGTTACAGATTAAATCAATACATTCAATATATCAATACATTCAAGCTCTTGAACTATATGATCATTAATAATAACTGTTCTTGATTTTCTCTTCGCTGACCAGTGTACAACTTTCACTGTAAAGAAGGCAGACTATTAACTGTATTGGACTATTGATCTAGACAGTTTTTAAGCCCTTTTGTGACAGGAAATACTTGTGTATGATCACTACCATAGTACTCCGTGTATAACTATGTAATGGTTTGAGTTCTTATATAACTTCGGTTTAATTCGAGATATGTCAATATCAAGTAAAACCAGACAAGTTAGCTTGGGTAAGTGCAACGGGCACATAGTGGCCAGAGACCGAAGCGACCTCTGGTCCTACCGGTGGTAACCGCACCGATCGACCTTTTTGAGCAGCAAAATCCTAAGACTGCCCTGTGATCTATTGGTAGGAAATTGTTTCATGGTCTTGCAAGGTGAGGCTGAATGACTTGTCCAGCTCACACGCACTACCTCCTAAGTACAATAGAGCCTGTGTGGAGCACTCAGACAGGTGATGGGGATTGATTTATGACCATGAACCACAGTGTAAGTGATGATCACTCTCAGGTATTATGTACAAGTTATATATATATACTATGGTAGGGATTGGACGTTAACCGTTTCAGACATTAATGCATCATTACCGTTGGTCGTCACGACGCAAGAATACATTTCCTGGCGAGTAACTCACCAGGGCTTCTTTCATGCATCATGCTGACCCTATGAGGTTGATATGCTCCAACAGGGTTGGCATGATGCTCCAATGAAGTGCAGACTCGCCAGCACTTTATTCATGCATCATGTCAATGATACATCAGCTTGGGTAAGTGCAACGGGCACATAGTGGCCAGAGACCGAAGCGACCTCTGGTCCTACCGGTGGTAACCGCACCGATCGACCCGCCCTCTTGAATAGGGAGCTAACACTATAAATAACGCTCCATGAGCCCCTACAACTACAAGGCACGGAAATGGTACATCTTGCATATAGGGACCCATACATTTTATAAGCTGACAGTGTTTGGCATGTTTCTCTGTTCATTTGTTGATCAGTGCTAGTTCTTTTTTCACTTTGCATGCATGTTATCCTTATTGCCAATTCACACCCACTATATGCCCCTTTGAACCATTTTAATTTGTTTATAGCCTATAGGCCTTCACTATTCATGCACATTGGGGGGGCGTATCTCTCTGCATGACGTCATGCTGAGGGGGGGTCAAGTGTTGTATGACGAAACATGACAAGGGGGGGAGGGGGGGTCAAAAATGGTCCAAAAATGCATGACGTCATTTGTACACAGCCCCTAATGGTTGCAAGTTGCAAATCATAAAAATCAAAACAGCCCAAGATCCTGAGATTACAGTCAGACATTTGATCTGACAGTCTGGTAATTTCCACAGCCCCACCAGTGATTTTGTGTCCTGCGAGTTTTCATATTGACCGCACTGGCGTCTAAGATGAATACCCGAGACTGTATTTTTTACTGTCTGACTATGTTCAAGACTACAGATAGGTGTGAATAGCTTATGATTGATACCAATGGCCATAATTTACACAGTAGCATATATACCTAATACTTGCAAAGCAGGCTCAGATGGTAAATAGTAGAGACATTTCTTAATTCATACCCATAGGAATCATATATTCTTCTCAACTCAATTAAAACTTTAACCAATTATTGTTCTACCCAGCATTTTACATGAAGCTCTAGCCACAGTATGTTTCTAATTTGAACTTTGTTCAATTTTTAATATGCTACACCAGAGCTTCCTAAAGCGGCCATTCCTCCTGGGCCTCACCCGCTGGCCACCGACCAGCCATCATGGATATAGTAAAAGAGTGGTCATTTTGTAACATGGGGGGAGCAGGCGGTAGTACAGATTGCCATATGCACAGCAATAATCCCCCTCGGATAGGACAGAAAAGCCCTGGATGAAATGTCTGCCCGCTTTTGTTCTTTAGTAACACATGTGCTTTATCACTTAAAATAGTCCCAATTCCCTCCAGTCCCAAACAGAGGTCTGACATTTTTCGGGACCTTTCCAACCGCCACCCCCACCCCATGGTAAAAGATGGCTGCTCCTTGCTGTACATTAGTACGGTCTGCAGTGGGGTGTTTCAGAAGCTGGACATGATAATGAACATTAAATATCTGTTTCTAAAACTATTAGATTCTAAACTTACAACTGCAACCATTATCATCTCTCGTCAGTCATCATAGTTATAGACACAGTAAGGTAATGGTAATGCTTTAGAAACACATGCAGTTATAAGCCTACAATCACTATTAAAACTGCTAACATATCTCCTTATGACCGGCTGTAAACATTACCTGCTTCTGAAACACCCCACAGGAGTGATAGTCCACCTAGGCTGTGAGTCAGGGCAGGGTCTGCTATACCTGATGGATGGGTGGTCAGTACACTATGTATCCATCATACTGTGTTTTACAACCGATAACTCGTTAAGGCCCGCTAACGCCTTAATGCATCATGACCATTGGTCCGCAGGGCTGCATTCATACATCATGCGGACCCTATGCCTATGAGGTTGATACACAAACTCCCGGAGAGTCGTCATGATGCTCCAATGAACTGCTGGCGAGCAGTCTAGCCAGCACTTCATTGGTGCATCATGACCACCAATGTCCATGATGCATTAATGCATTAGTGGCCCTTAATGGGTCATACAGGCGCCTGATATATTGATGCTAGCTGCTGAGTATATATAATTGTGTATGGACAAGGGGAAAGGGTGCTGTGTGTGGAAGAATCTAGAGTGTCCTATCTGTGTCACTGCAGAGATCAATGAAAAATATCATTATTGCATAAAGTTGAAAAAATAAATAAATCAATCACAGATGGACCCGTATAGTGTACCTAATACGATCAGCTTCTGAGAGGGGTGTGCCGTATGAATGCCAATTATATAACAGTATTAAGAGACTGATCATTTTTTAACAAAAGGGGGGGTCGGTCGGTTTCCATGCATCATGAGGAGGATCTTTCACACAGACATGCAGACAGATTTTGCCCCCAGAATGTGCATTAAACGTGGAATCCATCTCATATATGCGAGACATTATGATATTATGACCTTCCACAGTACTTTTTTTTCTACAGAGGTATATGCTCAATGTGCAAAATGTAGGGTTTTTTTTCAAATCCATTAAAAAAAACGCCAAAACGTGCAGAACATACACTTAGGTCATCAGTATCAGCAGTATCAGTGAACTTAAACCCTGTGAGTCTTCTCTCTGCCATCCCTCCCCATATGTCAAGTACTTAATGAGTAGGTGAGAAGGTCTAGTACTATCGACCCCCCCCTCCCCCCCATTACGGCCACACCCCCTACCTCTCATCCTCTCCTATCCCAGTGGTGCAACTTGGCTTACCACCATATTGCACAGCTCCCTAGCTAAATGAAAAAATTGAGAGGGAATGGTACAATTTCCCCCTCGATGAAGCATTTAGAGGGAACCTAACAGGAGCATTGAGAGGTGTTGTCCGTCTAATATGCATTGTGCAGACATGGTGAGGGTGAGGTAAGTCTGTGGCTGCTCTACAGCATTAAGGAAGTCCCATTGAGCAGCAAAATCCTAAGACTGCCCTGTGATCTATTGGTAGGAAATTGTTTCATGGTCTTGCAAGGTGAGGCTGAATGACTTGTCCAGCTCACACGCACTACCTCCTAAGTACAATAGAGCCTGTGTGGAGCACTCAGACAGGTGATGGGGATTGATTTATGACCATGAACCACAGTGTAAGTGATGATCACTCTCAGGTATTATGTACAAGTTATATATATATACTATGGTAGGGATTGGACGTTAACCGTTTCAGACATTAATGCATCATTACCGTTGGTCGTCACGACGCAAGAATACATTTCCTGGCGAGTAACTCACCAGGGCTTCTTTCATGCATCATGCTGACCCTATGAGGTTGATATGCTCCAACAGGGTTGGCATGATGCTCCAATGAAGTGCAGACTCGCCAGCACTTTATTCATGCATCATGTCAATGATACATCAGCGGCCCTGATAACACAGCTGGGCAAACTCATAGTGCATTATCCACAATGCTGCATTCTGATTGGCTGATTGACCGTGCACTATCTAGATGGATAATGCACTCCCAGTACAGGAGGTCAACTTTATCTCTCCTTTAGACTTCACTATAAGGCCCCTCGATATCTTAATACAGTCTAGAGCACTCCCACAGCCATGCCCCGTGCCTTATCCCCTAAATAGACAATGATTTTCTTCATATCGAGACTGTTTGTTGTTCTATAATGCATGAAGGCATCTGAGTGCATTATAGAACAACAGACAGTCAAGATGTGAAGAAAGAGTTGTCTATTGTCTTTATAAAACTTGAACATTAACTTAGGAAAGTTAAACACCCAATCAAGATATGTCCAGACCAATCAATGGCCCTTGATTTCTATACAGCTATGGTGACCTTGCTCAGGTGTGCACTGTACTCCTATAATGCACTCAAGGTCACTTCTATCGTGCAGCAGAGCACTACCAGCCGTTTTATAAATAAAAATAGAGAAGTAACAAAGGCCCCTCCACAAGGCTGTCTATAGCATAGGCATCTTTGTATTTATCGACAAGTAATCATGCATTTGTTTGAAGGTGACTGCAGCCGTGTAGACCGTATTGTGGCTGTTGGGTATACATATATGTTGGGTCTATGTTTACATTTTGGTGTCAAATGGTATGGAAAGTTGAAAAGATAAAAGAATAGTATGCACTGTCCTGAAGCGTGGAGCATGAACATCTACCAGACCCTATACTTCTAGATGCAACGTATCTCAAAAATGTATTTGTTACATTTTTCGGAGTTTAAAGGAAGAGAGAGGTCCCTTCTCTTTTGAAATGGAAACACTACTTAAATCAGAGTAACCGACAGGCCATAAAACCCTGCCAATAAGCAAAAACGCAGTAGACCGTTTCAGACACACGGGAAGAAAAGGGAAAGTGGGGGTAGGGGGGTATAGTGGTCACTATTACACTTGTATGACTGCCCTGCCAAATATATATTTACTACCTTATGTCCCGATGGTAAAAATCAGTCGTAGTGATCAACCTCTCTAATTCTGAGGGTACTGAAACCTACTGTATGAGTGGAGTCGTATCATCTTGAGAAATGCCCTCCAGGTGTTGTTTCGCCTACATAGAGGCCGCAGGTGTAGGTAGGATATCTAAGTGGATGGAGCAACACGTGCAAGGACACGCTGGACAGGAGGTGTCTACACATATTAGTACTATCATGGAACAAGGGGGGGGGGGCTTTCAGACTGATAAATAAAACAAATAGCACGTGCCATGAAATTTACAACCTGAGAGTAGGACCATTACAACCCCAGGAAGATATACTTAAAAGCAAGCTAAACTGAAATGCCAGTAGTTTTAGGTCCTAGGTGAACACCCTTTGGTGCATCTGGTCTACTGTAATGTCATGAATAGACTGCACCAAATATGTTAGCCTCCTTTCTGGCCCTACAATAGAAGCTGCCCCAATATAGCTAATTCCGTTTATCAAAAAATAATACCATCAAAAGGAGTCAACATGAAAATATGGCGGTCTTTGACCTTATTCCGACGGGATACATGCACATAAGCTATTAGATACTGATCAATGCATTTAAACAGATAGAAGGAGGATGAAGGCACAGTTTCCTTATGCATGGACTACAACAACCATGGCATGTGTAAACAGATAGAGAGCATTAACCATTTAAGGGCCAATAACGCATTCATGCATTATGCCCATTGGTCGGCATGATGCATGAATGCAGCCCTGGGGAGTTACTCACCAGGGCTGCATTCATGCATCATGCCGACCCTCCAGGGTTGATACACTACCATAGGGTTAGCATGATGCATAGATGAAGTGCTACTCCCCAGCACTTCATCTATGCATCATGCTGACCACGATACTCGTCTGCATCAGCGACCATTAAAGGCAGATTGTAAATATAGTGGTGAAACAATACCACATCCATTCAGCAAACTACTCTTTTCTCTCCTTGACATGAAATGTTATTGTAGCTACTTGTTTGTAGGGGTGTTTATTAGTTTAGATCAGCGTCAAACTGAACATGACACAGTTTTTCTCCCACCTATATGTACTAGTTATTTTTTTTAGTCCTGAAATAGATTGTCCCCTGGTTTTTAGTCCTGAAATAGATTGTCCCCTGAGTGCAATGAAGTTGTACTTGATACTTAGGAAAATTGAATTTTCTTTTGTTTTAACATAGATAGTTGGCCCTTATCTACCTACCATGAAAGCTCTGTCTGTAACATGTGTCCCTATAGGCCTCCCCTGTGTTTTAGTTGCAGCTTAGCAACAACCATGTTCCACACTGTAAAATATAATGGTTAAATCTACCAGAGATCCTCATAAAACTGAACAGTGAGCCACCCTTATTGAATAGCAGGGAACCAGTGTAGTTTTTACAAGAAGGTGAAAGTATATGGTGGTTCACGAATTTACAAGAAGTTTGAAGTTATTGGCTAAAGAAAGCACTACATAGGTAATTATTATAATCAGTCGCCAGGTACAATATATCATATGGTCAGAGTACAGGGTATATTTGTATGTTATACAGGTGGTTTCCATGAACATATCGTGTACACAACTTAGAAACCTCTGTGAAAAAATGACAGATCTCTGGTAACTTTTGGACAAGGATGGATGGGTAGAAGCAGCTTTCTGCCTAGGGTTGAGGTCAAAGTCTTTATTGCTTTATCCTAGAAGAAGGATTGTTTCTGGAGCCCTCCCATCTTGCTTCTCTTTGCTGATGGCGAGGGCTCTCTCATACATCTATACATCTGGCCCTAAGGTTTGGGGAACATTATCCTGTGGCAATGCTGATCCTTCAAGGGACGCGCAAATCCTTTCTATTGGCAGTGCCCATTTGTCACCTATATGCTATAATTAATGCAGGACCCTCACCTAGTGTTACTAGTTAGCAAAACACATATAGACTGAGTAATTTGTGCCATAGGCCCCAGGAAAATTTAGGAAACAATGAATTGTTTTCTTGGGCTCCCACCTCCCACTGCCCTAGTCTTGTCATAACGTGCCATATTTGCGGCTATAGCACCCTCACATCACACACCCTGTTCTGATGAATCTCAGTGCCTCCCCCTAGTGTGGATTCCTGGAACTAACGTATGATTTATACACTAGGGGGCACTAGGGAGACTGACTGTCGACTGTACATCGATAACCTGCACTAATGTGGCATGGGGAAGGTGGGGGGGGGGGTAGTATAATAGTTATTGGATAAAGAGTGAGTGAGTAATAGATGTTTAATGCTAGTTCGACATCTAAGGTCATATTCATGGAGAGAACTACATTACATGATTTAACAGAAGAATGTATTGGTGCCAAAACATCTGATGGGATAGGAACAAGGATATATAGACCCTTTTAAAGGAGCTCTGAGGTCAGCCACAGTGCTAACGTCGGCGGACATAGGTCCTCATTCAGTGCGCCTTTAAGTTGGCTAGGGGTGCCCTTTGGATTTATAAAGATCATAATACAGAATTGATATGTGAACTCTGATAAATTGACTAATAACCTAGGCTTCCTAACAACCAATGGTGGTATCACTACATTACAGGCGAGGAATAAATCCACAAGGAGCTCATTTATTGCAAGCGTGCTAATTATATCCTTTAACCTAATGACTCTCCACCTAAGCCTATATCGATCCCTTAATAAGACACAAAACTGGTATGTTGAAAGGTGGAGGTGCCCTTATTAGCAGTACACTAATAGCAGTAATTACGAGAGGGTTCATCTCACAGTTTTATCATGCTATTTGCTTATTGATGAGGGAAAGGGTATGGAGGTGTATAATGCTGGCTCTCTGATTCCGATCACGTTTTTAATCTTTGATGGATGCAGTTTGTATCTAGCCTTCCTATACTATACCCTGGCGTGCATATTCTATCAATGCTAATTTGAACCATTTCGTTATATTAATTACCTCAGAATCGATCCGTGCAATTTCCCTTCACTTTCTGAATTCAGATAACGGGATCCTCCATCTTTTTAGACCAATGCAAACTGCTTTCTTGTGAGGCCCATTTCTTCATGAGCACTAGCATAAAACCACACACTATATATTGTCAACGGACGATTCTGGGTATTACAATTACTCTATACATATCTACTTATACACCATCCAGCTTAGCCCAATGGACAGACATCACGCATCTTAAGGTGGCTGGCGGGGATTGTTAGTTCACCATTTGGACATCAGGGGTCTCCTGCACTCTATTGAAATTATGAGAAACGACATACATGCAAAATTCTGAATGGGTTGAATGGGGATTTGAACTCCAGATCTCTTGTGTACAAGGCAGAGATGTAACACATGTGCCACAGAGGCAGTTGGGGTATTTGGAAGGTGCCATATAATCTAGATGTACCTGTTCTAGCCATTTCCCTTAAGAAAAATGTTCAATTATCCAAAAGATTAGAAATATGGCTGGGACCATCTGTCAGAACTACACTCATTGCAAAGATATGCATATAATCAAAGTGCTGAGGAAGTTATAAAGAAATGTAATTACTTTTGGATAGGAATCTGTGGATTTATGTGACATATTGCTGTATAATCCTATATGATACTAAAAGTTCTGTATCTCAGAAATATGCCTGGGACCCCCACATTTTTATTGCATATATGAATAGTTCATATCATTTTCGGATTCTGGTGACAATATGGCGAAAATTTAATTACTTTTATTCTATCCCCGCCAGCCACCTTAAGCCTGCAGCACTGACCGAACTTAGACCTCAACGATATGCGAAATTTTGTCACTGTTTGGGCCACAGGCAGTTGATGGCAATCAGGACACAGCTACAGGTAGATGATGACAGCGAGCCTTTTTTGCAGGTTCAATTAGGGCATGACGTCATACTCAGCAGTGGCAGCCATCTGTTGGCTGCCCGTCTACTGTTGGTGTACAGTGATAGTGGAGTTAAAAAGATTTGGGATGAATTGTGAAACAAGTAATTATATTCCCATCAAGCTCTAATAGAACTAGAAAGCCGGGGAGGGCTAAGGATACTGGCCCTAGGCCATCTGTCAGTGACTGACGGCTGTCAGTCAGCCGTCAATCGGTCGTTTTGTTGTGTATACAAAGATTCAATCAGCTGCCTGTGGCTACAACCGAGATGAAATTTCCCATTGCGTTAAGGTCCAAATTTCATCAGCGCCGGCATGCTTGAGGCGCATAACAAAATGTCTGTACAGGACGAAAGCCCAACAGATTATTTTGTAAGTTTAGAGTTGTCAGTGCCACATAAAGACCTAAACTCATCATACTGATAAGAAAAGTTTTCATATTGGCAAAGTCGATATATTGACAACTTAGGTCGTCTTCACTAACAACTTTTATACCTTCCCAGGTGTTCAGTGTGGAATGAGACAGTTATATTACACCTCCATCACAGCTAGCCAGGCCATGGTATTGGGCTGCATGTGATATGTGACTTGATATGACTTGTCTGTATTGGTGACTTACAGATGGTGCAGTGCTGTCTGGACAACAGCATGTATATATTACAGGAGAATAGGGAAGGAAGTAAGGACCAATCTTACCAAACCAAGAACCAAAGTATCTAAAAAGAACCCTCTCAGATCTCCCGGAAATTGGTAACTGCGTCTGGGGCTAGCTGACGTCGATTTGTGGCAGAAGCAACCTTTTCAATTATCTGCCCACTATTTGGTTTAGGAAAGAAGGAAGCATTTTTATGTCGTTGGACATAAGAATATAACACTTCCAGGAGGATGGTTCTAACTGATTGGACTTGAGTTCTGTCTGAGGTGCTATTCTGACTCACTGTAGGGAATTGATTCTCTGTTGTGTTGCCAAAAGGTAATTTGTGAGGAAGTGCTTCGGGAGTGGTCCAGAATCGGTGTGTACGTCTCGAGTAAGAACCCATTCCTGCCAATTCCTACCTCCAGTTCCTGGCCTACATAATACATTTATAATTTGAATCCTGAAGTGTCCATATATGTGTACAATCACGGAACCACATTCCCAACTTTTCGCACCACTGTTTGATTCAGAAGTCAAATCAAAAACTGTATAAGGTGGGAAGTCACTTCTCAGGGTTGAGAAGACCAGGGAATTAGAAGGTGAGTTAGCGACAGTGGGAATGCAATTCCCATTTCTTTTTGAAACATCCTCCAGGGTGCACTTCTTGTGAACTTAAAGTCGGCGTTGATTTATATGTAGTGGAGACAGACCTCTCTGAGTCATTCCTCAAATGGTCTAAAGTGGCTATGTCTCTGAAACTATAGCGTGGTTTCCCCTAGAGTCATGCATCCTAAGGTGGTCTGTGAGTACTTCATTATTGGTATGGTGTCTGTTCAGCTATTGGATGTCGATTTGTTTTATGTCATGATGAAAGAGAAAAATGACTATTCCCTACTTTTCTGTTAAATAGTTCATTTGAGCTGTATATGCAAAGGTTTAGCGAAAAGGCAAATGCAATTGAGTGTTTTTTTCCAGTTCAGAATAAAGATTTCCTAAATCAAAATGGAATGCAAGGACTATCTCAGTGGTGAAATATTTGAATGTTCTTTTTGCAAATCGTCAAATGATATTAGCCAAATTTAGAGTTTCTTTAAATGTTGTCTTTGCCTAGCCCTTTTTTTTAACTCAATACATCGTTCTGTTACGAAATGCAACATATGTTTATATTGGTTTTTCTGTACTACAATATGGGTCAATTGGTACCATTGATCATTGTCACGATAAGTATGCTCTCATTTTATTTAGCACTTACATCGATATAATCTACACCCTATAGTTCTATCATTGTATCCATATAAAGTGATACAATGAGGTATGTTGCAATTATCTTTGCATGTGCACGAGTCAATATATAGCCTACTTCATATAGCAATCGGTGTGCTATACAAATCAATTCATGAAAACAACATATGTGACCCATCCTAACAAAATGGTACAGAAGGCGCAAATAGAAAATGTTTACATATTGCCATATTCATTTGGTATATAACTGTATACCACTTCCATATTTGAACCAGCTTGCCCTCTGTGGGTCTTAAAGCAGTAAATGTAGTCATATCAATTAATGTAAGATTAAACTGAGATAATTAAATTATTAAACATATAATAATCTATAAATCCTATACAGTTTCTATGCAATTCTATATAACCACAACAGTTATAGCCATGTCTATTGGGCATTTGGGGCTTAGATTAGGTTTAGGAGTCAATGATTCTAAAAGACCCATATGTTAGAAAAATGCTAAAATATTAATTTTGGAAATTTTGATATTTTTGACACTTTTGTCACTATGCAACTTGAAAAGGCTATATCTAGGCATCGACATGTGCGACCTCAGTACCAATTTGTAAGGATGGGACACATATATTGTTCCCATCAAATCCCTTTTAATCCATTTATGTGACACGCAATAATAGACCTTCCATATATCGCAAATACCCTGACAAGTGTACACCCTTTGTTTGCTCACATTGAAAACTAGAACTGACCCAAAATCTTTGGATTGTATACTGTCTAGAAGAATCACCCATGTAGTTGAACCTGATATACATTTTCCCTCAAATCAGGGTGTCTTAGACATCAGGTGTATATGATAGTTCAGAGTTTGACCCTGGGTTGTCTAGCCTGGTCCATACAGATTGCCCTGGGACTACTGCTCTGTGGCAATTACCCCACTCGGCTTGATCCTCAGTAATCTGGAGGGGACCAGGGAGAATGAGCTATGCCTTGCAGGAATGTGATCTCCATACCTATCCTGACCCGTCCCCATTACAGAGCCCCTTCATGCCATCCCTCCCAGGAGATTCACATGAAAAATAGATGTCTTCAACAGTCAGTATGAAAACTCACTGCTGGGCCAAAGGAAATTGCTAGACAAACGTCACACTGTAATCTTGCGACCTTGGACTACATTTTGATTTTCATGGCTTGGGAATTAGACCATCATTATGGTTTTTATAGCCTAAAACAAAAAGCATAGCTGATTGATGAGATTTAAAGAGTTAAATTATCAAGATAAGGAGTTCATTCTTGTGTTTCCTGCGGGGATAGGGGTGGGAAAACTTGTCTTATAGACTGCTTCAAGAAAAGAAACATGAACAGAAAATAAGGAAATGGTCGTGGCTAGATAGATTGGAGGTGGGCAAATGAAATCATAAACATAACATAATGTATTAATGCATTATGCCTGCTGGTTGGCATCGGTGCATGGATACAGCCCCATTATGTACCTTGCCAGGGCTACATACACACATCATAGTAACCCTATATACAGGGTTCATACACTACTGCAACATCAGATCTTCTCAGACACTAGAGATAGATTGGTCCTAGTGAAACCTTTGCATATGAAGTGTACCTTGCACTAATAATGGCCCCATGAGGAATAGTCTCCACTAATAGTTGCCGCATGAGGATTAATCTGCACTAACAGTTGCCCCATGAGAACTAATCTGGACTAATAATTGCCCCATGAGGACTAATCTGGACTAATAGTTGCCCCATGAAGACTAATCTGGACTAATAGTTGCCCCATGAGGACTAATCTGAACTAATAGTTGCCCCATGAAGACTAATCTGGACTAATAGTTGCTCCATGAGGACTAATCTGGACTAATAATGACCCCATGAGGTCCACCTGGAGCTGGACCTTGGAAAGTTTAGTGCTACTCTACTGAATGAAAGGCACACCCAGACTCCAGGCAGATAAGCCGCGTTGTAAAAAAAACACCGTTGAATCTATAACTGATCCTTGTATAACTCAACAGTGGACCACTGTAACTGAAGGTATTGACACAGTGTATAGTATTAACAAGAGGCCCCACGTGCACAGTACGGTGGTACACAAATGTTCTTGTAAGAAATCTCTGTAAGGAAACTTTGGGACGAGGAATTCACCGTTATTTTGAAGACAGTTTTTTTACAATGTGCAGCTTGGGGCCATCCTTGTACCTTATATGCAAGGGACTATAGAAGGGTATAGTTACCATAGTACATGCAAGTGCACAAAGATTTAGGCTGCACAGAATTGACCTATTGCTTCTTCATGGAGATTGCATATAGCTTTGGTGAAGGAATGATAGGTGGCATTTCAGCAACGATCTGGAAATGGCAAGGATTATATGGGAATTGACCCATACAATTGTCCCACTCCTGTGTTTACCATGTATGGATTGGTTGTAAAAATATAGTACCACTAGGTTGTAAACACAATGGCACAATCAGTAACAGCTGGTAGTCTCCAACATACACTCGTTTTTAGCGCCATATATGATGGCAGTAAAGACTGCCACAATGTCCCTGAACTTGACACTCTTCAAGCAAATGTTTCAGACTAGAAAAATAAAACATATGCTTGAAGAGTGAGTAGTATATCCAGTTCCTGCATACTAAGGAGTGGGGCATAGTGGAAGTTATATATAGTTATCTCCCACTACCCTTTGCTGCGTCCTGTACGGTGGTGCCCTGAGGGTTTATACCTCAGAGCACCAGAGTATCTCTAACATGGAAGCTATGCCATTCAGGTGGTTCCCCTCGGTGGTCTAAGGTTGAACTAAAGAGCTCTTTTGCACACAGTGATCACCAGTCTCCCACTGTCAAACCTGAGTCTGCATGATGCATGGATTTAGTCCTGGTGAGTGAGTTGCTCAGTGAGTTACTCATCAGGACTGCAATTATTCATCATGACAATCATTACGTATTGGTACGCCAGACTAAAGATGATGGTCCCGACAATGCCTCTGCAATCCAATCACGTTCATGTACATATGTGACAGGACCTGCGAAAAAGGGCCCTCAGTGTAGGGTACATTAAGGCTCCTATTCCCAGTACATGTCACATATGTTTAGGAGTTTGCTCCCTGTAGGCCCATATGCTATGGTTGCGCTGAAAAGTGTTAGAGAAACCTACACCATACATATGCCCTCAGGAAGGAGGAAAGTGATAAACATGGAGAGAAATGTAACAAGCCCTGGAAATAGCAGACAGAAGCCATGAGGTCTGCCGGTTGATTGATTGATTGATTGATTTGTGTTTTACAGCACTTTAGCGGCACTAAGTGGCTATCCCGTGCTTCACAGGTTGATAATTTAACAGAGGAATGTGTCAGTGCCTGCGCATATGTACACCACACACATCCTGAGGGGATAGGAAAGAGGAGATATAGACCCTTTTAAGTGGGCTAGGGAAGCCTGCATGAGGTCTGCCGGACATAGATTAGAAGCTGAACTGCAACTGTGCTAATTATCCCCTCAGTGGACTGGTGCTGTGCTCTTTTGTCATTTACACATCGTAATAGATCAGTTACAACTCTTGTGTTCACTTATACCTCATGAACGCCGTTCACCAAGGTTGTATATTCTACCTTAAAGAGGGATTTGTATGGAGTGACATACTTCTCATGCAATTTGTTGGTTCAGAGGATTTTGAATAATGAGAGCTATATATAAGTTTGATCTATGCTATTCACCTCTAAAGATTGCAGACTGTTTCGAATGCATGATACTCTAGATGATATGGCCTCAGTGCATGTGTTTAGGAAACCAAGGCCGTTAAAGATTTTATGTTTCTAGCCTCAGGTCAATAATTGTGGGTTAGAGGTGGCTAGACAATTTTCAAAACTATACATGAACCTCGTAGCTTGTCATGAAGTATCACTTTGGCACAATCCTGAAGTAAGAAGGAAAAAAGATAACCTGAACTTCTGTGTATGAGCTGCAAAAAAAAAGATAAAATAACCAGCTTCTGCCTCTTATCAGGCTCATCTTTGATAACACAGATGGTTCTGATAAGAGGACCTTAGTATTCTGAAACACAATCAGTACGGCTAGATGTAGAGTTATCTACTCATATTATTCCATGTCAGAGACAAACTGCTGTAATTAGCTTTATCCGGCCCCACGAGCCGTCTTCAATAAGACCGAGTACACAAATAGAGTAAGACGAATCTCTGCCATTGCCTTATGTATGAAGCTGAATGTGATCCCTTATGCTAGGTACCTCTCCATCTCCATTTATATCTCTACTTTCCCATACCCCTAGCAGAGAGACTGCACTATATGAAGCAGACCTTACCAGTGCAGCTGGTATCAATAATGGATCAGTTTTAAGTAAGAAATGTTTTTTTTTGTCATTTAGTGGAGGGATTTTGCATTTAAGGAAAATAGCAACACATTTCTATACCCTAAGCACTAGATATCTTGACCTAAAGACGTCCACATACATTGAGACATCCACCCCATAAAAAAGCAGCAGCATTGGATTTGCTAGTGAATCAATAATACCAATCACTTGATTCAATGCTCATCAACGATTTGGCAATGTTGATTCGGGGTTGAATCCATGTTTGGTTGCAAATATGTGGGATGTTCTACCCTTTAGGTAGCGGGTTCGGTGCTTGCCCATTCTGGCGGCTTCCCATCTGTCACAGTGCTAAATAGAGCCTTCTCTTATGGCCTATTTCTGGCCCTTATGTCGTGATATTTATGAACAGATATGTTATTACACTATCTTTGTAGCTCCTTGTTACTGCCCAGACCATTAAAGAATTAAAGAAATTTGCCAATTTACATTTTGGGACTGGTGCAAATCAGGGTGGTGTGTGCTCTGGGTATTAGTGCAGAAACCAATACAGAGATTGGACTCTTAATCATTAGGTGGACTAAATCTTGTTAGAAATAAAAGCCATTTGGTGAACTTATAGTACAAATAATGATCTTTCCATGTGTCGAAAGATATTAGCATTTTGTCCTTTGTAGATACATGAGATGAAGTGGTACTTTCTTGTTATTTGGAAGGCCCACATCTGACGTGCCAAGACTGTACGATATACAGTCTGGGAGACTTGTTATAGATCCACTGACGTTACAACAGGTTGAAGCAGGTGTCAAAAACTTACCTATGCTGTATCCTAACCCTAACCCTACAACAAGAGAATATGTCATTCCCTTTGCTGCTGGTAAATCGATTGCCTGGCTAGCTCAGTTGGGAGAGCAGAGGTTTCCAAATGCAAGGGTCATGAGTTCAATCCCAGCAAAAGCCCACGTTTTGTAGTTGCATTGAACTTGCTGGTTCTAGTAATGGAGTTGCAACAGGTAGAATCACAGGGGAACAAGCTTCATTCATAAATATTCATTAGCACAAAGGGGAATGCACCAATCAGTGAGGCCACTACCTTATGAGAAAATGATCCAGGATCCAGGATCATTTTAGAGGAGGCATTGCAGTGATTTATTAAGAAATCTTCCAGGCCCACTAAAGGGCCAGGAAGATCGAGGCTGCTCAGGGACCTGCTCTACAGTGGTCACCCAGGCCCGGGGCTGTGCCTGCCGTGAGGGGTGAGTGGGTATGGCTGCCTGTGTGTACCTGCACTGAGAAAATATTCTTACTCACTTGAGTCTCTATCCAGACTCAGGCAATGTCGTCAAAATGAATATGATTGGAGACTCAGCCTGATCATGTGGATGATACTTAGGCAGAGCCAGAGTATCACCCAGGCTCAGCCTGGACCAGCCTCAGGATCAGCCTGAGTATCACCCCAGGCTCAGTCTCAAATCATACTCATTTTGGCGACATTGCCTGAGTCTGGATACAGACTCAAGTCAGTAAGAATATTTTCTCAGTGTGAGGCTGCCTGTAGTACTGATCACAGCACCTGCTGCAGTGCTAGAGTTGACAGAAATCTTGGGTAGCTAAATTCAATGAAAAAACAGCTAAAACTCTCTGAGCTTACAATATTTTTCATTATTTTATTCAGCAATCTCAATATCTGCAAAGTCATGCTTCATTAAAGCAGAAATTATTTTGAAATATCTGAAATATGCATTTTCTGTTGAACTCACTACACTTCAGGCCTAAGCAGTGGGTACAGTGGGTGCACCTGTAAATTCCAAGCAGACACCTCCATGGCTACCATATAAAGGCCGCTGATGCAGGAGTGTATCATGCCGATTGGTCATCAAGATGATGTGCTGGTGAGACTGCTCACCACCACTTCATTGGAGCATCAGGCTGACACTATGGGGTTGATGCATAAACTCCCGGAGGGTCGGCATGTTGCTCCAATGAGGTGCTGGCAAGTAGTCTTGCCAGCACTTCATTGGAGCATCATGATGACTAATGGGCACAATGCAATAATTCATCAGCGGTCCTTTTACAGATTTTAATAACGTCTGTGTCAGACAACTAGGTTCAGGCAGAATCATGAAAGGGAAAAGATGACCAGCCAAAATAAGCTGCCATCATTTAGATCACTACATATCAACCATCCTTATGGATCTAACTCTTTTAGGGTAACAAATATTGCCTCACACTGTACCACTGCTTTGCTGGTGATTCTATTCACCAACAATGCTGTATTATGTTGACTCACAGGTCTTTTAACATCAAGATGCGTTTTTATCGGTGCTAATTGAATTGCACAATATCCATTCATTTCAAATTCCTCAACATTATCAAGAAAAGACTCAGATGTTAGATGGAAAGGGTCATGTACTCCTGACATTCTGTGATTATATAAGGGCCTTTTGAAAATAACACATTAAAATGGGCTTGTCAATTGGCAAACACAAGGGAGGGATGTTCTGGTTTTGTAGTTTGTAGTACAATGGTAAAGGTGAACGATGAGCAATTTCAGCTGATGGTTTCTTCATGAGGGTGACCTGCCCGTTCCGCACGAGGCCAATAGGCTGAGTGCGGAGCGGGCAGGTCACCCGAGTGAAGAAACAGGAAGCTCAAACTGATCAGAGTTCATCTTTACCTTTATGTCAAGGTGTTTGAGTGACTAATTAATCAATATTTCATCAATATAATCCATAATTAAGTCTTATTTACCTGTCGTCTAACCGAAAATGCCGTGTGCCGCCATCTTGTTTGTTTACGGTTTGAAGTCGCGCATGCGCGGTGGACCTATGACGTCATCGTGCGGATTTCCCGCGGGTTATTTAACGCAGGGGTGCAATACGGGGGTTCAGTGCTTTCTCTATGGAACTACGATATTCACCATGACATAACAACAGAGATCTTCGGGATCATTTGGCGGTATACAAGGATTGCACCCCTGGCTATTCTACTGCCCCTGAACTGGAATCACATATACAGGTAATACAGCGAAAAGGGTCTTCATGACAGGTGAAGATTCTCAATGTCTGTGTTAAGGGGTGCATCCACTGCGACGGATGCACCATCCGTCTCACTTCATCCATTTTTTGCTCCATAGAAATCAATGATAAATAAGACGGATGAAACCAACAAACGGTCCATCCGTCAGCAGTGGATGCACTCCTTATATGTGTCACAATCGATGGGCACAAAACATTAGTGAACCATGGGCCTTATATGTTATGTGTGGAAAGTGTCATTGTTTTATGCCACACTAAATATTTCTGCATGAATAAACCTGTCCCATAAATAGTCTTTGTGCTCTGATCAATAAAGACAGATGCCACTTTTCTTGTATCCTCAGAGAACGTGTCGTGTCTGGTGTTCATTGCCTTTTAAATGTAGAGTGTAACGATGGATACACATGAGAGTAGTTTTTTATGTTTACATGCAACATACTTTCACGTATGATATCAGGAGGCCATTTCTTAAGGTAGAACGACTACACACCACCACTACAAATTTTAGAAAATTATAGCACCTATGCAGTAATTTCATAAGGTTTAGTAGAGCAGGTGTAATGGTGGAGGCATTAAAAACCACTAGTGTATTATACTGTAATGTCATTATGGCTCCTCACTACGATTTGAAGGACAGCAGTCATAGTGTGTTGAGAAATGGCCTCCACAATGCACAATTGGTTTGTAGCCTACTCTATCAATCCATCTTGCTTTATTGTTTTGCTTTGCTCACATTAATTATTTTCACACGCTATCCACCTCAGACGTCACTGTCGATAAAGTTTCTATGATGTGTTAAATCAATGTTTCTGTTGAGTATTTTTTTAAGTGTTCCTGGTATGTCAGCAGGAAAGCACAAGACAAGGATTAGATATCATGCCTGTTATCTTTGTTTTTCATCTTTTTTGGGTTACTCAAAGAAAATGCCTCTCTTTGAGAGATGCTATTCGTTTTTTGTTAAAAGAAATATAGGGATCCTAAACACAATTCTAAACATATTCAACGTTTTTGTAATCATTTTAACTTCATAAACACGTTTAGTCAAACAATGTGATTAGCTCAGGTGTTAAACATATCTACAGGTTTAGTTTTAAAATTTTATGAGATGAAATTTTGAGTTTAGATGTTTTAATGATTAGATGGAAATGTTGAGTTTTACAGATGTATCCATTAAAACAGTATAAAGGATTATGTTTTGTTTGTTTTTACTTTCTGGGGTAATTACGGAACCCCTAATAGGACACACCAAAAATAATTATTTTTCTAAAAAAATATTGTTGCGGGTACTGGGACATTCTTGCGGGTACTGGGATATTCTTGTAGAACGACTACACACCACCACTACAAATTTTAGAAAATTATAGCACCTATGCAGTAATTTCATAAGGTTTAGTAGAGCAGGTGTAATGGTGGAGGCATTAAAAACCACTAGTGTATTATACTGTAATGTCATTATGGCTCCTCACTACGATTTGAAGGACAGCAGTCATAGTGTGTTGAGAAATGGCCTCCACAATGCACAATTGGTTTGTAGCCTACTCTATCAATCCATCTTGCTTTATTGTTTTGCTTTGCTCACATTAATTATTTTCACACGCTATCCACCTCAGACGTCACTGTCGATAAAGTTTCTATGATGTGTTAAATCAATGTTTCTGTTGAGTATTTTTTTAAGTGTTCCTGGTATGTCAGCAGGAAAGCACAAGACAAGGATTAGATATCATGCCTGTTATCTTTGTTTTTCATCTTTTTTGGGTTACTCAAAGAAAATGCCTCTCTTTGAGAGATGCTATTCGTTTTTTGTTAAAAGAAATATAGGGATCCTAAACACAATTCTAAACATATTCAACGTTTTTGTAATCATTTTAACTTCATAAACACGTTTAGTCAAACAATGTGATTAGCTCGGGTGTTAAACATATCTACAGGTTTAGTTTTAAAATTTTATGAGATGAAATTTTGAGTTTAGATGTTTTAATGATTAGATGGAAATGTAGAGTTTTACAGATGTATCCATTAAAACAGTATAAAGGATTATGTTTTGTTTGTTTTTACTTTCTGGGGTAATTACGGAACCCCTAATAGGACACACCAAAAATAATTATTTTTCTAAAAAAATATTGTTGCGGGTACTGGGACATTCTTGCGGGTACTGGGATATTCTTGCGGATACTGAACAATTCTTGCGGGCACAGGAATCCAGGATCCAGAGAATTTTTGCAGGTAATTTTGTTAGTGATCATATAAGGATATCTCTTGAATATTCGGCAATATCTATGTGCGTAATTATTCAATTTTAAACCAGCAAAATGTAACAATGTTCCTGTAGGCACAAGAATTCTCCTGTACCCTCAGAAATATTCCAGTATCCACAGGAATGTTCCAGTATCCGCAGAAATATTCCAGTATCCACAGGAATGTTCCAGTATCCGCGGAAATGTTTGAGTATCCGCAGGAATGGTCTAGTATCTGCAGAAATGTTCCAGTATCCGCAGGAATGTTCCAGTATCCGCAGAAATGTTCCAGTATCCACAGGAATGTTCCAGTATCTGCAGGAATGTTCCTGTATCCGCAGGAATGTTCCAGTATCCGCAGGAATGTTCCAGTATCCGCAGAAATGTTCCAGTATCCACAGGAATGTTCCAGTATCTGCAGGAATGTTCCAGTATCCGCAGGAATGTTCCAGTATCCGCAGGAATGGTTTAGTATCCACAGGAATGTTCCAGTATCCGTTTTTGCATGAAAAAAATCTTTTTGGTATGTCCTATTAGGGGCTCCGTAGTACGCTCAAGAAATGTTCAGTATCAGCAAGAATATTTTTTCTGGGAAAAAAAATATTTTTGGTATGTCCTATTATGGGCTCTGTAGGTATTTACAAGTGCAAAGTCTCCAAAGATGTCAGGCGCATACATGTAGATACACATATATGTAAACACTGCATTAGAATGAGAGACTTGAGAAAGTATGAAAGCTTGGTTGCTTGCTTTGAATTTAAACCTCACCTATGTGCCTCAAGGACACGTCGAGGGTGAGAGGTCCCTTGGCGTGAAACCCGGACCCGTACACTAGAGGGAGCTAAGGTAGAAATCACGCCCCTACACATTTACCGAGGCAATGGTTCTTTAACATCCGTCACTACATAGGCATAGTGAGAGATGGACAGGCCTGTTTCAAGTCATTTGTCTGCCATGACCGCCGAGAGACTTTCCAGCACAGCCTAGCCAGAGCAGGGAGGAACTCAAACGACACCTTACGGCGACGTTTGGAACCACCACTATGCCCCGGCCGGGCCGGGAACCGAACCCACGACCTTACGGCCTGTGAGCGGACGCGCTACCGACTGCGCCACGCCTCCTGACTGAAAGCTTGGGAGGAAGGGTGTTGCTTTATCCTTTACAAAATGACATGCAGTGGGTGTCTGTCATGGATGTTATTGTAGCAATAGAAGATTGACTAAATTCACTTTACATCACTATCATCGGTCTACAATGAACAATAACATCCATGACAGACACCCACTGCATGTCATTTTGTAAAGGATAAAGCAACACCCTGAAAGCTTGGGAGGAAGGGTGTTGCTTTATCCTTTACAAAATGACATGCAGTGGGTGTCTGTCATGGATGTTATTGTTCATTGTAGACCAATGATAGTGATGTAAAGTGAATTTAGTCAATATTCTATTGCTGTTGCTTTTCTCATGGAATTCTATGAAATGAAACCATGATCAACATGCAGTTTAGTGACATTTGTCACAACAAGTGATCGTGATCATATGCAGAATGTCCATTCAAATGTACTGCTGCTACCTGGTGTGTATTTGACATCCAAGTATCTAAACATATTGATGTTTGAATCTAAACACATGGTATTCAATGTGCTTTAACTCTAAACAACTTAACTTGTTTAGCAAAAATGTTTAGGTAATTAGAATAAAAGTGTTTAATCCCTAAACATGTAGATAATGAGACACCTACCTGACCTATATGTTTAGGTTTTGAACATGTTTAGACCTAAACATGTTTAAAATCTAGACACCATTTTTTGCAGTGTGGAGAAAGAATGTCCCGCATATGATATATCTAGTTTATAAATACTTCTAACCTCAGGCTAGTAATTTGGCATTAAAGGTAGTCTGTCCAGACAGTGGCCCAAAACTATCATTAATGAAACTGATAATTATATTGTGGCTTTTCACAGAAGGAGTATTTATCATTTTGGTACCATCCAGAAAATAGAGAAAGTTAAAATTCAGCTCCTTGCTCTAGTTGAGTCGATTATTTATAATGCAGATGGTTTTTGAATAGGAAGCTCCTCAGTATTGTGATCACGAGAGAAACATAGTTATACGGTTCCACAAGATAGACCGCACTAATTACCTTTATCAGGCATCACGTGGCTCCTTCCCTGTCATGGAGTACACAAAATAATATAAACAAATCTCTGCCTGCATCTAATACATAATTTTATGAAGGTGATCCCTCTGCCTCTTTATCTCAATGTATCTCTGCACTATCCCATAACACAAAAACTACAGTATCTTCATTATCGTAAATGTCCAGCCATTGGACGCCTAATCACTGCAGCTGACAAATTCAATAGATACTCGAAATATTTTGTACAGCGATCTTATTGAAAATACAGTAAGAAGATTTTCACTATACCACCAATGTTTCTACTACAAGCTTGGAGTCACATATCATTAGCTGTAACTGTAGCTTTTACTAAAGTAAACCAATTAACATAATGTCGAGGACTCTTTATTTAAATAAGAGTCAATTCATAAACTGACCAGGGGGCTGTTGCAAAAAGATTGGGATTCGGATTCTTACTGTAGCTAACTCACTTTCCAGTTCCCCATGATTCTCCACCATGAGAAGCCATTTCCCACCTTATACTCTAATGGAACTGACTTCCTCTGAATCAGACTGTGCGAAGAATATTACAGTATCTAAGCTTCTTGACTATGCTGTGAGAAGTTGGGGGAACGGGCTCTATGATTGGTTCCACCTAAATGCGTCCCATAGTAGGTAGGCCAGGGAATTGGAGGAGGGAACTTGTTGGGAATTAGTTCTTACTTAGGATGTGTTTACCAATTCAGGACCGTTACTGAACCAGTTTTATAACCAATTACACTGCAAAAAAGGTGTTTAAAGATACACACCAAATTTTCTCAACACGAATATTTAAACATCTAAACACTTGAAGTGTTTAAGTGTTTAGCATTTAAACACTTGGTTAAACACTTCCTAGTTAAACGCGTTTAAAATTAAACGCGTTTAACACTTAAGAAGTGTTGAGAAAAGTGGGACAAATAAGTGTTTAACCAAGTGTTTAACTTCTAAACACTGGTGTTCAATCCCTAAACACTGTTTTTACAGTGTACGTTTTGGCAACACAAAGAGAATTGCCTCATTGAGGTCAGTCAGTTCAATTTTGGGAATGACACGTCCAACAATACTCCATTTCCTATCCTTTGCAACACC
Source organism: Acholoe squamosa (assembly GCA_949317995.1). Classification (NCBI taxonomy): domain Eukaryota; kingdom Metazoa; phylum Annelida; class Polychaeta; order Phyllodocida; family Polynoidae; genus Acholoe; species Acholoe squamosa. The sequence continues at coordinate 109,550,590 of OX439036.1, read as the reverse complement.
CTCCTCAGACAGTGTAAGTTGTTCATCCTTCAAATCTTTTTTAATTACATTCAACACAATACTTCAGGCATTCAATTATTCTTTTATGGCTCAACTAATCTAATTATATGCTATATGTTCAACTTAGGTTAATGTCAGAGATTTTACTCTATGTCAACCACATCTCTAAGTACATGGTCATATTCATCACACTCATTTTAGTTTTGGACTTTGTGTAAGAAACCTATAACCAAGTAAAATCCAACTGGTAAAACTCCTTTCAAGAACGTTAAGGTTCTTACTTTTAAGTTTTGGTAATAGATCATTTTCTATATCAAGAATGAGAAGGCTTACTTTCTAGAACACTTTCATTATTTAGGCCAGAAAATAGCCAGTTTAATAGAAGTACAAAAGGGGTTCTGCTTAGGTGGCTGTATCTGAATCAGAAGGTGTCTATCAGGGCTTATCTAAACCGGATGTAGCATGTCGGTCACCAGTGCAGTGACCCTGTCAAATCCCAGGAGATTGTGGCATGTCTGTGGTGCCATCTGTTAGATACGGCTAGTGTCAGGACTAGATTGTGGACAGTGTGTATTGTTAGTAGTGGACGACCCATTCAGACAGGAACGTGCATGGTGGAACTTGAATGGGAAAGGCTGACTGGACAAAATGCACTATAGCCACCATTTAGATCACTATACCATACTCACCCCATGAAAATTGGGCCCTTAACTGTTTAAAGCTGGTATAAGATCTGGTATAGCCTTTTCTGATATTTATTTCATGCTAAATATGTTGAAATACCGAGGGGCCAGAGATAGCATTAAGATGCCGTATCACACGGGAGGTGTGTGATACATAGAGTGCGTATCACACTCCCTGGTCACGTGATCTTTTGATGATATCATAGCTTCAAAACGGCAAAGTAAACAATGAACAAATGGCCGATACACGGTCGATAATGGCCGATTTACTTTAGGAGAAAAGTGAATATGATTCAAAAGCATGAAATAAATGCAAAGGAGCAATCGTGTGGGGATCTAGATCTGGTTATCTCATCTGCAGATTCATTCCCGCATCACACTACGGGCTTTGTGCGATACGGGAATGAATCTGCCAGTTAGATAACCAGTCCTAGATCCCCACACTCGTGAACCTTTGTCGATGTGTTTCATGGAATTGTATACCCCTCCCTATGTAATAGGGTGCAATTTATTCTGATAATAAACAGCTGGCCCATTACATTCCCAAATTCAATACATCAGTTTCCGCATTTGGTTGGGAAGGAAACCACTGGGTTAATTGTCTCAGTCTCCAGGTGGCAGCTCTGAGTGGCCTGCTCCTCTGCCACACATCCAAATCCAAGTAACCACCAATAGGGAATACAACTTTGCTGTATGGCTTTAGATGGCGCCATTGTGCTGATGCAGTCAAGACTGGATAAAACGCTGGAAGCATTTTATTTTCACACAGATATATATGCTTAAATTTAACATGGTTAGAACTTATGAAATAGATTGAGATTTCACTATAACACTGTAACAAGTACTGTGATCATAGACATGTATAAAGTGGAAGATCCATATATTTGAGATCTTGTTGCAGCTTTAACCCTTTAAAGGTCGCTGATCCATTAATGCATCATGCCCATCGATTGTCTTGATGCACCAATGAAGTGCTGGCGAGACCGAATTAATGCATCAGCGGCCTTTAAAGGGTTCAAGGCAAAAAGGCAACACGCTCCCTCAAAGGCTTGGCCAAAATGTGCTATATGCAAACCTGATAGACATCCATCAAATTTGCCATACTGCAGCTTGTGGATTTTTGAACCCTCCAATCGAAACATACTACCTCAAACTTACTTGGTCATCACACAGTAGTTCTGCATTATGTTGACCCACTAAGGTTATTGGGATCTACGAAGGCTTGTCATGATGCAGTTATGTGGCTATTATATTTGTCGTCATGATGCATGCATGCATGAATGCATCATGACGACCAATAAGCATGATGCGTTTAACTACTGCAGTCTTGGCTACATACCAGTTTTACAGCTTTCTATTCAGACTTATATTAAGGTCTTTATAGAACATTATGTAACCTTACGAGTTTAATGATAAAAACCACGAACATATACTTTTGCTTTTCATTTTTGAAAACAGAAAGATATTCTGAGGTACTCATTATATTTTGGTCCTTTGGAAATTGGCCCGCAATGGTCTTGATCGAATGTCCTTCATGGTGGAACCCCTTCCAAAAGAACCTGAATCCCTGACAGAAGAAAGAGACTCAACATGGGTTAAGCCATCACAAACATACCCCCTCTGGTGGGGGTTCGCTGTACTAATGAGACATGTCTTATTGTGTAACATTGAGCATCTGCTGCACATCCATGGTGTGATGATGACGTCAGTGTGACGTCACATGCACCAGTCAGACATCATCAGTGAAATAAATGACAATAAAAACAAATCCAAAAGCTGATTTGTTAATGTCGGAATGCAGGGGAATGCATGCATATATATGCCCCACAATATCACTCACTTATGCCATTAAGTAGATGATCACAGCTAGGTAAAAAAGAGCCATATTTCATCATGGTTTTGGAAATATTAGGCCTTGGAAATGGCTCAGAATTAAGAAGTCACAGAAAAAGCGCCCACACCTTGCTCACTTTGTGAGGCCATCTGAACCGCATCTTATTGAGCTTAAATATTTTTCACAGTTCTATCCATTGCATATAGATAGCTCTAAATTTCAGACTATTCAGTTCTAAAATTGTGTGGTGGTGATTTCTCTCAAAATCTGATGACTTTGGGTGGATTGACTCTCCTCATCAAATTCCTTATCCATAATCAAATACAACTGCTGATCTTAGGTCAAACGCCTCCTGAAATGGGATCCACCATCTGAAATTATGAGGCATTTGGGAACATTGCAGTAATGTAGTACATTATGAGTCTGCCAATTGGCAAACAAGAGGGAAGGGACATTTTCATAACAACCAACAAATCTCAGTAACACAACCAAGATTTATGCATCATGACCATAGGCCGCATAATAGAGAATTACAGTTAAAAAATGACAAATGGTACCCAATGCGGAATATGCTTGAATAATTATTGCTTATCCATGAATTCAAGTCCCAACTCATATGCAGGTTGTGCTCATACACAAAACTTTACGGTATCCCTTAAATTTCTACGATCAATGATATGTGATGTCGGATGTTTTTCTAAACTGCCACGAGCATAGCATGTCTGGCTTTTATTGCCTTTTAGGTATAGATTGTAAAATGAGATAGCAGTGAGCTATTTATATCTATGACCACACCTTCATTGGTACTTCATTGGTGCATCATGAAAACCAATGGGCATGATGCAGTCCTACATCAGCGGCCTTTGAAGCGTTACTTGTTTTTGCTCCGACCACAGTAATTAGTCTTACACGCTATCTACCTTAATAGGAGTTGTTGTCAAAGGAGCACCAACATGTGAAATCATGAACATGTATTTATAATCAATATTTCTGATTAAGTAAAAGTTAATGAAGTGTGCTTTAGGTGTATTAGGAGGAAGACACATGTGAAAGAAGAGAAATCATCTTTTATCATATCCTATTCCTTTGTTTGATAACTCATAACAAAACGACGTTGGGTTGGGGTTGGGGGATGTGCACCAGTTAAAAGAAAATATGAAATGATGCATCTGAAAAAAACCTAGCTACTTAAGGGGTCTGGTTAGCAGCTCCCCTTACCCACACAGCCAGATCGATATTTCATGGCCTGTCACGGCATCCAAACTATTCCTATAATTATACAATACAATCGCATTTTCGAGGTAACTGCATGTATTTTGGATAGAAACCACACCATCTTATTTGCCAGCAGTCAACAGTAGCTGAGAGCTATAGAACCATCGAAGCTTTTATAAATACCCCTTCCCCCTGCACATTACCCTCCCCCTGCCAGAGTCGACATCAATTCTGACCTGAAATTTTCACACCCTTGTTTCCACCTGGAATATACTCTGCTACATTTCAATATTCCATTTTATATTTCAGGTCAAAGATATTGGAGGATGCATCACCGAGAGCCATCTCAATAACTCTGAACATACCATGTACACAGCAGACAGGGATTTCAATCCAAGCAGAGGTTTAAAATAGGTAAGTGCTTCTCATCTGAAATTCTATCACATCTGTATAGGATACTGACAACGCTATATTAGATTCTTTACAATATGGCCAAATACAGGGGAAAAGGTATGAAGTATAATGTGTACTTGGTGGCTGGGCCAGGTGCGTAAGAAAATGATTTAAAAAGCAAATGTTTTGACATAGCTGTGTTATTATAGAGCCTGTTGAGGTTCCCAAAAACGTAGCGCTTTCTCACCTCCTTTCACAGAAGCGGTTGATTTCCGGTCACGTCACCTCTGCATTTCCTGTTAGTTTGGCATTTGTCATAAAAGCTTTCATTTGCTTCCTCTACGTGAAACACTGATTGCTATCGATAAATTGTCCACCATTTTTTTTCAAATATAATTGCTGCAGGGTCTAGATATGTGCTGTTTAGTGTTAATGAACATGAAATGCGCAGGTGACGTCACCAGAATTCAACCTTTTCCGCAGAATGAGGCGAGAAAGCGCTAAGTTTTCAGGAACCTCAACAGGCTCTATATCAATATTGACCTCTGTATAACCATTACTGAATTAATCTGCTTTTGTTGCAATAACTTCCCCCATAACCCATAAATCTTTTTTTTTTCTATTAATTTTATTAATTTTTCTGCGTGTCTTATATGGGCTTCAGTAGGTCGCCAAATACAATTGAAACTTTTTTTCTATTTTGTATTCACCAAGGGCGACTTGCTGGAGTCATCTTTGCTAATTCTACCTCTAAAATCCTAGATTTGAGGTCTGGGGGTACAAAACAAATTTTATATCCCTGCTTAATAATTTATAACCAGGCCTAGCCTGCTTATACTAATTTATAACACCAATTTCCTTGAAATTGGGACCACTGGCAATAAAGATGTCACTAATTAACACAAACAAATGCCTGATGAGTCCCCATGGGATGAAACTACTCCGTTTCCACAAAATTCATTCAATTTTGTTGTTTATATCCAAGGTAGCCTTGCTACCTGGAAAATGTTGTCAAGGTTCCCTCGGAAATGTTTACACTGGTGGCTGTTGCTAAGCAATGGTGTTCTTGACGATGTCACGGTGCTGAACCGTTACCATCAGTTTGAGTGGTAGCATTGTGTAGAGAGGTCGTACCACCAATAGCCCTGTTAAAATACATAACCCAAAATCCAAGCACACATAAGGTACACTATAAATAGCTGAATGAAAAGTGTGAACCACCATAATTGTATTGGACTGAGGCAGTGTACAATAAGCCCCAGGTGGCAGTGTGGTGGTACAAAAATGTACAAGGAATCTTTATGAAAACAAGAAAAATGTGGCAAGGACCACGGATAGGAGTTGCCACTCCATCGCTAGCCACTGCGGGTGACGTCACTGAGGCATCATGCTGTCACCAATGACGTCATAGGTGACAGGGAGAAAACCGAAAACATTATGGAGTTGCTACGGTCGCTACGCTCCCGGCCACTGATGCAGCTTGCAACTCCAAATAATGATGGATTGCTGACAACTAAGAGGCAAGGATTCCCTCACTATTTGAATGTAATTTTTAGTTTTTGTCAGTATAGAGAGGACATTAAAATCGGCATTTTCTCTATAAACCCTGCATATAAGCTAGATATTTAGAACATTTAAAAAGCTCATGCAGGTTATAAGCCTTCCTGAAATCAGGGTGGGTTATATATTCTACCTTTTACATACTAGAATTTAGCACAGAAAAGGCACCTTTTATGACCCCAACTGCAGCCCAGATTAGAATCTTCTCTCAAAGAATGGGTGTAGCTTAATATGTGGGTGTGGCAATTGCATAGAATTCAATGTATTTGCATTCCCGAGGCTCTGGTCTGGCGGTTAGCTGGAGCTCACCAAATGGCAAACTATAGTTTAAAATGTTGAGCCATCTGCCCCGTCTAAGCTGATTTTAAACTGGAATGGTCATTAGTGATCATCAAAGAGGATGTTTTAATCGATCCTTAGATCGAGCAAACATCACCAGACCTATCTCCCATCCATTAATGAGGGTTAGATGTCTGAGGCAACTACTTCATTCACAGTTATGATGTTAGGTTTTGGCAGTGGTGGATCCATGATTTTGAATAGGAGGGGGGCACTCCACTGGCCTAGGTATTCCACACCGTCTGACACGTCATTGCCTTTGTGCATGATGGTTGCCTCTGACATTTTGGCAAAATTGAGTTCATCATCTATTCATGCCTATTTATCCACTCTGAGAGTACTAAAGCTCTGCCTATGATATTTAACTGAGTCAGGATGATATTAAGGGCATATATAACAAAAAGAGGTGCACTAGGTGATTCTAGGGGCAGATAAGCAGCACGAGGCCATAGGCCGAGTGTCTTCTTATCTAGCCTCTAGAATCACCGTGTGCACCTCTATTTGTTATATATGGTGTTTATACCAGGGTTTCCTCAATAAAATTAAATAGTTTTACCTTATAAAGCTATGAAAATCAATGTTATTTGTTGTGAGTCCATGTAATCCGTCCTCCACACTCTTGGTTTCTCGGCGAGACAACCAGAATGCCTGGACACAAAATATTACGTCAATGTGTGTCCGAGGGGCATTTTCATAGTAGTAAGCAGTGCCAGAATACCCTTAGAGCATATGCCAACATGACAACTTGTGTCTCGCCGCGGTAAACAATCCGTCCGCTAAGCAGTCAACATGATGGAGAAATTTCACTCGATTTGAATTTTATATTATCAATCTTGTCAAATATAGAAGTCAAATCAGTGCAAATTAAAGGTAGGTGCTAGAAAATAATGGATACTTTCATCCTCTATACACATTAAGGTCTTATTGCTATAGTTTTTTTATTATCAAATTAAATTGTTCACTGTCAACTTGCTGTCATCTCGTTTCAATCCAAGTGTCAACATGGGTTCATTTAGCGCGTACTATTCAAACTTCATTATCAGCTCCAGGCACCGTCAAATCGTTCAAGAACGTGATAACCATGGTATAACCCTCTTTAATGGAATTTCAAGAAACAACAACCCTAGTGATACTGTCCCTATATCGTAACGCAAGAAATTCCTTTTGAGAAGTACCTGCGACAAACGATGCAGTGAAATTGTTTTTCAGCTATGGTAACCCTATTGCAATATTTGCAGACACATGATATATGTCTAAAGTCAACAATAACAGATTGGATTATCATGTCTCTATCAGGTTATTAGCCTTTTTAATTTCTATCGACCCCCTCATAAATGTCTGAGTGGAATTCCAGTGAAAAGGAAGTGTACTTTTTACTGTGACCCAAAGCCATCTAAAATAGTAGCAGCCAAATGGGAACCAAGGTAACACTGATGACAGGTTTGTCACCCAGGTGGCGTGGCAGTTCCTCCAGTAGCTCACTTCCCACTCCATCCCCCACATGCTGCACCCAGCATCCCATGGACGGCCTAGTAGGACAGGCAATAGGCAGTAGGCAATGTACTACTGCAAGCCAGCCATAGGCCGCAGCCACTACCAACACCTCCAGTACCGCCACTACCACTACCAGGCAGGGAGAGAGAGAGAGAAGGGACTGGAGGAATCATGAGGTAGATGCTATCACTACCACCGCTACTCACTCATCACCGACCAGCTTATGTTTAGTCAAACACTCACACTGCCTCAGCATCCCACACCTCCTGTGGTGATGTGTGTATCCACCCTCACTCCTCCAGTGATCAGTGATGCACTATGGGTGATCCTTAGACACAGGAGGAAGGAATAGTCCCAACCCTGGAGGATTGAGTATAGTACCAAATGAAGGTGGCTATCATAGTTAACCTGAGTGAAGGATTGCATACAGGAGAAACAACTTACAGATCTATGCAAGACATGAACTCAAACAAGGCAATTTGAGACCAGGAGGATGTCGAGACTATACACACTGCCTAGCTCCATGTGTCAATATTAGAGTTAAAGGGAAAGCAGCCTATTGATGCCCTTGTGTGGTCTGTCCATGTGAACAGAGGCTGGCATGTGTAAGGATTAATGTTCTGTGTATTTACCCACAAAGGATTTGCTCATGTGAAATTGTTCTATACTTCGGGGTTCATCGCCGGGCCGTCAGATATTTCATTCAGAGGCTTGATATATGAAAGGTGAGAACTACTTGTCAGTTCACATACTCATTAAAATCTTGACAAGTGATCAACGGTGCATCCAGATTAAAGGTCAAGCCATGAAACGGTAGAGGAGAGCTTACCATATTATTACATTTGAGTACCTTGCCAAGAGGGTGCTAAAAAGCTATTAATCCTTTAAGGGTTGCTGATGCATCCATGGTCGTTTGTATGAGTTTGATACAGCCCCAGAGGGTCGGCATGATGCTCCGATGATGTCTTGGCATACAGTTTTGCCAGCACTTCATTGACGCATCATAAAGACCAAAGGGCATAAACGACTCCTGCATTAGTGACCCTTATGAAGTAAATATAATAGAAAAGTACATACATCATATATATATATATATATATATATATATATATATATATATATATATATATATATAACAGTGGCGGATCCTGGAGTTTGAAGGGGAGGGTTGCGTCCCTCATTTAGCTCTTATTTGTATCTACATTTCAGGCTTGAAATTATTAATGAGCCAGATAAAGTCTAAACTACAGAGAAAAGGGAGGGGGTGCGTGCCCCCACAGCCTCGTCTTAATCTGCCACTATATAATAGCTGGGAAAAATCAGGACTCTAAATCTAAAATACAGAGGTCAGTTTTTTCACCAGGTGTTCAAAAAGACATTCAGGTTTGCAGTCTGGGAATAGATGTCAATCCTGGAAGAAATGCCCCTCCAATACAAATAGTGACCTACCTTCAGTCTATCTAGAGGACTGACCCTATTTAACGCTAACTGTCCCTCTCTCATATCAAACTAGATAGACCAGTATTGACACCTGTCAGTCTGTTTGATAACCACTCATCTCATCTTCTCACTTGGAGCCGATTTGAGCAGCCTTTTTGGACTGGATTGCCAAAGAGAAACTAATGTGACACTAGAGCAGTTTGATAACAAACAGCATTAACCTGATTAAAATAGGAGAAGGCCAAATTGAGTGTGACTCTATGACTCTGGAAGTGCTCAGAAGAAAATGACCAGTACTGACACCTGTCACTCTCTGTGCTAACTACCCCCCATCGTCTCCTCTTGTAAGAATTGACCTTACTAACCTGATTGGAATATTAGCAGCTGAATGTAGGTTTGACTGTATGACAATGGATGTGCTCAGACAAAACTGAGCAGCTCAGCATTTTGAGTTGATCAACACAAACCTAAACCCTTCCCACACAGAATCTGATATCTTGTCTAGAAGCCGCTGAGATAGTAATCGTGTCTACACTGTAAGAAATATCACATGTGACACAATCTGCGAAAATGGGACTTAGTGCAAGGGGGTTTTAAGACCCCTTCTCCTAGTACATGTCACATCTGTTGAATCTACCAAGGATCCTTGTAAAACTGAACAATGAACCACTGTAATTATAAAGCAGGGAGCCAGTATAGTTTCCTTACAAGAAGCCCATGGTGGCAGTACTGTGGTACACAAATGTACAAGAAATCTCTGTGAAAATACTGATGGATCTTTGGCAACTTTTGGACGAGGAATGTGCCATTATTTTGACGACATTTTTTACAGTCTATATTATGAGACTCTGAGGTGTCAGGTATAGCCAAACTGTTCTGTGCATGTCCAACCAGAGACTGTGTACATAACATGTTGTCTAGAGCTGCTCATACAACTGATCTGAGCAGCTCTTATGTAGGGGTTGATCAACAACGAGCGACTACCCTCTCACCTACCATAAAGCCTCGTGCATGTCGTGGATAGAGCGGACACTAAGTTCAAGCTGAATCAATAAGGTGCACTTGAACTTTAATTTCTGAGCTATTAGTGCTAATCAATGAGTTTGAGTTTGAAGAAAAGGTCAATTTGCAACTAAAGGATTTCACCCAATTATATGATTTTCAGTTGTTACAAAACAGGAATGAGTAAATAAGCAGTCAGTGAGTTAAGTGCCAAGATCAAATCATAATCATTTCACCGTGCAAAACACTTTACACATTGCATCACAAATTACAGTACCATACAGGAGAATAAATGTGGTAGGCAGTAAAGTGGCATATACTCATAGCACTCATAGATATAGGCAATCCGATGCGATTTCATACTATAGCATAATACCCCTGACTATAAGGCACACCCTGACTAGTCAGGAGGGTGTTGCTCCTATAGTAAAATGAAGAGCTGGATAAAAATGCCCTCATTTCCAGTACTTTCTTTTCATGTAGCTTTAACTTGTCCCTTTTGTTTCTCACAAGTGGTCATTCAAGTACGGTGCTAAAAAAGGGGGATTTGAGTAGGTACCTAGTTGGGAGAAGTCAGTCAGTATAATATACCATAGAGTGTGTGACATGAGTAGGCACCTGATAGTGCAGCTCTCTCTGTTTTTAACAGGGCAGGTGACTTTTCAGACTAATGCAGTGAGTGCAAGTTGAATGGTGAAGCAGAACGTGACTTCTTTTGAAAAGAGGGAACCTACTGACAGCTTTTTTTACCATAGAAGCAACACGCTCCAGATCCTATAAGGGATGACGGTGGGCTATACTTGAGTATCAGCTGCACATATATGCGCAGAATTACAGTACATCCCCCGCTATGCACATAAGACCGGCCCCAGGAGAAACCTGTCTATAGACTGTGTATGGGGAAGGTGAAAACACAATCTCACCCCAACCACAACATACCTACCCGCAGCATAATAGAACTATTATACCTGGGCCACTACCCTAGAGCTATTGATCTGTATATTGAATAGCTTTAGTTGTATCCCCATGATCTATTGGCTAAGAAGGAGTAGCTCACCCCATGCATGAGCTGTTGGGTTAAGGCCCAAAAAAAAGTTGCGTTTCCAGGTACATGCCTCAAATATCTTAGGTCGGTGGGTTGGAAATTGTTTTTTAATTGTTTTACTTTTTTTTCTCATCGATTTATGGTAGAACTATGAAAAACTGTGGAAGGTGAAAAAATATATCCATGTTCAACTTTTAATCGAAACCCATAGGAAAATTGATGAAAAGTTATGAAAAAATATGAAAAGAAATATTGAAAAATGATGAAAATTAATGAGAAATATGAAAAGTTTCCTAAAAATTCTCCAAAATTCTCAGATCTAAAGAAAAAAACAGAGTTAGGCTCGACCCTACAATCCTAGGGCTGGTCCGGTAACTGGAAACTTGACTTCAATTTTTTTTCATTGATTTATGGTCTGGTCCAAAGTCAGTGGTATACATGGCATGCGCCTTCTGTATGGGCCTAAGCACTAAGACTGCCAACACAAGGGGTTGCTGCCAGGAAGTGTGCTCTGGCATATTTTTCGCTATAGGCCGGAAGCAGTATTCCTAGTGGGGCGCCATTACTTGATCTGGTACCTGGCCACAAGGTCCATACTGATAACAGCCAGCTTGATAGGACCAGTAGCAAACTATTATTCCTTCAGTGACTGAAGTATCTGATTGGGGGATAATACATAGGGTAGATTAACCTGCCAGCTAGATTTTCTCACTCTCACATGTACTGCATTGGTCTTAAACCCTAATATTATTGAAATAGAGGTGTTATAGTACCCCATAGAATGATGTCCAGGAATATATGAAGTAATTGTTATTGCATGATAATACACTAAAGTTCCCATGTTTGAATGATTTTTACCATGACCAACTGGCCATTTCATCAGAATTCTCCAACTTAGCTTCGATAATTTGAAGATGACAAGTGCTCACATATACGTCTATAATGCAGGGTTGGAAATACCACTTATATTTTGATGAGATTTACAATATCGAAGGCCATGAAATTGCCTCCAATGTCCATTCTAATTGAGTCACTGTAAAAACATACATTTTCTTATGATGCAATAGTCTTAATTACGCCATTTTACTGCATAACTATAGAAGACACTTATTCTTTTTTTTCAAATAATAGCTTAATAATCATAATACCATTAAAAGGGTGGTTAACAAGTGGTCCACTCAAGGTGCAAGGTGGTCATCTCAAGGTGAAAATAAACTAACTAAGATGGTCTTAGAAATGATGAAAACAATACATAAACTTTACACATGGATTTGAGAAAGGTAATTGGTCAAAACGCCCAAATAGTTGTCTTTCACTTAGTACCTTGGGGAACACAAAGGACCTATTAGACTCAAAGATATTAGCTACTGCATTTCCCTTATTGAAAACCTGCACAGGAACGGTCATCTTTAGGTTAATCTACCCTATTGCTACCAGCCTGTAGGTCAAGGCATTGGTAAATATCCCTATATGTTTACTGCCCAACTACAGCTCCATCCCACCACCCAACCACCAGCATTGTTGCAATAAGAATTTGATTAGAACCTCCCACCTCCATAATAAGCCTTCATAGAAACTCGATCCAAGCCCTATGGTCATATTGGTAATAACAAGTTTTGAGTTGAGTTTTTTACAAGTTTTTATTTGGCAAAAGTCATATGTACATACGCTTTTCAGGTCAGCCAAACAGCGAACAAGAAAAGAAAAATAAACAAGAAAAATGTCACGCTCAAAAAGGCATCATATAATCATGAGAAGACTATAAAGAAATAACTATACAATCATTCTAGGTACCATTTGTAGAACTATACAAGTAGACACATGGTGACATTGGAAATGCGAATTAGATAACAGAATTGATACATGTAGGTAGTGACCAATATTAATAACATCATTTAGAATCTATCCAGTGACAGATTCATATCTTGTTCATGAATACCTTCTTATCACCTACATATTGAGTTGCCACGGACAATTTATCCCATAATATTGAGTTGCGGATCAGTGGTGATTTGTCATAAGTTAGACATCTCGATCTACTGACGTTTAGTCGCTTTTTATTCCTAGTGTGAACATGTATGTTTGTAGTGTCTAAACTTCAGCATCTTACACTTTGTATGCATATGAGGATCATGGATTGAAAGATATATTAATATGCCTCTAACACACTTGCCGATATATCAAATATAATTATAGACAACATTTCAGAACTCCATACTCCAGATTTTCTGACCTACTTAAATAGATATCTTACATCAAGTGCTAAAAATTACTTCTGAATAACAGCCTTCAATAATTGATAACCAGTACTCAGAATATTCACAAGAAGAACTCTCAAACATGTCAATATATTATTATACTTCATTTTTTTTCCTCAGATACAAAGTCTCCATCACCCTGAAGGTCGGGAGAGCAGTTCTGTGCTACTACCAACAAAAGGCAAGGAGTCTATAGAAAGAGGACCTATACTAGTAGAAACAACACCATGGGAGGACCTGAAGGAAGCAGCGCAGATAAGGGACCTGGAGGGTATGTGAGATTACCAGTCTGCAGGATGGCTGTAGGATTATCCTCATTACGTATGGGTTTATATTACTACAAGACCTCTGGGCTCCTGCTGCTCCTGATTCTACTGCTCACCCAACATGCTGGTGAGTGTAGTGAGCTACTCATTGTTATAATGTTACTGTTTATAGATGTGCTCATTTCACTACAGTGTCAATAATGCAATATATAGCCAGATATGATTATTTTAGCTCTTTCAGAGACGCTGATGCAGGGCTGCATCATGCCTATTAGTTGTCATGATGCACCAATGAAGCACTGGTAAGACTGCTCACCAGCACTTCTTCGGAGCATCATGCTGACCCTACGGGACTGTATCAATGGTATGATGCTTGAATGTAGCCCCTTTGGTTTACTAGCCAGGGCATTCATGCATTCACCAACGGGCATAATGCAGGGGCATAGGAAAAGGGGGACCAGGGGGGCCGAGGCCCCCTATCAGAAAGGAGGTGGGACCTGAGTATGTCTGGCCCCCCAAAAAAAATTTGCCACGTACTCATAACAAATTGTAAAAGAAGGTTATTAGATGAATATAGTGATGGGATGGGGGAAAGCGGGGGCCTGAGCTTAGAGTCAGATCCAAAATCGACCAAAAAATACTTGATAACAAATTCTAAATATATAGGCGTTTTCACGCTTGAGCCAACAATTGAAGTTGGTCATGATGGGGCCCCCGCTGAGCCCTCGCTGGCCCCCCCAATGAAGATTTGCTTCCTACGCCTCTGTAATGCATTAATGCATTAGTGGCACCTTAAAGGGCTAGCTATGCTCCTTTCACTACGGTGTCAGTATTGTAAGTCAAAGCCAGACTTCCAGGCTATATGCAATGAATTTGACAATGAATTTCATAACAAATATGACTAACATATCAAGTCAGATTAAACTGGGTTTTCTCATTTCTATCCAAAATATTCATGGTAGGACACCCTGGAATAATGAATTGCAATTCCTTATTCCGTGATACCAATATTAGGTTTTATATTAGCTGATTAAATTTGACTTGAATATACATATTGACTTAAATAATATCTGATCCAATTCTACTGAATTTTCAATATTGTCTTGCACAACACATTTTTAGCCACATCAGCAAAAAGGAGATTCTTATTTTATTGAAAGTCTGGCTAACCAGTAAAAGGTCAATATTATTTCTTTACTAGTGATTTGTACATAAAATATGTAATTATTCCATTATTGATGTCTATTTTATATCCCCAATTCAAACTTTACATATTGTGTGAAGTTGAAAATGTTAGTGCTTGCTTGCCTGTTTTAAACTATGTCTTTTGTCAATAAGTTCTACGACCCTTTGAAGGTATTTAACTTGCAGTATTAGCTGGTATAGCATGTATATGTTGTGATATCAATGAACCATAAAACGATTGTATAACACTATCTAGTCTAAAATTAGTCTCTCTTTCAGCAGGATACCATCGTTGAAAAATGAGAAATTATTTGATTGCAATGATGTCCTTCCTTTCTATGAAATTAAAAGATTATGTAGCGTTTAATCCATGTTATGAGACAGCACGCATGGGTTTATGGGTTAATATTAATCCACGACCACAAGTGCTGTCTCATAACATGGATAAATGCGTTTATCTAACATTTATCTCCATTTTGTATTAATTTCTTACTCTATAACCCTATAATAAATCTAGGAGAAGACATTTTGTTCGGCCAAGCGATAGAAATAATCCTCGCCATATTGTCAGCGGAAGTGTTCCTGTGATTTCTTGTCCAATGACCAGAATGTGGATAATCAATTTCTTACGTTGAAATGTTATGATATTAAGCTTTAAACCTATCTATCCTTTAGTATATGGTTTCCAGGATTATTCTCGACAAGTTTCAGTGCCATTATGGTCTGTATAGAGTCCAAAAGCCAACAGATTCTTTATAAATCGAACTGTGCCATTGCGTCTTGTTTACGAAGTGGCGAGGTGCCCGGATGTAAGAACTAGGTCAGATATGCATCGAACAAGGAATGGCCGGACGGGACGGGTGCCAATCCGTATCACTATGGAAAATCAATAGATTCTTATTTCGAACAAAATGGCGAATTTAGGCATGGCATGTTCATATAGGATATTAATGGAATATAGCATAAATCTGGCCGCACAAGGGTGGTATATTAATGAATATTGCACGAGGCCGTTAGGCCGAGTGCAATATCGTCAATATACCACCCATGTGCTGCCATATTTATGCCATATTGCATTTATACCACCTTTTCCTCCATTTTGTATTAATTTCTTACCTGATATCCACAGAATATAGCCACGAGAAGACATTTTGTAAAAGCAAGCGATACGGCCCGGGTCAGCACTCTGTGCGAAGCCATTGTTTTTGTTCCTTGCCGGGAGATGTACCGCTGTGTATACAGTCACTTTTTGTATCGAATCCAACCATGACAAGTTTTCAAATTAAAACATACATATCCTTAGACATTCTAGATGAGTACTCCGTGCTTGATATGTCCGATATATTTAAAATAAATAAGAATCCATTGATTTTCCAAATACGGTCCAAAATTTTCAGCGTCTTTCTTGTACAACGAGAACTTGACCTATATCCACATCCGGGCCACTGACACACTTTCGCCGGACAAGGAGGCGGGTGGGAATGGCCGGCCGGAGACTCACGTACGTTGGGAAAATCAATGGATTCTTTTTTATATCGAAGAAAATGGAGAAAATTAGCACGCATTCCTCTTCTATGGATCGAAAACATCTTGGGATTTCGATATTATAACATGACAAGCTTGGAATCAAGACGAAAAGTGAGTGTCAAAATGCCGTACCTCTCCGGTCAAGGTCTTATTTATTTTCGCATTGGATTTCATCACCGTTCAGTGTGGCGCTATGGCTAAGGCCTTCGCCTACCACCACTGCGGCTGGGGTCCAATCCTAATACGAGTTTGGATGATTTTTCACACTGAAACAATGGCGAGACTGAATTTGTATGTCTCCCAAAATTTCCCAAAATATTCTTAGTACAACTTGACCTCAAAAAACTATATCCAAAAATCCCTAAAATGAACATGTGCGTATATGCTCTCATAATGCACTGGTAGGAGAGGGCATAACAGTAAGGGAGGTGGCAGAATAGTGGTATAACTAAGGATGTTTCCCTGTTGATAACTCCACCTGGTACCATTGGAATCTATGCTAACGAGGTGTGTACACATCAGGTATGTCGGAAAACTTTTCAAAATCCTTCCTGTACATTGGTTTCTAGCACTGGTCGGCTTGGTATAGTGGACAGCGAGCTCGTCTCCTGCCCCAGTGGCCAGGGATCATTTCCCCGTTGGCGCGGTTGACTTTATATGCTTCGCCTCTTTACTAACATGGCCAGGTTGAAACCAGCACCTTCTTGAAGACAAACAAAAGGTCTCAGAGTGTGTTATGGCTGAATAATGCACCGTGGGTTATAAGAAAAAAGCACTCCCCGAGCCAAAATCATAAGATAAGAAAAAGTATTTAGATGTATACACTTAGTTATACACCTCAACACTATTTCATAATATTAATATTTCATACATATTGTGCAATTACGCTATTGCCTACTTTTCATCATTCTCATTATGTCTATTCTGTCTTGCAGTGGGATACTTTGCAATGGCCCCTAATCAACCATGTGCTCATTTAATACCTTATGTACTCTCTACCTTGTATTGATATCAACAGTAGACTTCAGATTGACCACCATATACTTTCAGTAATGAAAATTTAGCTAACTATACTCTGTTCCCCAACTCATCAAATCACTTTCTATATCCATGTGAGGGGCAAAGCTGCTATTATTATTAAGGGCGCTGCATCAGGAGAATCCTTCAAAAAACCCTAAAGGCAGATTGTGGAATCTGCAGAAGAGAATTATTCAGTGTGTCACTGTTTAGGTGATGCAGAGTAATTTCTAAAATAGTTCAGCACTACTGGGAATATTTATGAAAACAACGGTGACAGCTATATGGTCCAAATTTGCCAGGAGAAGCCCTGTTGTTTCGATGGCACTTTTTGTACAGCGTATAGAAGGAGCTTCACCCTTTACACTTCAGCTGACACATTCTAAGGGTCTGAGGAGCCCAATGGAATGCTAATATTACTATACCTCCCAAGCCCACCCAGGGAGATACTCCCGAGAACCAAGCACATGCCTAGCTTTTAGCCGTTGCCGAGGAGAGATACTTCGACCGAAAAGACCAAAACGATAAATAGGACTGTGAGAGAGTAGTAAAACAACATATATGAAGCAAAGCATTGAAGTAAGCCACCTTCATGCCCTGGCACCTATGACTAGTGAACATTTATAGAACAGCTAGGGCCAAACTACATTTTATAGAATTGAGAATTCATACATAGGCTGTGGTGGTCGTGGCCAATGAATTGTAGACAAAGTCTTTGTGACAAGTTTGAAGTTTACTTGATGTGGTTTGTTGCTGACATACCCACACAAATGTCCTCAGGTGATACAACATTCCAGCATAGTCCATAGAACATAATTGTGTACAAGAACCACAAGTGCAGCTTGGTGTAACCTTTGGTAACACATAATCCATTGAGTATAGTCCTAGCTTAACTTGTACAAAGAATATTGCCTCCTCTTAGTCCTCAGGTAACAAAGTCCATTTATATCAGCAAGGTAGTCCAATGGGTTGATGTTAATAGCACAGATCAGATGCACTGATTGAGGAGGGAGGAGAGCGACCTGATTTTATATGCTATCTAGAGGCTGAGATAAGAGTCTCACATCATCAAGAAGTATGATGGACTCATGTCAGATAGGGAGACAAACAGGTGACTGATGATATCAGCTAAAGGGATGAAGTCAGCACACAGAGCTTTACTTGTTATAACCCATTTTGGGATAAACTATGACACTCAATGTTACAAACATACACCAGTAAATACAAGATACAACTCTACTTAGAGAATAGACAATGACTTTAATGGGACCTATACATAGATAGAACTAAATGACCGTTGTGTATGAGGTGGCCAATCCACCCCTCAGGGGGGCTAACGTCCTCGGGGGAGACCCCCCCTGAGGGGTGGATCGGCCACCGAGGACACCAGGGGAGTTTAGTTCTATATTTATTTTATGTTTTAAGACTGTTTAATTAACTGAAAATTAGCAAAATCCGTTACCGTAGTTCACCGCACGAGCGCCCATCGCCATTTTGAATGTTTACATGCACCCAGAACGAGGCTGCAGTGGTGGATCGGCCGCTGTGGTGGATCGGCACACGTTACGCCACTGGGGGTGTGTGGATCGGCCCTGCAATGCTATCTCTATGGGAAGAAGTTATTCACATAAAATAAAAGTAGAAACAGCACCACGGGAGGACCTGAAGGAAGCAGTGCAGATAAGGGACCTGGAGGGTATACATGGGTGCAGATGCATTCATGCATTATTTAGGGTCCTATAAGGCCCCTCAATGTCTCAATACAGTCTAGAGCACTGCCACAGCCATGACCAAGTGCATTATTCCCACACAGAAAAATCACCCATCAGCCACCACAACACATAAATATCAAATGTGAACTCTAAAGGTGAGATGGAGATAACCTCCTTTGCTAGGAGTGCATTATCCATCTAGATAATGCACGGTCAATACATGAGGTCCGAGTTACTCCAGCAGGCACCCAAAGCCGGGGATATCTCCGGTAGGGGGCGTTCTACTGGAAGCCATGGTGGGTCACTGTCTAGCACGGGTATGGTCAGCCCCTGCTCACCTGGGAGGTGCAGGGTGGTCAGTGGACAACATACCATGCACTCACGGTCTCAGCTATGTGGGTCAGTGTGTGCATCATACAGAGCCCAATATCTCCTATTTCTATAAATCACAATGAGTTTATTTTACACACCAGCCAACAAGGTGTTCATACCCACACTATCATAATTTTTCAAGGCAAAATTCCTAAAATTACCCATTCAAAGTCGACTGTAAAAATCTCTCCCATTGACTCAGCATTGAGGCCTGGTCAGGGAGACCCACCCTGCTCCTGCTGCCCGACCGGCAACCAGCGCACAAGTGGGTGCGAGGGCTAACTCGGACCTCATGTATCAGCCAATCAGAGCGCAGCATTAAGGATAATGCACTATGACTTTGCCTAGCTGTGTTATTATATAAACTATAACCTTACACTACATTGGCGAAGTGTCGAATGGCCAGATAATTAGGTCCCTCTATACGACTAGCATTTATGTAGCAATCAACTAGAGTCTGGTACGACAGTCGGAGTACTGCAGCTACATCATAACCACTAATATTTGACTGTAATCTTCCTACTACGATTTGAAGGTGGGTAGTCGTAGTGTGTTAAGAAATGGCCTCTGGTGGATGATAATGAGGGTTCCCGGCGTTATCATTGTGGGCCTATTGGACTGTAACTAATAGGCCAGCTAGTGTTAAATACATTACAGCACCACTCATGCAGAAACAGTACAACATCGGGGTAGATACAACACAGAACCCTTGCTAGAAGCTGCATAAGCCACACCCTGATTTTGTAGATATGCCATAAACTGAACATAACTTGTGTGTAAACTTAACGAAAATCAGAAGCTTCTTTACCAGCTTTAGAAATGAGCTATGCAAATCATCTCCTATAAGGCATAGTTGATATGATTTTGCTGACTGAGACCAATGACAATTTTTGGCCAATCCTGTCCTAGACCATTTTCTGAAATCAAAAACTCGGTTGCTTCTTACATTTGTAAGATACTGTTCTTGTGAACACCCTCTTTCTTTGCCTCTTCATGAGATGAAGCCTTTGTAGAAGATACATTAGACTACTGTAAAAGGTTCAGAATCAGATCTAATGGATACTTGTAGTGTACCTTAGTAGCTATAATGGACTTTTAATGGGGCTTTTAATTCTATTGTCTTAAATCATGCAATGTGAAGCGGTAGATATAGGGTTAATCTAAAAGTTTTCTATCTAACAATGAGAGTTATGTGTACTTCTATTGTTACACTATATGTAAAAATGGGTTAGTAGATCGCTGGTTACAAAATTAGACTTTTTGACTGCTTCACCCTAGAGTACCCGTGAGGTACCAGATGAAGCAAGATTTTTGAGGCTGTGAGGCAGTGAGGAAAGCAAGAATATTATAGTGCCAGCTAACTCGACCTGATACACAGACAGTTCAACAAATATATTTTCAGAACTTTGTAGTGTTTTACCAACTTGATTGTTCCTAATGTTCTACTTTTGAAGTCTTCTTTCATTTATATCTTGTTTAGACGATTTATAGTCTAGAAAATCGTCAGTCAAGTTGAAATGGTCGCCATTTTGGACCTCAGTTCAGAGGGATCTGGGCCCTTCCTAGTTATGGAGAAGGTATCTCGATCTGTACTCTCCGATAGCTCTAATCTGGCAGGGTATATGTTACTATCTGACGAGTAGTTGTAGAGAAATTGAATAAAACTCAAACCTCCGAGAGTAGACCTATTTGTACGGACGCTAACCACAAAACGTACCAAATTACCAAGGTAACCGGCCATGTGCGTGTTGATGATGCCATGCTGTTCCAGAACTGTGCGCACCATTCAAAGTGATGATTCTCAGAGCATTTAGTACTTAAAGCTTTAATGACAGAGATCATTCTAATCTGTAAAGCAATTTATGTTTCGTGCTATATAATGGCGGTAATCTGCATTTCAGATATCGGCATGGACAGATCGTCAGATGGCGCCACAAGCTGATGCATCTTTTGCCGCTCTACTTTGGTGCCCCAGAAGTACAGTGCGGGGGGTTGGGGTGTGGGGTGGGCGCGGGGTGGGGGGGTAGGGTTGCAGCCCTTATACTAGCTTGACTGACGATTTTTGGGGACATTTCATGCAATCCAATTGGTAAAACATTAGGTCCTAGCTATAGCCCCATTATCATAGCCCTTGCCCTCCCTTTCTAGTGGCGAAGCTTTTGATGAAGATTAAGGGAGATTCTCATCCCCAACATTTAGGTAGTTAACATCAAACCTTCCTCTTTCATCCACAAAGCCCTACCCTCACCCACATCGCCTCCCTGTGAGTGCCTCTCTATTCTCTCATGGCTCAGTGAAGCAGGTGTTGGGGTGATTTAGCAGGGAAATGAGGCTAGACCTGATCAAAGAGAACCTGGTGGCAAGAATTGGGACTATTAGAGTACACCTGACTAGGGGGTTGAAGCTTTTGGGGATGGACATGCAGAGAAAGGATGTAAATCATGCTGTAAAAGAGGAGGTGTAAGGGCAGTGTGACTAAGGTGACAGAGGTATTGTGTGGTGATGTTATATGGATTTCATTCATGAGAAAATGCATCTTTAAGGGCTTGGTCCACTGTGTCAGTCAGGTCCATTTTCAACTAAACTGACTAATTTTGATGTAGCAAATGTATGGGGAAAAGATTGTCGGATTAGCAAAAAATGGACCCAACCGACGCAGTGGAACCAGCCCTCTACCTGACTGCTAAAATAAATGCATTCCCTTAATGACTAAATTACCCAAACTATGTGTTTGGGGTATAAGGTTTGTTTTCCTCTATCGCTTACAGAGTTATCTATTATTCCACTATAACCGTGTGCTCTAGAACCACTATCCAACATTGCCTACTGCCAAAAGTATACATTTTTAGACTCTACAATCTAATGAATTAAAGTGTTGAAATGGTCAAAATCTATCATCAACATATAGTTTTCTTTTCAGTGCACCAAACAGGCCTGGCTTCCACAGTTTCAACTTCAAAGATTCAAGTATTATATAAAGTTGCATTTTTAGTGATAGGATGCTACTTGCTTCAACATTTATCTAGATTTGCAACTGCATTATCCGAAACTGTCATACAACTTTCGTTACAGAACAATAATTGCACATTCCGCATTAGACTAATGATGTGCAATTCTTTCATAGTATGGATATATGATGCCCAAATCACTGTAGTGCTCCTTAATGAACTTGATCATAATCCCCTTGTACTTCAATCTGATTGTCAACAGAAGTTCATAGGGCTCTGTCTCACCAGTTGGATGAAAATACATTCGGGGAGGTTTCTGACCGGGGAGGTTTCTGACCGGGGAGGCTTCTGATTGGGGAGGTTTCTGACCAAGGTTTTTGACCAAGGTTTCTGACCGGGAAAAAGATATGGCCGATTGTGCCACAAATATAAGGGTGGCAAGAAGAATTTTAATCTAAAATAATGTCAGGATGGGATCAATCCTATATTGACTGAAAAAAACTATACCTTTCTGTGATGGGATTCAAACTACAGGTCAATAAATATTTTTATAACTGCCAGTCAGAAACCTCCATCATTTCAGAGAACTTCTAGAAGAAGTGGCTTCCCCTTAAAACAAAGAATAGAGGGCAGATAAGTAAGGAAAAACAGTAGGGATAGAAAGATGCCCATCTAAGGAAAAGGGAGGGGAGGCTGAAGATCAAGATAAATTCCACACTAGCACTGTATTCTTCATCAAGACATCGATCAGAAACCTCCCCGGTCAGAAACCTCCCCGGTCAGAAATCTTCATTAAGTGAAGCTTTCTGACCAGAAAAGAGATGGCCAATTGTGCCATAAATATAAGGGGTGGCAGAAAATCTGTCTATCTAAAATAGAGCCAGGATAGGATCAATCCTATGTTGACTGAAAAAACAATGCCTTTCTGTGATGAGGTTCCAACTATAGGTCAATAGATGTTTTTATAACTGCCGATCAGAAACCTCCCCAGTCAGAAACCTCTTCGGCAGAGGAGGAAGTCAAGAAAATTTTTCCTGAGTCTGGAAAAAACAAAAACCACAGGGAAGGGTGCCCTGGACCATAAGGAACATGGGGGAAGTGAAAAAACAGTACCTTTCTGTGACCAATTTCAAACTGGAGGCTAAATTAACTCTGTACTGCCGGTCAGAAACCTCAGTCAGAAATGGTCAGAAACCACCCCGAAGGTAATTGCATCACATTGGTGAGAATGAGTCACAGGTGCATCATAACAACCAATGGGCATGATGCATCAATGCATAAGCAGCCCTAAAAGGGATAGATTTTCTAACTAAATCTCTGTTGTCAGTATTGATAGAAGAATTTCCTTTATTTCTAAAGTTGATAACAGAAGCTTCGCTCATTCAATTCAGCCAGTTGATTCCATAAACATCATGCATCATAAGATCTGAGGAGATTGGCAAAGTGCCAAAACTTAATTAGATTCAGTAGCTTTTTGCAATCCAAACACTTTGAAGTGGTACCAACTGGTTTCAAAATGGAAATAAAATGGTACATACATGTTGTCTGAGATGTAACAAGCTTGGGATCATGAGTTTTTGTTAAGTACTCAGTATAAATCGCTCTTAATGTGCCGTTAACATTAGAGGATTGTGAAAGAGCTTAAATTTACCAATCAAAGCCTTTAGGACAGATGTAGGAACCTGACCCTCTTTCGCAGTAACCAAATAACAGGGATTTCTTCTGTACATCGTGACTTAATCCAATTGCTAAAGAAGCCATGGAAAAGTTTACATTTCCAGAGCTTCCTCTAGGGCCTCCTCTACACTCTTAGTACACAAAAGCGATCTACCCTCCATGCAGGATTTGCCCCACACCAGGTCCCTGCACCTGAGATATATGCTCCCAGGATATTACAGTTTTAACACAATGCAGTGCTCTAACCCTGTAGGGTATAGGTTCGTCAGTCTAAATCTACCAGGGATGAGGATTCATACTACAATTGTCTGCAGGGCCTACTCAGACTCAGTGGAGTCCTTCATAGAGAGATTTCCTCAATTTCCCTTTTCCTGATAGGTACTGATTGTCAGCCTACTCTTGAATTGAAGAATTTACCACATCAGACAGACCACATGTATGATAAAAAAGAACTTTTTTTTCTTCTTATGTCTCTTTAATAGATAAAAATCCAGTGGAGTTGCTCATGAACACTACCTCTAATTCTTAGTTTCAGTCATAGTAGCTGTTTGCAGTCATAGTACATAAGGAAATGGGCTCCTGCTCTTAAGCCCTTGATGTAAATACAAATAAAAACAATTTCACAGCTGGTGAAGCAGAAAAAGGGTAACTTCCTATCCAGCTTAACAATTGCAACCATCAGCAGTGAAAAAAGAACTTCCACAATACTAGCACCTATGGGGACTGGAATTAATGTGTGTACACTTTTTGTGTGGATACAGATTGGAAAATTATGTGGTACAGCGGTAGCGGCTATGGATGCATGGAAACAGCTAGTTCCCTTATCAATTGTCACTCTGCTCCCCCTCCTCTCTCACTCAGGCTGCACGCAGGCCTACTCCAACCCACCTAATATAGACCCACTCATACTCATTAGAAGCTAGTAGCAGGACACTGTTGATAATAGTCTAGGCAATCTTAGGTGGGTATTCCTCAACATCTGTTGTGTGCAGTATGACTGATTGGCATCATACTTGTCCTATATTGAAAATCTGTATTAGTCAGGCCAATTTCAGGCCAGTTGAATATCCACTTTAAATGGTGGGTGGGTTATAGGGTTAGGGTTGAAGCTATGTATCCACTGCTGTTTGTCATATAAATATTTGCTAGCCTGACTGATTTTTTTGTATACCTTTGCAATATTATAAATCATAAATAGGATTAGCACAAAATGCCCTAATTGAGGGCAGCAGAACCTGGCACATGTGCATATATAGTGATATCTGGGAGAGGAGACCTCTGAAGAAGTGCCCCCTGAAGTACTGGATCTTTTTGCAGATGGTTTCATAAATGCAATTGTTCCCAGCCTTTTATCCTATCACACTGTATTGGATACATAAATATCTCTACATTTGTTCCATTGAAAGCTACAGCCACATACAAAAATCTTTGTATCTCAGCTCGTTATGTGGAAATTGAAGTGGCCTGCATTATATAACTGCATATCAGGTCTTTGAATGAGCACCTCTCCTAAATGAGCATTAAGGTTGAGCAGCATATAAATTGAATAATACACATAAAACTTAGTTTTGATCAATCGCTGCTCTTGAACAAGGACAAGAGGTACAGGCAGGTTGAAATATATGCATCCCTGGCGCTTATAACAGTCCACCTCTGTGACCAATGTCTCTATCCCCTACTTTGAGATTCTAAATATCACACTATCTTCCATCATCTACTAATCCCATCTCTCCCTTTTCCCCAGTGCCATGTATGGCTGCTGCACATACACATATGGTGATTTGGTAGGAAGATGAGGCAGAGCCCGATCAAAGAAAGCCTGGCAGCATGGATCGTAACTAGATGGGAGTGGCTGGGGGTCAGGCGCTGTGAGGTAGGAGGGGGAAGGGGCTTGGTTAAGGACTTGGAAACGTAATAGTGAATGAATGAGTTGGACAGTGACAGGGAAGGAATTTGGGAATGGCAAGGACGGGGAGAGGGGTTGGACAGATTGGTTGAGAAAATAAAGTACAATAAAAAAGCTCAGTAACCATAGCGGGTGTATTAAATGATGGCTTGGAAGTTACCTACAGAGATGGGGAAAGTTAATGAATGTGGCATTGAATTTATTGCTTTAAGGGTATTCAAATGCTGTTGAAAAGGAGGAAGGAGGAAGGAGTGTGTATGTTGAAATGCACTACATTACAACCTAGCATGAATTCTAACATTGAATTTACCGAATGAAAGACCATGCTACCCTTCAGCCTTTTAGATCAAACCTAGCTAGAAATTCTGGACTCCAATATTGATCATCCAAGAAACACTAGATCTACATGACCTATAGTCTTCCTTACAGTTGAAACTGGTTTAAAATCAAAAACTTTTGTTCCAGCCATTTAGAATACAGTCTGAAGCCAAAACCCAAGGAGCCATTACTCGTCCGATTTGGTCTCAACCTGCCAATGACTCATTGACATATTGCCACTAAATACTAACCTCTTTGAGCTTTTGCATCTCTGCATCTCTGTGATGTAACAATTATAGCATTGATATAGGAGAGCATTAGCCATTTTGTAACAGTTTTGGATCCCCCCATGGGTCAGGTTACCATGTTGAGCTCAGTAGCTTGGTTGGGTAGATAAATGTGAGCATCGGCCGGGGTGTGAATGAGGAACTGGCCTGGTGCCCTGAGAGTTCAAGTTTCAAAATTTTAAATGAAAGTAATTAAAATGAGTAAAGGCTCCTAATCTACTTTGTGAAAGGACAATACCTTCTCAATGAATTCAATTATCAAGACATTCCTTCATAAAAATTATAGAAGCTCCCTGCATGTACTCACCAAATTCCTAGTGGCAGTATCGATTAAAAGGGTTTCTGTATTACCCTAGTTCTGTGTGCAGGATGTTTTAAAGCGTTAAGAGCATGCATCATGATATCTGAAGACTCTGAGGCAGGCAAAGTGGCAAAACTCCAATAATATTTAATGGGCGATGACAATCCAGATATTGGAGATCTGATAAGGAATTTATGAATGAGAATAAAAGGAGATGTTTGGTGTTAAGGATGTTGCACTAACAGCAGTTTCAAGGAAACTAAGAAGTACAAAAGGGATGAAACATACAGAAGAAAAGCAATGTTTTCAATCATGTTAAGAGAGCAGCCTAACAGGATTGAAGACTTTGCTTTGTGTTGACATAGAGTATTTTTTCTTCATATTAATTCCCCAAAAATAGGTAATTTATGACCATTCCAGAATAAGATTTAAATATCATGTCATCTAGTTATAATTAGATTCTGCTGGCATTTCAAGGTGCAGCTGATTTATAGGGAACCAAAGTCGTTTCTGCGGACCTACGACTTTAGCCTTGAACAGGGGCGTTTTATGACGAACTCGTCTTCAATTTTCAAAAAGGAGTCAGCTGTATGGAGTCATGCTGTTGACTCATAAAAAATATTGAAGACTCATCCCGAAAGTCTCAAGGGTATAGCTACCAAAATATTTAAAAAAGTTTGGCTCATCTCTCACCACTGTGACCTACTTCTAAGTGAAACGGCCTGAGGCTATTTTTCCGCCATTTTTGAATCTCGCGGGACTTGCTTCAGCTTCCTATGAAGATTACCCCTTGACTTGCTTGGTAAATGACCCAGAAATCAGGGTTCACCATATAGGTGAGGGTTTGAAGAACAACACTAAACTGCTGACCCTAGCTGCACTTGACAGTTCCTTCCTCAATTCAGGGTACATCAAGGGAGGGAAGGGGTTACTGCTTTAACTTGTTTCAGTCGGTAGTTGGTAAGTTGAATGTATTAATGTGATGGGGGATCAGTAATTGGAGGATTTGACAGACAACTTATTGTATCAGCTTAACAAAAAAGGACATTGCCAAGCCAGGGAGAAAAGGGAAAAGATCAATGGTTTTGGATGAAATTTAATGCAGGGAATGGAGACATGGTAAAGTTGGATCACAAGGTTTGCACAAAGTGTCAAGTAGTGAAACAGAACAGGCGACTATCAATAGAGTGCTATAAAAACAGGTATACTCATTGGATGTAGAGTCCCAGAGTAACTGAAGAACCGTGTGTAATTTGACGCCATTTATCTACACTGTGGTGTCCCCCAATGATGTTTATAACACTCTTGTAGTAAGGATCTTGTTTATAACTCTAGGCAGTAACTAATAAATTCCTCTTCCACCTTATTGAACACACCAGTATGCCAGTACTGTCTGACTTACCCGGTCCCCCTATGTCTGCATAATTCCCTATGGTTGAAGCTTCCACCATGCACTCCTACACCTGGCAGATTGTATAGCGCTATCCCTGGAGGGTGATTCTTAAAAACTCACGAAATAGAATTTCAATTTTCGTCAGGACACAAAGGTCATCAAATCAATGCCTAATCAATCTTATAACTGACATTTCTGCATACTATCTGCATAAAATAGGCATATTTTACACTGGAAATCTATGATTATTTCAAAATATGGCTATCTTCTGTTTCTAAAATGATTGTTGCTCAACGCATGACATGACCACAAAAGGATCGCCAGTTTTTTAGACTTGCCCTCCAGAGCATCTATATTAATGCGATGCACTAACAACATTCGTCAGCTCAAATTTATCATTATGCTTTTACATGCATCTTGCTGTCCACTATTTGCCATCTTTGGCCATTCCTCCAGCCATATGGTAGTACATCTACATGTAAGGTGGAAGTAAATCATAACATTATCACGAAGTGCTGAAATTAGCATCTTACTTTTCAAATGGAAACTTAGTCTATGTGGAATGAAATATTGCAATCCACTTAATTAGAAATAAAATTAGCTGAACTATTGCCATGGTTACTGTGCCTTTTCATTTATCAGGAATTTCAGTCAAGAACATAAATGGTCCTGTTATCTTTGCTCTTTTTTTGTAATAAGCACATTTAGAAATTATATGAAGATTTTTTGTCAAAGAGATACATGCCAATATCTTAGCTAGGTAACAGCTATGATATTGGCATATGAATGTGTTCCTTTAGTCTTAATGACAGCTTAGAAACATAGATAGTCTTTGCCAGTTTTCCTAGCACTACAATGGTGTACTCTAGTATGAGAACATAGGGTTGTATTGATATTGGGTGGCTTCCTGAGTCAGGTGACCAGTACAAGCAGCCTGGGGGTCGGTAAGTGTCAGCGATTCAGGGAGCAGGGGGGGGGGGTGGCTGCAGTAACTATTACATAGTGCCATATTGTACTGACCTGCAGGTTAGGGTCAATGTTATATGTGAAACAGATAGCTAGGTACAATCTGCCATCGACTTTTCTCTAATGTCACCTGGAACTCAGGAGGGGATCTTTTAGTGTACTACAACTGCACACAGTCACTACGATTTCAGACCATTACGAATGATCTGTAGGATTAGGACTTATGTAGTTATTACAGGTAGGGCAGCAGGCACAGTATGGCCACTAATAATGGGCTGTTATGTACTGAATTGAGGGTTTCCACTAAGATTTGAAGGCAGACAGTCGTAGCATGTTAAAGAATGACCTCCAGGTATGTATAAGGCGCACTGTTAGGAGAGTTAGGCTATCAATAATAGAACACCTACCGGTACCTTATGTAGGTGGGTAACGTTAACGAGCATATGGTTTACAGTCCCCTATTTCCTACAGCAATGCCACCAGCACCTCTTCTTTTATTTCTCTCCTTTTTCCAAGGGTGGGGGCAGTGTGGCAATGGGGACATCCTCTACACAAAATGAAAATATATTTCAAACTGCAGAAATGATATACGTAGGGTTTTTTTAATCGTCCAAACAATCTTAACATGATTCTTTTAATAGCCTACTATGTTACCAGCAATTATATTCTCCCATTATTGTCAATTCCCTCTTAATTTGCCTCTTCATGAGATGAAATCTGTGTGTAAGGTACATCAGACTGCTATAAGAAGTTTAGGTTTCAGCTCAGCTATAATTGATACTGGCAATGTACCTAAGTAGCTGTAATGGAATTTTAATGGAGCTTTCAATTTCATTGTCCTACAACATACAATGGGAAGTGGTATATAGGGCTTTAACTAAAAAGATACCGTCTAACAATGAGAAGTGTGTGTACTTCTAATATAACCCTATATATAAAAAGGCGTTAGTTCGTTGCTGGTACCTACCCCATTGAAATAGGTTTCAGTACTTGCCAGGAACAGATAAACCAAAAGAGGCTAGATAAAAGTATGTACTTTTTTCAAAGTTGACTCGATTTTTTTTCATTTAATTCACTAAATTTAATATTTCAAGGTAATTGTATAGGTATAGAACCACATTTTGCCTAACCAATGCCTAGATATGAAACGAATTTAAGCCAAAACTTCCAAAAATATGCATACCCTCATCAGAGTGCTTGACAACCTGTGCCAAAAGATTTTTAAATTGTCCGCTATTGTTTTTTCCTCCAAACTTTGCATTGAAATATCATTTGTGTATATGAACGGTAATTACTTACAGCATTAATCCAAAGTGGATGCATAGTTTTTTCAGTCAACATAGGATTGATCCCATCCTGGCTCCATTTCAGTGTGACTAATTTTTTGCCACCCCTTATATTTATGGCATGATTGGCCATCGTTTTTCTGGTCAGAAAGCTTCATATAATGAAGGTTTCTGACCGGGGAGGTCTCTGACTGGGGTGGATTCTGATTGATGTCTTGATGAAGAATACAGTGCTAGTGTGCAGAAACCTCCCCGGTCAGAAACCTCAGTCAGAAACCTCCCCGAATGTAGTTGCATCAAACTGTTGAGACAGAGCCATATGGGACAGTAAGATGCTGTACTCTTTCCCGCGCAGGTCCCTAGGCCTAAAGTCAGAGGGTCAGTAGGACCATCGCCATGGTCTAGAGGGACAGGGGTGTGTGTGTGGGGGGGGGCATGGGGGAGACCCTGACAATAGCTCAGAATTTGGCAAAGTTCAACCTTTACTTAGTAAAGAAAGCACCTTGATGCTAACGCTCCAAACTCTAGTGGCGAAGCCACTAGTCAACAGGCTTGGAAAACGATGGCTCCCCTTCACCATAGGCGGAGAGCAAAATGTTGGCCTATCCTCCAACAATGCTGTTTGAATTTCATAAACCATAAGATTGAAGACAGGAAAGGCAATTTGTGCAAGGCATTAATGATTTGTGCAAAGCATTGAACCTGTATAGTGGTGGGCCTTATAATTATCCAGGTATATGTATGAACACAATCAAAACTAAAGTGTATATGATAAGATATCCTGCATTTACCCTATCAAAATAATTTCAAATCATGCATTTTCTGTTGACCCAATACCTCCCCACCTGCATTAACACCACTGTTGGAGGATGGTCCAACACCTGCACCAATGTCTTATCAGCTATAACTATGGTAACCAGGAGATAAGAACAATCACTGAGGGTCAGTCTCCACCAGTGGAGAGTTGTCCAACAGTGGTCAAGGCCCCCATTGTCCAACAGTGGAGAGTTGTCCAACAGTGGTTCAGGCTCCTCCACATACAGTTTTATTAGTGGAGATATGGCCACTGTTGGCACTGCCTTACCTTTTCCCAAGCCGGGTCAATCATATAAAAAGGAAATATAATGAAGGTTTCTGAGTTATCGTAGGTTAATTTGGTGATCGTTAATCGTCTGAAATATACCCCTGGTTCTACCAGTATCCTCTCCCCTCACCCCTATGCCACCCATGCTGTGGCCTTTACTCCTGCACCTCCTCCTGAAGTCTGAAGTGAGCAGATGCGATCCGAGCAGATTTCATCGGGTGGCTTGAGAACCTTTCCAAAGCTTCCTGTAGGGCCTCCTCTACACACTTTACTACACATAAGTGATCTACCACCCCTGCAGGATGAGCCCCACACCTGGGTCCCTGTACTTGAGAGATATGCCCTGTTGAGAGATATGCCCATAGAATACAGCCCATGAGCTGTAGGCTATGGGTTGGCCAGTCTGAATCTAACAGGGATTAGGATTCAGACTACATTTGCTTCAGGGGGGGGGGGCTAAATCAAACGGATCCTTGGCTCCACCTCTGATCCACCCATCTTTCTGCTATCAGGACTCTTTACCTAATGTAGCAAGTCACTTATCCCCTTATGCAGACTCTTTTCTGCTCGGACCGCGTCTGCTCACTTCAGACCTGCATCATTTTTTACTGGACTTGGTCTTCAATAACTTGGCTTCTCAGGGTGGTCCATATGACACATTACCCTTTTATCCACACGTTGCTTTATGGATCCCTCCCCTTCTAACAGCCTGTCCCCTCACCAGTACACTGAAGTATGACAGGGAGCCTTTTGTTCCTGGAGGGTGTTGCCTTCATGGGAAAAAGTAGTTTTGTTCTACGTTACTCCTACTCTCAGTTCATTTTAGCATATGTATGCCACACCCTCCAGGAGGGTGATGAACATAGAGAAAAAATGGTAGTTTGCCTCACCTGCAGGAGGCACTTTCTTTTCAGTCCTGATTTCTTTTCATGTTCCATAGAACAGTGCTCATGTCAGTTAGGTAGAAGAACCTTTCAGTGAAGATGATAGCTACTCAAAACAAAAGCACTAAAAATAGAGTCACGCAGTAAGGTACCTACTTGTGTAATGCACACTGTTCTTAAACAAGGCAGGTGACATTTTAGTCTAATCTGGTAAGTGCATGTTAAAGTGAAGCACAGCATAACTTTCTAAGGTGTGAGGGTACCCACTTACTGCACTTTTACCTTATTAGCAACAGCCTCGTCCCTGGGTCTCTGCTCTCAGCTTCCACTCTTTCACAATATCCCCACATTCCTCCATGTCTCTTGGCAATCTTATAGGAAATGCCTCCCTCATGTTTAGGCATTATGGGCGCCCCATTAAGTATGGGATATTCATATGCAGGGTCTCCTATCATTGATGTATCCTTTCTTGAAGGCCACTATGAATTGAACCAAATCCTATAATTCTTTAGATTTTGGGGGTTGCAGGCTTTCCATAGACGTATAGTTTCCAATTCCCCCCTCAAAACCCTAGAAGTACATAAGGACCCTCATTATAAGGTAAAGAGGGGGCTTGGCTTTAATTAATAACGTGCGGCTCTATATCGTATGATGTCCTTTCAAGAAGAGTGTGACCAAATTCAATACTACTCTTGCTTGCCTATTGTAAATTGCTACAAAGTTTTCTTGAATGGTTGGCATAGCTCCATGTAACATAGCCCCCTAAAGCCTATCTGAGGCCGTAGACATTGCGCCCCTGCCCATCCTATTCTTAGAATACCAATATCCCTTCTACTCTGGAGGTCGATATGAGGTCCATATGACACATTACTCTCTTCTCCACACTATGCTCTATGGATCTGTCCCAAGAAGTCCCCCCCGGCCTCACCTCACATACAAACTTTTCTCCTCCACCTCCTTCTCCAAAGTGATAGCGAGCCCTTTGTCCCTAGAATACCAAGCATCATTTTGCTAGTCACTATTTATTACTTCCCCTTTTTTTTGTTTTGTATGTACAGTTTAACCCGATACCCACATCATCATTGAAAGAAAATCGGGGCCTCTAAAGTGAGCAACACAAAATAAAGCAGGCAAAACCTGTCTTTTTTTTAAATGCTTTAGATCTGGCAAAGACTCTTTGTGTTGACAACCTTTGTACCTATCTTGAGAATGTCACAGCCTGGTACTCAGGAATCGTCAGGTAGAACCAGCTGCCTGGACCATCTACAGCTGTCAAAATGGAGAGTCTGGAGACAATTCTAAAGAGCTGACGATCCTTTTGCGGTCATGTCATGCATTTAGAAACAATCATTTTACTAACATATTTCCAAATAATTATACATTTCCAGTGTTACATATGCCGATTTTATCCAGAAATTATGCAGAAATGTCAGTTATATATAGCTTATAAGCTTGATCATTTGATGATCGTTGTGTCCTGACGAAATGTGTAATTCCATATCGTGAGTTTTTAAGAATCACCCTCCTGGGCTGACAAGTTAAATTCGACAGGTATTACTAAGCTTGTTCCATGTGTTGCTTGCTTCCAGGACCCTTGTAACATAAAGAAAAGCCCTACCATATTTTCATGATACATGTAGCATATTTTGTTGACCATTAAGGCAAATAAAAGGATTCTGCCACGGGTATTGGAATATATGTGTCTATTCTATACTAAAAGTTTGTATAAGCCATGTGTTATTCACGGAGTATTACGATAGCATCCTGATTGCATATGGCTCTAAATGCAAATGTACTGCAGCGAATAATAAGGTGCGTTTTTGTTGTATTGGGTGTTGAGGGTGTTTCTTGGACGTGTGATGATTTAGGATATATGTGGGTGTTGGTGTATCCAAGGTGCAATGACTGTAGACAGTAGTGGGGGTGGAGGTGACCTGCTCTGCAGAGTGATGCATCAGCGATGTTTTTCCATGGTGGGTGCGTGTGCACTGAAAACATGGAAGATCCGAAACTAGTCAGCGGTAATGATTTCATAACGTCACAGGCATCAATATGATGACTCTGTACTGTCAGTATTGTCATCCTGACGACCTAAAGTCGTCATTTTGACTACCTAAAGTTGTAGTTTTAGGTATCGTCAACTTGAGGACCTAAAATAGTCACCGCTGACTAGTTTCGGATCTTCCATGTTTTCAGTGTGTGCTAGATACACCCCCTAAGCCCCACCCCCACCACTGCATGAATGTTGGAATTTAAGCAGGTTTCCAGGTGTTAGAGCTACTATTTTGGCATATCTAAGTTCAGTAAATGTCACCAAAAGTTGTTTAAGGTAGACTTCATGGGTCTTAAATAGTAAGTATAGGTAATCAGACATTTGCTTAAATCCACATGCATATGCAATGCATCCTCTGGCTGTAGTTACCAGCTCAATTGAATTATGAGCATCCTACTAACTTTGGGTATTACTGGAGAAACAATTTAAAACCCACAAAATTAGAGTGGGTGATCGTAGATAATGCACTACTTCTTCTCAGTACGATCAGCACTTAATATTGTACATACATACACTCTCAGCCCAAACTGTTGATCGGCGCTAACTACCCCTATTTATAAGTAGGCAGTCAAACCACCCGTGGCTACAGTACATTATAACACGGTTAGAGATGTATTCAGTGCCGAAAATGGATAATATGAGTTCAAATATCTCGGGATAAAGCACCCAAAATTCACGGCGAGCGGACAGCGGGGCGGCCATGTTGAAATGTACGTTGACACGAAAGTAAATTCTCCATTTTTGAAGCTTATAGACCAAATCTGACGAAATAATTTCAGCAGTATATCCTTTATATGTTATTCTAACTCCCTGTCGGGTAGATTACTTGATATTATGGCTGTATTTGATATAAAAAATTATTAAACTTTCGAATCGAGCGACTTGCCGTGCGTCTTCGCCATTCTGTCAACACTACAGGTGCCGCCGCCTGGTGTGTACAGAATGGATTATATTTTAGACTGGCGCAGCTCTGTCTCGATGTGTTCACAGTAGTAGGCCTATGAGAGTGGGACTTTGAAGAGGTCGCCAGCCTAACCATACGACAACATGAAACCAAGATGGCGGAGGGCCGTCTTGTCGACTCGCATAAGAAATGAATGGATTATATCATTTTTTAAGGTAAATACTTAGAATTAATGGTGGAAACCGTGTTATAAATGCAATATGTAATGCTTAGACTTGAACTCATGCCTTCCAGGGCATATATATGCACTCCGCTCCGCGTCGTGCATATATCATGCCCTGAAAGGCATTCGTTCAAGTCTAAGCATTATATATTACATTCATATACATCCAGTATAGCCCTTCATGCCTATACAAGGTAATACTGTATAGTAGAATAAGAAGCCTCCTACTGTTTATTTACATGAGCGGGCTGACAGTGTAGGGCTTGGTAGTCGTAATGGTGCAGTCATACTAGGCAGGTCTGTAATAGCATTAGACTGAGGGATCCCACAACGACTTAAAGGGGTCTAGTCGTAGCATCTTGTGAACTGCCGTCCTGAGTGTGTCTGCTGCGGGCATCAGCTGTTCATGGCCACATTAGGGATCTTGGTGTCACCAATAACTTATCCCCAGATTAACCTAACTTGACAGGTCATTTATACTACCTTTTCATGGGTGCTACAACAGCTTATAAAACGCGCCCCCCCTCCATTTTACCTCAAGTTATGTTAGAAGATATGCTTCATTCATAATGTAGGGAACTACAAACTTGTGGCTACAATGTAAAAAACTAATGTTGAATCTACAAAGGCATCCCTGTAGACTGTAGAGTGGATCACTGTTTTTGTGATGCAGTATAATTTCTACAATGAAGGCATAGAAAAGGGTACAGTAGAGCACTAAGAGTGAAAGCCATTTTTAATAAACCAGTGAAATAATTTTGATGGCATTCTATTTTAACAGTGCAGTAAGATGAAGCTTATGTTGGGCGATAATCAGAGTGCGTGCTAATCATGGCTCTGATGGTGATTGATATATTGAGTCCAGTGGGGTGTGACAAATCTGATAAGCTGCTGTAGCTGCTTACAAAATTACTCATATGGAAACCATCATGTTACTGCTGTAAACAAGACTACATGATACCTCGCATAGCACTACTCGGAAGCTTGGGATTGGCCCTGTTGTGCCTTTTAGGCTCCTCCGAAGCTTTATAAATTGCGCATTAAAAAGGGGGATTTTTATATTATGAACAGTGCAATGGTGGACAGACTATCATCCCTAGATCTTCACACTGTCCTACATATTGCATGCCACCAAATAACTGAGGATGTGCACATAGGTAACAACAGTTTTAGCCAATGTAGTTCTTTCTTTCTCTCTTTTTTTCCTTTTTGGTTCCAGCATGACCGCATCACTTTTGTAATTTTAACTGGCTACCGAAGCTTTATTACCAAATTGAATTAAGGCATTCAGAGGTTTTCCTAGATAATTTCTGAACGCAAATTATGTAGATGTTCTCTGTTTATAATGTTGGATGTGATTAGAGAAATTATCAACCAAGGGTTTACCTATTCCAATGTCTCCCGGAATTCAATACTAAGTTCAATCATGACATGTTATTAGATTGTTCAACTCCATTTATCCACAATAAATAGTAAATTTCTTGTAGGAACCCTGCAGTGTTCCTTCAATGGGATGAATGAATACAAGAACATAAAAAGGTACATTTACACAAGCTCAGCAATTACACACAACCAAGGACAAAAGACACAAATAAAAACCGTTACAATATAGTGTCTGACGGGGACTGAAATGACTTTTGGTTTTTTTTCTATGGATATAGATTGAACAAATAATGTGGTACAACTTTAGCGACGCGAGGCAATTGAAGGCACCTATTCCGCTGATGATTTTCACCTTTTTCCCTCTCCGCTCACCCACTGGTGTACCCCATCACTGCTATTAGACCCATTTAATGAGGTGGTGTGAGTGTGTGTGTGTGCGGGGGGAGGGGGTCGCACAAGCAATGCTAGCAGTTCTTTTGCTGACTTTCGCATACATATTCTTTTCAAACCCCAATATTACAGCGTTTTGTCTCGGGAAATTCAAAACGAAGACTTGCCATCTAATTCCTGTACTCAGGCCTAAATATGGGTCAGGGTATGTTGTCTAGATCCCATTAAAGTTCTACCCCTTAAAGTTTAACCCTTTTTGGGTCATAAGAAGAGATACCTCAGCATCGTATATATGGAGGAAAGGGTAGGATGGGTAAGAAACAACATTAAAACAGATCTAGCAAGAAAATAGCCTTAGCTGATGATCACGAGATGTACTTAATATAATCTGTTTAAAACATCCAGATGATATTAGAGCATGATTAAATCAAGAAATGTCATTAGTTGAAAAACAGGGATGTATGATCTAATTCTGTTTACAAGTGTCACTGATCTGTTACCGATTCATTTTGAAATTGATTTAGTACGCTCTCCAATACAGTAAAGCATAGAGTCGAACTAGGTCTTATCGATTCTGCCACTTATGTTGACTAAACCCCTATACGTATGGTATGTCACAGAAAAACAGAACAAAACTCGACATAGAATTGAATAACAAGAATATAATTGTTCAAGGGTGGTCACAAATAGAGTTGAAAATGCTAGGTTTTACATCCCTTTTCCATGGCCTTGAGCTAAGGTGCTAAACTGTGACATCTAGTTTAAGGAGTGTGAGGAAATCTGTAAGGGAGATGTGTACCATTAGTAACAAGACCGTTTTAGCCTTTACTGGTGTCTTGAATGTACCTAGACACAGACATAATCTTACAGGGCTATCCATGCAAAGAATGATCGGCTATTGTAGATAAGCGAAACATGCATTATGTTCTACATAGCTCACTATGAAAAGTCTCACTATGTTTCACCCTTTGACTTCCATTCATCCAATTAGAGGAAAAGGCCACCTACCTATTCCCTCATGTGCAAGACACTTAATTCTAATGGAAGCACCTGGCTCTAAGCCCATGGCCCTGGGCTGAAGATGTTCAGAGTGTAATGACTGATACCATTTCTGTGCCAGCAGGCCCTGTGTGCTCATCGCTCATTACCTGCAGTATCCACTGGGCATGTTGATGCAATAATAGATCCATTTACATAATCGGAGCAGGCGAAACATCAATTTCAGTAACTAGTTTCACTGCAAGATAACATTACCAAAATTTGGTTATGGAGGCAGGCCTAACCCAATTCTAGTATTAGCCATTGAGGGAAAAATATGCAAAGATAGCTCAAGATCAATATTGACTCAAGATCTTTTTAAGTCATTTGGAAATTCAAAGTTGAAGGCTAATACACTCATTACACTTTAAGTCACTTTGACACCCCATGAACGAGTCGTGAGTATAAACTGTACCCCCGTATAAGCTGCGCCCACACATTGCGAGTTGGATATAAGCCACCGCTGGAACATGGAAATAATAGTTTATTTTAATTCTACAAGGCTTATTACAAAGCCGACCTCCAGAATAAATAATAATCACAAAAAAGATTAAATATTCAACTATTGGTAGCACTCAGCCTTTAGAAACCCTCTTTAAGTTGTAGTAGACCTCTAACTCATGTATAAGCCGCAGTTTACATGCGAGAGCTTATGGACTTCAAGAGATTGCAGATAACATTTCATATACTACTTACAGCATAGCCATCTTCACAGAACAGACTTCATATATTACTCACACCATAGCCATCTTAAACAAACAAACTTCATAAATACTAATTTCACCATAGCCATCTTAAACAAACAAACTTCATAAATACTACTGTAGAGGTCGGTGAAAATGTTCTTGGAGAAACCGGGACTCAAACCCGGGGCCCTCCAACATCGAAGCGGCTGCTCTTCCTCTGAGCTACTTCCCCTGGCCTGACATTTCCACCTTCCATCCACACCTGGATCGGTATGATACACACTAGGGGGGGGGCAGTGATTACCCGGAGACCCACCCCTGGGGGTCTGCCACCGAGAACAGGGAAATACTGCCCCTACACTACTTACACCATAGCAAGCTTAAAGAACAGAATTGCATATACTACTTACACCATAGCCATCTTGAAGAACAGAATTTCATATACTACTTACACCATAGCCATCTTTAAAAAGCAGAATTTCATATACTACTCACACCATAGCCATCTTTAAAAAGCAGAATTTCATATACTACTTACACCATAGCCATCTTTAAAAAGCAGAATTTCATATACTACTCACACTATAGCCATCTTTAAAAAGCAGAATTTCATATACTACTTACACCATAGCCATCTTTAAAAAGCAGAATTTCATATACTACTTACACCATAGCCATCTTTAAAAAACAGAATTTCAAATACTACTTACACCATAGCCATCTTTAAAAAACAGAATTTCAAATACTACTTACACCATAGCCATCTTTAAAAAACAGAATTTCATATACTACTTACACCATAGCCATCTTTAAAAAGCAGAATTTCATATACTACTCACACCATAGCCATCTTTAAAAAACAGAATTTCATATACTACTTACACCATAGCCGTCTTTAAAAAGCAGAATTTCATATACTACTTACACCATAGCAAGCTTAAAGAACAGAATTTCATATACTACTTACACCATAGCAAGCTTAAAGAACAGAATTTCATATACTACTCACACCACAGCAAGCTTAAAGAACAGAATTTCATATACTACTCACACCACAGCAAGCTTAAAGAACAGAATTTCATATACTACTCACACCACAGCAAGCTTAAAGAACAGAATTTCATATACTACTCACACCACAGCAAGCTTAAAGAACAGAATTTCATATAGTACTTACACCATAGCAAGCTTAAAGAACAGAATTTCATATACTACTTACACCATAGCAAGCTTAAAGAACAGAATTTCATATACTACTTACACCATAGCCATCTTGAAGAACAGAATTGCATATACTACTCACACCACAGCAAGCTTAAAGAACAGAATTTCATATACTACTTACACCATAGCCATCTTTAAAAAGCAGAATTTCATATACTACTTACACCATAGCAAGCTTAAAGAATAGAATTTCATATACTACTTACACCATAGCCATCTTGAAGAACAGAATTTCATATACTACTCACACTTTAGCCATCTTGAAGAACAGAATTTCATATACTACTCACACCATAGCCATCTTGAAGAACAGAATTTCATATACTACTTACACCATAGCCATCTTGAAGAACAGAATTTCATATACTACTCACACCATAGCAAACTTAAAGAATAGAATTTCATATACTACTTATACCTTAAGATACACTTAAACCTACATTTCTTATGTAAATCATATATCACTAATCCCCTTTAGATGTGGAGAAAATGTAAGGAAAATATAAATCCTTCAAACTTAAACAATGCAAAGAGTCTATATCTCCAGACTGGCAGAGTACATTTGTCTGCATCAAGAGCACTTATCTGCCTTGAACAGTACTGTTCATAAGCCGTGGTTGACATGACTGTAGGAGTGCAACACTTTTGATAACACTGAAATGTCATTATTCAAAAGCTTTGCAATATTCATAGCTGTCACAAGAAAAGTCTTGTATAATTATCCCAATTTGGTCGCATGTGTCCTCTCTTACAGCACTGAAAGCCCCGGGGGACAAGCCCCATTGGGACATCCCATTGCTTGGCCTGACAGATACTTTCATATGTCCTTCCATTAATGACTTTGTGAGGCAGGTCTTATATCTCTTAGTGGCAGTAAAGCGTTGTTAGAGATGCAATAAGTGACCCTTTCCTCTAGCGCAATTCAAAAAGATTGGCAGCCGACTAACTGAACCCACTTGTGTTTTCAGATCATAATGGGCTTTCCTTTGTGTGTTCATTTTAAGCACTAGAATATGATCAGATTTTATTTTTGCTGAAGTTCATGATCAGGAGGCCTTTTAGCAAACTAATCTACAGGAATTTAGATGATTCGGAGGGCATTTCTCAAGATGGTACGACTGCACAAATCCCTTACGATACGAAACCCTCAAAGTTATAGTGGGTGATTATAGGTAATGCCCTATGACTGCTCTCTATGATCAGCACCTAATGTAGTAATTAAATCAGATTTGTAGAGCAGTCGTACCAGTGTGACCATTAGTGACGACTAGTTGCTGAACTGTAATGGTATAAGAGTGAGGGGTCCTACTACGATTTGAAGGGAGTCTAGTCCTAACATCTTGAGAAATGCCTTCCAGTGTCCTGTTCCAATATATCTTTGTCTCAAATTAATCATAGATCTGCACTCTATGTTTCTCTTTCAGGAGGCCATCTCTGAAGGCACACAACAACTGCACACAGTCACTATGATTTGAAACCCCAAAATGTAATGTCAGTAATCATAGCCAGTGCACCATGCCTGTTCTGTACGATCAGGACTAGTGTAGATATTACATAGCATTTAGCAGGGCATTTGTAGTGCTGCAGGCATTACACGACCATTACTATTAGGCTGTACCGTCACTAAAGTAAGGGTCCCCACTACGATTTGAAGATGAGCAGTCGTAGTGTGTTAAGAAATGTCCCCCTGCACATAATGCACAGTTTGCCACACAGAATCTCTACACCACCTACAATTACAACAATTGTCTTGTTATGCTGTATTAGGATATATTAATCATGTACCACCTTGTTTGGTCTTTGACATTGTTATTCTAGATGCCTCGCGTAATGGAGCCAAAAACAGAGAGGAGTTTTTTAAGTCCATAGGCATGAAAGGAGACCCAAGAGGTGCTTTTATACAATTTCTCCCTAGTTGGGTTTAAGAATAATAATCCACCTAACAATGTGCTACATAATCTACCGGCTGTACTCTTGGATATGGCTGCTAACACGGTTATGGCGGCTTGGAACTAATTTCACAACCTATTGGCTGGGGCACTCTGTGATTTTATTGTTTAGTTCTCTAAAGCCGACCACAGACAGACCCTACTGGGTCGGCCGACTGGGAGGATCGGGGACGTCTGCGCAGAGGTCCCATCCGGTCTGACAACATCAAACTTGTTTGATGTCCCCGATCGGATTGGGACCCCTCTCACTAAGTACCGATCCAATCTGGCCCATCTGCAGTCGCCGTAACCAAAATGAAATGAACATATAAGCTTGCTAGTGAGGGCATTACTCAATATTGTTAAATAACATCATTGACAGATGCCCTACTGTACAGTCGTGTGCTTGTTTTTCTCTCTCTAACCTTCTCCATTATATAACATAACATAATTTCTTGTCAAAAGCAGGTGAATGAATTATTGAAAAGGCAATTCAGATTCCAGATTTTCCAAATGACTGATAAATTACATATTCAATGAATAATCCCAACCCTTCCTGTGATCCCTGTTTACTCAACCTGAATTACACACCAAATGCTTCATCACCTCAATGGCCTTTTGACAGGGTTTATTTTACAGGCTGATCTACCTATCCATCTATATCTTATCTATCTGCCTAACTACAATCTATCCATCTATCATTTCTGCTTATCTCGTTCTCTGTTGTTCACTTGTTTTCCAACTTCTGCTTCTATCCCTGCTGTCAATGTATATCTATATTCACCTCCGGCTCTTTTTTGAGTCTGATGATATCAAACTAAATAATCCTCCTGACTTCATTAGCTTATCAACCGTAAACATTTTTACTCCAATCAAATATCTATAAAGTGCACAATATTGCTTAATACTTTTTCCTCATGATTTCTCTATCCCGCGCATGAATTAAGTAATAGATACTGACTATTCTTTCTGGCAGAGACAACAATTTTGTCCACTTTGAGTGACTGGCATGAGGCAACCTGTATCAATTTCTCTTCCGTCTGGCTATGAACTGATAGCCTCTGCTCTCCTGTGTGTACATGTCCTATAATATAGGTTATGGTAGCTTGGATTACACGACAAGTAAATAGTAATGGTTCACAGGGTTTGATCTGAGTAAGGGTTATCTGCCTCATGAGATCTATAATCCTTAATCAGACCAATTAGAGTGAACCTTTACATTTATCTCATTTCGTTTTAGTGAAATATGTTCTAAGTTTCATTTATTTGGCACAACATAATGATTTAATTATAGTTATTTGCTCTGCAAGGCTGATGAAACTGGCCATGAAATACGGTATAGTGTTATTGCATGAGGTGTGCAATATGGGGTTCTTTGCTTAAAACTATGGAGCCTCAGTTTTCAACTTGAGATAATATGAAATAGTAGCACAAAGTACTAGATATGGAATATTCTCTGGCCATAAGAAAGTGTTGAGTGAATATAGAGGTCTTAGAAGATAGTTTAGACCAACGACAACTGATTCATTAATGCATCATGCCCCTTTGTCGTCATGATGCACCAATGAAGTACTGGTGAGATTTCTCATCAGGACTTCATTGAAGCATCGTGCCAACCCTCCGGGAGTATATGTATCAACCCTGGAGGTTTGCCATGTACCAATAAAGTGCTGGCGAGCGGTGCATCATGAGGAACAATGGGCATGATGCACTCCTGCATCAGCGGCCTTGAAACTAATAACATATGTTAAGTAATTGTGCTGTGTGCTAGAGTGTCCTTGAATCTTACTAGTAATAGTAATACCGTGTGTTTAGTTTGCTAATAAAACTAGAAGCTTGGAAAGCATTGTTGTGAAAAAAAAACAGCTATCTGCGATCATATCAATGAGACGACCCATAGTGCCCCTATCGCTGATTTAAAATTATTTCATGGGAAGCAATGCTGATCACTGATTTGCTCTACCAAGCTGCCTTAAAGAGATATATGCTCAGTGTCTTAAAAGCGAGGGATTGTGAATTATTTTGAATTTAACAATTACCAAAAAGAAATTGATGTTTGGTAGATAATCAGAGGGGTATAAAAATATTTCAAACATCTCAACCTTTCTGGCATTTTCTTCTCATCTGAGGAGTAAACTGAGCTGTTCTATGTATTCTATCACTCTGTAAATATGCCTACAGATTACTTGACTATATTTTTACAGCACATTATGATTTTGAAGTAGTTTCCTTGTGAAATCACCTTTAGAGAAAGGTGTGCTAGAAACTGACCACTGCAATGTCCAATGCAACCGATCTAGTACCTCAGTCCATAAGGGTATGATTGAATAAATTAAAAACTATGTGTGTCTTTAAACTATGATTATATATTTCTTCCATAGGTATATCAGAAGCCAAGTCCTCATCACACGACCCGCCGGCCAGAGTTACCTTCACCGCTAACCCCAAAGGTGTGGAGAATCAATTAATACAGCGACTACTGACGAACTACAGTCGGTTTGGACGCCCCATATCTGACGTATCACGCCCCGTCCACGTCTCAATCTCATTCTACCTCACCCAACTCATGAGCCTGGTGAGTAATATATGTATTTCATTTTTAGCTGTTAGCAATGTTATGTTAACAGTCTAATCCCCTTTAATAATAATATCCAAGCTGATCACATTCAAGAAATCATACTCAGGGGAGAAGAGAACTTCTCCCTAGGGCCAACTAGGCCAGAGATGGCTCCAGTGAACCAAAAGTGACAGCCCCAAGCTTCG
Source organism: Acholoe squamosa (assembly GCA_949317995.1). NCBI lineage: Eukaryota > Metazoa > Annelida > Polychaeta > Phyllodocida > Polynoidae > Acholoe > Acholoe squamosa. The sequence goes on along the minus strand of OX439036.1, from coordinate 109,505,606 downwards.
GGGAGACATGTTGCCCAGCAACCCTGAATACTCATCTCTCCACGGCAGGCGGAACTATAATCGCACAGATTTCTTTGAGCAAAATCAAAAATTTTTGAATTTTATTAGAGATGTTTTAGGTTGCCTAACATTTTGCTCGAAAGGTACTTGAATTATGCAGTTACAGGAACTAAATGATGTACAACTACCACACTCACACTGAACAAGATCTCGAGAATTACTCGGGAATTTCTTGAGTCCCGACTTGTGAATAGAACAAGAATAGAGAATGTGATTTTCCTGGAAATTTGGACACGCCATAACATCTTATACCCGAGAACGTTCTATAGTCTAGATCTCAAGAATGGCTCAGGAAATACTCGGGATATTCTCAGAAACTGGACATTTTCTTTCTCAAGTATAAGATGTTCTGGTGTTTCGAAATCTCCAGAGATAATCACGTTCTCTTGCCCAAGTTGTGCACATTCCCAACTCGAGTCCTGTTCAGTGGGAGTGAAGCTCCTTCCACAAATCAAATGTGGATGTTCTTCCAATGACACAACGCTTTTACTTAACTCTCATCCTCACTCGACCAAATGTCGAACACAGTCACTGTGTCATGTGTCATCAAGATTGCCTTTTCCAGAAATCTTTCTCTGAGAGCTTTAAGCCTGTCAGTCTTTAACCCTTTAAGGGTCGTTGATGCATGAATGCATCATTCCCATTGGTCGTAATGATGCAGCAATGAAGTGCTAGTGAGACCCTACAGGGTTTATACATATACTCTGCAGGATCGGCATGATGCCCGAATGAAGCGCTGGCGAGCAGTCTCGACAGCATTTCATTGGAGCATCATGACAACCAATGGGCATGATGCACTTCCGCAACAGCGGCCCTTAAAGGGTTAAAGAGCAAGTTAAAATGTGCTGAGACATGCAGAAAGGCTGTAGTCTGCTTTTACTTTCTACTGCTTTATATTTGTGAAACTTACTCATACTATACATTTGTAAACCAGGAAGGCATTTCACAACATGGTATAACTAGACCAGTCATATGCCGGTGGCAATCTGTTCATACGGGTCCATTGGCAGCCACTGCTCATACGGGTCAGTGCCGTAATTGGTTCTCGAACCTTGGCTATAGGCACACAGTCCATGTACCATAAATCATTGCGTATAGGACGCATCCTGAGTTAGACTTAATTCTATAGGACGAACAATAATAAAATGTTGGTCAATTTAGTATTGCCTTACCACATATTATCATTGCATATAGGACGCACAAATCTGTCTAGTTATCATCGTATATTTCCTCTATTTTCCTCCATTTCCTTCACAAATCCTCATTCAACCACTCCCCCCTCTACCTCCACCCCACACATTCACTTCCCCCTAATCACAAATACACACGGGGAACAGCTAACTGTATTATCTATTATTATGTCAATCAACTATGTGTCAAATTCCCTCAGGGATTAACATGCACCAAAGGACCATTCATCCCACAAAGCCGTCCCATCATCCCACACTTCTCCAACCGGAAGCTCCTAATGACTTATTCCTGATGAGTAATTGCACGTCAATAGGGAACCAGAAGTCCTCATGACGTCACATCCGGTAAGGGTGGTTGTGGGTCCATTATGGCAGATCTGTAGTGTGGCTTTCCGCCGCTTGGATTGCCCTGTGACGCAATGCATCTTGGGAGCAGCTAATGCTGCGTCTCCTTGAGGAGAATACAGTGGAGTCTATTCATGCAAGCTGTCAGTACCCCTGGGAGTACCTTAACCCTTTAAGCACTGCATCAATGCGTCTTTATGATGCGCCAATGACGTCCTGGCGACACTGCTTGCCACCACTTCATTGGAGCATCATGCCAACCCTGAGGCAGTATGTGTATCAACCCTGTAGGGTGGGCATGATGCTCCAATGAAGTGCTGGCGGGCAGTCTTGCCAGCACTTCTTTGGTGCATCATGATGACCAATGGACATGATGCACTCTTGCATCAGCGGCCCTTAAAGGGTTAAACCTTTAATCCTTAACAGGTCAATAGTACAACCATGCATGAATGCAGCCTTTCCGGGTTGATACGCTCCCCGCGTATCGTGGGCATCATGTGCTAATGGAGACCAATAAGTATGCTGCACTCCTACAGGCTCACCAATATTGCAGTTTCTGTGAAACTCTGTGAACAAAGGACTGTCACTGAAGATGCAGTCTTTCTCTTATTTGTAGATTTAATAACACAAATTTGATCCCAAAAGCATCTTACAAAGGTAAATCTTGTTGGATAAGCGAAGCCATTACACACTGTACAACTATATCATTGTGATAACAACAGAATCCTCATCCCAAAATTGCCAGAGATCCTTTCTTATTTCCACATAATATTCCTTGCACCACCATACTGCCACCTAGGGATTCTTGTAAAAGCTACAGAGGTTCAGTGCAAACAGTTATGGTGGTTCAGTGTTCAGTTTACAAGAGTCCAGATTCAGGTAGATTCAGGAGCTATATTTTACAGTGTACCCATGTCCATGGATACACCCATGTCTAGAATGATTTTAGCAAAGCCCTTCCCCACCCTCTCCGGGGGGAAAGTGACACTGTTTTTCAGGGGTCCCCTGGGACCTTGTGGGAATCTAAGGAAGCATGGGGATAAGGGGGGGGGGGCATCTATTTGTGGAATTGTTCCCACCCTGTCATTTCACAATACTGGATAAGACCCTATAATGGAGGCCACTTATGGTCAGGCCCCCCCCCGCCCAAACAAAACACCCCACCCCTTGCCCCAGGGAATCTGTAGGGTCAAGAGGATTTAGGCCACACTGCAGTTTATGAATATATGGATGAAGTAATGTAATAGAGTTAGGTAGGATACGTTACATAATACAATTAGTATGGGTGGGAAGGCTTCTGTTGACATTTCCATTTCATTAGCCCTGGAATTGACAAAGGGACAACTGCCTAAGTGATGGTCAGTGCGAGTATTCATCTGAATCATCAATTTCTAGTAGAACATTGTTATGATCCAATGTAATCAAGGTCAGAAATGATATTAAATTCAGTTTGCTCCTAACCACTGTGCCATCCTTCCGGTTTGTGCCAAGTTGTCACGGTATCTGAAGTCTGATGGTTAAGCTACCCTATATTGAGATGTGTTACATGGGCAGACAAAGGTAGACTGCCTATCTACTTTGCAAAAAAAGGTGTTTAACAATACACATCAAATTCTCTCAACATCAGCATTTAAACACCTATACACTGGAAGTGTTTAAGTGTTTAGCTTTTAAACACTTGTAATCAAACACCTAAACACTGTTTAAATGTTAGCATTTAAACACTTGGTTAAACACTTCACAGTTAAATGCGGTTAAAATTGAACACATTTAGCTCAAAATAAGCATTTAGAAAAGTGGGACAAATAAGTGTTAAACGAAGTGTTTAAGGCCTAAACACTGTTTTTACATTGTATGTATCAGGTAAACGAACTCCCTGTTTCATTGATCTTTGTGTGAAGGGTATTTAGAAGTACATTGATTGAAGCGTTTTTGTATCTGTGGATACAGTAGGTCTTTTTTCAACACAATTCGATTGGAACAGACCTATATGACTGCAATATGCCTGAGCTATTCCTATGGGAATGTTTGAGGGTTAAAACACACAGTGTTAGGAAAATGACCTCCAGCTGCCCTGTGTTGAAATGAATAAATGTATACACACTGTCAAACAAATGTCCAAAAGTTGCCAGAGATCCATTGTTATTTTCACAGAGATGTCGTTATATTTGTAGAGAGTCCTCGTAGATTCAACAGTTATTCTTTACAGTGCACTTATTATTTTCTAAGGTTAATTTATTATCAGGTGCAATTGTATATCATGATACGTGTGTCAATGATACAATTAATCTAGTCATCAAAATTGACTGTTGCTATATCCCTGACTCCTTTAACCGTCTAACATGGGAAAAAATATAATATTATATTCATTCCTCATTTTGTTCAGTGTTTTATAGAGCTTATAATATCCCTGTATTACTTTACTTTGTGCGTTACATGTATTGCCTTGTTTCAATTCAGCATTACGAGCATCATGCCAAGTATGAATCCTATTGCATGCAAAAGCGCATTGACAATTGAAGTGACAGTAGTAAATATGTCTTTTGATTTGTCAGAAAATACTGCACTTTTAAAAGAGAACCTGTCACAGTATTCATGAGCGTTCTCTTCTATTCCAAACTGAATGCTCATCTCAAATCCCTGCGTGCATCCCTCCTCCAGACCTTTAACACTGAAAACCTTGAAGATCTGAAACTAGTCAGTGGTGACGACTTTAGTTCCTCAGGTTGACAATACCTAAAGCAATGATTTTAGGTGATCAAAATGATGACTTTAGGTTGTCAGGATGATGACTTAAGTTATGAGTATGACAATACTGACAATACAGAGTAGTCATGCTGACGAATTAGGTCATCAGGATGAAGACATAAAGTCATCATTTTGACCACCTAAAGTTGTAGTTTTAGGTATTGTCAACCTGAGCACCTAAAGTTGTGCCTACTGATGAGTTTCGGACCTTCCAGGTTTTCAGTGAAGGTCAAAATATTAGAGAATTGCACGATACACATTTTTTCTTCGTGATGCATCACCAGTTACCTGCTTGGGCTGCGTCCATGCATCATGAAGCAACCAATGACCATAATACATTAATCTCTATCGGTCCTTAACCCTTTAAGGGTCACTGATGCACTGATGCCCGTTGGCCATCATGAGGCATGATGTAGTCCTGGTGAGTAACTCGATCGACAGGGCTAGATTCATGTATCTTGCCGACCCTACATGAAATGTCACAGGAGGGTCGGCATGATGCTCCAATGGAGTGCTGGTGAGCAGACTTACCAGCACTTCATTAGTGCATCATGACGACTGTGATGCACTCCTGCATCAGCAGCCCTTAAAGGGTTAAATGATAGAGGCCTGATTTTTCATAGTTGACTTTCGCTACTGCTTAGAATGGCAATTTAGAACCTTGATGAAGAGGCGCTTTGAATTTTTTTATGTTACATAACATGTAGCAATACAGCTTAAGAATCACCATTTTCCAGCATTATCCGATTTAGTGCCGCTGATGAAGGAGTGCATCATGCCATTGGTTATCATGATTCACCAATGAAGTGGATTCATCATGACGACCCTCTGTGAGTGTATCAATCACATAGGGTCAGCATGATGCATGAATGTAACCCTGGAGAGTTACCCATGACGACCAATGGGCATGATGCATTAATGCACCAGCGGCCTAAATGGTTGAAGGGTTGATATTAATTTTTATTGGCTGTTCTATACTACTTAGCAATGGCAATTTAGGAGCTTGCTAAAAAAAGCTTTTTTTATTTCATTATGTGCATCAAGACACCTTATTTATTGGTTCTCTGGTATTATGAGATCCTTTTACTCATGTGTTGTGCCCTTTCTTCCGCTCTGCCCGACAGACCATTTCTGTGAGTACCGCGTACATCTTTACCTCCTCCGCGACTGTTGTTTTGTTTGTGTTATTGTGTCAACACGCTACTAATCCCACCGGTGCCAGGTATCCTCTATTATTTAGACTCTTATAATAGCCGCTGATGTATTAATGCATCATGTCCATTGGTCGTCATGATGCACCGATGAAGTGCTGGTGAGGAGTCTCACTAGCACTTCATTGGAGCATCATGACGACCCTCCTGGCTTTTATGTATCAGCCCAGTAGGGTCAACATGATGCACCAATGAAGTGCTGGCAAGAAGTCTTGCCAGCACTTCATTGGAGCATCATGACGACCAAAGTGCATGATGCACTCCTGCAACAGCGGCATTTAAAGGGCAAAGAACCAGGGCTTTTAAAACTGAAACTGTCCAAAGCATGTGTTCTATCGGCTAAGGTTCCTTTTTCATCTTTTCTTACTCCAAAGATAAAAAATTGACCATGCATACAAAAATTGATATGGTCATCCTTGCTGAATGTGTTTAATCATGTTATTGCATTCAGTGCCTCTCACATCTACATACAATTCTGTACAAAGTTTAAACCTGAAAATTCACAACTTTAAAGTGTTATAAGAGGTTGTTGTCACGTGTTATGGCTTTAGCAAGGATTATAAAATCCAGGCAAATCAGTGAAATCTTGTATCAGTATATGTATTGGATAAAATGCACTGATGTAACCAACAGGTTTAAATTACTGTTGACTAAATCACAGAACATGGCATTCCTTACAAAATCTCAAGTATAAGCCACATCCTTGTATAACGATAGGGGGGTTCTATCTGTAAAAGTGCAATGCACACACCAAGAGGTTAAAAAACCATTAATCTGTAATTGTATTTAATTCAACCCCAAAAAACACTTACACCCTGAGCTTTTGTGCTCTGCCACAAGCCATTATTTATGTTTGAAAAATAATCATACTAGCACTGATCAGTGTTCATCTCCCCAGGACCTATATATGAATCTGAAATTTGGCAAAAACTCACTATTTGGCTTTTAACAATCAGTGTGGGGGGGGGGGGATCGAGAAGAGGCAGCTTTTTGAAGGGGGCCCAAATTTGAACGGTCTTGGTTGAGTTACCAATGAATTAATAGAGAACTGAGAAATGGTAGTATCTTCAGTGCGCCCGAAATTTAAACAGTCCTGGTTAAAAGGCCAATGGTTCATAGCGTCCATGTATCAGAGGGTTTTGAGTCCTGGTAGTATTGTCCACAATGATGGAGCCCCAATCTACCTAGGCTGATGATGCATGGCTTATGGGGCAATTCCATATCTGTGATCATAATTTTTATGACAATATCACCTGTGATTGTACAGTTTGTGGGACTTCAGGGACCAAAGCCAGGAAAATACATAGGCAAAGGTTCACTAGTGTGGGGATCTGGGAAATTTATCACATGCCCAGATTTGTTCCTGAATTGCACGAAGCCTGCAGGATGGACCCGAATGTTCAAATCTGCAAGTGTGATAACTTTTCCCACCCCACATGAGTGCTCCTTTGAATTTATCTCATGGTTTCCGATCTGTAATCGGCTTTTATCGGCCATAAAACGGCTGTGCATGCTTTGTTTACATTGTCATTTTAAAGCTATGACGTCATTAAAATGTCATGTGATCAGGCTGTGTAATATGCAACCTACGTATCACAAAGCTCCCGCGTAATACAGTGTCATAATGCAAACTCTATGGCGCCTCAGTATTTCAACGTCTTAACCATGAGATAAAAGTATTGTTGTCAGTTATTATGGTATTATTCATGTATTTGTGTCAATGTGTCATTGCTTCAAATCATTGTTTTGCTGAAACCTATCCTTGGCTGATTGATGCACTGCTTCACTTTGCTATTTCAATGAGCTTGGCAGATGTGATACCTTTTTGTGGTTCTTGGAAGAGCGCTATGAAATTTCTGAGCCATCTTTTTTTTTTTAAACATGAGACACAAATACATAAATATCCAATGGTTAATATTGTACATATAAATGGTCACTTACAGAGGAGAAAATGCACAATACTTAGTTCAGTTATGGTGCACAACTAAGAATTTTGTTAGAAGTTGAAGGCTGTAATTGCATGAGCTACTAGAATATAAGAATATTGTGCCACAAAGACCTGTAGGTCACCCGAGTCATGTCTGTCTGTTCATCTATCATACCGACCTTGTTAATTTAACCCTATAAAGGCCACTGATGCAGGAGTGCATCATTGCCATTGGTCGTCATGATGCACCAATGAAGTGCTGGCGAGACTACTCGTCAGCACGTCATTGGAGCATCATGCCGACCCTACGGGGCTGATACTGCATGTCATTAGTGCATCATGACAACCAATGGGCATGATGCATTAATGCATCAGCAGCCCTTAAAGGGACTCTAAGCACAGCATATTGCTTCATTGCATAACATTCATGTGTTGAATCCTTGCTCTAATGTATTACTATTGCCCAAGCTCAACTATGTGACACCAGCGGCAGAGAAATATGCGTTCCCTGAAGTCCTTTGTTCTATTTTTGTTTATTTACATTCAGCCTTGATCTGGCAACTGAAAATGTGCCCTATACACTCTAAAATGTAAATTATAACAAATAGAACTAAAGAAACCAATGCCTCATGTAACGCTGTCATTGCCATGCCGCTAGTGGAGTTTTGGCTTATGATTTGAACACTGTGTCAAAGTCCTAAACTTGAAAACAGTGATCTTTTAGGTAGTGGTAATCGTAATGTTGAAAGAAGATTTAGTATGATCCCCCAATTTCGAATTTACCAAGAAAAAGAAAGTCAAGAAACAATGAGGGAATATGCTGTCCTTTAGAGTTTACTCGGTTAAGGCACAGAACGTGAATGCTGTAAATAAAATGGTTTGTTTGGTAAATGGCAATAGATGCTTTGGTTCATGCACAACATTGATTTACACCAGCACATATCTTAATAGGTTTAAGTTTGGAATGTACATATCATCTTAAAACAATTTACACTAACAATGAATGAAAAAAACTTTTAATGTGAAGTGCTGCCTTATAAATAGCTGTACTTACTTGATTCAGAGAAGAAATAAATAAACAGTTGCTGAATTGATCTTCAGGACAATCATTAGTAAAAGGGAAGCCATCATTATTACTTGAAATAGAAATAGCGCTTGCCTTGGGCATTTTGTACAAACTTAGATTACAGCTTTGTCAGTCAGCGTATTCAAGCGGACAATGACCATGTACTTAGACTTCTACCATGTATGGTAGGATTCTAAGTACTGTGATACTTCCATTTACATCAGCCTCAACAATCATGTGAGCAGCAGCTGTGATAACACCATCAAGTGAATCAATGAAGCCTACACTGGTAGACCACGGCAAGGGTTTCACAGTAGATTGCTTCTATTTTTGGAAAACAGTGGTAGTTGATGTCAATAAAAATTCAATGCCCTGATGTGGGTTGCCTTGTACCCAGTACAGTGGTCTTTATAATTTACAATTGGGGTTGAAAGTGTATGGTTCCGACCCCTTATACCGAGTGGCCTGTTCAAGCGCCGATGCGCTTATCAATTTCAATATTATTGTTCCTCAGGTCGTTATTTGAGACCACTGCTTATTTAAGACCCTGGCACCTAAACAGGCTATTATGGTAGACTTCATTGCTTTGTTCGATTTGGAAGAGAGAGAGAGAGAGTGAGAGACAGACAGACAGACAGCCCGACAGGCTGACAGACACGCAGACACACAGCCCGACAGGCTGACAGACACGTAGTCACACAGCCCGACAGGCTGACAGACACGCAGACACACAGGCTGACAGACACGCAGACACACAGCCCGACAGGCTGACAGACACGCAGACACACAGCCCGACAGGCTGACAGACACGCAGACACACAGCCCGACAGGCTGACAGACACGCAGACACACAGCCCGACAGGCTGACAGACACGCAGACACACAGCCCGACAGGCTGACAGACACGCAGACACACAGCCCGACAGGCTGACAGACACGCAGACACACAGCCCGACAGGCTGACAGACACGCAGACACACAGCCCGACAGGCTGACAGACACGCAGACACACAGCCCGACAGGCTGACAGACACGCAGACACACAGCCCGACAGGCTGACAGACACGTAGTCACACAGCCCGACAGGCTGACAGACACGCAGACACACAGGCTGACAGACACGCAGACACACAGCCCGACAGGCTGACAGACACGCAGACACACAGCCCGACAGGCTGACAGACACACAGACACACAGCCCGACAGGCTGACAGACACGCAGACACACAGCCCGACAGGCTGACAGACACGCAGACACACAGCCCGACAGGCTGACAGACACGCAGACACACAGCCCGACAGGCTGACAGACACGCAGTCACACAGCCCGACAGGCTGACAGACACGCAGACACACAGCCCGACAGGCTGACAGACACGCAGACACACAGCCCGACAGGCTGACAGACACGCAGACACACAGCCCGACAGGCTGACAGACACGCAGACACACAGCCAGACAGGCTGACAGACACGCAGACACACAGCCCGACAGGCTGACAGACACGCAGACACACAGCCCGACAGGCTGACAGACACGCAGACACACAGACAAAAAACACAGACAGACAGAGGCTGCGAGGGGACCAGTTCCTCCTATATGATGCCTTTACCATACCTAAAATACCTATAATCCCAAATAGATCATAATCATCATGAAATAGCATAGCGAAGTCTAGACAAATTGATATGCTGTCCATGCAAATGTCCATGCAAATGTCCATGCTAATTGCTTATATCTACTGGCAGAAGTTGTTGAGTGTAGACAACTTCCGAAAGTAATCCATGTGTTTCTAGATGTGACTGATGATATGGATACTGTGGCCGGTGTTCAGAGCCAATATCACATCTTCATGCCATACACGTGCAGACGGGGATCAGCCTGGCACCTGCCACTTACCCCCTTCCTCTACCCCCCCCTACTGCACTGACCTCCCCCCTACCCATCTCCTGCACATAAAACACACCCCCCCCACAACCATTTAGCCCTGTATCACAGGTCTAGGTCCCAATATAGAGTAGTAAACATGGGCTGCTGAAGCAACTTTAGTTGACAGGTATTCAACCAACCAGTTGCAGTGGGATTCAGCGGTCATGGCTACAGACTTTTCTTTTCTACTTTTGCAATCACTTGATATAAGCTGTACCAGGCTGTGACGGTGGACCTGATGATAGGCAATTACAACTGCATACAATATATAAACTGGTATATCATAAATCCTCTGCAATACATGCTGATGCTGCATGAATGTAGCCCTGGTGAGTAACGCACCAGGGCTACAACTCACCAGGGCTACATTCAAGCTCCATTCCAACCCTATGGGGTTTACAATACATCCATATGGTCGACATGATGCTCCAATGAAGTGCTTGCGAGCAGACTAACAAGCACAGTGCCACTTCATTGGTGCATCCTGACACTCAATTGGCATGATGCACCAATGGGCATGATGCACTCATGCATCAGCGGTCCGTAAAGGGTTTGGACACATAATCTGTCGCTAACGCTACAATTAACAAACCATGCAATAGGCAGTGCTCAACAATTGCTTCCTGTAAGATTATTGAAAAAGCATTTGTTCATGTGCAATAAAGGGGGACCATGCACAAATTAGAAACAGAGCAGATGATTTTCTGGGCCATGGTAGCACATATATATATATATATATATATATATATATATATATATATATATATATATATATATATATATATGCTTTTGAGAGAGTGCCCAAGAATGAGAGAAGGATAGCTCTCTTAGTTCTGCTGTCATATATATGTGTTCCCTACTCTAGAACAGCATAATTATTACTGACAGACACTATTTCATGAGCCTCGTCATTACTGAGATTGCATAACCAATGATGCATGAATGCAACCTTGGCGAGTTCCTCACCAGGAGGGTGTTGCTCCTATAGTAAAAGGAAGAGCTGGCCCAAAATGCCCTTGTTTCCAGTCCTTTCTTTTCATGTAGCTATAACTTGTCCCTTTTGTTGCTCACAAGTGGACATTTGAGTATGGTGCTAAAAAAGGGGGATTTGAGTAGGTACCTAGTTGGGAGAAGTCAGTCAGTGTAATATACTTTAGAGTGTGTGACATGAGTAGGTACCTGATAGTGCGTGCAGCTCTTTCTGTTTTAAACAAGGCAGGTGACTTTTCAGACTAATGTGGTGAGTGCAAGTTGAATGGTGAAGTAGAGCGTGACTTCTTTTGAAAAGAGGGTACCTACTGACAGCTCTTTTTACCATAGGAGCAACATGCTCCAGAGAGTTGGCATGAGGCACCAATGAGGTGCAGCAGAGTAGACTTGTCAGTTCAGCATTGGTGCCTTATGAAGACCTATGGGCATGGGCCACTATTGTATAGAGGGGACCACAGATAGGGTGGGTGGATCCATATGGTAGTTAGGGAAAGTGTGGCCGATCAGATTGGGAATATCAAACATTTGATATTGACCCACTGGATCAGAGATCTCCCCGACATCATGATCAGACGATCCAGTCACGCCCTTAAAACATGAACTTAAGGTCTTCAAGATGCACGAATGCTGGTCCGGTCATTATGCATACTGTCAAAAGAGGTATGATAAATAAGATCTCTATGTAACAGCTACAAAAGCTATACTTTACTTTCCTACATCTGATGTCTCTGTATTTTTACATTTCCAGGAGGAAAAACATCAGGTTCTTACCACGTTTGGATGGCTCGAGACGGTAAGCAACATTTTTAAAACTCCTCAAAACCTTGAACAATCCTCACCAGATTTCTTTTTTTTATGCAGACATCGATTCCCGTAATCTTAATTTCAGCACAAGTGTGAGATGTATTTATAAGCAAACTTCTTTTGCAGAGTATGAAAACATGACATCTGGAGGGTGTTTCGAAATGATCTAATGTAGTATCAAGCAACTACGATTTGAAACATTCCAATTCATAGTTGGTGATGTCAGGAACTCTGCATTGTGTATTAGTTGGTATAATCATTTTTGACAAAAGCCACCATGATGTGTAGCAGTTTCACCCTATGAATTCAGGAGTGAATGGAGGGAATAAGTTCATTGGTCTAAGGCCTATCTTTTATGGTCCACATGTAGTCACACCTCAGGGGTAGGTAAAAGCAACCCGCGTATCTCATATTTCTGGGGCTTTGGTGAAGCAAATTAGCAGGAGGGTCCATATGAGTATGCAACATGTTTCACAGTTTGCCACATCGATTATCTTGATAATGATATGTGATCTCATTACGGTGACCTTTACGTAGTGCTATACCTACTGCTCTAGAGCAGAGGAGGCTATTGCTGAAATGGTTAAAAATGTTCCATGCTTGACATCTCTCTGGAAGGATTTCTCAAGATAGTACGACTAGACCCCCTTCAGGTCTTAGTAAGGTCCCTCACTTAAATGCCATTACAGCCCTGCATCTGGTGGTCACTAATAATTGCACTGATGGCTCTGTCTCACCAGTTTGATGCAACTTTGTTCGGGGAGGTTTCTGACTGTTTCTGACCAAGGTTTCTGACTGAGGTTTCTGACCGGCAGTTACAGAGTTAATTTAGCCTCCAGTTTGAAAGTGGTCACAGAAAGGTACTATTTTCTCACTTCCCCCATGTTCCTTATGGTCCAGGGCACCCTTCCCTGTGCTTTTTGTTCCTTTCCAGACTCAGGTCAAACCAAGAAGGAAGATTTTCTTGACTTCCTCCTCTGCCAAAGAGGTTTCTGACCGGGGAGGTTTCTGACCGGCAGTTATAAAAACATCTATTGACCTGTAGTTTGAATTCCATCACAGAAAGGCATAGTTTTTTCAGTCAATATAGGATTGATCCTATCCTGACTTTATTTTAGATTGATAAATTTCTTGCCACCCCATATATTTGTGGCACAATTGGCCATATCTTTTTCCCAGTCAGAAACCTCGGTCAGAAACCTCCCCGGTCAGAAACCTTAGTCAGAAACCTCCCCGGTCAGAAACCTTGGTCAGAAACCTCCCCGAACGTAGTTGCATCAAACTGGTGAGACAGAGCCTGGTACGACTGCCCTACCGAATTGTATGTAAACACAGCATTATGTGCTGATTGTACAGAGTAGTCGTAGTGCATTACCTACAATCGGCCACTCGGATATTGAGGGTTTCAAATCGTAGTGGCTGTGTCCAGTCTTACCATGTTGAAAAATGACTTCCGGGTTTGTCTGGTTAAAATAGTCCTGCTCAGATTGGAGTGAACCGTCACACAACTCCTTTTTATGAAATCATTGTTTTGCCTACGATAACTCAAATTACACTTCTCGCGAGATTCGCTGCCTGACTACTTCAGGGCAACATGGACAAGAAGTCAAGACAGAAAATAAAGTCACGTCCTGTACGGGAGGTACTACTAAAACAGCCATGCTCGGTTCCACCCTTCAACTTCTACCAATCTGATTGGAGTGAAAAGCCACCCAGCTTATTTTATAAATGCACTGTATTGCCTATGATAACTCTGACTACTCTTTTCATGAGCCTCGTCTCCTGACTACTTTGAGCAACATAGAAACATCAAGACAGAAATTAAAGTAAGGTACTGTAAGTGAGGTACTGCTTTAACAAAACTATTTTTCCATGTTGGCAAGACCCTCCTAAACAGCCTAGACAGTACATGTACACAAGATGGGGTAAATTACCGATGGCATAGTACCCTAACACCCTGAGGACCCTGATTGGGTATGACCTCTTCAGTCGGTGCTAATGTAATCACTCCATAGGTACACTATGATGTTTAGGGCCTCCTCCATGGCAAGAATAAATGAGCTGTTAGTGACAGCCCATACTGCTGAACATAGTAATTAGCCACAATGAAGCCTTGTGTCCACAGGGTGAAACAATTGGTACCGACAAAATTTCTGACGACACAAATATCCAGCGCCCCTTCCTGATGATAAAACCATGTTTGTTGTCCCATTCGGATGATAAAAATCAAACATGTAAGATGTTATAGCCAAAATAGTGACAAAATGACTTTTGTCAGCAAAATTCTCAACTGTTGGCTGACATACATGGTTCTATTGGTGTGTGGACACAAGGTTTTAGATCAATAAGCTGCGAGTTGACACATATGAAATGAAAACCCCTTTCCTGGCGATTGTGCACATGAAAGTAGCACAAAATGCATGCGTGGAATTTGATTAGCCTACACTGTTGTTCATTACAACGATTAATTAAGGCATTAATGCATTATTAATAACTTAAAACTGCAGTTGGCTATGCAGGAATATTTCCTTTGTCTCCAGTGAAAGGCAGAGAGGGCGTTTCATGCCCTGCAAAGGCTCCCACACTTCAGATAATAAGCAAAAACACAACGAGTGGCCATATATATACCAGGAGCAGTATGCCCATGAGTGGCCTGTCAGTGCTGCCCAGGGTGCCCGCAGGGCATCAGGCTGGGGATCAAACAGTCCTGGTATGGGGTCATGCCTGATGTCTAAGGGGTTGATTCAGCTAAAACTCAACGATGTGTCTAGACCATGGCACTAAGAGGAGCCCAATATTAGTAAATCACCTCGATAGACATCTGGGTTGCCCAGATTTGCCTTAGAATCCTACCAAATTATGTCTCTAGATTAGCTCAGACAACTCGTCGTGGGAATAACATTACTCCACAACATGTCCTCCTAGTTATCTTAAGCTGGGCAACCCAGGAAGCCATTTCTTAACACACTACGACTGCTGTACTTCAAATCATACTGACTGGCCTTAAAATACGGCCATAGCATTAACATACATTAGTGGGAATGAAGGCCTACACCAGTATGACTGCTCTAACAAACCTTATGTAATTACTGCATAGGTGCTGATATACCGAGCAGTCGTAGGGCAGTACCTACGATCACCTGGCTTTTTTCTGGGAGTCTCTAATCGTACTGGTGGTATGTAGTCGTATTACCTTAAGAAATGACCTCCAGATATATCAAAGAGTATATCAAAGAGATTGGGTTCCCTAGAAATACATTGCAGCATTATCAAGTTCACCGCGCAAGATTGGCCCCATAGTATCGGTTAAGTCCACAAACGAGAGAGGAGAGCCTTCTCTGGGCTCGTGAGTGCATTACTTTCTCCACTCAGAAATAAACAAATACTGATCCTGGGCAATGAGAAAATAACAAGGTAAAATTAGCAGTGGCTCTGTTGGTGGAGCTGGTCGCATGCGCCATAGAAGTGTGGCGTAGTGAGGCGCCGTGGTCACGCTATGGTTGGACGCAGAGGGACGCACAGTGCAGGCACCTCCCTCCCCTTCCTAAACACAACATCCACAAGGTCCGCTCATGCATTAATGCATCATGTCTGTTGGCCATCATGATGCATGAATGCAGCTCCGGTGAGTAACTCGCCCGGGTTATACATTCATGTACAATGCTGACCCTATTGGGCGTATACACTCCTGCAGAGTCGGCATGATGCGACAATAAAGGGCCGCCAAGCAGATTCACCAGCACTTCATTGGTGTATCATGCCGATCAATGGGCATGATGCATTCTTGCATCAGCCACCCTTAAAGGCTTGATATAATACTACGAGACTTGTGGGGTTTACACCCAAACTGATGAGATGATATGTACTATTTCAGGAGGCCATTTCTCAATGTACTACGACTGCACACAGCCACTACGATTTAAAAATGCCATGAATAAGCCAGGCTATCGTAGAAACTGCCCTACGACTGCTCACTACGATTAGCAGCTATGCAGTAATTACATAAGGTTTAGTAGGGCAGTGGTACTGGTGCAGACATTAGGGACTACTAGTGCATGGTACTGTTATGTCCAATTTATTAGCTTCTCACTACGATTTTAAGGACAGTAGTCGTAGTGTGTTAAGAAATGGCCTCCTGGTATGTAGATGTACTCAGCTGGTACTAACCTACCACAGAATAAAATTACACTTAGACCATTTAGACCTAAAGGGAAAACAAGGCGTAAAGACACTACAACCACATTATACAGCAAGGTCATGACCAAAAAGAAAGGATTCATATCCCTTTCCCTAATAGTACTCCCGTTTTACCTAACATACAGTCAGTGTAAATTGTCTTTGATCTATTTGGCATAGGCCCTATTGGTGTAAAGCGGGTATTTCACTGCCGTCGGTCAGCAAATTTTCGACTCTCTGATTATCTTTAATATTGCCAAAGTATAGGAAATACTGGTGGATTCAGCAAAAATCTGCCCGACCAACAGCAGGTGAATACCCACTTTATCTGGGACATTTCTCTGTTACCATAATAAATACAGTGGTTTACAATAGCTGCTGGTTCTGCTGCTTACCTGCATGCTATAGGTCAGATAAACAAGGCAGTCAGCAGGAGACAGAATCAACAGGTATTAATGCATGACATTCAATGTCTATAGACTGGGGGCCAGAGTCTGCCCAAATACTTATGGCGAATGATCTTTGGCATGGAGGGAAAATGTGTCATGGCCACATCATGGCAGTTAATGGGTAGTTGTTGTGACAGTTTCTATTTCTGTTGGTATTCTTTCTCATATCATGTTCTTTGTTTAAAACCAGATGCTTACACAAGAAGATATTCAAAAAGAGTTATTTTAGAGGAAAATAATGTACTCTACAGAACCTACTGATTGTAGTCTGCGATTTTCTACTCTCCTACTTTTCTTCCATTCCTTCAAGCTCCATATGATGGCTCCTGATCCATGATCCTTTTATTGTCACCAAAATAATTCAGCACTGGCAAAAGAAAGTACCACCTTTGATGCCTCCTGCTGATCATATATCAGCACTTTGATCTCATACAGTCACCATTATGCTCCAGTGGAGCTACTAGTCAGTTACTTGCCAGGGGTTCTCATTGTATCCTGACAATAAAAGCACATTATGTGGCACTGCATCATGCTGTCTTTCTCCGGGAGTTTATGTATCAACCCTGTAGGGTCGGCATGATGCTCCAATGAAGTCGGGCTTCCCTAGCCCACTTAAAAGGGTCTATGTCTCCTCTTTTCTATCCCCTCGGATGTGTGTGGTGCACATATGCGCGGGCACCAACATATTTCTCTGTGAAATAGTAATGCAGTTCTCGCCATGAATATGACCTTAGCTGTCGAAATGGCGTTAAACACCTATTACTCACTCACTCCAATAAAGTTGTGGTGAGCGGTGCATCATAATGACCAATGGGCATGATGCACTCCTGCATCAGTGGCCTTTAAACGGTTACTGGCCAGCAGTTTGGACATGGGGAGACAGAACATCCAGCCAAAAACAGCCTCCCAGGCTCTGGTGGCGCAAACACGGCATGAAGACTTCAGTATTGGGTGAGGTGCGATCAGCGACTGACCAGTCTGTTCTATATACAGAGCCTGTCAGGGCCACCAAGCCACAGCCACTCTGCCTTTGAACACCCAAAGAGCTAGCTTGGGAATAACATGGGTTATGTTCACAACCAGAAATGGCTGCTAAATCTACCATGCGTACCTGAAAACTGTACCGTAAATCACTGTATTTGTGATGAAGTAAAACAGTGTAATTTCTACAATGAAGCCATAGAAAACAGTAGTGTACAACACTGTCATACACAGACTGATACAAGGAATCTCAGTGAAAGTAAAGGTTAATGCTTTATCCTAAAGTTAGTCGAACCATCGTTACTTTGCAGGCATTTCTTATAGTGTGTTCTATGATTAGTCTGTTAGAGCCAGTTCCTTATCCCTTAAACAGCCATAGAACAGCTGACTTGTCACTAACAAGGGCTATGTTTGGCTGAAGGGCCAGACATATTTCGATTTGGCAATATCACCCTAATGGCCATGGCTGCAAGCCAGTGCGAGATACAAAGATCATAGGCAAGTGCGTCTGCTACTAGGTAGATGCCAGCAGACCAGAATAATAGAATAATCAAACCTGAGTTCTTGGTTCTCACCTCCCAATAGAATATTTATTTGGGAAAATAGATCATTTAAAAGTTGTCTTGAAAAGGAAATATCATGAAAATTGAAACATGTCATTTATTTTTAAGTCAGCTGGTCTGGCATTCCTGTCATGGGTGTTTTACATGAAACAAGGTGGGTCGGACCTCTGATAATACTTGTTCACTGAGGTTGAAATTTGAGACACACATCAAATGGGTCTTTCTGTCCCTAAACACACGCTCAACAGTGGTTCTGCATGTTGTCCTACTGCATGATCAGGTGGTTTGATAGGCTTTGATGGGCTCCAGAGCAGCTCAGGTATAGCAGTGTACATACCCTGTGCATTTGTACCTGTCTATAGATCTTGGACCAGCCACACTGTCTGGTCACTAGATAGGGGCTAGACACATATGACAGCAGGCATTTTATGCACCCCCCTCTCTTATCATTGTTCCTTATCAATTGCTGTATACCCCATAAGTATTCCCAGTACGGTACCTTGCAAAAGACCACAATTACAGTGCTTTTTATTTTCCTTTTTTCAATAGATATTGAAAGAATATGTGACCCATCTGGAGAAAAAATGCATCCGGGGGGGGGGGATTTTTAGTACTGCATTTGGCCACCAGGGGTCAGTGTATGACTAAAACACCAAAAAAATACACAAAAAAATGCCTTAGATCAATTTCTGATGGGGAATCTAGTGGTATACACAGAATTATTCCATCTCTACTAAAAACCTTCCATTTATGGAATGCAAAAGAAACATCCGTTGCCATTGAAACATAGAAAATTGGCATTTATGGCAGCTTCTGGTTGCTATGGAAACCACTCAATTATTCAAAATTAGGGATTTACGTCACAAACTTGTTGGATATTTACATAAGCAACTAAGAACTAAAAACAGACCTGACAAATCCCTCTAGAAAAAGAATGTCATCAGAATAACAGCGCAATCCTCGTCACAAAGTTATTTTTACAGAGATTCCTTGTACATTTGTACTGTCACCTTGGGCTTCTTGTAAAAACTACACTGGTTCAATGCTTTTCAATTAGAATTGTCCACTTTTCAATTTTAAGAGGGTCACTGGTAGATTAAACAGTTGTTTTGTACAGTGTGTACTTCATTGTCTGACAGTAGACTCAAACAGTGATGGACGATAGCTCACAGATTAATAGCATCAGCAGGGGCAGTTTTTTGTCTGTGTGCTATGGCACATTCAATATGTATGGGACACATTATATGATGCTAGACAGGAGAGTGTCTGTTGGGGACAGTTAATCTCTGATGAGTGTAAGACTGTATGTCCTACAACAGAAGGAGAGATTATCAAAATGAAGCAAGCAACGTAGATTACATTACCAATACGCCTTATGCATAAATCAGAGAGGTTGATTCTTTAAGGATCCATGAGCTTCAAGCCTGTTATTTGGGATTACAGTGAAGTCAAGATATATTTTCAATCAAATCAATATCTCTTTTGTCTTTATCCAAATTGGCTTCTCACTTTCGACAAAGACAACCTATAGTATATGACAGAGATTTTACTATGAGTTTATAAATAAAACTAATAGGAAATGTCCAGCAAGTCCCTCAAACGCTTCCGTGACTTAGCACCGACAACTACATAATGTAGGCCCCATGGTAGGCTATAACATTATGAGCAAATTGGTGCCAGTCAGTTATAATATCAATCTATTGTTGTTTTGATGTTTTAACACAGTGCTATCTGGCTCAGGTATAGTAATGGATGGTGTGAACTCCCACAATACCAAACAGAGACAAACAGTTAATAAGACTCAAGAATAAGCGTCACAATTTATCAACTATTATCATAGAAGTTCCTTGTCCCCTTTTTGTAATGAGAGGGTAGTACTCATGCTATCTTTGGATGAATGTGGCAGCTGCACACACTAACACCCCTCAGTATAGCCCAACGCTGATTATGCTCCGTGCCCTTTTCCATGATGATGTCTATATAAAACCCTGGTGAGTGATTTACCAGGGCTACATTTATACATCATGTCGACGTCCATGAGGGTCAGCATGAAGCATCAATAAAATACCAGACAGCAGTTTTACAGGCACCTCATTGATGCACCATGACAAGCAATGGTGTGATCGACTCCTGCATCAGCAGCCCTTGAAGGGGCGAGTAGGACTACTTGACACTTGAATAAAAGCATATTCTACCATGACACTTTATAACTAGAATACAATGAAATTACTGTGAAACTGAGTGACTATCTCATATTTTCCCTATTTAGCATGACACCTGCAGAGATCCCTCAGTCCTGAAATGGATTAGAGCATAGGGAAGGTTTGGACAGAGGATGGGTAGAGCCTCTGGCCAAATACAGCTTTCTATGCTCTTCTGGTGCAAATTCATCATGCGGGCCCTCCTATTGGGTTAGGGCAGATCAGAGCAGACTGGTCTGAATTCTGTAGACTGAGCGTGGATGGCGAGATGGGCTCTGTGTGCCTAACATCTGCTTACCAAAGCAGAGACTCTCCTGCCACAAGTTTGGTTTGGCAACCTGCAATATATAATCATATGCTTGAATGCAGGGATTTAGATCTCTCTAAATCCAAAAGGGGGATATATTACAATTCTCATTAAGCCTTATGATAATATATGGGGGTCGGGGGGTCCTGGATCTAACCTACACAGCTTTGAATTTTGAAAATCCATCGATTAGAACAGAAATATGTAATGGAATTTTATGGTTTTTTTCTGGACAAACCCACAAATTCTTATATGCAGTCTCACCTTAAAGACAGGGTGCTGAGGTAGGTCATAATGGCATAGCCCTAAAAACGTATGTGCCATTCTGAATAAGGCAACATCACACAATTAGTAGACAGTCGATTAGCAGGTTTCTCGAAATATTTATGGTCCAACTGCCATTTAGTCTACCATTTTTCTGGCGATCATAGCCACAGAGATTGCCCATAGAATATCAATAATTTTCATGTGTATAGTTACAAAATATAGTTCTCCATATGGCCTTTCCTCTCATCTCACTTCAACTAGATGGTCTGTGTGTACAGCATGTAAATACTGGAGAGCTGGGCTATCACATGTTAAACAAGTGTGAGATTCTGGGACAGAGAGAGAGAGAGGATCTGGTCAGGGTTGGGGTGCCAGGAACGTAACACACTGTAAAAGATAACTGCTGATAAATGTCTTCTCCTGCATTTATTATGGGTTTATAATGTAAGAAGTTAATAAATGGGGGAATGTGTGTGATAAACGCATATATATTCTGCCACTCATAAAACTAAAGAGAGGACCACTGTAATTGTATGGCAGGGAACCAGCGTAGTTTCTACAAGGAGACCCAGGTGGCATTACAGTGGTACACACATGTGCAAGGAATCTTTGTTAAAATAACCACGGATCGCTTTGATGAGGATTCTTTCGTTATTTAGATGACATCTTTTTAGTGTTCACTGTAAAACAAAATGCTGTCAAAAGAACATTCCTACAGCTTCTTTGGCGCATATATGTGTTTATTTTTGATTTATCAATGACAACCCAAGTAATATTTATCACTCTTAGGTGAGCAAATGCCTCGAGCTCTGGCTGAGAATGAATGTTGGGCTGGAAGATCTGTGGAATGAGTTATTGAATATTAAACGTTTTATCATTTATCTTGTTCTAGCAATTTCATACTACTCCATGTATAAGGCAGGGCCTATATCTATACGTGTGGAAGAACCCCTAGTGTAACATATAGAGCCTTCTCAATGTTAGAGTGTGCCTTAATCAAATGGAAATCGAAGCGCCCCACTTAAAAAACACAGAGCTATTTCAAACTACAATTGCTGGTACTTTCTACCAAGACATTGCTTAGACAAAACACCCAAGCATGCAGTTAGGTTAGCCCAAGTGTTAAGGAAGGTAATGCTACACCAACCTTATACTGCCTAATAAAGTGCAACAAAGAGTGTAACGTGAACATAGCCTAGTTTGCTCTGGTTACTCAAGATGCTTTTCTTAGCACATGATTAATAACCTGTAGTGGTTCGTCTTTTTAGTTAGATGTCATATCATAATGAAACGAGAAGAAGTTTCCAGGTAGGCAACCGAGTGTTTTATTCTGACCTTAGTTACATATGATCACAGCCTATAGAGACTACATGCCGGATGACATTCAGCTACCCATAGGTAACAGTAGAAGGGCACTGAGCAGTAGGGAGTTTAAGATCACGACCCGTACAGCAACGTCTAGAATGATAGGAAACGGTAGGCTAGACATTGCCGTACACATATACAAGTAGACAAATCTTAAACTCTCTAGTGATAGGACCACTGCTGGAAAAACGTCCGCAAAACTCAGACCCATCACGTGACGTGTGACGGACGAGTGGAAGGCCCCCTGGTGTAACGGATATGAACCCAGAGGCAGGTGCTGCCACTTGCCATCCGGACTCCCCCATCACACCCAGAGACCTGGGTCTAAGTCCCACGGGTACATGAACATTACGAGTGTAATATTATAATACAAATACCATACCCCTACAAACCTCTTGCACCCATCAACCTCTATCTATGTCCTCATAGTTTGCCAGCTATACGCCCACGGTTCACTAACTTGACACTGGTGCTGGCATTTCCTGTGACACTATGAGTCCTATGTTCTATTCATTTTTGTAAAGATTTTGCATCACTTTTGTATGTATGAATTTTATATTAATGTCACCAAAGAATTGTTCACAGAAACAAACAGATCAAGAGAATTGAGAGAACGCTTAAGTATGCGGCTGCTAGATAGAGTTACGTTATGAATTCCTGGCGCAACACTTTCGTAATCCTCTTATGATCGTCATTGTCTGAATACCCTCACATAACTCACATTAAAGTGGTTTGCATTTTTTCATTTCTTCTAGATATTAAAACAATATGGAGTCAGGATTCGCCTATAATACTCTCGCCCTTGTCCCTCAACTTAGGGTCTGCAGGAGCAAACAAAGGCGTCTTTGCCTCCTTCAACAACCCTAACCTAGAACCTAGTGTTTTATTATGATTTTCCCTCTGATGAAAAGGGTTTTAACATTGAGTTTAATATGAGTTTGCTTCCACAGTATAGCTTGCATTACGTCCATGGATTGGAAACCCCTATCGGGCAATAACTACCACTTAAAATATTGTTATTGTTATTGGTAGTATATAGAGGTCACGTTAAGGGCCAGTCATGCCCATTGGTCGTCATAATGCACCAATGACGTGCTGGAGAGACTGCTTACTGCCACTTCATCAGAGCATCATGCCGACCTTCTTGGACTGTATCAACCCAATGGGTTGGTATGAAGCATGTCTCGCTCCCTCCTTTAGAGGCATAGGAAGCAAATCTTCATTGGGGGGGGCCAGGGGGTCCCCACCCTAGCCACCATAAATTATCAGCTTGAGCGCGCTGGTGTTGATGAATGGTTGTATGGGATTTATATAAAAGATTATTCCTTAATGGCTTATCTTTATCCAGTGCTGCCATTTTCCCTATCTTAATGACATGCTTGTCCAATTTGAGTGGAGAGCGGTGGGAATATTTTATATTTTATAATGAGGCTTGACACATTTTTTTTTGGGGGGGCCAGATATATTCAAGCCCCATCTCCTCTGTGATTGGGGGGGGGGGGCTGGGCCCCCCTGGTCCCCCGTTTTCCTACACCCCTGTCCTTGAGGCCATTGAAGAGTGGAAGCTGTCCATACCCTAGTTTGCTTTTGTGCACTATGATGAAAGGATTGGCTGTGAAATAAGAGGTAGAATAGTACATTCCTTTATAGATTGACCATTACCTATGAATTCAGGGTGGCTTCAAGGATTATTATCTCATTAAGTGTTATGATAGGGAAGTTGCAAACGCAGGAATAAGGCTTTATCTTATATAGGTCTTTGATCGAAGTGCCCTTAAGACATACAAAAAATGGCTTTGCTACCTAGTGGCTGTGAATAGCTCCCCATAAAGATCCCAATAATGCTAAAATATAAAATGTAAGCATCGTTCTCAAAAAATATAACAGTGAAGGAGAACACAGGCATCGTTGGTTTAACTAGATTCTTCTCAATCTCAAAGGTATAGATACTACATCTGGTACTGAATATGCATGCTCATCAGTCTAATGAGTATGGCTATTGTTCCAAATAAATCTCCCTTACTTCCCAAACCATTATGCAGATGTATGATTACAGCATGCAAACAGCCCCCCTTGTGTGCCTTACACTATTTATTACAAGTTGCATAGCTCCCACAGGAACAAATTGAATTAGGACTTCCCTGAGGCCGCCAATCTCTCCACCTCCAGGGATGGCGGTGGAGAGAGACATGGGAGGGAAGAGGCACTCAGTGTACTTAGGGAGTCATTTGCAGGCTGTATACACTGGAGGTGATTTCTTAACAAACTATGACTGCAACCTTCAAGGTGTACCAAAATTCCCATTTTCAGTGTTACGACCGTTTGTGATCGTAGTGCATTAAGAAACGACCTCCAGAGGTTGCTATTTATGTTTGTTACTATCTGTATCATTGTGCAACCAGTAACAATATAACATAAATTCTATGTAAAGAGAGAGTAGGAACTTTCGCCATTTCTCTACTGGTTCTTACTTTCAAAAGATTGATTTAAAAGAAACTGATTTATTTCCTTTCATCTAACCTACAGCGCCTCCCCCTGGGTCTTTTTCTATCCATCTGTCTTTTTCATCCTTCTTCATTGAAGTCAAAACAAGTAACAATTTTAACTCACCAAGATTTGCTTTGTTGTTTTCTTTCTTAAATATTGAGCACTACAGCTAGCAACATGACATGTAATCTCAGGGGAAGCCTTCCAGTGGGCCCATTCCCCATGTAAGTGGAAGAGGTTGACAAGGGGATGAACAGACAGGTGTATGTCTATTGACATGGTTAAACTAATGTATGTTACTCAGAGTGTATATTCTAAATAAGCCTTATGCTTATCAGATGGTTTATTCTTTAATTATCCATGAGCTCCTGGCCTGTTATTTTGGATTACAGTAAAGTTTAGTAAATAGTAATCTTTTCAAAGAATTCTTTTTTTTTTCTGTCTCAAATTTGGCCCCTTTGCCAAAGACTACAGATGCATACCTTGGCACATGGCAGGGATTCTACACCATGAGATTTTGAATAATTAGCAATGTCCCAAAAGATCCCTCAAACACCATCCTGGCAAACAACATATCTTAATTGTTTAATGTTTCTTTATTTTAACAATGCGGTTTCTAGCTCATGTATAATAATGAACTGTGTGAACTCTTACAGCACCACACAATGTCAGACAGTTGATAAGGCTCAAGAGGAAGCTTCACACGTCATCAACTATTATCACAGAAGTTTCTTGTCACTTTGCCGTAATGAGATGGTGGTGCTCACGCCATGTTTGGACGAATGGGTCAGCTCCACACAGCAACACTGCAGGGATTCCTCACTATAGACCAACGCTGCAGGAAATGGCTTCCTAAATCTTTAAGGGCTGATGATGCATTATCATGCCCTTTTTACATTATAATGTGTAAATAATAGATCCTGCTCAGTGACTTACCAGGGCGACATTCACGCATATGGCTGAACCTTACCGGGTTAATACACGGTCTGAAGGAGGCAATAAAGTGCTGGTGAACCGTTCCGAAGGCACCTCATTCTTGCATCATGAGGACCAATGGGTATGATGGACTCCTGCATCAGCAGCCCTTGAAATAGGTGAAATAGGATTATTTGACAACTGAATTCTTACCATGTTTCAGAGGGACACCTTATAACTGGGATAAAATGCAATTACCAGGATATAGAGTGACTATATCATATTTCTCACATTTATCATAGTACCTGCAGAGAGCCCTCAGTCCTGAAATAAAATAGAGCCTAGGGAAGGTTTGTACAGGGGAGGGGTTGAATGTCTTACCAAATACAATTTTCTATGTTCTTACACAGTGATTTCATTGTGTAGAGTCCTTCAATATTGAGTTATTCAGATACAGCTTTCTATGCTCTTCTGGTGCAAATTCATCACAGGGGGTGTTTCAATATTGGGTTAAGTCAGATCAGAGCAGACAGGGCTGCATTCTGTGAACTAAGGATGAATGGTGCACTGGGCTCAAACCTTCTACCATAGCAGAGACTCTCCTGCCGGAAGTTTGGTTCTGGGACTTATTTCACAATACTACACAGAGACCGAGAGTTAATGATAAAAGATTACGAGATTATAATGAGATTATCACAAATGCATCATACAATGTAGATTATATTCCCGATGAGCTGATCAAGAAATATCAGGCAGTTTAGTTCTTTAACTACCCATGAGCTTCAGCCTTGTATTTTGGATTACAGTAACCTTATTTCCATTATCTCGGCTTCTTATCTTTCCTATCTCTTACTTTTAGGCTGAGAGGATTATATTATATAAGATTAAAGATAAAACTAATCAGAAAAGTCCCGAAAATCCCTTGAACGCTAACCCAGCTTATAACTAGGGTCCATGTAGGCCTACTGTAGACAAAAATGTTGACCCCAAGGTAGGCCCCAAGCAAGCAAGTGCCGTCAGTTGCAGTAACAAAAAAGATGTCTCATATTACTTATATTTGTTTCTGATATGCTGGTATCATGTAGTAATGGACTGTGTGAACTTACACAATACCACACAGAGATCAATAGTTGATAAGAATCAAGAAGGAGTTTCACATATCATCAGCTATTATCACAGAAGTTTCTTGTATGTTTTTTTTTTTGTAATGAGATGGTGGTGCTCACACTATGTTTAGACAAATGTGGCAGCTGCACACACCAACACTCCTCACTATAGACCAACGACGCTGCAGGATACGGCTTCCTAAAACTTTAAGGTCTGATAATGCATCATGCCCTTTTGTTATTATGATGTCCATATGATGCCCTTTTCAGTAACTCACCAGGGCTATATTCATACATTATGCTGACCCCTACAGGGTTAACACACTCCATGAGGGCCAGCATGAAGCATCAATAGCATGCTGTTGAGCAGTTTTGCACTCCTGCACCGGCAGACAATGAAAGGTCAGATAGAATTATTTCATATTCTCCCATATTTCATGGGGATCTGTTGTAACTGTGAGCTGCTATCACACTGCCTGATGTGCCTGTAGAATACAATTACCGTGAAATTGAGTGACTATTTCATAGTTCCCAGATTTATCATAATTGCTGCAGAGAGCCCACAGTCCTGAAATAGAATAGAGGATATGGAGGGTTGGTACAGGGGGAGGGTAGAGCCTCCTGCCAAATACAGCTTTCTATGCTCTTCCAGGGTGAATTAATCGTGTGCAGTCGTTCAATATTGGGTCAGGGCAGATCAGAGCAGACAGGTCTCTATTCTGTGGACATGATGGACTCTATGTGCCTCAGAACTTCTACCAAAGCAGAGACTCTCCCGCCAAGAGTTTTGTTTGGGCACTCGGTTTTTAATATACTGTAGTATCCTTATAATGTGGGGATTCATTTCTCTTAGAATCCGAAAGGGAGACAGCATGACCTTTCATTTGATGTAAGGTAATAGACTTCTCATTAAAACTTCTTGAACAGAGGATGAGGTTTTTGCCAGGGTTTAGGTAAAAAGATCACTGTTGAATCTACCAGGGATCCAAGTAAAACTGAAAAGTGGACCACGGTGATTGTATGGAAGGGAACTAGTGAACTTTTTACTAGAAGCCTCAAGTGGCAGTATGGTGGTAAACAAATATACAAGGATGCTCTGTGAAAATAATGAGGATTCTGTTGTTATTTTTTATTGTACACTGTAAAACGAAATTCTGTCAAAAGAACATTCCTGCAGCTACTTTGGCACAAATGTTTCACCATTGGTTTCAGGAAGATTCCCTTTAACATCCTGCTTTCCTGTACTGTGTTTCTGTATAAAGCGTCACTGTAGAAGTTTACACTGCTTCATTGCATCAAAATGTAGAGTGGTTTAATATTAATAAACAGCTTGCAGAGATTCAACAGGCATTTCTTATATGGCAGGCATACGCAAACAGAGATGTCTTGAAGCCATGCAGTTGTCTGATGGGGTTACTTCATCTTTAAAGACAGTGTAGAATCTTTCTATTTATTTCTGATATATTTCTGATAATAGGGAAAATATTAAGCACTTTTCGATCAAAAAACATCGAGAATGGATGTTAGGCTGGAAGATCAGGAGATCATTCTCATGGGATGAATTGTTGAAGATAGAACAGTCTTAATAACTGCAATAGCAACCTATCATTTATCCTGTCCTACCTATATGCATCACTTCCGCGAGACTTGGTCTGGTTATTTCTAACAGAACAGTGCTTTTAAGAAAAGCCCACCCAAGCATGCAGTGTAATGTATCCTGCTCATTGTTTATAGCCTCGTTAGGTTAACCCATGTATTAAATACGGTTATGCTACACCTTGTAACAGCACCTCACACTTAATACGGGCTCATAATGTGCAACCAAGGGTAGAGTATGAGCATAGCCCAGTTTGCTCCAGTACATATGCAATAGTTTTCTTATCCCATAATTTACAACCTCTATAACCCATACTTTTCATTAAATATGTTTACCAGCCATATGGCTCAGCTCCACTCGGCATCGGTTCCCTGTAACGCACAGAAACCTTGGTTTTGATTTTTTTTTATATTTTAGCATTAATGACCTTAAAAATACTAAAAAATCAAATGTAAACAAAAACAAAGAAAACAAAAAAAAAAGCTGCATTTTGTGGTTGCTAGTGTGACACAGTGAATTCCTAGCTATATACTTCCTCTGCCTGACGTTAATTAAATTATCATAAATTATTATAAATTGCGCCTACTTGTTCCTCTTTCCCACTCAGATATGCCAAGTGTTGTATATGCTGAGTGGTACCGGAGCTAGGGTAGGTGCCAGGCCCTTTCTCTATCACCATCTCCTAACCATAAGGCAATATCCACCTTTATCAGAAGCTGATTTATTTACTGTACCACCAATTTCAATCTATTCAAATTATCTTTCAATTTTGTAAATTGAAAAGACATTCTGTGGCGGTGTTAGGGTTTGAGTTAGACCTGCCTCTCATCACCGCTTCCCTAAAACAAAATGGTTTAGATGGTCAATTTCTGCTATTGCCTTCAACAAATTTATACACATCATTCTAACGTACTAAGTGAACACATACCAAAGCAAATTGTAAGTTAAGAACAAAGTTAATTTACCTATGTACACTTTAAGTGAAAGTGACCGCTGTAATTAATCCTGCTGAGGGAACTGAAATCCAAGCATGCATATCCATGGAAATCAGATCCATGCTTGGTATATTCTCAGTAGATTTATGCTGATTGTCATCAGCTTTTCTCACCCACCCTCATATGCATAAATACATCTGTGCGTCCTCCCTCCCGCTATTGCTACCACACACTGTGCATGGACAGCTTGTGTATGTGTGTACTACATACAGGCAGCAGGCCCCTGGATGCCTTATACTATTTGTTACGGACCACACGGCTCCTAATGGGAACAGATGTAATTAGGGCCTTCCCTGAGGTTGTCCATTTCTCCATCCCAGGAGAGGATGGGGGTGTGGGCATCGGGAGGGAGAGGTGGCAGGAGGAGGGGGAAGGAGGCATTCCTAACACATTGGGAGGCATTTGCAGGCCGGTTGTTAGGCAGAGGTAATCGTGCTCACTCACCACAACCATTTATAGTTCCAGACATATTATGCAATTTCAAACAAAAGCTTTGAAGATCATTCATCATTTCTCTCTTCCTAATTCTATTTGTTGACTTGTTAGCAGCTTTCAAACAGATAATATTTCCATGTGCCTGAAGGACGGTGGTGACAGCAGTGTCAAGTGCATCGAGTCGGTTCATGCTGCACTGATGGCATGCCTCAGGCCAGTGATGGTGGATAGCCTCATTTTGAGTCCAACTAGTTAATAGGGTAACACACAGAATGGATTTCAAAAGAATTGGGCGGAATTAGGAACCAATATAACATACTCCGAGCTCTAATAGACCCAGAAATCCAGAGACCCTAAGGATACTGTCTCTATGCCTTCCACCGGTGACTGACATCCGTCAGTCTGCAGTTTATTTTGATTATGGTTGACTGTTTAGGTGATCACATGACCATTCTGGGCCGTCAGTGGCCTGGTGCAAGGCATCAGGTGTGTTGACACATTTTCTGTATAGCTTCATCTGTTATGGATTAGGGTTCCACTGCAATAGAATTAGCAAATCAATTTATGCATGGTAAAACTAACAAGAAATGCGGTTGTGACCGCGTAAAAAAACGCCTCCCACCGTTAATGTCGGTACACCAGTGTTTGATGACATGTCTCATAAAAGCAGACATAAAGAAGATTTCACAATTATCAATTTCTCTATTCAGTAATTTTGTATTGTGAGACCTCATCACATGGGGCAAATGCAATCATCATAGCGCACTCCCGTACCGCTTTGCGGTACTGCCGCTACGCGGCGTGGGAGGTGCTAAAAAAGTGAACCACCGTAATTGTAAAGGACCGAACCAGTGTAAGTTTTACAGTACAGTGGTACACAAATGGAACAAGGCCTCTCAGTGAAAATAACAACAGATCTCTGGCAACTTTGGGACGAGGTTCCAAATCCCTGTGTTTGTGAAAATGGTAAGAATATCTTCCCCTGATGACCCTATTAAACTTAATGAGTAGAAACCGATTAGAACGAATACATCAGACAAACCAGGTTAAAATAACACATCAGGAGGGCATTTTTCAAGATGGTATGACTGCACACTTCCACTATGGTTCGAGACCCTTGGGGGGATCGTAGGTAATGTTCTAAACTCCCCTGTATACTCAGCACTTAAATATATAGCAATTACATAGAGCTTGGTACAGAGGTCGTACCAGTACAATCATCAGTGACCACTAGATGCAGGGCTATAATAGCCTTAGAATAAGAATTCCTTCTACTCCCTGAAGGGATCCAGTCATAGCATCTTGAAAAATGTCATTCTGATGGTCCTATCGAAGTGCATGGGACAAAAGGTGTGTTAAAACAGATACAAAAGGCAAGGGTGATTGGTATACATTCATCCATTTACTATCACACAAGATAGTACTTTTAGTAGTGCACATACATGTACCCAGTAGTATAGGGCAAAATGCCTGTGTGTCTGGTGCTGCTTGACCTTGGATGTTCATAAACACATGCGCTATTAACGTGGGATATTCCCGGACAGTTTTGAAAGCAATGCGGTGGCCTCCATCGGGATTACGCCTCTAAGCCCCATTCACCAAGGCCTCATCCATGAAGGCCCCCTAGCGAAAGCCCCAAAGTCCTAAGGCCCCCTGATCGTGAGGCCCTATACCTATTCGGCACCAAATACGTCATTCTTACATCATTTTTACATCATTCTTACATCATACTTACATCATACTTACATCATACTTACATCATACTTACATCATACTTACATCATACTTACATCATACTTACGTCATACTTATGTCATACTTACGTCATACTTACGTCATACTTACGTCATACTTATGTCATACTTACGTCATACTTACGTCATACTTACGTCATACTTACGTCATACTTACGTCATACTTACGTCATACTTACGTCATACTTACATCATACTTACGTCATACTTACGTCATACTTACGTCATACTTACGTCATACTTACGTCATACTTACATCATACTTACGTCATACTTACGTCATACTTACGTCATACTTATGTCATACTTACGTCATACTTACGTCATACTTACGTCATACTTACGTCATACTTACGTCATACATCATACTTACATCAATGTAGTTTTTACTTACATCATACTTACATCAATGCAGTTCTTACTTACATCCTACTTACGTCATCTTTTACAGTTTCCATCCTACTTACGTCATACTTACGTCATACTTACATCATACTTACGTCATACTCCATCATCCTTTTTGTACGCATCCCCATAAAGGTATGGTGGGTTCGGCAGTTCAGAGGAATCTATTAAAATGACCTTTGCAGCTGTTTACATATGATCTCTAAATGCGAGGTGGCATTAAAATTTAGCGTATAACCTCCCAATTGGTCCATTACCCATTCCAGTATTCGGAGGAAGGTTTGACAAGATGTTGAACACTAATTCCCAGCTTTATAGGACCAGGGACTAGAGAGAGATAGGGACCATAAATTAAGGTAGCTCAGCTTCCCTCGAAGTAGACTGAAAGAGAACCATTTTTACAGACTATCGACAACTACAGAATAGGCCTATTTGTACACTTACCTAATACGATTTTATATGTACAAGATAGTTGGTTGTTTTCTTGAGGGCTTACTTCCTACTAGAATCTGAAAGTGGTTGCCATGGGGAACGTTAATCCTTCTGAAACGTGACCCTGTTCTAATACCACCATAGTAAGGGCTCGCAGTACAATTTGAGGGAAGGCAGTGAAAGCATGTTAGGGAAATTCACGAGAAGTGCATGCGTGCCCCACTCACCTCGCTAATTTCGAATGCACTTGGACGAATGTAACCTGAGAGGTGTATTAGGTCTTATGATTTCATTGTGTGAGATAGAATCAAAGATCATAACAGTCTTTTATGACAGTTGCAACAGAATCGATATTTTCAACAGTTATTCATAGTTCTTAGCATTTTCTTTCCATGTTTTCCACAATGCAAGTTTTTCCCCTCAAAGAAGTGGCAGTAAGTAATCACCGTGGTTAAGATGGAATGCTAAACTGTAAGTAATAACGGTTAAATCTACAAATGGTCCTCATAAAACTGAACAGTAAACCATTGTTGTATGTCATTGAACCAGTGTAGTTTCTACAACAAGCTTCAGGTGGCAGTATGGTGTTACACAAATGCAGAAAGAAACTCTGTGAACATAACGACGGATCTCTGGCAACTTTGGAACGAGGAATGCCCCGTTATTTTGACGTTTTCGTTTTACAGTGTAGCCGAGAGTGTGATTTTAGCAGCTTTGCATGAGATGGCGGAAGGTAAAACCATGTAATACTATATGTAAGGTGATACGGTCAGCATGGCATGTATATCCCTGGGCAAAGGGTCCATGGCAGCCTAGAATGGCATGCATGCATGTTGATAATTCTAGTCAGTGTTAGAAACTAGTGCAGAGAGACTGTGGTCAGGAAAGGGTGTCACCCCATGAATGTTATACCATAAACCCGAAGGAAAAGGTAAGGTCAAAGGGGTGACATAATTGCCATTTATAACAGAATATTACGCAAATATAAGGGCTCAAGATCGACAGTAAATTCCTTGATGACAGAAAAATGGAGTTATGATTATTTTAAAACAAGGGTTATGGGTGTTTTGTTTGCTTTTTTGTCATGTATAAGCCACACCAACCTAGAAGCAGCATCCCCCACCGTGAGAGAATGAGCTATAAGCCGCACTTTGCTTCTGAAATGGGTGTCACTCTAAAAATTTAAAACCCTGTTCTATAAGCCTCACAATGACTCCCTTGACTCTGGATAAGCTGCTGTAAGCCTCATAAAAAGTCTATATGATACAACCTTAAGGCAGGCTTAAGGTTTTACGGTATTTGTTACATCAGCCTCACATGTAATTATAGAAAAGCACTTAGTACTCCCACTAACATAGGGTATAGCACCCAGTCCAGCATTATACCTCATGGCCTGCGTGGGGGCAGTGTGTTTTAACATCTAGATGTTGCAATATATGAGGTCAATGCTCTAATAGAACAAACACGATGGATATATATGTAGTGTTTGCGACTGACTATGACTGTATATAATATACATGTAGTACACTTCCATTTATGTGTTAATTGTAACTGGGTAAAGAGAAATTGCCATATATCTTTGCCTTGGTGCAACTAGTATCTGCATATTTCAAATTTTGCTGGAGAGGCAGAGGAAGTGCTATAATTACTATAGGATAAAGTCAGCACGACCGTATTGAACTGGAGGCTTAAGGCATGCATGTACATGTTATAAACAGAGCCTCAGCAAATTTCATAACAGGAAGATAATGGTCAGTACATGTAAAAAAAAAGCAGAAACTAGTCTAATGTATCTTATCCTAATACATATTAGTATCTGTTACTACTTTCTGATTATGCAGTGGTTGATAACTTTTAGCTTCAACATTATGGGAAATCCTCAAACTTTTTAGCCTTTTCCCTGCTTCTTCTTTTTTATGTGAACATTAACAATTTGCATATAACATTAATTCAACTATTCATGTTCACACCCATGGAATCTAGATTGATATAAGTACAATTCAATCAATGGCAGAGAGGATCTTTAAATATTCACACATAAATGTGACTGTCACTCCGAGCTCACTCGACCGTAAACCATGACAAGGGAAGAGCAGAAAAAAGCTATTTGCAACTTTGCTCCCCTTATTTCCCCCCCCCCCCCCAGAGAGGAACTCACAGAGCCTTTCATGTCTACTCAGAGCAGCTCTTAACTGATCAAAGCCCACCATAATAGGCCATTTTGTGGTGGCAGGAACACAGTAGTTCCTCAGTCCCGCTCGGGCCTCCTCCATAACAAGGCATAGGTCCAGGTTTCTGGAGGCATCTATTAGGAAGTATTGATTCTCCTAATGCTTGACAGCTGGCAGCTGTGCTTGGAGAATAAAAACCTACTGGTATATCTTTTACAGTAATCCTTTTTTTTAAAAAAACATATTTATAAATCAATGGTATCTCTGCTACAACCTAGCTACCCCTAATGACACTTGTGTGCCTTCTGTACTGCCTTTCTTGATCAAATCCACATGTACAGGGCACGCTCTGTAGAGAAGAGTCTTTGGCATTTGTTAAATCAGGGCCAGAGGAATCAATCGTCATCATCATCGTCGTCGTCGTCATCGTCATCATCATATCATTTATTGACATACTGTTTTAGTATTTGACACATTGAGTCTCTCTTCCATTCTTCTATTTTTTCCTTTCTATTTTGTGTTTCTTTTCTTCAGATTCTTAGCATGGTATCCTTAGCTCGCTTAGCTCTTTTACTAACCAATGTTTTCTATCCATGTTGATGCTTGGTCAAAATTTCTTTCTTGTTCTTGCATCTGTCAGTGCTTCCCTTCCTGGTGTGACTTTCATATGAATTCAAAGACACAAAATGGTGTCTGCTCAGCATAGAGCTTGTATAACATTGCTACTGGTATGAGAGTCTACAATATTCACTGTCAGGAGCAGAGCCAGAGGAATGGGTTTCGAAATGGATTTACAATTTGCGAAGAGAGAATCTTTAAAAAAAAAAACTGCTCAGCATAGGGCTTATACAACCTTGTCATATGGTGTTAAAACTAGGGAGAGTCTATAATATTCACTGTCAGGATCAAAGCCAGAGGGATGCTTTTTGAAATTAATATAAACTATACAGAGAAAATGTCAACAAAATGGTATCTGTTTAGCTTAAGCCTAATACGCTGGTGGCAGACCTTGTGGGTGTATTGCTGTTTAACAAACAGATTAGTCCTTTGTTTATCTGCAACACTCTGTGTAGTGTGTGGCGTGGTTCTGTCTCAGAGGGCCGGCATGATAAAATGCTGGTGAGCAGTTTCGCCAGCACTTCATTGGCGCATCCTGACGACCAATGGACCAATGGGCATGATGCGTGGCTGCAACAGCTCTAACAACGACAAAGTGAACTACCGCCTCGCACACAGCATCTCGTGCAAAGGTGGCACATAGTTACAGCTGAACTCTCAGTGGGACGGCCTGAGAGTTACAGCCAGAAGTGTCTAATATCTACTGGTTTGCAATGTACAATCTAACAATGAATGGTAGTTATTTACACATGTAGACCAATCACGATGGGCTGTGAGTGGCAGTCAAATCTTGATTGGGTGAGGATAAATGAACAAGTAGGTAATTGTTGATGTGTCTAGACAAAATTAAAGCAGGCTCTTAAATGCCTTTAAGAAAATACATGTCTGTACAGACTGCCCTTATCAAAGTTACCTAATGTATAGAAATAGGACAGAAATTACAAAATGTGGAACAATACAAAGGTCATATTTCCTTCGGTGCTGCCTGTGAAATTTTAGGTCAGGAAAGATCATATCAAGGTTAGGGTAATGCAAAGAAAAATGTCTTCTATTTTCCAGAGTTCTTTTTTTTACACTTATAGTCTATACCCACAAGCTTAGTGTCCCTGGGTATAAGCAAGCTATACTAGAGGCGAATGGTGTTGATAGTATAGGATATTTACCTGCTGGACTTGGTACCGCGTAAATGGCCCCCATATAGAGTCTGCTGTACTCCAATCTTGGCCTACCTTGGTGGTAGGGGAGTGAGGGGTAAGGTCTACGATCTTAAATCCGATGCCCTGAGCGCACAAGGGACATACTGATCTACATTTGAGACTATCCTCCATTTTTCTGCCTTTATTAGAAGTGTTACTGCTCACACCCTGGAGGACTGAGCAGCTCAAAATGAACAGAAATATTAAAGCTTAATTTATTGCCTGAAGATTGGATTTTGAGTAGTTTAGAATGGATTTACAATTATATGGGGGCAAATCTGAGCCTTAATAAGTGATTTTTATTATATTTGGCCTAAGTTCATAATTACAGTGGAGATGAATGACAAAATCTACCAGTAGTGCTATTGGATGATGCATTAGGCTTCATCCACTTAAGGAATTTCAAAGATATTTTCAATATTAAAGGTGTAATAAACAATTAAAGTACACAATCTAGGCTGTTTATCTGCACCCCTGAGGTCTGTAGCCCTGTATAGTGGGGGTGGTGGACAGGTGGTGTGTGGCCAGACCATGACCACTTTCTGCCCACAGTTTGTATGGGATATTTCTCACAGAAAACCCCTGACTTTGCCTCACATTTCCTTTAATATCTCAATAACCATAAGAGATATCAACATGGGGTTTGCTGCATTGTTCATTTACATGTTTCCCTTTTTATTAAGGGGCTTTAATTTTTTGTAAGACGATTATTTCTCTCAGGGGATAATCACCCTAGATAGTATGAGCTTGAGTCATGAAGACCAGTTCAACATTTGATCAATATCTGTATAGTGACGGCTCCTGAAGCTATTTGAAATTTGGCAGTCAAAGTATTTTAAGAAATGCCCCCAGGTGTCTTCTGGGATCTCCCCAGCCTAATACCCCAACCCTCCTACCATGGCAGGCTGTTCAACTGCCTACACAATCAGAACCCGATATCTGCCCAGCCCCAGAGCCCCAAAAGGCTGTCATTGTGTGCATGGGGCTATCAGTCCCACCCACCCTACAGACCAAAACCCAGCCTGTGAATAACCCTTATCTCCATACAATGGTAGCAGTGTACTACCCTGGTCTTCTACACTGATAAGGCTGCAGCCCAACCTACCCCTTCAACCCAAAGGTAGTGGTCTCTCCAGCCTTTCACAAAATGACACCTAAGCCCACTGCTTAATCCAGTAAG
Source organism: Acholoe squamosa (assembly GCA_949317995.1). Lineage (NCBI taxonomy): Eukaryota > Metazoa > Annelida > Polychaeta > Phyllodocida > Polynoidae > Acholoe > Acholoe squamosa. The sequence continues at coordinate 109,467,736 of OX439036.1, read as the reverse complement.
GGTCGCTGGTACATTAACGCATCATGCCCATTGGTCAGCATGATGTATGAATGGAGCCCAGGCGAATTCCTTGCCAGTGCTGCATTCATGCATCATGCCGGCCCAACAGTTTCATACAGTCCCAGAGGGTCATCATGATGCTCCAATGAAGTGCTGGTGAGCAGTCACACCAGCACGTCATTGGTGCATCACATCGACCAAAGGACATCGATGGACACCTGCATTAGCGGTCCATAAAGGGTTAACCATCCTAACACCAGCCTTCAATGAGGAGTGGAATATACATAATGTCTGCTTCAACTTTACACAACCACTGAATCTCTCTGACAAGGGGTTATCCGATCCTAATAGCAGTCTTTGCAGGAGTTTCCATTATTAAAGAAGGTCTGAATGGAATAATGTATGATCATCTTTATTCTAATCTTGGACCTTGGCACAGTCTTTTTAGTATCGTGCCTAGACACAACCAATATGACTCAGAGGGCATACTGTTGCACTTGGTAGTCATGTCACCGACCTTGCACAGGAAGGATGGCAAATGTTACCTATAGTGGAGACTGATATCCAGAATATCCTTGACCTAGTGGCATTTCATTCTAAAACTCAGGGAATTTGAGGGTGTAGAATTCCATTGGGGCGGTCTTTTACCAAAATTTTCAGTTCCTGTTGCCATGGCAACCACTTTCCAGAGTAAAAGTAGAAAATGATGAAACACCTTGAAATGAGCAGATGCACTTTCTATTGTAGCTAAGGGAAATGGTTGCCATGACAACAGTAACTAAAGATACTGAAAAACCATTGAATTCTACACCCTCAAATTGATAAAGAATAATAGTTCCCTACTTTTTATGATGAAATGTCTCTAGACCTCACTACTGTTGACATACCCTTGACTAACCATTGGAGGCGCTTTCGGCTGCCTTGTTTTCTATTCAGTTGCAGTACTGAAAATCATCAGATTAGCAAAAATTCGGTTGACCAAAGGCAAGGGAACCAATGCTTTAGCATGTAAAGAAATGCCCTCCATGCACCATAAGGAACTACTGAACCTGTACATACTTCTAGGGTCTGATTGTATGGTCATCTTACGAAGACACCTTTGTAATTTCACCACTTGGGGAAAGCCTGCCTTTCAACACTTCAAACCGACAGCAACAGCTCTGACTGATTGCCCATATCCATACATCCGATGCTTTTCTGTGTGCATGTGGAACCCTGTTACCCAGAAATTTCATGACAGCCACTGAACAGGCTAGACAGTTACTTTTCATTATTCACTGTCTGAAAGATAAGCTTCCTTTCTTAAGCTCGAGATCCCCTAATGCACATGGTGATCCATTTTTTTGTTGCACAAATTCATGCAATGGTGACCACTCTGCTGTGACAGAGAGAAAGTGACATACAGGCAACTTTCGATATCTCTGACTGCTCTTTCATAGTCTGTTGGACATCGACATTTGAAAGGTAAAATGGAGTCGTGGATCTTACCGCTCACTGAGGCTGCATTGCATACATACTCAAGACATCCAACAAGCCAGATTACAAATCTTAAGATTAGTAATGATTTTTATTTATTTGTTTGTATGTGTTGTACTTGATTCTTTTGTTTATTTGTGTCTTCATTCTTATCTTATATAATCCATATCTCTTGTTTATTTGTGTCTTCGTTTTCATCTTATACAACCCATATCAAACTAGTATGCACCAATGAAACCTGTTCCCAAATTAGTTAACTGCATTATTAACACCTCTTCTCATAATAAACACTTCAGTAAAAAAAAAACAAAAAAAAACCCACAGAAATGGCGAAATTGAACCATAACATGTCGAACCCTCAAAAACTTCCATCGACTGGGAATACTAACCTGATATGTCTAAAATCAATCCCATCTGACTCCCATAGCTGTGGGTACATGTATTAGTACCAAATCAGTACCAAATTGGTATCAAATCTTGACAGAAAAGTGAATCGGTCACATTCGTTGTGAAGTGGAAAAGGGCCCTTACTCTGGCAGTTTCTCACCTCATTTCATGTGAAGGATGTTCATGTGGCTGAACAATCCCCCGGTGGCACATTATCCTGATCTCCACACCCCAACTGACACTTACAGACCTCCCCCCTCCCCCTCCACCCTGATCCCGCCTCCCAACTGACACTTACCAGCCTCCTCCCTTCATTCCGTGCCACAAGACAAACTCCCCCAGGGTCAAGGCCAACCCAATCAACGCTCGCTTCCGTGAGGGGTTCGGCTACGGCTCGTCCTCTGAGAGCCTGTGTCATGCCCTTGGGGTGGCACAACCCTCACTCAGTCAGAGCCTATGGGGAATAGGGTCGGACAGCTGTTGGAAGGTTGAGGATAGAGGTTTATGCTTCTCGCCAGCCTAGGCATGAATACTTTAAGTTGTTGGTTTTCACATTGTCTAACGACTATGGAGACTAAACTGACCATTTTGCTGCTATTGCTATCCTATGGTGTATTAAAGCGTCATAAAAATTGGTCGAGGACTTGTCAGCACCTCACATGTGCATCATATTCTTTCACTTTCTCCTTCACTGTAAACAATAACTATTAAATCCACCAGAGACCGTCTTTAAACTGGACAGTAAACCACTGTAGCTGTATAGCACTGAATCAGTGTAGTTTTTAAATAGGCCCCAGGTGGCAGTACAGTGGTAAAAGGAATCTCTGTATGGATACCGACGGATTTCTGTCAAATTTGGGACAAGGATTCCGCCCTTATTATGAATTTTAATTTACAGTTTTCATCTACATGACAAAGTCTAGTTCACTTCAATTGGCAGCTCCTGATGGCCCTGAACAGCCCATCTGTCTGTTTGTCTAATGACTATTTACTTTGCTAAAACCCACACAGCTTGTGCCTGCGAAAACATGCTGCAGATGCATTAGGGAGTGATTTTTCAACAATGCGATGGAGGCTGGGTTTTCAAGCAGAGAGAATCTTACCTCCACCCCTTTTGAGGATCACTATTTGGCCAAAGCCACGCCCGACATTGCCCTCTTGGCCTACACAAGCCTTTTCAATAACAGAAAGTAAAAATTCCCTGCCCCCTCGGAGGGATCGAAAATATTGATCCTTCCCCACCCTTCTAGTCTCATCGTCAAAAAATACCTAAAAGGGGGCTTCTTAGTTCTGACAATGCGAATTCCAAGAATATCAAATCTATATACGTGAAACTGTGTATAGGATCCTCTTATGCTAGGAATGATTTCAAGCAAGGGGAGTAGTAAAACCAGATGTAAATAGGGAGAAGAAGCTAAAGAGGCCTAATAGGGAGAAATAAAATGAAACCTTATATGACTACAGACCAAATCTGAGGCAGGTGGCCTTAGAGTGAAGGAGAGCTTTCAATAGCAACTCCCCACCCCCTTTCCCCCACCCCAACTACAGCTTCTATGCAAAGAACCAAATATGGACCAGCACTACAGACCCAAGATAGCTATGTAGATTTTAAGCCCTCACTAGGTACACTCACCTCTGTCCCTCCCAGAAAGAACTCTCTCTAAATTACCTCTGAAAGGCAAGTGTTCAGATTTAGACTACCTGCTGGGGACATTTTAAGGTATTTAATTGATTTTTTTTCTATGGACTGTTGTTGGTCTGGTGGGGGAATCTTCCTGTCATCAAAGCGGTAAGGGCATCTGACCGTCCCCCGACAGAGGCCTGTGATTGGTTGGGATTTCCCTCCTTTTGACTGATGTCATAAGCTGGGTGCTGCCCTCTAGTACTATCGGCAATGATTGAGTCATATTACAACACTTTATGGTGATATTATAGCCCTTTTTGTGCTAAGCTATATGGAGAAGGTTCACAAAAAAAACGTTCAGTATTGACATGAGGGTATTTCCAAAGTGAAATAATCCTTAGATTCCTCAAGTATTTAAGTCTCTGCATTCATTTTGGTTATTGATTTGCGATCCCAACTAAATTCGACCTGCAGAATGGTTTTACATTTCAAATGATATGATATAGGTCATGATTTACTGGAGAAGGTCATTTTAGGGGTGTGACTACAACATGCCTTGTCTGACCCACTTCCGCCCATGCTACAGTCTAATAGGAAGTACTATCACTTAGAGGTTAAAGGTCAGCTACATTCAGGCAGTGTTGGACACGTACAGGAAGTCACACCCTGTCCAATATCCTATCTGGGATGCTATATCAAGGAACAAAACAATTCATTGCCATACGGATCCCTGCAACTTGTTCAGTCACACATGTTTTCAGCTGAGAAATATGACATGATTTTTTTGTGGATATTTAGAAAGCGTATGTGGATTCTATCGCCTCAATTTAAAACAGGTGAAATTGAATTCCTAAAGCAAAAAATAAAAGAGAGCATATCAAACGGCCTACTGTGTGATACTGTGGGCCTGATCTTTGAATGACTGGTTGTTTATACTTGGGAATATTATATGGGTGAAATCTGCCATGTAGGCAGATAAACAGAAAGATGAATAATTGAACATTCTTGATTTATACCAAAATTTCGACTATAGGGTAAGGAGTAGCTGGAGATGCACATTAAAGGCAGGGTGTACCTTATGCGTGAAGCTATCACTGGAGCGTGTTGCTCCTATGGTAAAAAGAGCTGTCAGTAGGTACCCTCTTTTCAAAAGAAGTCACTTGCACTCACCACATTAGTCTGAAAAGTCACTTGCCTTGTTTAAAACAGAGAGAGCTGCACTGTCAGGTACCTTCTCATGTCACACACTCTATAGTATATTATACTGACTGACTTCTCCCAACTAGGTACCTACTCAAATCCCCCTTTTTTAGCACCATACTTGAATGACCACTTGTGAGCAACAAAAGGGACAAGTTAAAGCGACATGAAAAGAAAGGACTGGAAATGAGGGCATTTTTAGCCAGCTCTTCCTTTTACTATAGGAGCAACACTCTCCAGTAGTACCACTACATAATCCTAGGACTAAATTCCTCATGAGGCTGACTGACCCCGATGGTAACTGGTGCCTGCAGTCACCGCTTTCATCACTGCACGTCAGCACGATGCAATCCTGCAAGTTAGGCAATCAATGTCTTATTGAACAGCTCCGTCTTTGACCCAGACCCAATAGGGTGGCCCGGAATCAGCATCACCTGCGACACCTCTGATCTGTTGTTCTATAGCTATCTTTCATTTTGTGTGGCTGTCATGATAGTTTTGAAATTTTCAAATTAAATTTAATTCTGCTAAGGTTTGAAATTGTATGAGAAACAGTACCAATATTCATCAAGATCAACTGGCTAGCACTTGAAACGTCTAATCCAAAGAAGCAAAATAATTATCAAAGTTTTTGAGTATTGAAAAGCTGAATCCAAGTCACGTTCTTATCCGGAGCCTACAGCTATTAGGGTTTGAGTGGAAATCTATGAGTGCTACAGCATCTGGTTTGGAGTTGCAAGCCGCATCATCGGCCGGGAGTGTAGCGGCCGTAGCAACTCCATAATGTTTTTGGTTTTCTCCCTGTCACCTATGACGTCATTGGTGACGTCATACTGCCTCAGTGACGTCACCCGCAGTGGCTAGTGATGTTGCCATGATGTATGAGCGCAACTCCTATCCGTGGTCCTTGCCACATTTTTCTTGTTTGATACAAGTATTAATCTCCATAATAATTACAGCTCCAGGTATCAAGGGATGGGAGGGGTCCAGTGAGGTCTGACAGCTAAGATGACCAATTGACCCAGGCAGCTCCATCAGTCTACTGCCTCTCACTAACCCCCCTCTTATACCCAGCTTTAGGGTATTTCTTCTTCTCAGTTTTTTTTTGTTTCGTTTTATTGGTTAAACACTCGTCCCCAGCAGTGGTGGTAAGGGTGGTTTGCCACAAAAAGCTTCAGTCAAGTAGGAGTCTGACCAAGGATCATCTGCCCTGTCGACCCGGACCAGTCACTCTCAGTCAACTCTGAGGTCTCCTCCTTTACAATTTTGGCTATATTTCCTCAGACTTTATATTCCACCCTGACACGTATCTATGTGATTGCCTCAGAATTGTGGTGTTTATACCAGGGTTTTTATTTATCCCTGTAGCTCCTTGTTGCAAGGGCAAAGGGTTCTTTTTAGGTAAAGAATGATTTATTTCTTCTTCTTGTTGATGGGATATGCATATCAACCTACTTACCTTAAAATGTTATACATTTTGTTGTACTATTTGCATCTGAAATGTCTCATAGCAATCATAACAGACAAATATGGCTGAAAGGAGAGGGCTTCTGTTTCCAGGGACAATGGCAATGATTTGCAGTCAGGATAGGGGCCAGTGCTGGCCTGCTGCCCAGGGTGCCATATCTAACAATGGTCCGACACTCATATTGCACACATAGTAGTCTCAGGGTCAAGTTTAACCCAAGGTTACATCAAGGTCAATCCTATAACAATGATCAGAGACAGGACTATGGCAGGACATGCTGCCTATATCACCAAAGCAAACACTGTGAAAAATAATTGTTGAATCTACCAGGGATCCTCATAAAACTAAACAGTGGACCACTGTAATTGAAAGGCATTGCACCAGTGTAGTTTTTTTACAAGAAGCTCCAGGTGGCAGTATGACGGTACACAAATGTACAAGGAATCTCTGTCAAAATAATGATGGATATCTCACAACTTTGGGATGAGGATTGCACCGTTATTTCGACAAAAAATGTTTGGTCACAGCACGACCTTAGTAAAGAAACAGTGACTGGATTACGAACTCCCCCCTGCTTTGTTATATATTTCATGTTTATTTCTTTTTTTTATATGTGCTCTTTTCTTGAAATAGAAACAGTTGTCTCTGTTCTTCAAATATATTGGTCAACTTTTATTTGAAATGCTTTATGATCAAAATGGGTCAGTGAGAAAGGTTTGCTTGATATGTATACTGTGTTGGCTGGCTACCTGTGTGTATATTGGGGACATGTATACAGGCAAGCCTTGCCTAAGAAGTTATCAGTCAATCACCCCCTGTTTTCACACCTACTCACAAGGGGGCACCCTTTCACCCCAATGGGTGATTGGAGATCTAAAACTGCCATCTAGTGGAGTTCAAGTGAACTACTCCCCTGAATCTGGGGAAAAATAGTCATCAGGCATGGCCTGCGGGTATATGCCAACGATACCTGCAGGGCACAGGCATAACTGTGCTGGCCTGTACAAGTGCCCAAGCACTTATAGACTTCAATACCGCTGTTTCCCCCGTGCTTATACAAGAGTGACGCTTACTCAAGACATAGTGCGCCTGATGCTTATTTGAGACCGGCTCTTATTCAAAGAACTGGCGCTTGAACAGGCCTAGGTGCAACTAGTGACCATAAAGGATATACAATGTTATATCATCACATATGCCTATACAATACAATGTTGTTTACTACAGGACCTTGTATTCAGAAAACAAGATTATGCTAAAGTCGAAGATACCAACTAATCCCAGTTCACCGACTTCTCTCAGACGGTTCTAAATATTGTAAAGCATACTTTCACCTGAACGATTGACAAATAGTTGCATCTGTTGAAAACATGCATGGTAATATATTTGATATCGAGACTTTGCTCCATCAATCGGATAGTGTTTTTTTAGTAACCATGTGGCCTATAAGAGATATTAACACTCATTTTCTCCTGTCCCGATTGATGTTTCATTTTCTGATCGTGGAGAACTATTGCACCCAGACTCACTCAGAACTGTAGCAGGACATGTCAACACACCTTCAGGATGACTCCGCTTTATGTCCAGATAAATTTGTTTTGCTTCAATCTGTGTCTGTTTTTATAACATCGCTTGAAGTATGGATAAGCCTTGCCTGCGAAACATGTCAAATATGAATAGGTACTGTATCCATGCTCTCTCTCTGTTTTCATTGGACTCTACATCATTTCATTGAATTTAAATATTTTGGACTTCTCTTCACTATTGATTATGAAGTACATTTCTTCTTTTTATTCTGTAAGTACTCTAAGTTAGCAACAGGGTCATGTTGATCCCCTGTAAAAATACATATTGTTAAGTTATTTTCAAATAGCAAAAGCTATAACAAGATTGAGTTAATGGGAATATGACACAGGGGCTTAACATGATATCAGATACAGTGTGACAATGTCTAGTTCACTACCATGTGCTGTTCCCCAGTTTCGTTTTTTTAAATACAGTCAGAAATCATGGCAGAGAATTTTGCTATGGAAAACTTCTTACAAATATACCTATCCCGCATTGAAAAAGAAGCATATCATCACTGAAATATATATATATATATATATATATATATATATATATATATATATATATATATATATATATATATATATGTATATATGGAAGTCCTGGTTTCAAGGCCAGATAATAATGGAATGGTGTTTTAAAAGCGTCAGAATAAAATGACATGATTTTTGTCTTTGTTTCCAAGGATCAGAGCCCAATGTTTTTTTTATAAAGGTGTGGGTGGGTGGGAAACGATGTGTATGGGTGAGAGGTGAAGCGACGAATGAGGAAGAGGTGAGTGAGTGGTGAGTTGAGGTTATGGTGGAGAGTGAGGGTGAAGATGTATGGAGAGTGAAGGGCTGGGCCGAGCGGGATGTTTGAATTAACACTCGCGGTAGTTAATGATATTTTATTACCTCCAAACGGGGCAATGTCCTAACAATTGGCATGATGCATCATTAATGCATCAGCGGCGCTGAAATGGTTGAGTAGCTGAAGGTCATGTGAGCGTGCTGCATGGGTTTATAATTGGATATTAAGGTATCAATGTAACTTATAGACCATTAGTAGCTTGAATATATATATATATATTGTATATATATATATATATATATATATATATATATATATTATGTTGCTTGTCTGTTTAATCTATAGAGGAACCTAACCTCACATATATTCCCCAATTGCAAAAGTGGCACGTACGTTTCCATGTGGCACATACAGTTCCATATCACATATTACTGAAAAGTAGCTGGCAGACTTTTTCCCTATTTTCTGTCACGAAGAGCTTGTCTGCGTAGAATGTTGTTAAAACAAAAGAAATTACGAACATGCAAAATTGAACACAATGAGCAAGTGAAATATATGGCACGTATGGTTCCTCTAAAGCTACCCCAAACCCACTTTGATTTACACAGATAGAATTATTGGCCTTCACATTCAAAGCTATGGTTTTTCATCTGCCCTCCTTAATTATAGACACATCATATTCTTAACATCTATTTGACTATGGTATAGGTAGAATTAATCATTCTCTAGAGTACAGTGAATAATGTGGCCCTGTGGTTCCACTTTGCCTACACCACAGGGCTTTTAGCAATAACTCATGGCAAGTAAGGAAATTAATTCTTCCATTGATTATATGCAATGCTAAATAGCATGGGCTAATGAAAAAACAAAATATTAGTATTTACAATGCATTTCATGTTTACTTTGCTTCATAATATTGGGACTCCTATAAATAAAACGTTCAAAATACCCTTATAATGGCCCCTACTGTGCAGTGTGCTGCTTTTGATATTAATCATACATAAGCAAAACTACAGTTTGCTATCAGGATCCTCACCTAATCCACCTAACGAAAAAGGAAAATATCTAAAGCTTTCACTATTTAATCAAAATAACCCAATTCCAATGGAAAAAAATGGGTTTGAGCCCATTAAATTGACTACATACAGTTATTAAGCCTATCAATCAGACTCTGACTCTGTTTACAGCATTTAGTTCAATTGACCATTGACTAGCTCAGTTTCAGGTAAGTGGTGAGGTGGCATGTTGAATACCATGCAGGGATCATGTATATTCAGAGTAGCCATGTGGGGTGTGTTGAATCATGGGATAGGGCATAGGATTGACAAACTCTGCTATAACTATTATGGACAAATCCACTAGGTATGTGCTTGGAGCTGAATCCCCGTCTGTGAACTGAAGGCAGCAGAGGCAGCATATCAATTGGCCTAATGTTGGTCGGTGTAATTTGGCTCTCAAACCTTACATCACATGGTGCAGTTCCCTTTGACTTTAAGTCAAGTTATAGATGCACATGCACTTCCCCTACCTAAGATGTAACACCCGACAAGGCAAACCATTAGTACCATACTGGCTTCTGTAAGCACCTGGTCTCTGAATAAGCACCGGGCTTGAAAATGTGCGGAGGGGGGGAAAGAGGTATCAACATTTTTTGATTTGGTAGCCACTCTATCGTAATAGAGAGACGTGTTGTACATTTGGTTTGCGACCTGCTCTCCATCTAACTCTCTCTCTCGCTCTCATTATTATTACTTTCTTTTCCTCTCCATTGCACCAATTTTTTCTCCGCCTCCCTTGTCCCAAAGCTGCGGAGAACTGTCAGCTGCATTTCCAGTCTGCCCCCTCAGTATCAGCTACCGCCACACAATGCTTTGTTAACCCTTGCTACATATAAGAACTATGTCTACATATAAGAACTATGTCAACTTGTCAGGGCTACATTTAAGAACTATGTCAACTTGTCAGGGCTACATTTAAGAACTATGTCAACTTGTCAGGGCTACATTTTAAAGCACCATGTCAACTTGTCAGGGCTACATTTAAGAACTATGTCAACTTGTCAGGGCTACATTTAAGCACCATGTCAACTTGTCAGGACTACATTTAAGAACTATGTCAACTTGTCAGGGCTACATTTTAAAGCACCATGTCAACTTGTCAGGGCTACATTTAAGAACTATGTCAACTTGTCAGGGCTACATTTTAAAGCACCATGTCAACTTGTCAGGGCTACATTTAAGAACTATGTCAACTTGTCAGGGCTACATTTAAGAACTATGTCAACTTGTCAGGGCTACATTAAAGCACCATATCAACTTGTCAGGGCTACATTTAAGAACTATGTCAACTAGTCAGGGCTACATTTTAAAGCACCATGTCAACCTTCCAGGGTAGATACACTCCAAGAGGGTCGGCATGATGCTCCAATGAGCCGTCTCACCATCACTACATCGCTGCGTCATGCTGACCAATAGGCATGATGCACTCCTGCTTTAGCAACCCTTAACGGGTTAAATGGCCCTATTGAGATTCTCGTCCATAGCCATGAGTTGCTCACCTACCCGCAGAATCAGCCTCCCCGGTAGCAGCAAGGAGATGGATGCCTCAACTTACAACATGCTAGCGTTTCGCAGGCTCCCCCAAGACGCTAAACCTTTTGTGTAGGTTCTAATCTAAGAGGCAGTCGCGGATTAAATTTGGGATGAAGGGCATGTGCCTGCTACTTTTCCCTGTGGGTAGGAATCTTCCTGCTTATATTGGACCTATGGCTCATTCTAAAATCTAAAGAAGTGCCCCTCATTATAGCCTGAGCCCCCTTAATATCCAAAACCTGAATCTGCCACTTATAGCTAGGGTTACCAGCTTTGTTTGATAATTATAGGCAAATTTGACGTTTCTATTCCAATAAAGGTACCTTTCCTGTCATGACGACTCATTTTAAAGACAAATTTTCCAAAATGATTTTTGGAAGAGCCTAAATTCATTAGCAAACATCAACCACTAGATATCAGTAAGCAGAGACTGCATAGAGTCATAAAGCATCTCATTGTATAGATATCCCTAGATAGGATTCCTGGGAGCAGCTTCCTCTCCCCATATAGCTACCCTTGATAAGTGAGGTTCTCATCTAGTAATGGGGCTGGACATGACCTGGGATGACACACTGAATGAGACAGAGGCTATAGGTAAGGAGAGGAGATAAAAGGGGTCTTGCCAGTAACAATAATCTTATAAATCTAATGCAGAGTGTTAGAATATGTTCTGCTATGGCTGAGAAGCATGTAGGTTTACACTCAATTGACACTAAAATGGCATTTATTAATGATCTCTAATTATGCCCTTATTTGTGCTATACCATGGTAAATCGTTCTCCATTTTACATAAAATAAGCCCATTTTAGGATCAAAATAGAAATTTATACTTTCTTTTGTTACTATCTCTTCAGGATTGGCATTGGAGTCTTTACGGTTATATCCTTGATATTACCATTGAACAATGTTCAAATATGTCAATAGTAACATCTCTTCAAGCACACACACCTCTTGAGAGCCAAAGAAACCAACGTGCTGGTATCTAAGGTAACTAAGGAGGCTTGCCGCTATCCAAGCAATGCCTTGAGCAGTTGACAATGGTGGAGACGTTCAATAACCCAATGATTGCCTCGCCAAAACGGCATTGTCAGGATTCCCAATAATGAAAGCTGTGACCCCAGGCATGGGCAAAAGATGGGCCACCTGTGAACCTACCGTCCTGAGGGGCTTTATAATGTCCAAATTTTACCAGGGGTCTATTCTAATCTGACAGCTGATGAAAACGTAGTCTGCAAATCATCAGGAAACTCACTATGTGTCATTTCATTGTCACAAAAGTTAGTTTATAAACTGGTATGTCTGCTCAATCAAATTATATTTCACTTTAGAGAAGAGTCATTGAAATTACGGTGAAATCCTGGTCCCAACGTTACCAGGAGGGTGTTTCTCCTATTGTAAAAAGAGCTGTGAGTATGTGCCCTCTTTTCTAAACAAGTCATGCACTGCTTCACCTAAGTACTTGCACTTACCACATTAGTCTGAAAAGTCACCTGCCTTGTTTAAAATAGAGAGAGCTGGGCCCAGATGGCAGAACGGCCAGACCGAATTCTGGTATTTAACTTTAGACTCAATAAATCCTTTAAAAAAAAACAGGTACCTACTCATGTCACACACTCTATAGTTTATTATACTGACTGACTTCTCCCATCTAGGTACCTACTAAAAGCCCCCTTTTTTAGCACCATACTTGAATGACCACTTGTGAGCAACAAAAGGGACAAGTTATAGCTACATGAAAAGAAAGGACTGGAAATAAGGGCATTTTAGCAAGCTCTTCCTTTTACTATAGGAGCAACACCCTACAGAGACCCATTGTTATTTTCATAGAGATTCTTTGTACCACAGTGTATACTGTACTGCTTCATCTTAAAATTACAATTTCACTGATATGTTTTTACAGTAGTTCACTTTTCAGTTTTATGAAGAACCCTGGTAGATTCAACAGTTATTTCTTAGAGTGTACATAAAAATATAGGAGCCAATCTTTTGGACAACCGCATGCTTCTCCATTAAGATACCGAAATCGTCAGTAGATTGTCAGGTCGTGAGTTTTATGGATATACACATAAGGGAGTTATTTCCTAACATGCTACGACTACATGCGGCCATTGCAATTTGAAGCTGTCCAAATTTTACTAGCTGAATGCAGTTTTTACACTTTGTTATATGTGGGCTTTGAATTATTCCTCAATTATTTCTGACAATACTAGGGGGCACTCCAGTATTGTACTAAGGTTGTGACATCAGTCAAAAGGTTGTTGATCTCAACCAATCACCAGCCTTTGGGGACCTGCCCATGTCGCTTTGACGATAGGCATATTCTCTGACCCTGTACCCCACATACTCCAGAGAGGATCAATGATATATCTAAAAATGTCCCTTGCAGTTGCCGCGGTGAATCTGAAAGTACCCTTTCAGAGGTAATTTAGAGAGAGTGCTTTTCAAAGAGATGCAATGATCGATTGTCTTAAACTGCTCTCTGGGAGAGGTTTAAGCTCAATATTTGTGGAATATATCTTTTGTCCATATTAGATAAGGAAGGTCTGCCATATGATATAAGGTGCTGCATAGAAAAGACATTTATGGTCTCAAATATCATTCTACATATGAAAAAGATTTTAAAATCATTGAAAGTAATTTCTCAGCAAAGCTAATCGCTAAAGAAAAATGGAAGTAGTTGACACCAAAAAAAGTATATGTCATTTCCCATTGTCTCACAGAGGATTCAAGCTCTTCTATTCCTGATTAGATGTGGATCTTTCACCATTGTTTCTGCATTATATTACGATTTTCATTGAAATTCTTTTTTTCTTTAAATACAAATTTACAAACCATAAGTCAGCATTAAAAAGAAGCACGTTTTAGGCAATAACTTTGCCTGGAAAAGCGAGTATTTGGGGAAACCATCCTAACCCTTGTCTATCTCCCTAAGCCATCACCCAATTTCAGCTGTATCGTGGCTGGCTCTGAGCACCACCTCCCAAACAGGAACCTTGTATTAAAAAAAAGAAGGTACCAGGAAGGCATTTCCCAAGATGTTAAAACTGTGCACAACCACTTTAAGAGTTGAAAGCAGGGGCGTGGGAAGCAGTTTCAGAGTGGGTGGGACCAGGGGGGTTTTCTGCAATTTTTGACCTCCCTTTGCTTGACCTTTTATTTTTGACCTTTTGAGGAGTTGACCAAAAGTGGGGGAGGGACATATATACCCCCTGTTCCCCCCTGTTTTCCACGCCCATGCCCGGTTAATAGGGCAAAAGCAAAATAATAATGGAGGAAATTCATCATGAGAAGAATTTATGATTTGCAGAAGGAATCCAGAATAAGGACCAGAAAACAAAGGGTAAAACCAACACCTGGGAACTGGAGAGATTACTTCCCCTAGCATGTGACTGGGCATATCATCGTTAGAGATCAATCATCATTATGTGTCTGAGTAGTTGTGAACTTTAAGATCTTCTTTGAACCAGACACTGTTATGAGACGAATTCATGATTTGGAAAAAGATATTAATCAAACCCCTTGATTATTGTTATGTAGCAACTGAAGAAGGCCGGCAAGAGGAGAAAAAACACTAAATGTTTTAAAGTTTATTGAGATGCATTTTACATAGAAACCCACTCTCCTGACACTAATTCCCTCGAGAGGATTCCTGTATCTAATATCGTCAGACAGGGAAATGAACAACGAACCTGGCACAGTTGGAAATAATCGATTCCACTTCGCGCCGAGAATACTGTCCCTAAATTACCACTGGAAGCGTCATGCTGAGACTTACTACAGAAATTACCAAGGACACCTCAAGGTATTTTATTAATTCACTCCGTGTGTTAATTGTGGAAGAACATGACTATGGACAATGTGTTGACAGTTAGTTCCGAATGTGGAACCTTGGTCTCATTGTGATTGTTAAATTTAACATCAACACTGTAAAAAGAGAATTGTTGATGGTGAAATCCTTGTCTCGATGTTGCCAGAGATCCATAGCCTTGTACCACCATACTGCCATCTGGGGCTTCATTGTAGAAACACCACTGCTTCCTTGCAATACAATAACGGGGGTTTTCTGTTCATTTTTACGCTGATCCAAGGTAGATTCAACAGTTGTTTTTAGAGTGTGTTTTATGAATTATCTGGCCATTCCACGACTTAAAAGGAACGTGGGCCTTTCTGCAATGTATTATAACTGCATGTTTGCTTTAATTGCATTCAGTCAATGATCCTATTGCCTTCTAATAATGACAGAGAGTTTACCAACGCCTGTGTACTTGAACATAGATGGCATTAGTTCAATGTAAACAAACATGCTTTGATCCCTTTTTGTCAAATCCCAGAACAATTTTTCATGTCAGCAAAATGCTAGGCATGGTTTTATACTATAGTTTGTAATAACACAGCACGGGTGAGATTATTACGCATCGATGTTGTATCAGGTTTAGTTCCAATGTTTTGGGCAAGTATTTTTCAGAGGGTTGGCTAGAAATGCCAATATAGCTGCAGGGGCTGGTAGGGAACTAGAAACATAAACCTGTTGATAACTACAAAAAGTCCTGTAGAAGATGCACACAGTATATAAGGCACACCCTAACTTTGATTGTCAGGTTTATAAGAGAACAAATGATGGGAAGATAACAATGATAGAAGGTTAGACACATCTTTCGCCTCAATAAACATTGCCAAACAGGATTTAAGCTTAGGTTAGGCCAAGGAAATTAAAATATATGTTTCCAGTAACATAGCTTAAAGAGCTAGGGTTGGTAGGTCAGATTTCTTTTTTAGATTTCTTTTTTTACATAGAAAATATTAGGACACATATCAATGGATGTACCAAATTCTTTGATTTCATAATATAAATAATGATGGGAAAATGACAACTGTGAGAGAGGGGAAGAACACGAAAAGGATACAGGAAAAATACTCAAAAGGTAATGAAACAATTCTTTAAAATATGAAAAAAAATGAAACAAGATTTTTCAAAATCACAAAAAAAGGGGTTTTTTGCCCCTGATTTCCTAGGGTCGGTCGGGTTACTGGAAACACACCTTTTTTTAATTTGGCCTTAGAATTCTACCACTCGGTTTATTGAACTTACCAACACTGTACATATAGAACAAAAGCATTTGATTCTTTTCAGTAAAGTTGCCAAGGGTTGCAGTCAGATTCACCCCCAGTGTCCTTAGCATGGAGCATAGTAGTTCCATTGCCCTGCGATCCCATTGGATAGGTTCCTCTGGCACTAAACAGTGCACCATCAAATGCTTTGTAAGCTTCTTTAACTAAGAAATGCTCATAACTGTGTATCTGCTTGTAAGGGGGTCTGGATTCAGTGATCTGACATGCTAGACATTTGATGTTCATATGAACACTAATTTGCCAGGTTACCTATTGATGTCTCCCCGGATAAGGAAAGCGTGTGAAGCATTTTCTGTAATGACAGATAGAATGGCATGTCATGAAATATATTAATCTCTTTGATGTTTTACAAATAGAACAATACACGACTAGAATTCCCACTTGGTATTAATTGAAGGAGTTTTGATAATCTCATTGTCTTCGTAGTAGTTGAAACCTCTTCGTCTATGAAAGCATAGATACAGATGTTTCTTATTCTTTGGCTTTTGTTTATTTCTGAACACTTCTTGTGTAGGCACTTTCAAAGAGTGCATTTTAGTGAAGTAGTGTAGGTTCCACATTAAATTAGTACAGTACACACTGTAGTACAGGAAATCTCTATGAAAATAACGATGGATCTCTGGAGGCCATTTCTTAACATACTACGACTGCTGTCCTTCAAATCTTAGTGAAGAGCGATATACTAATGCCATTACAGTACCATACACTAGTGGGTATTAGTGTCTGCACCAGTACGACTGTTCTACCAAACCTTATGTAATTACTGCATAGGTGCTAATCATACAGAGCAGTCGTAGTGCAGTCCCTACGATCACCTGTACTAGTTATGAGATTCCCAAATCGTAGTGGTGGTGTGTAGTCGTAGTACCTTAACAAATGGCCTCCAGGCATTTCTCGGTCAAGGATTTAACCATCATTTTGTTTGTTGTTTAGACCTCTTCATCAGATGGCATGACCATATGAATGACACACAGATATCTATCAAGAAACTATCTATAGCTTACACAGAAACCACATCATCATACCATTGATCCAAATCATAAACATGAAGTTTTAAAGTTATCAGATATCAGCCATTAGATCTTTCAATGGGGCAAAACTCAAGCTAAATGCAGGTGTATTGTCAGTATTGGCACTTACCATTGTAGACAGGGAGAAGGGTTCATGAACCAGCAATGAATGCCCTGCTCCTCTAGTCATTGTAAAGACTCAAAATCGAGATCTAATTATCCGATATCCTAAAGTAAGTTGACTCGTGTGATTGAGTACTGGGTAAGCTGCCGTAACCCTAATCTACATGTATTAACATAAGTAATAGAATAAATAAGCCTGGAAATAAATCTTGAAAACAAGTAATTGAATCTGGACAGTATTCTGAGTGGGTCAGACAAATGAATCACTTGAGTCAGACAAAAAAGACAATTTATCAACAGTTGATTTCTATTTTCATTTAATTGATTTGATGACATTTCTTTTAAAATGAGTTCATTTGTGCTCAATTTTGATTCTTTTATTTCCCTGTAATGTCAACAGGGATAATTCTAAACATTTTATAGGTCCTAAAACACTTTCAGCAGATGTATTTATGTGAAATCAATACTTTAATAGCTTATTTAAGGTATGACCTGGTAGATTCTAATAAGATGCATGGACATTTTCTAGCTAAAGACCGTCCTTTAGTTTTAGAGAAAATAAGAGCAGACTTGTATTCAAACCTGCAGTGATCCGTAAAAATCTTGTTTAGAGAACAATAAGAGCAGACTTGTATTCAAACCTGCAGTGATCCGTAAAAATCTTGTTACGATCTTTTATAGCTTGCCAGGAGGGAATTTCTCAATATAGTACATTATGGCATGCATCCATTCATGCAAATCCCTCTGCTATAACTTTAGGGATTTTGATACGAAATAGTCGTACTAATTTAGGAAATGATCTCCAGGCGAAATGTTTGCCAAATGCAATCTGTCAGAACTCCTTACAGCTTCTACCAATTCCATTCAGAGCGTGATCTGACCGATACTGAGTCTTTAATCTGTCCACAGGCAGCAACTACATATTTACTATTACTGAGATCTAATTATCCGATATCCTAAAGTAAGTTGACTCGTGTGATTGAGTACCGGATAAGCTGCCGTAACCCTAATTTACATGTATTAACATAAGTAATGGAATAAATAAGCCTGGAAATAAATCTTGAAAACAAATAATGAAATCTGGGCAGTATTCTGAGTGGGTCAGAGTAACTGACTCTCAGTGAAAAGCAGAAAATCAAAACAAGAATGTCTGTGAGATGACCATAAGGTTTGCTGAAGAAAGATTCAGAGTGGAAATGACAATGATATAGTTCATATCTGAAATTTCAAATCAACAGATAACATAAACTGGTCATTTACACGACTTCCTCCTAATGGGTGTCTTCTTACCATAATGCCTTTCACTCGATCTTATATCCCTCCGAGCATGTTTGGTGAAATTCTAGTTAAATACAAAACCTTGACAGAATATTGCAGTGTGTTCCTTGTGAAGGTATTCTATAGAAGAGAAGAGACCATCTAAGTGATCATAAAGAGTTAGCTAAATGTCTCAAGGATATTATGACACTTGACAGGTTGAAGGAATCCAACAGTTATCTTACATTGAAGAGAACATTATGTTACATAGGTGAGGATTGTGCTTGGCATGCTGAGGTATATCCGTGACAAAGGTACCATAAATGGGGAAGAAAGCAGGTTTACTTGAAAGCAAAAAAAAAGGAGAATATTGTTAAAAGAAATAAAAAAAGAATTACATGATATTAGTTTGATAACACTGGAAGGACTTGCCCTATCATTATTTGATCTCGTGTTATTGCTTCATATCAACTGAGTGACAGCCATGCCTCATAGTGTTGTTTGTATCCACATAGCACTGAGAAGATGGTAACAAATGGATCCTGTGAAATGTCATGTTTTCAGATTTTCGACAATCATGCAAATCAAATTCAGAGATTTACCCAAAATGTCAACAGAGCTTTATCTTGGTCTAGATGATCATAACCATTCTGGTGTGATTGCACTTTTCATTGGTGTAGTCAACAAAAGAATTTGATCCTTTGAGCAATTTGATCCTCATGAGCTGCCTATGAGCTGCCTATGGATACCAAGAGAAACCTTTTGTGTGAACTTAAATCCAGTTTTCTAGTCACCTTACTGCGCTGATATCTAAGGGGCTTTACTGTTAGGTCCATGGAATATGTGGATAGACAGATGAGTTGCTGGCTTTTGCTATAAGCCCCACTTTGGCTCTGAAAAGGTTTGCTATTGGCCTACTTTCTGTAGACTGTTTTATGTGAAAAGCCCCATTTTTTATGGTATTAGATCGTGTATATACCGAAAATGAGGATAGGAGGATAAAGCATGGATGAGCTGCTCATCCAAGGCCTGAACTGCTCAAACAAACCTTTACTGATCTCTTCATCTATGGTTATACCATCCTGCATGACTGGGTGTCAACACAATGACAGCTTCTCTTAAGTAGCCTGTGTTTGTTAGTGGCTATATCATTATTTTATTTTGCTGGGACACTTGCATTATCTAGCCTTCCCTTTGACTAACTAATTGAAAGCTCATGAAAGCCTCATCGCTAGTGATTAGTTTGTGATTAGTTTTACCTCATCTTCCACATAGCAATTATGCTACAGTCTTATATATGAAGTTATTGATACCTTTTATGTGCATTGAAGCTATGGTCCTAGGTAGATATTAACATCTGATCGAGGGTCCTCTGTAAGGTCTTAATCTCTGGAGGAGGGTTGTCTGTTTAAATCCCACCACACTGCAAGCATTGATTTTACCATGCTTCTTACAATGAATCAGTTTAGTAAGGCTACATGAGCCACCTTAACCTTAAGCTAATTTAGTGATGTACGCTCCATGCCTCTTCCCATGCAGCAAAGTGACAGGAAAAAATATGTTCAAACTAATTACAGCCTCTGACAATCGATTTGGAGGAATCCATTAGCACACTGACAGTTTTCCATATTTAAGGCTTGTACTGGGTATCTGTGCTCAGTGGCAGTTACGGCTGGAATGAAAAAAAAAAACAAAAAACTTTTCCATATTTAGTTATGTACCATGGGAAATAGACAAAGGGTGTAATCACCCGCGGGGGTTAATGTGAGCTCTAGAGTTAATAACCTCACTGTAAAAATGAAATGCGGTTGAGATAATGCCGGTTCTCCAGCATTCATTGTTATTTTCATGGATTTTCCTTATAAACAGTTCACTGTACACTCCTAGGACTTCGTTGGAGAAACTAAACTATCTCACTACAGTACAAATAGAGCAGTTTACTGCACAGTGTATATTGCAGGGATTAGAGTGAGTGAGTGAGTAATAGATGTTTAACACCATTTCGACAGCTAAGGTCATATTCATGGCCAGAACGACATTACACAATTTCACAGAGGAATGTGTCTGTGCCCGTGCATATGTGCACCACACATATCCGAAGGGATAGGAAAGAGGAGAAATAGACCCTTTTAAGTGGGCTAGGGAATCCCAGCAGGGATTAGGTTCAACAACCATTTCTTAGACACTGTTAGAGGGTTGGTACTGATCTTCAGCTGGTGTTGAGCTGCAGGAGACAGTGGATATACATATATGATGGGACTGAAAATGAATTTATTCAATCTGTCCTTGGTGGATTTACATGGATTGATTAGATGCAGCATGTAGTGCGACAATCGCAAAATGGATACATCATGTGAAATTTAATCGCTCAATATTTGAAGCTTTCAAGGGATTAAAAAATTTGAGCGATGAAACAAACTCTCTCCCAGTTTGAGACACTATGTAATTTCTACTATCAGTCATTTAATTTGCAAGAAATAATCATATGCAGGAATCAGAATGACCAGGCTGTTTTGATGTCTCCTTTGGCACAAATGAAATTACAACCTTTTCAGGGATACAAATAGGGAACTTTAATTATGTGAATTAAGTCTATCGAAGATGCCAGCTTCCTTAAAGAAATTTACCAAACTCAAATCTCTCAAGCAACCAGAGCTCCGATGGGTCTGATGATTATCATAATTTTAATAAAACACATTAATCTGGGGAATTAATCCTGAAACCAACTTATGGAATCAATCTGATCAGGCCTGGGAGAGGACTCCTTTTGTATCAATGATTATGATTGACTCTGAGTGAATAGGATACCAGGAGAATTAATGATGAGAAAACACATTGAAGGAATCAGTCATAAGAAAACAACTCTGAAGAAGAACACTCGATCGCAGTTGGGATCTTAAAAAGGAATGGAAAAACAAAAATCTGAGGAGCGGCGGAGATTATTTCTACTCACATGGTTGGAGCCATATTATTGCTGGAGATCAATCATCGTTTGCGGGGCCCTGAGTATTTGCGAATACCAAGACCAGGTTCTTAAACCAGATACTTTACGAATGACCCCACCCACACCTCCATCCTTTCTCTCATCCATCATGACCCTGATTTTACATCTTCTTAAGACCAATTCTCACCAAAATGGCACATTTCTATTGCCTGCATATGAGCTCTTCTCAAGTTGATTTTCAACAATCTTACTGCCACCTGAAAATTTCCAAATTTCGTTTGAATTTGTCACAATGAAATTGGAATACCATAGATTCAAAATAATTATTCTAGGGGGGTCTTTTCTATTTTTTTTTTTTTATTTTGTAGGATTTCAATTCTAGTGTTATTGTTTTGTTCAGATCCTTCAATCTTTATTATTGCAGGTTGGGTTTCTTCAAATACCGTATTGAAACCTGGCCCCTTTATGCCAGCAGACTCCCCCGCACCTCCATCTCTCTGTGCTCATCCATCACATGATCCTTTATCCTCCACCGTCCAGGACTGGGAATGTGAATCTGGGAATGTGAAGGGTTTTATGATAAAAGTCTGGGTTTTTTTAGCCTGGCTCAACTCATCCGTACACTACTTCCAATATCTTGCTGCAGCTCAAAAGCGAGAGACTGACTTTGAAATATATCTATTCACATATACCAGGTTTATACAATGATATATTCAAATGATAACACTAGTTATGGTGATGCCTTTTAAAAACCCGGCTAGTTACAATGAACTTGGAAGGAAATGCCATCGTCCCCCAGCTACCCTTGCATGTCTTAATGGGACAAAATAATTTCATGGGAATAGCATTTGCAGTCTTTAGACTGTATGTATTTGAGGTAGATTAAAAAAGACCTCAAGAGATATATAAATTTTATCTGTGTTTTGTGAAGAACTGATTAATTTAAAGATCATTCATATTGCCTCGTTATCGTTCATAACTCAGACCCAATTATACTGGCACGTATTGTGGAAGACCTTCACTTAGATGTAATAAGGAGTCATCCATTATCATTTCATGGGCCCATAGAAGCATACTTTCCTCTCTAGTTTGGTGTCCAAATATTGCCAATCGCCCTGTCTGGAGCAATTCAAAAGAACAAAATGTCTTTCCGTTGTTTGCAAATATTCCTACTCACGTAATATTTCATCTACCAATAACAGTCTTTCTTCTTTATCTTACAGTTCTGGATAGATGAGTACCTTACATGGAATTCGTCAGAATTTGGTGGTCTGACACAGATCGTGCTTTCACCTGAGCTGGTGTGGCTGCCCGACTTTGGTGTTGAAAACAGGTAAGTGATTATTTAAAAACCATTTAAAATCTTCCATCTATGTATACCAGAAGGGTAATACACAAAATGACATGAGTAGAGACACCCAGTATGACTCAAAAAGACTCTGGTCATACCGACTAACCATACCGAATGTCCTTTGCCTTAAACAAAAAGGGTGGAGACTATCAATCAAGGTCTATGTAGGTTCTATTACAGTCCCTACGTCTGTCCCGTGCAACTAGCTTGATGGGATGCTTCTAGTCAACTCAAGACATTAAATAATAAAAGTTGCCAGTTTGATTGGTTATCTAGAAAGTGGGCATCAGATCTCTTTCGATTTCGATGGAGCTAGGATTTCACATTTGAGATACAAAAAAACCTGACTGCAGTAATTGTGCCCAGTGGTGCAGAAGTGATGCTTCTCAGGAAGGAGCAAGGACCATATTTTCGTGCCTTGAAAGGTCATGAATTATTGAGTGAGGGACAGAAAGGATTAAAAACGATGCGCGAAAATTAAGTATGTAGGTGGAGAGTTTGGCATATTAAAACTAACAAAAATAAAATCAGGCTCAATGAAAATATTAGGGTTGAAAGGAGTGTCCTTGATAGGTTCTTTATATTTTACGAGGAAATACTGCTCTATGATTTGCTTAGACCTAACTGCACTTTGTGAACCTTTCAGTCATCAATTGGGCTGTCCTTTTGGGTGTATACAGTTATATATTAGGTGCAACATACTTATGCTTAATTTGAAATTTCAACTTGAAAGTGAGTGCGTCCAATCATAGGCCACCAAACTCAATTTTATTTTTCTACAAAAATGATAGTATAGACTTTCACACTGCTCTACCTACTTCTAGGTGTTGAAATAGTTTAGTTCAAGCAGTCACATCATTTGAACATAACCCTTAGTGGTCCTTTTCAGTTATATTGGAAAGAATAAACACCATGTCTATGATCAGTAATGAGTTAAGCACATTCCTTTGAGAGTATTTAACTTGCCTGACAGATCATCTGCCCAGTACCTCGTAGAACCTTATTCAATAGTTTGGTAAGTTCACTCATAACTTCACCCTGGTATTTAGTTTTGAACTATTACTGTAGCCCACAATGTGTGTGCGACCCCTTTGGGTCTTCAAAATGACTATCTAAGGCTGTATATTTTGTATTGTCTGGTTGAGGACCTAGATTTCAAGAGTTTTCAGTATATGCAACCCCTGTAGAAATTAAAATGTCTAAAAGGGGTATAGTAGCATTTTCGAATGTCTCGAATTCCTTTCTCTATTTTTTTTTCTGTGGAGAACTTTGTGAATCAGCAGCAGGAGGGCACTAACTGCGTGGGCCTCTCAGGTGGGTGGTCACATTATTGTCAATTTGGTACGCCGACCGCTGCCTTCTCTCCATTGACATACTCCCCCGAAGAAGTGACCTTGACAATGCTACAACTTACTTTAGCTAAGAGCTGTTTCCAAAGGAATGAGGCATGGCTTCTCCCATGGTAGCTACCTCACTTCCCCCTTCCCCGCTCTACTCTACTAGTTACTTCACAATGAATCAGACTGTGTTGCGAAAAGTGGTTGAACCACTTCTAGAGGGTTTTGCCCAAAGTAAATGAGGAAGTATGTCTGTAAAGTTTTTCAGAGAGTGCTTAGGAAAACATGTAAGGCCTAACTCATTTTCAAAAAAAAGTGCACGTTTTCCTTTTTGGTTCACATTTTGGAAAGACCCTCCTGTGGGCAGTCACACTTGAATGTGATCATTATCTGACTCGGCTCCTCCTCACAAAATCAGTCAGGTCATTTCTTGTCCATATTGTCTGAAATCAGAAAGAGCATTGTTTGCCCTTTCTAATAGTAGAATCATTATGGCATAGTAGCATTGTCCTCCAAAGTCCTCTGGCAGTACTTTTTAATCTCAAGCTTCCAACAATCTGTTCCCAGTTTCATTGCTATATGTTTTGGATGTTGGCAAATCATGTGATAAGAACATCGTTTACTCCCTTCTGATTTGTAATGGGATTGCCAGTGGAACCAAGGCATTAGATGACCCTGTCCTGTTGTCAACCGACACTAACCTAGACGCCTCTGAACTGAGATTATCCAGTTTAAGATGGTCAATACCTTACCTTGGTCCTACCCTTATAGCACCCCTATATATAATAAAGAGCACCTTGTGAATAGTCTGACATCCGTCTCTCACAGGGAGTGCCTGCTTGTAACCACTTAACTTTTCGTTTGCAGATAGCGATGTGGAATCCAATTGGATTTCCTCCTCAATACTTTAGATTTTATATCCCACACACACACAGTCCAAGAAAGGAGGTATCACTTTTGCTGATGAAATTATGCATCACCACGATTGAATGAATGAACACTGATTGGCCTCTCCTGTGTCCCTACGATCTATAGATGTGTTTTAGGTTTTGCCCCTCTTCCCTCAACAGAGCCCTCTCCTAGTCAATATAGATCTACACACCGCCAACAGCTTGTAATATCCCTCCATGGGCTCATAGAGCTAGAATGATTCAATTTCTTGTTCTGCCCTTTCCCACATGTGGACCCTCTGTATAGACGGGGATGAGGTTCTGACTCAGTCCACAGTTCATAGTTACTGCATTGTTGTCAGATTTGGAGAAATGGACTCTATGGACCTTATAGCCCACCTTCCGCCCCTCTGTCCTCTTACCGTAGTGGCCCATATAAGCGCCCGTGCTTTCATTGATTTCTAACCTGTTGTACTCCCGGCACTTATACGGGACAGGCGCTTATTTGAATACTGTTTCTAGTAGTTTCAATACCCCTGTACCCCCAGTGATTATTTGAGACCAGCGCTTATTTAAGACCCCGGTACTTAAACAGGCCATTACAGTATATGTATTCACCTGAATACCCAAGCTACTGCCCTGAATGATGCTACTCTCCCAATGTCTGGCACTGTAGCCTGGCCCTCTTGGGTAAGTGTCACATTCCTAAGTTGTACAAAAATAGAAATGTGACAGCAAAGTTCTCTCATCTTCTCTGTTAAAAACATCACATTCTCGTTATGGTCATGATTTTAATGGCCCATTTAACTTCTTATTCAGTGCTGGCTTTGAATAAGTGGTATTGAAATTTAACTTGAACGCTAAAGACAGTGTCCAAATAAGCACCTGTCTCGTATAAGCACCGGACCGCTAAGGAGATGGACGGGCTGTAGAGGCCGATCTGAAGGTAGCCAAAAGTCGTTAGGAGCCATCATAGAATCATGTACAGGAGACCCAGGTTCTGCGCTGTCTGCCACTGTATGTACATCCTTTGGTGAAGGTCCTCAGACTTGGATGGTCTTCTAGCATGTAAGTAGACTAGTCAACTTCTGGAGACATACATAGGGCTTGGTGCCAGGGAAATGTCAACCATGGATCTTATTTAGACCATAACCATTTGAGAGCAGCTGATGCAGGAGTGCATTGTCCTCATTGGTCTCCATGATGCACCAATGATGCTCGCCATCACTTCATTGGACCATCATGCCGACCCTCCGGGGGTGTTTCAACCCATACAGTATCGGCATGATGCATGTTGTCCTGGTGGATTACTCACCAGGGCTGCACACAAAGAGTTTGCCTGAAGTCAGGGTGAGCATTATAGGGCTTTCTTTACTGATGATGCCAATCGGTATCACCCAGCCAAAAAATACTGCCATTTGCCATCTTTTAGAACAAAAAAAAATCCCAAATACTATAATTATCTTTCACAGCAAATTGATAAAATAGTTACCTTCCAAAGCAAATAGTATTTTGTCTATATTTCGAACTCCCATCACTCACACTACTATATCAAGGAAGGAGCCCCGTCCTCTTGAGACATGGCATCTTGGGAAGCCATTGGTTTGTGATGTGAATGACGTTTTTGGTGAGAATTTTAAAGTAAAAGATCTGTTCAAGCAGTCTCAGCACTTTAAGATGACCTGGCACCTGTAAAGGCACTGGTCTTTGCTGGTGAATTTGGGTTCCAGACCTGCCACATTGTGAGATAAGGTGAGAACTGGCCATGAGCCATGAGCAAGAAGAAGCCTTAGAATCCTCCATGTTTTCTTCACTGCAAGGTAGGCGGCTTTTTCATAAGGTACTATGACTACACAAGGACACTACAATTTGAAAACCTCAAGGTTAGTGTCACTGATCATAGGTACTTCCCTACAACTGCTGTATGCGATTAGCACTTACGCAGTAATAATGTCATATTCAGTAGGGCAGCCATAGTGTTGCCAGCAAGAATAATAGATCTGTTAAAGCTCCAAGTCTGCCTGTAAAAAGTTGCAATGTCACTACATTGACCACTACGATCTGAAGTGGGGCAGTCAAGGCATATTATGAAATCCCCCCCTGAAGGTCATTTGATTAGTTTGCTGTCCAGAATCTGTCTCAGGTCCCAGTGAAAAAGTGCCACTAAGCTAGAGTGAGCTATGGATTACTCACCAAAACAAACCCTGAAATACGTGGGTATTGCTTGCAAGATTAGGTAACCTTATCAGGCTGTCTATCCAATAGTAGAATGTTCAAATTTTAACTTTAGCTTTCACCATTCATATTGCTTGCTGCCATTCACCACATAAAAAGCATCTCAACAAACAACAAAAGATAAAAGAAACAAATATAAGGTATGGCCTACACGTCTCTAAATCATTTCAATTTTAATAATCCTATTGCAAAGGAGAGCTGACACCAAAAAGCCATGGCCTATATGGCTGTATCACCCAAGCTGACCCGACAAAAAACACAGTGGCCAATACTAAAGTTTAAAAAGAATTTGTAATATTGTTCAGGCTAACCTACTCAATTCTGGTCAGTTCTGCATATATTCTCAAACTGAAGAACATAAAGGACCATTTAATCAAGAGTAGACTAATGACAACTATAAGCTCTGGTCAGCTCTGTATAGATCCTAAGTAAGCAGAGTCAGTGGCCTTTAGCACAGTCGAAAAAAATGTTGTCTAAATAATGGCAATTCTCCACCATCTTCAAGGCAAAGTTTTTGCTGTTAATTTCACAGACCTCCTCGGTATTTCCTTACCGAACTGTTTTCTGGAACTTTGAGAAATAACAATGCTTCACTTCACTTATCTAGTGATTCACTGAACGGTTTAGAGGAATACCTTGTAGATTAACCCATCATTTCCTACAGTGTAGCACCAAAACTACTTGCTGTGTTTTAGTCTTTAAGTGACAATTACCACCTCATTAATTGACACTGTGAATTAAATGATGCATTCCATACCACTGTCTGGAACTTTGAAGGGACTCTGTGTGGCACTTTGAAAGGACCCTGTAAGCTGCTATGCCTCGTTAGGTTACACTATAAAAAAAATGTTATCCAAATAACGGCACATTCCTCATCCCCAAAAAGCCAGAGATCCGGTTTTATTTCCACAGAGATTCCTTGTACATGTGTGTACCACCATACTGCCACATTGGGCTTCATGTAAAACTACACTGCTTTAGCGCAATAGAATTATGGTGGTTCACTGTTCAGTTTTGCGAGGATCCCTGGTAGATTTAACAGTTATTTTTCACAGTTTACTCTAGTCTTACCTAATGGGCTTCCCATGTTGGTTGAGGCTTGAGTGTGGGGTGCCCCAGGGTAGTGTTCTGAGAGGAGATGGCAGTTGGGACAGGGAGAGGGAATTTTAAACCGGGGTGGAATTTTATACATGACCAAATATATCTGATGGCATAGCTGAAGGTACAGGGGACAGGGGAAGCCTCTTCATACATGTACTGTCTCATCATTACCTTTCCTTTTTCCCCTTAAGAAATATGCATGTTTTTGCACCATAATCCGAGTATATTACGCATATATACTGAACTCACAGTGTACTCAGGCACAGAGAAAAAACGTAAAAGCTATATCATTCATGTTATATTATGTATGAATTAACATTGACACTATTTTAGGAGGAAAGGAATCAATATCAATCACTGATTACAAAAATGAAATATCTGAGAATATCCACAGTAATAATCTAACTTGTCTAATTGAGTCAACTTTAAGTTGTTAGTGGCTTTCATTATGGTGTTCTTCTGCCTATTATTTCCTGGTCCTCAGTGCTGTTGTTATTGTTGTTTAATCAGCTAAGCCCCAACACTAGTGTAACCTAACAAAGTGCATTGCTGTACAATCCATTGTAAGCTTATAAATGTGAAATGTTGCACAGGGGGGTTCTGGTGATTTGAGCCCTATGCTGCTTGGCTGTGCTAAAATAGGCCCTGGGGATGCCCCTAGGGATGCTATAGAGAGCTGGAAGCTGTCTTTATGAGTCCCTGATGGAGTGTAGAAGTATCTGTTACATTTATGGCTCTACCCACTCACCTAGACTACTCTTTTTCCTCCAACATAGCCTCTTCTATTTATGGGACCTGTACACCCCCACACTTGTTCCCTTCCATTTGTGTTCCCATAAAGTATCTTTTTATAAATCAGTTCTTGACCCTAAGAGGTTAGGTGGACAAACAGCATGTTGTCTGTTTATTGCTTTAGGAAATTCATCAATTCTGGCTTTTTGATCTCCCAAGAACAATAAATCAAGCTTGCATCTTTACATCTTCCTACTTGTTATACAGCCCATCATCATCTATAGGGTACACATCTATTATCACTATCCTCATATCAGAGCCCCAATAGAAAGTACCATGCACCTAGAGCAGACATAGGCAATCAAGTGGTGAGGGCAATAGAAACTCATGCAGTCACCTTGTCTTTAATATCACCCCTCTTGGGAACACGATAAGGGGGAGCTATGGTCTATCAGACAAGACACATTGTTTGCTGAGACATGCAGATGCTGCACTAAGAATAACCTTAAGGAGTTTGGCTTGTTCAGGCTTTTTATAGCCAAGCCTAGGGTGGCCATGATGCACCTGACATGTTAATCCTAGTTTTCCCAGTATTGTCACTGTAACCTTTACTCAAGGGTAGATCATGTTGCATCTATATATTCAGAAAGTTGAGTGTCAATGGACTATTATTTCTATGTTGTATACATGGGCTTCCCTAGCCAACTTAAAAGGGTCTACATCTATTCTTTCCTATTCCCTCAGATGTGTGTGGTATACATATATACGTTGGCACTGACACATTCCTCTGAAAGTGTGTACTATAGTTCTTGCCATGAATATGACGCTGGCTGTCGAAATGGCGTAAAACATCTATTACTTACTTACTCACTATATTATAAGAGTACCAAATACTCTGGCACCATATTCTGATGGGATGTATATCTCACAACACTATTGCAATATGGCCATATTGCTAGGATAAAATCAATCATTCACAATTAATGTCTACAGATACCAAAAGTTACTACCCTACTCCTTACTCATTCACTTGATAGGACAAAATCAATCATTCACAATTGATGTATACAGATACCAAAAGTGACTACCCTACAAGTGTGCAGTAGTCCAAAAGAGTCACCTATGACCTAACTATAACATTCTCCCTATATGTAATACATACCAGGGCCTCCTATATGTGCCCCAGATGTCAGCCTCTGTAGTAATTCCAGCATGGTGTGCACTGACCCTTGTACTGATTGGTTTACCAGACAGTCTGCTGGGAGGTTGGTTTTTTATCTTTAAGTTGACTGTGTGCCAAGGAACATCAAACTTATACAGTGTGATAGTAATTTGCCAATCTTTCAACTCTAATGGACTTTGCCCATGCCAGGAAATGTAGAGTCAGTCCTGCCTTCCTTCTCCTTATGTCACTTGTTAGATTTGATGAAACCTAGATTTTCAGAACTAAAAAAAAGGACCATACACTAAAGATGCAGTCCAATTATTTTCATGTGAGCCTTTTGTGTGAAAATAGCACCAAAGAGCACAGTAATAGTTCATGTCCACCCCTGTCTGATACAAAAAGTGAGATTGTTATGTTTGGCACCATACTTCATTAACTCAAAAAGAGTTATAGGAGACACCTATGGGTCCCCTCATTTTCAGTCATTTTGGTGGTGCGAATAAGTTTCATAAAAGATGGAAATTTTATATATAAGAGGCAGAATTACTTAATGAATTTGTAGTGTCATTAAAGGAGGAGATGTAGGGGTCCTGCAGGAAAAGGTATTTCAGTACCAACTATTGTAAATTTTGAGTAATTGTCTATATTCTACAGAGTCAGTTGGTTGGCGGCCATAAGACGCTTTTTGCCTGCAATGGTGAAGGTATATGATGTTGATCCATGTATCAATTTTCCCGCCTTTTTTAGCAATGTGGTGCGAATAGGGCAGTTTTGGCGGGAGTTATGCGAATAGTGGCTTGGTGGTGCCAATAACCTGGGTGAGGGAATGCTGATGTCAGACCACAAGCTAGACTTGCTAAGGGTATTGATTTATTTCTTTTTGAGTTACGAGCAATGCACATTGCTGCTGTATATTTCCATAATACGCCTTACTTAATGTTCATGTTCCTAGGTGTCTAGATAAGACCACAGAGGTGAGGTCCCATAAGTTTATTGTATTTATTGATATGAGATCTATTATCCTGAAGCAGCTAAGGTGTGCTACTGATTGACATGGTGTGGTCAATATTGTGTTTCTGGAACTTCCTTATATTGGCCCATATCTTTTATAGTGCCAGCATTTCAATTTCTAGCCATGAGTGAACATCAGTTACCCACATGTGCTAGTTCCCTCAGTGCGCATTGGTGTAAAAGTCAATGTTGTGTAGAGGAGGAGGCATAGTATGAATAACTCTGGCTACTATAGAAATCTGAACAGCATCTTTACAGGTCCTTTATGACATTTAGTAGTGTTTGGTGTTCAGCTCCAAATCACACACTTATAGCTGTATCCTTAAGTCCATGAGGCACCATCCCCAACTTTGTGTGTGCCCATTCTCAGATGTTGTATTTTGCTGAGCTGTGGATTCTCTAATTCCCAGTGCACACCAAGCACCCACAAAGCTATGTAAACGCCCTTGGCGATCTGATTTATCAATTCTGACGATGAGTTTGCAGAAATGATGAGCATATTGTCTATCCACTGGTAAAACAAAGCAATATGCTTCTGGTACATAGACTATCCAAATACACTGAATGGATGTATTAGACTTCCCAACACAACGAAAAAAGGAAATCACAAGAAATAGAAAGATAATGGAGCATTAAATTGAGTACTTTGTGTGAAATTGCAAAATATTTGATTCTATTGCAACAAAAGGAAAATGCATATGTCCCTAGTGACTACACACACTTCCAGGAAACCAGAATTACAATACCCAAATGTGTGACCAAGTGCAGTAAGGGAAAGGAGGAGAGAATGGAAGTCAGTGTCAAGTGATAGTGTCTTAAATGTTAGCCATCCTTGGAACACAGAGATGAGAAGCCGCGGTGTATGCTGAGACCACCCATATTCTGTACTCAGAGTGGCCTAAGGGTCCTGGAGGGGAGAGGACCGCTTTGACTATAGACACTGCTAGACTATCATAAAGAATCCATCAATCAATTCCCTCTTCCCTGGTCACTTACTATCCCTCTCTGTCCTTCATCCCAATGCCTGTTAACTGGAATTGGCAGACAGGTTGGGGATGTGATAATGGGTATTTCCAGCTGACTTGTCTCATTCAGACAAAACCTACTCTGTGACTGATTGTAGCCCTGAGGTCGTAACTGCCTTGTCATGTCATTAGTGGCTGTCTGTGGGTATCTGGTAATTAACATGTACTATTGGTACATTGGTATCCACTTGTGTTTTTTTGCTTGTCTGTAGGCCATATGTTTATTATTGTACCTGAAAACTCTCTATGTAAGCAATAGCTTATACCTCCATTCAGAGGCCTAATGTAGCTTATATAGCCTTTCTGAACTCTGAGTGTAGCTTGTACACAGGGTTCTACATAGTCTATGTGTCTTTAGTGAGGTGCACTGTTCTAAACCCCTGCCTAAGTATACCATAATACCTTGCATATATCAAAGGGTATTCGACTGCCGTTGGTCAGCCGAATTTTCAATCTGATGCAATGTCCACCCTTCTGAACCGGCTTCAGTGGTCCTTCAAAATTCAGAATGTGGATGTTCCCAAAGATGCAATTAGCATGAACGACATCAAGCCCTGCGTTTCAAAACATACATGGTAGAATCGATAAACTCCATTTTCTTTTTTTTATCCCAATCAATCCAGCCACACGTCTACCAATGTATCTGATAGAGTCTTTTCCAGGGACTTGAGTTCCGATTGTTCATCCCATGGTATTGATCTAATGCTTTAATGTGTGCATGTGTTGGGTATGTTGACTTGAGACAAAGTGATAAGTAATTGAGCAGTGGAAATTTCATCTTGGTTTCACACTCAAAGATTGATTCTAAATGGTGGGGAGGAAATGACATTGGGGTTGAGTAGTGTGTAAAGAAGTGTTATAGGCACACCATACATTGGCTTTACAATAATTGGTTTGGTATCTCCTCTATACTGTCAAGCCCTTTCGTTTGATCATCCAGATAGATAGCTCCTTGAATTGATCTAATTAAGAAAAAGGCTGATTGCATGATTAAAAACAGTAGATAGATGTTTGTAATCGAGTGATAACTTTTTACTCACCGGACTATTTCTGTTGCCTTTAGATCAAAGATCAATGATTCCGTGATATCTGTTGCAGTCAACAGTGGACCCAACTGAAACGGAACCTTCACATGTACATATATGCCAAGTGGTGTATATATGTAAAGCAAACAGAGTGGGGGAGCCATCATGCCATCATAAAGCATGATATATACTGTGTGAATCTTTTACATTTTGGTGTTTTCTATCACTGTGCATACATTGAAATGAAACCTTGTGAGCAGCAAAGTGGAAATATTCCTACCGTTTGCAGAGATAACTGTCAGTTATTTTAAGTGGCAGAAAGTTGTTTTTGTAATTCATAATTAATGGTATTCCTATTAATACAGTTCAATAGTCACCTTTCAATGTGACTACTGTTTACAGTAGCAGCGTGTATATGTAGTAGTGGACATTCCCACATACTGAGACTATATCAAACATAGATATCTCCCACGCCATATATATGGCTGTGTAAACAATATGATAGGAACCAAAAGCAGAGTGTATCGATTTACCTACAATAGGGGCAACGTAATAGGAAGTGTGAAGGAAGGAAAGCATGATAACCCTTTCTTCCCAATATTCTATATAAAGCCATATGTAACTAAATGATGAAAATCAATGTTCTTTCCCCACTTTTCCAAAGCAAGAATGAAGGTTGTTTATGTAAAATCTCTCCCAAAACAAATTGAATTCACATTAAAATATTGAAGTCTACTCATCGCATGCCCAAATTCAATTTTTCAAAAGTGGGAGAACTGTTCTGGTTTGCTTGTAAACATTTTGGATGAGTTATTCAGTCAGTAAAGGAACTCTGTAATCCGATAACATCATAAATCAGGGCGTTCCCAGATTGCCATATCTTCATGTGGTGTCCCACAGGTGTCCCCAAGTCCCCAGCCCCATCAAAAGGCCACCGCTATTGTTACCTTGTAGGTATGCCCTAAGTCCCCTGGGGTACATACCACTGTTGGTACCTACAGTTGGTGGGCCTGTGATAGTAATGAGCTGAAGCATACCACACAGCTTTAACCAATAACAGAGAACTGCAAGGAATGAGGGGGGAGTAGGGCTGGTATGATGGAATGCTTTCCTTTTCCCTGGTCTCCCCAAGGAATGCTGCTACAGGGGAGTACCCAAAGTGGGTGTTGTAAATGGACTTTTGTTCTGTTCTGGAACCTCTGGAGGGCATTTCTCAGTATTTAATGTTAAGATCTTACTGGGAAATGTCCTAGTCTATTATGATGATTGAGACATTTGCCCATGTTAGAGAATTCTTACAAAATGGCTCTCAACCAGATATGCAACTATGCATGAATAAATACCATATCCTATAGGAAACAGCTCTGCTCTGCTAGGCTATCAATATATCCATGTCTTTTTTGTCTGTCATGTATCAATTAATCTGATCTTGAAGCTTACCTAGTGAAAAAAAGACTAAAATATTTGTACCTGCTCTAGCTGAGTTAACATAAGTTTTATATGAGTTAGCACAATCAATGTGAGTCACAGTTGCTAGAGGAATTGCCACCTAGTCGGGGAGCCAGTATAGATAGTGCTTTTCTGTAAGAAGCCCCATTGTAAGACTCTTTTCGATTAGTCAGCAGATTTATACATCACATATATATATATATATATATATATATATATATATATATATATATATATATATATATATATATATATCCTCACACTTACTTATCTGAACTGATCTGAATTGGAATCCTATATCATATATATGAATCTTGTCCAATATAGTATAGAGCGACAAGCTCTATCCCTCCAGTTCCAATACCATGTTGTTCAGCTCGCCTTTCTAATCTTATACCATTTGATGAAGATTCAGTATTGTGTTTACTGTGAAGTAAATTAGATATTTGGTTGAAATGTCATAGTTGAGAACCAGATGGGTTTTTTAATATGACAACACTACACCATATGCACATCTCCTATCATGATAGCATGCACCAACCCCCAACAGAGATCCATCGTTATTTTGGTGCTTCTTGTGATAAAAAAAATATAAATACACTCTACAACAGATAATTGAGAATATATGGGGAATCACTTTAGCCTATTTGTGATGCACTATGATTTTTACAATGAGGCCCCAAAAAACAACATAGTGTAGCAATGTGTTAGAAGAAATATCGGTTAAAGTTTGTCCCAAAGTTACCTGAGAACCACCATTATTTCAACTGCATTTTTATAGCGAAGATTCTGTGACGTATTGGGCCAGACCCATGAAGATAACTCTGTTTTGATTCGATAGAGTCTCACACATCTCAGTCTACATTGTTTCCTTACTTGGCAAAGCCCCTTCCTTTAATTAAGGTTAAAAATGATCTAATCTTATAAACCAAGTGGCCATAGATGTCTCAGCGTCTAGACGGCCTGAAAATGTTTAGTAAAAATAGGATGTTTAGTAAAAATAGGCTGTTTATTCTTGGAGTATTGTTATTTTCTCTGGAAATCAGCAGTTCCTTAATAACCCCATATCCACCAATGAGAAGGATTAGACTTAAATTAAAAATACTAAAGCAGATTGAGATTAGATTTCTTGGATATTCTCGGATCTTCTCGGCAGAGGTCAGACTTGTTCCGATGAGACCAGGTAATGATGCTTCTGAGCAGGACCCTTTGTTAAAAACTTTTATGACGCCACGTTTTGAATAATTCAGATATTTGACCCTTTCAGACTTCCTGGTTTGAAGTCAGAAGACTAATGCAAAAGCTGTCTGTGCTGCCATGACACCTTCCGCTCTTCTCATGTCACTTCTGCCCCTGCTGCATCCCTATTTCTGCCCCTCTGCTTCTCCTAATTTACCTTCTTCCTTTATCTCTCTCTCTCTCGCTGTCATTCTCTGTCTGTCTCTCTCTCTCTATCTTTCTCAATATCCTTCTAGTTCTTCCTGGCTCTCTCTCTCTCTCTCTCTCTCTCTGTGTACGTCTCTCTCTCTATCTACCATTCTCTATTACATCTCTCTCTATCTCTGTTTCTGAGTTTCTCTCCCTACATCTCTATTTCTGACTCTCTCCCTCTCTCTCTCTCTCTCTCTCTCTCTCTCTCTCTCACTCTCTACATCTCTAGCTCTCTGTTCCTCCCTCTCGTTATCTACCTATATCTTATTGCCCCTGGCCATACAAATCGTCTTGCATAGATCCTTCCAGTCGCAGTCAAAAAAAGGTCTCCATTTAAAACACAGCATCTTCTGTCAGCCGCTATCACCTTTATTAGACACAACCACAAGGGGCTGTGTACAAATGACGTCATGCAGGAGGGGGGGAGGGGGGTCCCACTTGCCATGACCAAGTATGACAAGGGGGGGAGGGGGGGTCATGGGCTGCATGACATCATGTCATCAAGAAATCACAATATGCTTTGTTTTTGGCAAGAAAAAAAACTTTTGTAAAAAGATTTTTTAAGGTAGGGAAGTTTAATGCATTCATCTGACATAAATTTATTACCTATAGGCCCTACATGCATGCATTCCTCAGACTTCTCACTGAATGAGGGTCACTGCCATCAATGTCAGTGTAAAATCAAGGTAATGTCCAGGCCACTATAAGGGGGGCAATACTACTCTATCCTACCTATACCAATTTAACCCTTTTTGAAAAGGTCCACTTCTGCCCTCAGGATCTAAATGATGCATCTAAAATACCCCTGAACTGCTCCTGGTGCTCAGGGCAGCATCCATAGTCATCCACAGGCTTCTTTTTGAAAAGGTGTGATATCCCCCCCCTCCTTCTTGAGGTGTCAAGGGAGATGTAAAGGGTACCTCCCCCCCCCAAGCTTACTCTCCACATCTTTGTCTGAATGGAACTCTATCAGACTCAACTTATTTGCAGATTCTAGAGTAAAATGCTGAGGTGACTCGATTGCTTTGTAAGGTCACAAATTGGAACTATGATTGCAATCGATGGTCTCCTGAGAATTTGTGATGCTTTCTGAGTTGTTTTTTTCTATTAGGCCACTCACTAAGTTCAGAGTGTTCTCCCTGAAATCTATTCCTAGTACACTTGTATATGGTTAAAGTTACAGATTAAATCAATACATTCAATATATCAATACATTCAAGCTCTTGAACTATATGATCCTTAATAATAACTGTTCTTGATTTTCTCTTCGCTGACAAGTGTACAACTTTCACTGTAAAGAAGGCAGACTATTAACTGTATTGGACTATTGATCTAGACAGTTTTTAAGCCCTTTTGTGACAGGAAATACTTGTGTATGATCACTACCATAGTACTCTGTGTATAACTATGTAATGGTTCGAGTTCTTATATAACTTCGGTTTAATTCGAGATATGTCAATATCAAGTAAAACCAGACAAGTTAGCTTGGGTTAGTGCAACTGGCACATAGCGGCCAGAGATCGCAGTGACCTCTGGTCCTACCAGTGGTAACCGCACCGATCGACCCGCCCTCTCAAATAGGGAGCTAACACTATATATAACGCTCCATGTGCCCCTACAACTACAAGGCACGGAAATGGTACATCCTGCATATAGGGACCCATACATTATATAAGCTGACAGTGTTTGGCATGTTTCTCTGTTCATTTGTTGATCAGTGCTAGTTTTTCACTTTGCATGCATGTTATCCTTTATTGGCAATTCACACCCACTATATGTCCCTTTGAACCATTTTAATTTGTTTATAGCCTATAGGCCTTCACTATTCATGCACTTTGTTGGGGGGGGGGGTATCTCTCTGCATGACGTCATGCTGAGGGGGGGGTCAAGTGTTGTATGATGAAACATGACAAGGGGGGGGAGGGGGGGTCAAAAATGGTCCAAAAATGCATGACGTCATTTGTACACAGCCCCCAATGGGGTGGGTATACAAAGGGAGAAACAAAGAAGTCATATGTAGAAGACAAATGAATTCTTGTGACAGCAAAGAGATGAGTTGTTGTCCTTTTTATAATAAAACACTCCATTTTGATGTATTCTCTTTCCTTTTAAACAAATTTCCTGTGATACTGTGAAGATGTTTGTATAAAAACGTTATTGTGGGAAGGTTGTCATAAAAGGGGGGGGTAAACTTGTGTGATTGTGTTGGCCCTGAGGGGGGCTGTCTCTCAGGGTGGATGACCACAGTATATGCAATGATAGTTTAGTTCTCTATTTATTTCGATATAAAATGGCCTAAATTCCATGGAAATAGCATGTAAATAAGTCATGTGACCAACAGTGGTGATCGAGACATGTTATACCACTGAGGGTATGGTGATCGGCCCTCTCTAGTTAAGTCTATATATGGAGAGCTGTTATTCACATTAAATAAAATGGTAAAGGTTCACGAGAATTGGTCTGGGCGAGGGTTATCTCACTCTGAACCTTTACATTTATCTTATGTTGTTTTAGTGATATATAGTGAGCACAAAATAATGATTTAATCCTATTTAATTGTCCTATACTTAAGGCTGGAGCAACTAGCCATGAAATACGAGAGTTATTGCAAGGGGGTGTGCAATACGGGGTTCCTTGGTTAAACCTATGGAGCCACAAATCCATACACAGGATGAAAATGAAATGCAGTATCAGAGGAATACTTAGCTCTTTTTGGTATGTGAGAGATACTTTATCCTTAATTACGCTACAGCCACAAATTCCTGTTACAGGAGATGTGGGATGACTCTCTGTTTCAGCCCAAGCCAAGATATCAAGGACACAGGTGCTTACAAGTCACACCCTCTGTCCTGATATGGCAAAGTTCCTGTCTGGATCTGTGCCAGTTCTCACAAAGTGGAAGATGGCTGTAAGTTGAAAGGTGCATGTGATACTTGGGAGTGATGAACACACTATCTGCACACCATCATGTCACACCACCACCCCTTGTGTCAGCTTTTTTACTACCATAAATACCGGCATGTTTATAAGCCAGGGCGGACTTCTCTGATCATCTCAGAGAAGGCCAGATGTGGCTTCTACAGGGGATCTCCAGATATGGACCATATCAAGGAATGGGACCTTTTCAGGCACAAAGTATGGTTTATAGCAACAACAGAAATAACATAAATTTAGAGTGTGGCAGGTGAAAGTGTGGCTTCTGTGGTGGATGCGCAGGGCTTAGCTGGTGGGTTCAGCTTATATGTGGGTTTATGGTACAACCACCTTTCCCCATGTACCTCCCTTTTTGCTTCTTTGCCTATTTTCTTTCCTAGCCATTTGCACCACGCTTCATTTTTTTACCAATTTCTCTTCTCCCTCCTTGATTAGAACTACCTCTTTCTTCTAAGCACTATTATGTCATTTCCTTTATGACTCTCACACAAGAGGACACCAAGCAGAGACGTTGCTATGGTGATGAGGAGATGCAGCAAGGGGTTCATAGGCATCTCCAGAATGGTGTATTCATTTGAATCTTATGAATTTATAAATGTCCATTCCTGCCTCTGCCTTCATACATAAATCCATGTGTTGTTATGGATTACACTGGCATCTGAAGTGAGTTATGTGTGTCATTCTCAAAGCAAATAGGAAGTACACATTGCATGTTCCTTTTTTATTTTACGGAGGTGACCACTTCTCAAAAAAGCTAGCGAATTTCTCAAATATTATAGAACACATCACCTTCTACAAGAATAGAAACAAGCCATTTACTCCAGAGTGAATTGAGATAAGCTCATTTATGAAAATTGAGACCATCTTAGGTTCTACACTTGAGAACTTTCTTGATAAAATATGTTTTGGCATGTCCCCATTTCCAGGAGATAATCACATTCCCAATTCATGGAGTGTTCACAAGACATGACTTCAGAAATTCCTGTGACCTTCTCGAGATCTTGTTCAGCAGGCACATATCTATAGGGAGCCTAAGTCTCGCGATAAACCATGTCGTAAAAAAAATTCTGATTTTGAACTAAAATGAACAATATTTCAATTGACCTGAAGGCCCACCATATATTTAATTTTTAGGATCAACTCCCCTTCTTTCAAAAGCTATCCAAGGCACAAAAAGATTTCCAGACCCTTCAAGCCTGCGAGCGATAATATGCTAGGCCCGGAAGTGAGGGCTCACATGACGTGACTTAGACTTCCTATACTGAGGGACACATCAAAAAGTTACAAATCTTGTCCATGCTTACCTGTTTACAACTATTCTTTCATAGAGTGACCATTTTGGATTTTGGGGGTTAAAAGGTCTGTTATTTTTTTATCACCCGCCAATATTAGATGGTATTGCACAGTCTTTTCACAAAGAAAGGGGTTAAATTCTTTTTACACTCCCCCCCCACCCAACCAGGAATCTGAAATAACCAGCAATAAATGAACAAAGCTCTTTTAAGATAGGTACAATGTAAAAGAAATAACTGTTAAATCTACCAGGGATCCTCATAAAACCAAACTGTGAACCACCATAATTAAAAACCACTGAACAAGAGTAGTATCTACAAGTAGCCCTAGGTGGTAGAAGGGGGTACACAAATGTACAAAGATTCTATGTGAAACAAATGACGGATGTCTGGCAACTTTGGGACAAGGAATGTGCCATTTTTTTCAACAATATTCTTTTTCAGTGTAGTGCCTTTCTATATCCATGTGCTGTGTTATGTAGGGGATCACCATGTGGAGGGTCAAAGACTAAGAACTTGATATTGAAATGGAAACTTTTGTACTGCCAGCTGTATTCTCTTTAACTCACAAAAGGATTTGCCAGATGGTTCCAATTCTATTCGGGCTTGTTTCTTTACTGAAATATGATAGTGTATTCAAATGCTTTCTATGAGAGATTGTTTGGTAACACGGTTAAAACGAGTTAGATCATGCATGGATCCGTATTCTAGCTTGAGAAATCTGCACAGGTTCTTCCTCCTATTCTGTTGGCAAGACCCTCCTGGGACATGCATACACAAAGGCAAAGATGGAGAACGCTACACCTTCAGGGAAATCAACAGTTTCAAGATTAAAGATGACTTAAACAAAGAAGACAAAGTAGAACTAATTCCTACGGGAAAGCTACAGAGGGCATCAATGTAAAATGGTCCATACACTTTTGATTTAAATATTTTACACTGCTAAATTACTATTGGGATTCGTATGATCCTCGATGAGCTTATATGCCCTATGTGGCACCTTATAGTATCTGCCTGAATCTACAAAATACTAGGGCTTCCCTAGCCCACTTAAAAGGGTCTTTTTCTCCCTCTTTCCTATCTCCTCAGGATGTGTGTGGTGCACAAATGTGCGGGCACTGACACATTCCTATGTGAAATAGTGTAATGTAGTTCTCGCCATGAATATGACCTTAGCTGTCAAAATGGCGTTGAACATCTATTACTCACTCACTCATCCACAAAATCCTAGCCAAGAAATAACCTCCAGGGTGCATCCTATATATATATGAGGTGAGTCTTAAAAATATGCAAGGCATTGGGGTGCTGTGGTGGCGGCGCTGCGGTCTACTTGAGTTAGCCGGGATGAGACAATGAGTCGTTCCTAACTCCTAAGTGGGTCCAAGCGATGTCACTCTGATCGACTACACACCCTGAGAAGAGGAGGAAAAATACGCCATATTCATTGGAAATTGTTATTATTCTTGGATAATACAATTTTGATTCCAGATAATATGGTTTTGGAGGGTGATTAATAAAGACTGACTATGGAGAATTCCCATTAAGAAACTAACAAATTCAAAACTATTCAAACTAAAAAATATAATCCAAAGAGTAATGAAAGCTATTCTATTCGAACAAACCTTTCACTATTATTCTCACAAAGTTTCATCATAATATTATAGTTTACTGTACTGCTTTCTGGAGCTTCATTGTAGAAATTACACTATATCACAGTACAGTTTATATGGATTGCTGATTTAACAGTCAATCTTTAGAGTGCATTATATATTTGTACGCTATAAAATCTTCAGATTACCTTCAGCTGTTTTATTACCACTCTGTAATGGCAAATCTCATTCCAAGGCCAATTGTGGCCAGTGCCCGTTCCTAACTCCATCCATAAACAGTCACTAAGTTTGCCCTCCTCCCCACTTAGTCAGTGTGAAGGGTAAATCTATCTTCCCAGACTTTACGCACTTCCCATCACATCTCATTTATCTACTCTAGCACTGGGTCATGCATGGTCACAGGGATCTTTTTTGAAGCTAAAGAAATCTTTATGGCTTAGGTGAAAAAGGAGTTCTATAATGATAGTTCATGATTAACAATATACTTTATTTCAAGATGCTGGACAAATTAAAAAGAATGCGTTCGAAGAAAAGGATATAAACCCTAAGGTTACGGTTTTCTATCCACA
The DNA here is from genome assembly GCA_949317995.1 of Acholoe squamosa. Lineage (NCBI taxonomy): Eukaryota > Metazoa > Annelida > Polychaeta > Phyllodocida > Polynoidae > Acholoe > Acholoe squamosa. The sequence continues at coordinate 109,425,011 of OX439036.1, read as the reverse complement.
AGCTCTGCTTTGCCTTGAGATATAATTATTACCAGGAGGGTACTTCTTCCATAAACAAACTCACATGGCATTGCTAGTAGCCTGTCCTTCAATCTAAAAGTATATAGCTGCTCAAAAGATGGTACACCGTCTACCACTATTACATCCTTACAACCTCCCTAACCCCAACCACCCTCAATCCCCACCAGCCTCCCCTTAAAGTCAGCCCCCAGTTACCGGTACCTTAACACTTTAAGGGCCACTAATACATTAATGCCCATTGGTCATCATGATGCATGAATGCTAGCCCTGGTGAGGTACTCGCAGGTCAAGCAGACCCTACAGGGTTGACACATTCCCGTAAGGTTGATATGATGCACCGATGAATTGCTGGTGAGCAGTCTTGCCAGTACTTTATTAGTGCATCATGACAACCAATGGGCATGATGCACTCCTGCATCAGCAGCCCTTAAAGTGTAAGGTCAGCCATAAAGTTAACAGCACCTTAAGGCTGTTGCCTCCGGTCCGTCTGAGCCCGGATCAATCCCCTAACATGGTTGGCCTCTCTCACTCAGAGGTTTGATTTCCAATTTATGTCAAGCCATCACCACACTACCATACAGAAGGCGTAGTTCTGTTTGCACTATGATGCATTACGAGTGGTGCGATGAGCAGGTCTGTAGGTGGCCATGTTGGAAAATCAGTTGTGGATTTAATTCACAGTGGATGAAGGTGTGCATGCCACCTCCGTTTCACTTGAACATAAGACCTGATTTCCATACTTTGAACTCTAAATCTTGCTCCAAAATAGTTCCATATGTTCCATATCCTAAATTCACTATAAATTGAGATTTCCATGTTCACTCCTTTGTCATTGATGGTCATTACTGATAGAGTTTACATGGTGACATCACACTGGGGGTTTCCTAAATAGCTTAGATCGACCATCTCCTCTGGATGTAAATGTGACTGAGCGCCAAGACTTTGGACTAGATGTAGGACCTGCATTCAAACACTGTAAAAGATAACTATTAAATCTACCTGGGATCCTTATAAAACTGAGCAGTGAACCATCATAATTGAAAAGCAATGTATCAGTGTAGTTTTTACAAGAAGCCCCAGGTGGCAGTATGAAAATAACAACAGATCTCTGGCAACTTCCGGCAGGGGGATGTGCCTTTATTTCGATGACACCTTTTTTGCAGTGCAAGATATGGCTTCCTTTGGCTACTATGGTTTCTTGTCTGCCAGACATTTTTCCATTAAAAGAGTGCTAGTACCGAGGATTGACATAGAAGCAAACATAAACAAGTTAACCCTTTCATACCAGGCACAGACTTTACCTCATTAATCATATGCTGTTCAATTAGAAGACCCTTGTGACTCTGCTTTCTTGTGTTTATATATTCTTTCTTTCCCCCTCCGTGGTTAATTGCTACTATTCATGTAAATTATTACTTCAACCTTGACTTCTGTATAGCAGATGACATGCATTTAGATGACATCCAGATCAATACTTAAAAACTATTTTCCAAAGATGTTTAGACAACCAAAAAGAGGCACTTTATTCATAAGTAATTCAGATAAATGCTCATATCTAAACACACCAACCGATCCAGATTTTCTACTATTGCTATTAACCATAGCATCTGGCCCTTCAGTTTAAGTCTCTATTGTACCGATAGACCACACTGAGAAGTTAAGAAGTCATCTAGATATGGGACACAGCAGCTGCCTATAATGGCGCTATGTGGTATTAATCAGGCTGATGGGACTTTACATAAGTATGCACTATATTTCCCTTATACCACAATTGAGGCAGCTGGATACTAATAGGAATAGACGCCTGGGCATTATCATATTTCCTCTCTATGTAGACAAAGGTAGACTCTCCAATTATCTTCCTCTTAGTCACCGTGGCGTCTTATGTCTTGAAGAGGGATGTGTCTTGGACAGTCCTTAAAGACATCAAGTCTGTTGTGGATAGAATATGGATGTTAGCATCTAGAATATAGATAACCATATAGAATGCTCTTGTATCTGCCCATGTCTCCATCTCAAACTGTTAGGCCAAATAAAAAAAAAGGTGTGTTTCCAGTGACCCGACCAACCCTAGCAAAACAGGACCATAACAACAATACCAATAGAGGTACAAAAATGGCAGACCAGTTTTTGACAAGATCTCTATCTGCTGATTAAACCAATATGCCAGTGTTCATAATACACTTATTATTTGTTTGGCTTAGGCCATGTTATTAAAATCATAAAACACATCTGATGAAGGACACATAGTCCTTCATCAGGTGTGCTTTAAAAATTAGGTAGGGCAGATTTTTTTTTTAATTTTGTGGTTTATAGTAAGACTATAAATAACAACACAACTAAAGTTCCAACTTGGTTTATAAATGTGGCGTTTTATTAGGAAGGAAATGAACCAACAGTTTCGGCACTATGAGGCCTTAATTTTGTTAATTTTTTTCAACTGCTTCAAACACTCGTGCTGAGGGGTCAAAAGCCCCCCAAAAAACCCCTTGAAAAATAATGACCACTACCTTACATATTTTCGGACTATTGTGGCCACATATCCTCTCAGATTAGCCTTGAAATTGTGTTTCTTTTTTATTCATAATTTGCCTAAAATATCCCCCCCCCCCAAAAAAAAAAAAAAAAAAAAAATCCGACCTACCCCTAGCAATTCAGTTCATGTTTCTGGAAAAACACATCCTACAGCCCTGTCCCAATCCCTCCATCATGATGCTAATCTGTCTTCATACACCAGTAAGACATCACTGGCACCTGCCATATTGCTTATCTATATGGGGTCTCAAAATTTGACAGGCACTCTTTGTGTATGTCACTTGGAGTATTCGCCTGTGAAGGTATACATAGTGGGTGTACAATATTTTAGAGAAAAGTAATTCCTGCTCCACTATTAGTAAATTATACTAAATCTGCAGATGGCCACATAATCCCCAAAATCTGAGCTTATCTTTAATTATGTTTGCTGGATTAGGGGTGTTTGTATGGCATTTAGCCCAATGATATAGCATGTTTAACATAATGTTTGTAGGAAAAGTACCCTGTCCTGTCTTTGTTTCCCTGTATCTATACTTCTCTCTCTCTCTCTCTCTCTCTCTCTTTATCTCTCTTTCTCTCTCTTTTCACTGCACTTTGATGGAACAGGAGGATAGAATAGTATGAATACAGTTAAGGGAGGCCATCCGAACATGTTCTTTTGAATTATTCCCTTTCCTCTAGGGGTGTAGCTGATTGAAAACAGCTCTTGTTACAAAGACAAACAGCCGTTAATGCACCAAGATGAGCTCATGGGCAGTCACTCACTGATTTACTGGTAAATTTCACTTTCTATACTTGCTGCAAACAGAATGAAAGCCAAAAGCTAAGATTGTTAATCTTGCTGAATTGCATGGCCTCTAACCTTACACTATTCACGTAAAGGGCAACACAGGCATCTTATTTAAACAGATAGGTTGTGCCTTACAGAATCTGCAGGCTTGAAGTCAGGATATCCCCTACCCTACAGACAAGGATAAGATACTGATGGACAGTGCTAAACTTCTCAAGAGCAAGTGTTAGCTGCGCATTCCTTCAACCAAGGCTGTGGCCTGTACACAACTCATAGAAATCCTTTTGTACAAAAGAAATTAATCGGCAACATTATTCAAGCGACAAGATGGCCAACTAATCTGTCGACCAGACACTCCTATTCTGCAGAAGAAGCAAGGTGGTATTCAGTGGAGCAGTAATCTTCAACTAATTAGGAGAGTTCTTGGGGATCTTAGTTTCTGTCAAGAGCCAATTAAACTTTGCAGCAAGCTTGTCGTTCACTGCATAGTTTTACAAGGATCCCTGGTAGATGCAGCAGTTATTTTTTACAGTGTGGATCCTGGGCGTGTTAGGGTTTGTACCCTGGTGAGTCATTGAGTATACTATATTCCCATCTTTTCTGTTTACTATAGGCCTTTCTTACACACTAACATATATACAACATATACTATCCCCTATCCCATCCTTGCTTCCCCCTTGGCTTCTGGTCTGGTGACTACAGTGACATCTGTGTCCTCTGTTTGATACTGGAGCTAATGAAATGCCACACCTCTATTTCACACTCCTGGCTGGCGTGAGCCCTGGCTGGCAGGGTGGTAGGCTAGCTGGCCATCTTCACTCACACACATTATATAGATCTATGTAATCCTATACCTATATTTGATATACCCTACTGTCACCCCTTATCCTATAGCTGGCTTTCTGGTGACTTTTGATAAAAATCGACATCTGCTCTTATGGAAGAGTGTGCAGGTTAATGCCATACAATATACCTCACTGAATTGTCCCTGCATTGCTGGATATATACATGGCTGATGACACATTAGTTGTATGGACTTACCTAGATAGGTTTCCAATCATTATATAATATATTCCATGGCCATTGCTTGATGCCGCTCAATGGGAAATAAGTTGAATTTTCCTTTTGCATTGGCATTTTACATGTACCATAAGGTGGTAATTTAAAGGAATCGAGGATCTGATAAGGTGTACCAGCAATGTACCCACTGACGGCCAAGGCTAAGTGCCCAGATTTATAAGTCTCTAAAGCGGTTATTCCACTGCCGTTGGTTGGCCGAAATTTCACTAATGTGTTTGATACTTTTGCAATATCAAAAATAATCAGATTAGCAAATATTTGCCTGACCGACGGCAGTGGAATACCTGCTTAACCAGACCACAATCACAGGATTTCGTCCAAGGTGTGGGAGGCAAACGAAGAGTCTAGGAGATAAAGATATGTATTTGCACCAAATTACAGGCACCCCGACCTGTGTAGAGGTAAATCACAAGGCCCAGGGACTAGGAGGTCAGGATGCTGAATCGGCAGGGGCGTAGGCAAAGGCGGGGGGCAGGGGGGCCTGGGCCCCCCAATCACAAAGGAGGTGGGGCCTGACTATGTCTGGGCCCCTCCGAAATTTGCCAAGAATTCCTTATGAATTTGATGAGAAAACTTTCCTCTCAAATCAGATTAATGTTATTTGTGACATACAATAAGATGTAAAGTTATGTAAATCCTTGAGCTACACAAACTGTTAGCAAGCACTTTACTAATTATATACACTTCTCTATGTTTGATCTTGGGTGAAATGACCTTAATTTCAATCAAGGTCAATCACAACCCCCTTAACGATAGTCCATAAATGTAAATTTATGTGCCCTTATAATGTGAATAGCCCTCGTCTGTGATATATTGGCATTTGTGATAGAATAGGTATATCCTTTCTATATCCATTTTCAGACCAAATTGTGACCTTTGACCTTAATTTTGACCTTGTTCCAACCTAGATACAGGAATACACACCCTATATTCGAAATCTGCACTATCAAATTACCCATAATTACATATTCATGCCTCATATCTTGTGATGCTTTCAACACCAGGACATTTTAAAATATTAACATTTGAGCTGGTTGGCTCCCCAATTATTATATGTAAGGTTTCATGTTATATCTAAAGCTTGGAGAAGGAGCCCTGAAGGTTGGTTGACCAATGTTGAATCCTTTCAGAAATTGGAGACAGTTTCCTATATGTGTGATGTCCTTAATCTGATCCCTCACACATTTCCCTGACAGGTAGATCCTATTGTGACATACCACAAGATGGCAATGTAGTATGGTAAGGAAATTTGTGGCTTCATGGCAATGACAGCACTCTTACCTATTCGTTGCCATACCTTATCCATTGTCCTGTGTGGGAAATATCCAGAAGGTCCTTGAAAAGAAGATGTATACGAGGTACACTGCAAAATGAATGCTGAGAGTAACGATAAACAAGATAAACAGAAAGTAGTATCATATTCCTCATTTACTTAATAGATACCTGCAACCCAAAACTAACCATTGAAGCAAGCAGTTTATATTTCTACACACTCTTTGGGAAATGCATAACTAGATTATTAAAATGACTCTGACCTATCCCATACCAAAAATAAAAATTGATCTCAGTAAAAGCAAAAGGAGAGTGATATTGCCATTCTGATTAAAATTATCCTCAACATAAAAGATAACCTAACATGTGCAGGTGTTAGGTTTCATGCAATTATGCAATTGAAATAACTATTTTGATGAGGTGAGGTTCACCTAAATAGAGTGCAGAAATTATTCTGAAAAATTAGTGTAGTCTCATGGAGCCATCCAGTATTAACCAAGTACACATTCTAAATTAATTTGATCTATACTCCAACCTGAGGGGCCACAAGATGATTCATATTGATGTTATTGATATCCGCTGGCCTACCTCCATGTAGCAGTAACATAACCATAACTCGCACATAGAAGGTACCTCTCCTTTAAATCAGTATATTCCTTCCATAAATTGTCATTTTGGTATACCAATGAAAATTAGACTATACTCTCCTAGTTTATCTATACAATGCTTGACAAAATCTTTGCATACAAACTTGCTACATTCTGACACTTCTGCTATGTCAACCACCTACAAACAGCCATTTTCATGTACTACTTATTAAAAGGCTCCCTTCTAAAATATGCCCTTTCTGTGTACTGCATGGAGTACTGTCATTCAAAATGGGCCATTTTCAAAGAGAAACTAGGCACACTCTATGAAATACTGTTGAATCTACCAGGGATCCTTGTAAACCTGAACAATGAGCCACCATAATTGTGTTGCAGTGGAAGTGTAGTTTCTACAGTTCGGTAGCACATTATACACTGTGGTACAAGGAATATCTGCTAGAATAAAAAAAGATCTCTGGCTTTTGGACAAGGATTCCACCATTATTTCAATGACATCTTTCTTTACAGTGCATACAGGATGCCCTTATCTGGGATTAATAAGGGAGTGACCATTTATTGTCAGCAAGGGCTGGTGGTTGTGAGGGTGATAATAACCATTCCCCTTGATAGCACTAATGAGCAGTTCTCGTGAAAGAATGTACATTCCATTCCACTGAATATCTTGACACCTGTTGGCAGAGGCAACCAGACTGGTAGATAGGATATTTGTACCCAGTAGCTAATTTACTATCAAGGCGTGTAAAGCCCGGACGTTAGGTGGATTAAACTCTGCTTTCACTTTATGTAAATCACTTTCTGTGGAGATAAAACGGATAGTGATAGAATGGATGCTATTTGAGGTATTTTAGTGTGGAAGGGGAATGGAAGGGCCCTAGCCTCTTAAAAGCCACTAATGCAGGAGTGCATCATGACCATTGGTCGGCATGATACACCAATGAAGTGCTGGTGAGACTACTCGCCAGCATTTCATTTGGAGCATTAATGCATCAGCGGCCCTTAAAGGAGATTATACTATGCAAAAGAGTTTTTTTTGTCCAGAATTTAGGTAGAATAGGCCATAGAGGTTAGCTGGTATTGCCGAACCATTGCTTAATACTACTATCCCCAGCACTTCATAATAGTGATGCATGCTTTTAAAAATCAATCTGAATATTGGGCTACCTAAACCAAAATAAAAACCTCCCATTCTCCCAAGCTAGAAATTCAAGTTGATTAAATGGGCGTATGGAATTCATCGTAGACACTGACATGATATTGATAATATAGCCAGAGGTGCAATCTCTTGTATAAAAAGGCCATCCCCACTTCTCAAAAGGATATAATGTGATATATTGTATATTATGATGAATATATGTTCTCTAGATTACCAATTTTCCCATGGCCTCTTACATGGCATTCTAGACCCTGACCTTCATCACTTGTCCATTACTTAAAAAGAATTTATATGATATTAGATCTCACATTTAAACCTCAGCTGAGCACATCCTAAAAGGTTGTGTTAAAACACCATTCCAGCTGGATCCCTGCAAAGTATTCTGATCATGTTGAACAGAGTCTTAAATTAAAGCTTTTTCCTCATTCTCTTTCATCTGTTTTTATTTAAAACATCTTCCTTCTTTTCCAATTAAAGTATCCCTATACAAGATCGGATTACAGTCAAGTAGAGCGGAGGGACCCAACACCTCCCTGTAATAGTCTAAAGCCTCACAGATAGAAATATTCATGGCATGCCTCGTAAAGTACTAAACCTTCCACTCAGTGCCTTTGCCTCAACATGCCTGCCAGCCATCTTGAATGTAGTGACCCAGCAACATATATGGCCCTTCACACCTACTTCACTCAAACTAGCCGCAATAAGATGCAAAAGGATCAATATAAGTTGTACGGGTTTATATATGAGTGTTGCAGGTTATCTTACAGTGGCAGCCATCTTGTCCATAAACTTCCTGTGAGTTATGATAATGAATTTGTTGTGAGCATGCAAAAAGCTAGTGTCTACTATATATACTGCCGCTCTCCATAGGTGCCAATGAAAGATGACTACGGGATGGGCTTTACTCCATAGCACTAAGCAGCCAAAGTCTATCCCTATCCCTTACCCTGACTGGGACCCTCTCTGCAGAATACCTATTGGAAGACCAATAGCTGGACCTATCAATAATCTCCAGGCACCCTGACTTGGGTGGGGGATGTTAGTGCAGTGCCCCTCCAAAACTGAAGAAACACTTGGCTCCCTTGATTAATCCCACTGTAGGATCTTGTCAAAATGGGAAAAAGCTGTTTTTTCGAAGCAGTATCTCACCTAGAGTACCATACTTTTTTTCTTATTTCTTTTTTTTTTTTGTGTTGCACATAGGTATTCAGGAAGCAATGCACCAGAACGATGTTATCCAAGCAATCATACAGTATTGTAGTAAAAACACTAGCTGGGTGGCTCTAATTGAGTGAGTGGAAGTTGGAGAGTAAAGCAGGGCGTCTCTGTTATAGTCAACTAAATCTGGAGGCCATTTTTTAAAGCACTACGCCTGCACACAGTCACTACAATTTAACACCCTAAAAGTGTCAGTGATTATAGTACATTACCAATACTATTGGGAAATACAATTTGAAAGTGAGTAATCGTAGCATGTGAAGAAATTACCTCTGGAGCTATTTAAAACCCTTTATCTTTCCAGCAATAGCCCTCTAGGCTATTTGAAACTTGGCACTTGCTGAAGGCACTCCCTTCAACCCATTGCGGGACTCCTGGTGGAACTGTTGTTTGGGGTCAGGCTCCACAGGTTGTCAGCTGTAAATACTGATAGGGTCATGTCAAGCCTCGATCTGGGACCGGAAAAAGGGCAGGCTGACTGGAAGTCAAGATTTCACAGATAGCTGGTGTTCAGGCGGCTTAGCCACAATGATTGCTCTCTGTCTTTTGTGGCCACATAGAATTTTAGAGTGGAACACGACTATGCTCTTCTTCCAATGTAACTTATTCTGGAAGTTGTTCAGCAATAGATAGGCATGCGACATATACACTGTGATAAATGTAAGATTCATTCAAGTAATTTTTTAGACATATTATTTTACACTTTTTGTTAAAGCCATCAGGTTATTTCATAGAATAACACTGCTAAGACGAGACATGATGAGTACTTTGTCCCTGCATATATCACTCATCCTATTAGCTCCGATGATTGACACCAGAAGCAGTTCCCTCCTCTTTGTTAGTTATTTGTGTGTTTTGGACTCAAATTGGCTCAAAAAGAGAGGGTGCCCCATCTTTTTCCGAATTCTGGATCTGCCACAGGCCTGGAGCATACTATACTGATTGCTTTTCTTGCACCCACACCCCCTCAGAACAAATTGAAAGCAAATGATAAAGCAAGCATTGTCTTAGAGGTAACATAGAGTAGGGACACCAATCTACAAGGTGCTGATGTAGATTTATTGGGGTCTTTGTAGAGGGGAGAAATTCCCTAACCTGAGTAGTGCTCATCTAGCTGTAATGTCTACCTCAGGTGGCCAGTAATCCCACAGGCACAGTTAAACAGTGAGCCCTTGTCACAGACTCATAACAAGCATGGCTGGCTGACAGGATGATACACTCTAAGAAATTGTTGAGTATTACAGTTTAAGATTTACCCGACTAGATGTTTGTAGGATGACCTCAAGTTGATCTGTAAAATGGGGTTATGTCCTGTAAACCCCTTGAGCAGCTCTTCTCTTTGACCTCACTCCTTATGCTATCTTAATTTTTAAAGCATTGCTTTTACTACCTTAAAGATGATTGTGCACTGTAAAAAATGTCATCAAAATTATGGGGATCCCTGGCAGATTCAACAGTTATTTTTCACAGTGTTCCAGCCCAGAGCCATCGAAGGTTCATTAGCTTTATTCTGAGCACACTTGAACCAGAGATGAACCCTCACAATTGTCATGTTACCACGGCAACCCACTTACTTTCTAATCAAGTCTGACCAGTGACATCATAACTACTTCCTGTCCAGCCGATGAGGTCATAAGATGCCATTACCCATCACAAGGAAAGGGATTGTGGGTAATCTGGGGCCCCCCTTCAGCTTGAGCTCTTATTCAATGGTCCAACCGGAAGCTTTGCAGTGCACTGACCCCTGTCATCACCGTACTTCAGGTCTGTGGAAGATCTTGTTGTGTATTTGAATGGGAAATGATTCCTAATAGGAAGACAAGACTTTGGTCTGATAATGATGTCAAAGCCTTGTGAATTACATTAGAAATTTGTCGTCCTGAAAGTAATCTGGGGTCAAGGACCAGGCAGGGTTCTGTCTATCGTTCAGGACATGTCCATATTTTACTTTAAACGTCTTCCTGTTGCAAAACTACATACATATTCAGCTATATTGGGGAAGGGAGCAGGCAAAATGCAAAGAAATTGTAAATGAAGAAAAATAAATAGAAATCTAATTTAGTACATCTGTATATATATATAAGTGCCAGCAGCTTTTAAATCATCTGAAATGCCATTCAGATAGTCGACTGACATGTTGCACTGAACCAGTGTTTGAGGCTGTTAAACGTCATCAAAGAATTATAAATGTTTATAAATCATGGCCACCTAAAGATGGCAGACTACACTACCCCCTGTTGTGGACTAAATAAATGATGGTGTTATCTCCATACAACAAGCCATGTGCCATAGTGCCATACTCACTCATAAAGACCCACATATAACAGAGGGATCCCTGTCATAAGCAATGGATGGTTTTATCTATGATAGGCAGTAGAATGGATTGTGGCTTTATTAACTAGAAATCAATAATAGTGTAAAGGATATATTGATTACTTCTTTTCCTTCACATAGTAGAATGATGTGTGCTTGTTTGGATAATAGTTCCTTTATCTATAATTAATAGAGGATTCCTATACTGTAAAAACAAACGTAAAAAGATGTCAAAATAATTATGATTGCCTGGCAACGTTCGGATGAAGCTTTTGTTATTTTCCCAAAGATTCCACTTGTCACACAGTGCTTTACTATGGGGCTTCATTGTAGAAATAACACTGTCTCTGTCAAAAACAGAGTGATTCACTGTAGGCCTACAATATACAGGGATGCATGGTAGATTTAGCAGTCATTTCTTAGAGTGTAGATTGTTTTGTTTATACAGATTGCTGTTCCACCAGAAGAGGCAAGCACCTTTTTCATAATTGAAATTGCAAAATAAATTGTTTAAATTAGGATGGCTAGAGGTGGAGGAGGGAGATATGTGTCTGAATCTCCTGTAGAGTAATGTAGCATACACTGTATGCCTACGTAAAAAACATACTTTGGCATTTGATACTGCGAACAAGACATTGCTACTTTAAAAGCTGTCTGGACCAGAATACCATAGGGATTAGATTACTTAATTGCAATTGAAGAGAGCTGCAATTGGAGAGAGCCTTTCACATATGACAATGATGTGTGCAATATTACTGTACAACACTCAACCTTCTCAGTTCCCTTTGCAATGATAAAAGCCTTGAAGATTCTTACCTTACCATCTCAATTTTTCAGCCAACATGGAGACATTGATTACTTTATTACCTTAATACCTTTGTATAAGATGACCTCAAACCCATGGCAGACATATAAGGTGCACATGGAGCCATATCTTTTGGCAATTTGATAGTGTTCTTTTTTATAAAATCCTCCCATATAAGACACGCCCCCAAAATAAACTGATTCTATGAGGCCCCAAAAACACAATGTCCCCCTCAATGGACACCTGGTCATCACTGATTCAGTAATAGGTATTGTGTCACATTACGCAGAAAGGCTCATGGTTAGGGTAGGGATTATAGGGTTAGTAAATCCCATCTATAAATCTTTGTAGTAATAAAGTTCAATTTAGTGGGACAACCTTGTCCATGCCTTTTGAGTAGCAGAACATATCTTGAAATACTATGAAGATTGTAATTAACTCAGTTATCTTTCTGTTTTCTTCCAGTGCCAAGGCCATATACGACGAGCTATTCTTCAAGCGCTTCCGTGTCAGCGTCACCAATGATGGTGTTGTTAACTGGGTCCCCGGTGGAAAGTTCATCACATCTTGCCAGCTGGACATCACTTATTACCCCTTTGATGACCAGGAGTGTCACATAGACCTTGTAGACTGGGCCTACCATGGCCTCCAAGTCAAACTAGTCAACGGCTCCTCAAGTATTGGACTTGACGCTTTCACGGAAAGCGGTGAGTGGGAGATTCGGAACACGGTAGCCCAGAGTAGTGATCAGTATTATGAATCAGACCCAGGGGTTCCCTTCCCACGTGTACGGTTTACGATTTATCTGCGGCGTAAACCGATGTTCTACACGATAAATATCATAACGCCATGTCTGACTATGTCGCTCTTGGCGTTACTCGTGTTCTACCTGCCTCCGGACTCAGGTGAGAAGGTGTCATTGGGAATCACTGTCCTCCTGTCCTTCTCCGTGTTTCTGCTACTGGTTGCTGAGAACGTACCCAAGACCTCAGAATTTGTACCACTACTAGGTAAGCCATTACAGAACTTTCATGAGATTATGTTATTTCAACAACTGTTCAGTAATCCTTAGACCAGAATTCCATTGAGCCTCTGTCAGCTATCTATGATATAGGATTTCTATGGCCCAATTGGCTGATAGAGTGAATTTTGGATCTAGGATTTGTAATGAATTAGTAAACTAAAAGTATTTGAATGTATAGTGATTTGTGAGGGAGTGCAAGAGATTCCTGATTAATATGTTAATTCAATGAGTTTGTTTTTTTGTGCAAGAAATATTGATATTGATGTCCTTTTCTATAGACAGGAAGGTGAAATTATTATTATACCAACTGCATTGTATGTTAGTTGCATAAAATTTATAGTTTTATTTCGCAGAGCTATAGCTATAAGATAAATATACTAGCCATAAATGAATATATGCCCTGGCCCACTTGTACCTTTAGTATGCATTAAGACCATTAACCTATGAAGGCAGGCCAAGTTCCTGTCTATATTAATGTATCTTTCTCTCTGCACTCTTATAACAACACATGTGTAATGGTTTGTTTTACCAGTTAGGGGGTTTCAGTCTTGTTATTCGAAAGAAACACAAAGACAGTATTCCAAGTGTATGCCAACGAGTTTTATTTGGGTCACACTTTCCGGCTACACTGTTTGATATTCTGAGGGAAGCAATATTACTACATGTGTAATATACGGAGGCCTACCTTGCCTCTGATGTAGCAGGTGAGCTTGGGGCTTTATATAGGTACCCCAGGGTATGTCGCCAGATGTCCCATAAGTCCGGATCGGTGCTGCCAATTATCCGAAGCCTCAGGAATACCAGGCGACAGGACTCACCCACCCCGCCAGACGGCACCAAATACTACCGGTATAACTATATGCCTCTACACATGTAATAATTACTGCATAGCTTAGGATGCAATTTGTAGACTACCTCTCACAGGAGATTTTAGCTTTGATATTGATAGGTAGAACGTAGAAATAACAACTGCATGAAGAGTAAGATGAGTTAATGTTGCTATGGATACAAAGAAAACTTCCGCAAGGGATTGTCCTTAGTATGAGAAACTCTCAGCAAAATACAACATATGAGAAGGACTTCCCCTTAACCAATTCCAGGAAATGACATTATATGTAGATATTATTCTTCCATTGACAGCAAAAATATATGTTCCTGTTTATTGCCAATAAATGTTTCGTCCTTGAACTTCACAATGAAAAGAGGAAATTGCCATCCTCTTGGAAAGCACTACAGCTGCCCTAACAAACTCTATAATGATTGCTACACAAGGGCTGATTTTTTAGAGCAGTCATTTAATGGGGAAGTGCCTACAATTGCTGGCACTAACTTAATGGTTGTTAAATCATACACTGCAAAAATGGTGTTTAGATCCTAAACACAATTCTAAACATATTCTTGCAACGTTTTTGTAATCACATTAATTTCCTAAACATGTTTAGCCAAACAATGTGCTTAGCTCAAGTGTTTAGAAATGTAGGTGTTTAGGTTAAAACTTTTGTGTTTAGATATATGAATTTTTGTGTTTAGGTGTTTAAGAATTTTTGTGTTTAGATGTTTAAATGTTTTGATGGAGAGTTAAGGTTTGCAGACATGTATGCATTAAAAAGAGATATATTTTTTTTCTCATTTACTGGGGGGGGGCATCAGCAGGTATTTACTTGTCAAAGTCTCCAAAGATGTCAGCCACAGCTATATATGTGTACATATATTACACATTGCATCAGAATGAGAGACTTGAGAAAGTTCAACAGCTTGGCAGGAGGGACATTGGCTTATCTATTCCAGAATAACATCAAATAGGTGTCAGTCATGGAGTTTATTGATTATTTTATGGTAATAATGGTGGCATGAGGTGAATCTAGTCAATTTTCTATTGCCCTTTCTATTCACATGACATTCTATGAAATGAAACCATGATAAACATGGGATTTGGGGACATTTGTCACAACAATTGATTATAACTGTGTGCAGATAGTCCAGTCAAAGGTAGTGCTGCTATCTGGTGTGGATTCAACATCCAAGTATCTAAACATATTGATGTTTAAATCTAAACACCTATTATTCAACTGTCTCAACTCTAAACATCTAAACATGTTTAGTGTAAATGTTTATGTAGTTAGAATAAAAGTGTTCATTTCCTAAATGTGTAGTCGATGAGACACCTAACTGACCTATGTGATTAGGTTTTAAACGAAGGAAAGACGAAGACAGTATTCCGAGTGTATGCCAACAGGTTTATCAAGTACACCTTTCGGTTACCCTATAAATGGTAATTAGGGAATCATGTCATTACATGTAGCATGTACGGAGGCCTACATGGCCTCTGATGTAGCAGGTGAGCACAGGGCTTTTATATGGATCCCTATAGGTTTGTCGCCAGGTGTCCCATGGACCCAGATAGGTGTTGCCACCTATCCGGAACCTCAGGAACACCAGGCAACAGGTCTCACCCGCCACGCCAGATGATACCAGATATTACTAGGATAACTATATACCTCTACAGTATTATTGAAAAACAGGTTGATCAAAATTGTCTACACGTGTCAACCAGTTGGCAACATTAGTTCACCTTGCTGTGCCCACTGGAGTATGTTTCAGAATGGTCACTGATAACCAAATGACTCTATAATCACCACTTTCAGATACTAGTAGGAAGTAAAACTATCTAGTACAAATGAAATTGTCCAATGTGATAGTACAAATAGTCCTACACAATGTACAATAGCACTGCTTGTTCTATACTTGTAAATAGTCTGGGGTCTTGTCCAGGAATCTGTATGGTTTTGTGTTGTGCAATTGAAAGCTGCAATCATAGTTGTATAATCATACAATTTTGTGATCAGAAAGCGCCAAATTGTTAATCCTTCTGAAACATATCCCTGGGCTGTGCAGTATAACATTTACTAGACACTTGAGACTGGTTCTTATAGATCCCCGAATGACGGGCTATTCATAGCATGGTCCTTTCACAGCTGACAGCTTTAAACTGATCCTCCATTTAGAACTGTTTCCGTTTTTTCTCGTCGATATGTAACTCTCTCTTCAAGACCGCTCAAATTTCTCTCATTCTCTCTCTATTTTTCTTCCCCTCTCTGCTTTAATATTTCAATCATTAATTCCATCCGGTTTCTTACTATTTTCAATACTGTGCTTAGCTCTCTTCATAACCAGATTTTTGTTGTGGTGTTTCTTTACATCATTGATTCTTAAATTTGGTGGGAGTCAAATTCATGTGACTGTTTAAAAGAATTCCCTTTAAAAATCCCACTTCTACAGCTATAGAGGTAGTCATCTTCTCATGGTAGTCAACCCCCATGTACACAGAATATCTCTGAAACCCACTTGGGTGTCAGCTCCTCTTATATCTAGGCATCTTCAACTTCCCGCTGTGCCAGCACAGATAAGTGTCGTCCTTTCTCAATTTTTTGATTCTTTCCCATGATTTCTGTTTTCCTACCTATCTTATTTCTGAGCAGACTTCACTGCATGAGCTAACTCTGAAGTTTTTACTTCTCTAAATACTAGTCGTTGATATCCTCTCATGTTTCCTTTTACTACGGTCAACTTACCCACCTTTCTTTATCTCCTCACTAGTTCCTGCTTATTGTGACCCTACACCCTAAATTTGGCAGTACTTAAATTTGAAGTAATGGTTATATGGCCTAGATTCAACATTGAGCGCAGGTTGATCAATATTGATCAATTTTTAGTGATGACTTAAAGGCGTAGGTTAAAGCTTTACTGCATCTACTAGAAAAGAATAAGTGACGTGGTATTCCTTCTTCGTAAATTTGATGTATGATTCAGAATTCAGTTAGTGTCTCTCTGTTCCGAGGGAATTCCTCTCCCGCTGACACACTCAAGGAACGTCACTATCTCTTTTTCTAAACCATTCCATTTCCCCCTCATTGAAACCTGAATATCTCTCAAGGGGAAACCAAGGCTTTTTCATCCACTTTGAGTGAGAAAGGACACCCAAGTAGAGGAAGTGGTTTGCTTTTAACTGAAATGGAGCTGATCTTTGAGACAAGTAGGTGTCACTACTGGTATCCGGGTACCAGGTGCAAGATGAGGCTGAATGAAACTCAGGAAAGGCCAGAGGGCATTGAATGAACATTAAATCAATGTTGACAACTAGTTGGTTAACATATTTCTCAACACTTTTTCCATGATGCTATTACAATGTTGTCAGCTTTTTCAAAATCTGAATGTACATGGACATGTACATGGACTTTAATTATACATTGGATTTTTTTTCATTAGAGTTGTATCAATTGTTAAAAATATCTCAACATAGGATCACCTAACATTTATAAACCAACATCATATATATCAATAATGAAACTTCATAGAGCACAAATGTTGAATCAGCACTGGTTTATACTAATAGATGTTGAATTATGGGCATTCTGATTCAACATTTTGTATACTTTAAAATTTAACCATATTTCAACCTGGGGATCAACTTCAGAGACATTATATGAACATTGACTCAAAGCAAGTATGCACACTGAAGGTCGCAGTGACTTGAGTTGAGGGCCAGAGTTATGTGGCTGGGAGTTCACACATTTCCCACTAGGTAGCAGCACATAGCCTCAAGGACGTATTTGTTTGAATGTTGAATGATTATAATGAAAGGTGCAGATGATCCTGAGAGAGAATAACACTTCTGGAAAGTATTTCCCAAGATGGTATGTCTTACAACTTTAAGTACTGATCGGAGAGAGTAATCGTAGCACAATAGCTAAGATCACCTACTGTTTAATCGAGGGTTAAAATCATAGTGGTTGTATTCAGTCGTAAGAAGACTGTCGTGGCATGTTGAAAAATACCTTCCTGGTGCACATTGGTGTTTCCAGCCCTGTCCTTCTACAATCAATTCATCTCTGCTGGGGACAACTCAATATGTTCAATCTGAAATTGTGTGCGATAAAATCCCCCTTGTCCTGCTTTTCTGCTCGACTGATTCCAGCGTATAATTTTCAAGATGCGCAGTTTCTGATTTTCTCACATTCCCTGTGGTGTGTGCCACTAAGAAATATGATGGATGCTTGCTAGGAAAATGGCGGAATCGGTCTCATGAGGCAAACAAGGGTCTCTTATTGCTCTGTTCTGGGGGACTTTCCGGATTGAATGGATCATTTGAATTCATTCTAAATGTTGGACAGTGAAATGTCTGAAAATGGCTCCTGGTTAGCATAAAAGAATGTAGGCCCAACATTGATTAGACCTGCATTCACCTATAACTGCTAACTGAGGGATTTAATTGATAGGGTTTGGGCTTATGAGAGATGGATGTTTTTATGTTCTCATGATATGATAAGTCTATTTGTAACATTTGGGTACATCTGATGAATGGTTTGGATAAAAAAGAAAATCAGAAACATTATATTGGCCTTCCTACTTTAGGGTCAAACATTGGCAAAGCTTAATAATCCAAAAATGTACCTTTTTTTAAATGTCAAATTGGGTGCCCATTTGTTGTCATGATGCAAAAGTACAGTCTTGGTGGTGAACCACGATAACTAATGAACATAAAACCTTAATGCACCATGCTCTTCTCAAAGTGTCTAGTTTTTCCATCATAACTCATATTTCTAAATACATTAATCTGTCCTGTCAAAACTCTTGCTTTATTTCATTTTGAGAGAAATGGAATAGGGACATCCTATAGACTTAGCATGTGAGCTTCGCCTCTGACACCCCAGTCTACCCATTCACATTTCCTGGCCCCTCCCTCTTTTAAAACATTGACTTTATGTCTCACTCACATTTATACCCATGATTTATTTATCTATTCCTATGAGTCTAATTCCCCTGTCTCCTTCAAAATCATGTCCCTTCTTCCTTCCAGGGGATTAATGTTGGTTGGCATGATGCTCCAAAGAAGTGCCAGCACCCCATTGGAGCATCATGCATCATGCGGAGTTTTGTATCAACCCCATGGGGTTGGCATGATGCAAGAATGTGGCCCTGGTGAGTTACACGTCAGGGCTGCATTCATGCATCATAACGACCAATGGGCATGATGCATAAATGCATCAGCAGCCCTTAAAGGGTTAATACTTATTATAATAATCTTGCTCCCAAACCCATTATGAATCATTTTCTTCATCTTTATTCCTACTCCATATCAACCTTGACTACATATCTATTCTACTTGCTTTTCCCCCATTTTTTGCACATTTTATCAATGTTTTTTTTTTTTTCTGTGCGGTGGGCTTCTTCGGTGTTCATGGTTTCCACTTGCCTACTTAAGGCACTAGATATGGCATGATGCCTAGAAACATTCTCATCCTTCAGCATGATGCATTAATGCATCATGTCATTCATAATATATCAATGCATCCTACCATTCATAAAGACAAAATTAGCACCATCATGTTGGCATAACAAACAGAGCTACATCCATTCATCTTGGATACAAAAAGGAGGTATACATTGAATTACTGTACTACTCTAAAAGGGCTCACAAGTTCATATGCCCTACAAATATTTCTTACCTCTTTAAGGGATAATCGAAATTCCCTTTCATTGACCACAGGATTAGTTATTATCCTGATGGCATATATTTTATTATACTAATATTTCATGCTGTATAGATATTATTTTTTTCATCACGTTGCTGCATTCATGCCCTTTATATTATCAAACCACAAAAATATACTCACACGAATATCAAAGGTGGAAACCTGGTCTTCACTGTACACAAACTGTTGATATAACAAAACATAGACCAAAACCTTGTTGTCTAAGGGTGTTAGGGGTATATATTTGGACAACTTCATCATAATGTGGATTCCAATGATCGCAGAGCCGAATGCTAAGAGGAAAGAAAGAAGGTATTTACAGAGATTGTGTTGCGATATCATTTTATGTCCAAAGTCTAGTTGTCTAGATTAAGCCTATGGGCTGCTTTCCTGTGAATTCTGAATAGCATTTATTGGGCCAAATAACATCTAGTTTACAAGTCAATTTAAAATCTGAAATGATGTATGTATTTGCACTTTGGAGGTATTTACATTGGCAAAAGCCATAGACATACTTCTAAACTAGATGACTGTGTATAATATTGTCCCATCTCTCTTGGTTAGTCAGAAAGGGTATTTGATACAAAATGATATTATCATAACTAGTTAGTGCTCATGATAGTTGAGATTTTAGGCAACTGCGGTACAAGGAATCTCTGTGAAGATAACTGCAGGTCTCTTGCAACTTTGGGAAGAGGATTCTGTCATAATTCGATGGCGTAAATTTTTTGTTACAGAGCTTATGAGTACACTTTTATCCTCCCCATTCAAATTTCAGCAATCAACCCCTTTCACACAGTTACATTTTCACTAATGCCTGTCCTTTCTCTTCCCACTCTACAGGAATCTACTTGACACTGATTATGGCAATGACTGCCACTTCAATCCTGATCTGTGTGGTTGTACTGAACCTCCACCATCGGGACCCGAACGCGCCAGTCCCCGGTTGGTTACGTCACCTCACGTACAACATCATGGCTCGCATGGTCTGTATGCGGAGTCATACCAACCACCGAGGTTCTACTGTCTACCAGTTATGTGAGTTTGCCAAAGACTATGCCATGACCCTACATGAGAATCATACAGACCAAGAAGGATGTCATACTCCGGTACAGCCTGGTTCACAGCATAATAGGGGAGAGCATCAGCGGACGGACCAGCAACAGCAGCAGTCGTCCGGCTGCCACACGTCACTGAACCACGATGATAACAACCTGTGTGACCACATGTGTTACATCATGAAGGGGTCTGCCAAGAAGAAGGTGCTGCTGGAAGAAGTAGTCAAACACTTACGGCAAATCACCTGTAAGATCAAGGACCAGGATGAGCAGGACTCGCTTAAGGCCGAGTGGAAGATTGTTGCTAAGATCCTCGACCGCTTCTTTCTGATCCTCTTTATTCTCATAGTGATCGTGTCATCAACAGTACTGCTGTTCATCTATCCACTATCTGCACGAGGATTCAGCTTCGATTGATGACTGGGCTCCGCTGATGTACTTAGCGATAAGTAGGGATGGTGTGCACATCCATGACAGCTCCCATCTCAGTATTTATGCTGTCAAAGTTGCCAGCCTTGCCCTTTGCCACTGTTGACATTTATCAGAAGAAATGGTGCACGTGATTTTGGTGAGACTTTGGCTGGGCTCATCAGACTACTCAAGATGACTTCCACTTCATTTCCAGTGCAACACACATGTATCCTCATTGGCGATGACCGCAGAGATAATGTGACCCTGGTGTGACAGGCCATGACAATGCCAGAAGGTCCTGTCTGCCCATATTGTATACCTTGTCTACCATAGCCTGATGAGGCTGACAAAGGGTATGGCTAAGGCTGACAAAGGGTATGGCTAAAATGCAGGGCATCCTGATTCAAAGTTGAATGGACTTAAATGATATTTCAAAGGGTTTGAGTTTGCCAATGGTACCACTGAAAATGGTTTTGACCATTGAAGAATTGCCTAATGAACATGCGTTATACGTTAATGTGCAGTTAGCCTTTACCAAAAATATATATCAACTTGCCGTCAATAGGCTCACAAAGATAAGGTAGACTTAGGATACTGACCCTGTGTCTAACCCTACTGCTGTGTAAGATTTACAAGGATTCCTTGACTCCTGATTACCTTATCCATGGGTGATCTGAAAATTGTAGAGACAACTCATGATTGTACTCATGATAAAGTCCCCCACCATGCCAGTGTTACTCATATCACCAATGGTCAAGCGGGTTCAAGAAATGCGCTGACTTTGTCTTTCCATGATAACGATTCATTAAAAAGGTTTTTCAGAATGGACTAAGGTAGCAGACCTTTGAACTGAAGTGAAATCTCATTTTGAAATTTTACCCATTAGATGTCATTACCGACTTACATTAGTATGTACTGTGGTTGTAATTGATACAGTTCCTCTGCCAACTCCTAATCAGGGGTGTTGGAAGCAACATGACTTTGTACGTCAAGTGGGGCTCAATAACAATTCTGATTGTAGCAAGTGAGCGTTTTGAGTGAGTTTAAGGGCATGCCCCCCAGAGCAGTTTTGAGAATTTTTATATAATTTTTTTCTTGCTATTTTGTGAGTAAACAACCAAGTTCATCATCTACATTGGTTTCCAAATTTGGGGTCTGGCCCCCTCGATCTAACATTTGGGGAGCATGCCATCCCTACCTGCCCCCCTCATTCTGAGAACCTTGCAGACTTCTATTTAACATAAAAGGCAATCATAGTGGGTGATCATTGACATTACCTATGATCATCATCAACTATGATTTGGCAGGTTTCATGTGTCTACTACATTATTCCATTGTGAAAAAAAAAAACACTTCAGAAGAGATATACACCCTCTGACTGATTTGTTGTTGCTGTATATTTATCATCCCATGATATATAAACCTGAGATATTAATGTTGTATTTGATCAAGATGCCAGATACTCAGCTGCTCTGCCATGAAAAGCAGACAGCCATGCTGCCTGAAACTTGTAATATGTAAACTTGTATATGTAAATATAAATAATAGGTGTATGTATATTCTATATAGTAGTGCCAGCATCTACAATGCCACTCTTTTTATGATATAAAATAAAGACAACTGTAGGCCTCCAAATAATAAAATGTAGCAAATCTGTTCAGTGGAAGATGAACATTTCGATAAAAAAGGGGAAAGCCTCCTTCTGTTTACTATGTAGACACTGCTGTGTATGATTCTGTAGATTATTGTAATTCCTTCCACATAAGGTGCACCTCATGTATGAGGCACTTCTCATATTTAGGACATGTGCTATGTTAAAGGAAATGCTATGAGCCGCCTCCTGGCCTTGATTTTTGGGCAGTTCAAAAGTACTGTACTATAGAATGGTACCTTGCCTAGAAGGTGTGCCCTGACTTTTGGCAGATTTTCTAAGGTTCCATTTTTAAGTATAAGGTGTGTTTTATACGCAAGGTAGTACAGTATTTCGAATTAGGAAATCTAGTCATTATATAGATATATACCTCCTCTTGTTAAGGCACACCTGCCCTAAGTGTGCATGATCAGCACTTGGGACACTAAATACACCTTGTAGAACCTTTCTGTCTCTGTATCATTCAATGTCTGGAATCTAATCTATGTATAAAACTTAAAGCCTCATGTAGATGGTTCATTTTATGTTTCTGACAGAAGAGCAATAAAGACCATTTTACAAGTATGTGTTTTTCAGCTGTGTTGGTCTTTGATATCAGGGTTATGGCCCATTTTGAGATAATTGTTGGCCAGTTATCTATGTATCTTATCGCAATCCACAAAATATCCACTCGTTGATATGGCCTTACCAATGACAGATGTATAACTGACATGAAATTTGAGCAAATGATTTGACATGAAATATGAAATTTAAGCAAATGATTTAAACAGGGAATCAATGGTACACCAAAGGCTTTGTTTTAGAGTTAGTAAAAGTATTTGACACAATTTATCATATTCAATTTTCACAAAAGAAAAATATACGCAATTAGAGAAAACTGTAGACCAGTGTAGAATATCACTCTATGTATATTTGAATACATCCTACAATAATGGGTGGCAGGTGGCAAAGTATCATTCCTACTGGAGTTCCACAAGGGACTATCTTAGGCTATTTGATGATCTGTGGGAATACATCAATGCTATGTGGAATTCTAATATGTCATGTTACCAAAACAAGGAGTCAACCTTATCCAGACTGTCCTTGACTGTCCAGACTGTCCTTGGTACTTCCTAATACTAGCTCCTGGTAGCAGGAATCCCTTATAGACAAGTGATTCATTGTTTGGTCACTCAGCACATTTTGAATCTTTATGGTTTGTATCGAGCAATGAAGTAGAATTTACCTCTTATGATAAATAAGGAAAGTCATTAAATTTCATCATACAGTATTTTGACAAAGAATTTTTTAGTAAGAGTAGGTCACCATAAAACCCACACTCAAGGACACATACAAGGTGCACCTCCAGTATACCGTGGTTGCAGTTATGTAATACACCCTAAAAGGTCTGCGCTGAATGAAGGGAATTATCTCATTGTTAAAAAATGTAATTGTATTAAAGCTGCTAGGTTGGTAAAATATCCCTTGGGGTTATTAGGTCGTGGGTGCAGATATGTTCCCAACCCCCGATCATGAGGCTATCTAGTGGATACATGCATCAGGGATGTAAATGCACCTGTCCAGACTGTCCTTGGTACTTCCCAGTACTGACTCTACATAGAGTACAGCCCCTGGTGGACAGCCAGTTTCTTGGGTGTGCATTGGACAGAAATAGCTGTCTACTGCCCTGTGATGTCATCAAACCAAAAGGAGGCCAAACCCCTGACCACAACACCATCTTGTGATGAAGACAACAATGGCAATCCTTCCTATAAGACGCATCGTGAGTTGATGCCAGGCATACAAGGTGCAGCCAATCTGGCCCCAGCTTGACCACTAGCGTGAGTCGTCTCTGGCACCTAGCGTTTGTGGGTAAAAGAAGTTTTTTTTCTGCTGGTTGCTGTAGTGCTTATTTGTAGGCAGGTACCTCGCATAGTCATCTTCCCCAGAAAATGGGAACCATCATCCCCATACACGAGAGAGGTATTTCCTAGAATCCCGACCGGACGAGACTGAGGTGCAGCTGATAAGGCCATTTAATTATCATAACTTGGATTACAGATCCCCTGCTGGGAATTTTGGCAATTTAAAAGAAAAAGTTATTTTCTTTTTAATATCTGTATACCTGATGTGATTACTCAGTCCCTATTCAATAAATGCACTTTCTGAACCACTAGTTTGTTGAGTATATTCTCTTCTTTCTAATTGTGCAAACAGTTTTTGATAACCACTTAAAGTCGCAGCTGATAAGTTAAAAGTATCCATGGAGATTTACACAAGAGATGGTACACTAAAGGAGTGTGTTCAGACATTGCACTAAAGGGCTGGACACATCTACTTGCTGGACACATCTACCTGCTGGACACAATTTCATTTTGATGTTGCGTCCAGTCGACATACTAGTTCCAAACAGATTTGTCAATACCTGACATCAATATAGACAACTTTGTCACATGGTACTGCCCATGAAGTCACCCTGGTTGATTGGAAGGGAGTTCTTCTTTTAGTAGTGGAATTCTACTTTGTACTTATCAAGAACTGCACTTTTACCCAGGTAAAACTGCAACTTTGTACACAAACAAAATATTGTGTGGCTGGACCATTGACCAATCTGTCCACTTTCGCACCAGCATGTTATAATGCCCTAAAAACGTTCTATTTGCATTCCAATTTTGGAACGTTTGGACCAAAAATGCAAATTTCCTTTTAGAACTATTGAAATCCTCATGAGAAACTAGTATAATACAATTTTCGGTCTAGTTTAAGCCTTAGTGGTGTCCCTCTGGTGATCAGAATTGGTACCTATCCCCCTTGGATGGTCCTTTTACCTTGCTGGCTCACATATATTGGCCAAGCCAGGAATCAAACATGGGTACCACACACATGATGTTCCACTTTTTAAAGATCTAATGTTAGTTTGATCTTTTAGAATTTTGTCACAATTTCACCCGGAGGAAACCTGTAAAACATTATATGCACTATATCTCTACCATTTATGCATGTACACTACATGTTACGCTGACCCATTTATAAATAGTGAACTTTGTTTGACTATTTTACAATACACCTACTACATGTGCATGCCACGTGGTACTTGAGAATAGATTAGGGTACCCAAGATACTTGTTAACAAAGCACATATCTCTATTAGTCATTATAGTCATTTGAAAACAAATATTCAACATAAAGCAACAGGTTTCATGTACAGTCTGCAATGACATGTATGAAACACCTGATGTTGTTACATACATAAGGTTGTGGAATCATTGAGCTCCGATCCACCATTTGAATTATCACAGCGAATCATACATGTTATTCAATTACAGTACTATAAATCTAGTACATGAAAATTACATCTTAGTGCTGTAGTTTGGATCAAGGGGTGCAGTATACAGGTGGACTTGGTGAGGATGGCGACAGCAGTTCTCTTCAGCATGGCAGTAGTGGGCAGATTGTCACGGTGAGTGCCATCCCAGGGGCACTTGATGACAGAAATCCTCGTCACAGGTCAGTGCCCTCTAGTAGGCAGCGTCTCTTCCATCAAGGAACCTGCCTTGGTTTGGGAGGACCTCAGATATCTGTGTAGTATGCCCTGGCAGGGACACCCATAGGCCACAATTTCTGCACACTGGTTCCACACTGACAGGTTTGGGGTGGGTCTGCCTATGTTAAAGCTCCTACTATATAATGTCCATTATCATACTCCCGGCCAGGTGGTCTCCTGAATGGTTCACTGCATCTAATTAGCTCCTTGGTTAGTGAAAAGATGCCAATGTGGACTACATGATAATCGGAGCTGAGACAGTGAAGAGTGCCGCACACAGATACCTGCACAGTGGGAACCTGCAGCAATCTCTGCTGCAGGTTAATTCAAAAGGCTCTTCCATTGCTAGCTATGAGATGTTAGCGTAGGCATGTCTGTTACCATCTCATAAGACCTATTGTTACTACAATAAAATAGCTGGTGGTAACTAATAGGAAGTACTATGCAGTCCACTTCAGTACTAGCACCACCCCTTATTTTATACTGCGAAATGATAGTGGTTTCCCCCGAGTGCAAGTGCACCTGGGTGGGAGGGGGACATTCCTCGTCATAAAGGTGAATCCACCTGCGGATAGTCCTTGGGGGCTCTTGAGGCTGCTCATGAGTTAAGGGCATGCTTCCCTTCTCTCTATTAGTTGGTGTAGGACATTTCAGGGTGAAGTGCACCCTACAGGGTATATATAATTAGCAGAACCCCAGTGTAGCCACTCTTGAGAGAACGAGTTTTTCCTCTGTTACTTTTTACCTTCCACTGCTATATTTTTTCTCTGTGGACCTGTTGTTAGCTTCTTGGAATAGTGAAAGGATGGCTGAGGCTAACATCGCTCACTAAAAAGTAGCTGGCTATCAGAAAGGAAGGCAACCCTTCCTTACCATAGCAGTATGGAATATGGGAGGGAAATCACTAACATTTCATAGGTAACGACGGCAGAGCCTTTTGAATTAAGCTCCTGGTGGCATACTCCTGCCCCTGTCCAACACTACTCACAGTGTATTTGTCCCCACCTCCGCCACTACTGCTGTGGAAGCTGCAATTGGTGCTGGAGCTATGTCCTGCTATGGTAACCTCGGAGCTGTCTTGCCCACTGTCACTGCTGCTGCTGCTGTAGTTGGCTTATCCTCAGTGCTGTCTCCTGTGTTCAGCCCCATGGACAGCAATCACATGACTCTAGCTTGCACCACTGCTGAAATTTGGACCTTAATGCTATGGGAGATTTCAATCAGGTGCAGCTACAGGCAGCTGATTTTAGCGAGCCTCATGTTCAGGTCCAACTAGGTCACGATGTCATGACGTCACACAAAGTGATGGTGCAGTGATAATGGAATTTAAAAGATTTGGATTGATTGTGAACCAAATAATCATACTACAAGCTGTAATAGAGCTAGAAGGCCGAGGAGGGCTAAGGATACTCTCCCTACATCATCTGTCAGGTGGTTTTGTTTGTGTTTACAAAGATGAAATCAGCTGCCTGAGCCTCAGCAGTGTGATTTTGCGTGCTTGAGGCACATTAGAAAGTGTCCGTATGGGACCTTGGCCTTCTTTACAGGCTGCAAGGTTCATTGTTCAGTAAGTGTCTACAAATAAATGGCAAAGCGTCAGGGTTGTAAATAAAAGATAAGGCCCCTCACACAAGATGAGCAGAACTTCTCAAGACCTGTCAGCTTCTGGACACCGGGTCTCCTACGGACACTTGGTTACCCACCTCTGGCTGGCACCACTGATGAAATTTGGACTTTTCACCACTGTTCTATTAGTTCTATTAGAGCTTGCAGTAGTATTATTTGGTTCACTATTAATCCCAAATCTTTTTAATTCCGGTATCGCTGCACACCAGTGGCGGATGGGTGGCCTTCATTACTGCGTGTCACGTCATGACCTCATGACCTAGTTGGACCTGAAAAAGAGACTTGTGGAAATCAGCTGCCTGTAGCTGTAACCTTATTGAAATCAGCTGCCTGTGGCCATCACAGTGAACATTATGGTCCAAATTTCATCAGTGGTGCAAGCCAGAGGCACATGATTGCTGTCCATAGGGATGCCACCTGAACAGACACAGCTATTCACTGCACCATCCAGTGTCAACCACCTTAAATAGCACCAATGCTACCACCAACCCGTGGTCTGGAGGATTTTTACATGAATGACAATGTCTGATACCCTATATTTTATTTTATCAGAGTAACCTGTTCGCTACTACAGCTGTACTAATCTTATGTAATTTCAACCCCCCCCCCCAGCCCAAGTTCAGGGACATCCTAAGCCACAATATCCCATCATCATATCATACTTCCCCCGAAGAAGTGATCTTCACAATAATACAACTTACTCTAGCTGGAGGACAGAGGCACAGCTTCTCACACGGTATAGATACCTCACTTTTAACTCAAACACTTTGCACATTTTACTCCAAAGTAGTTACTTTGCAATGAATCAGACTGTATTGTGAATAGTGGTCGAACCACTTCTTGAGGGTCTTGCCCAAAAGAAAGCGAGGAAGTATACAACATGTCTGTATATTTTTTTCAGAGAGTGCTGAGGAAAATTAAATGTATGGTCTAACTCATTTTTATAGTTTTGAAAAAAAAGTTCAGCAGAATGAATGGAAAACTCACTACATTTGCAGTGTGGGAAGCGATTGTTAATTTGGAAGTGCCGATTTATCATTATCCTACTTGGCTCCTCCTCACAAGATCAGATAGGTCATTTCTCATAAAGCTTTGCCTGAACTCTGAAAGAGCATTGTTTGCCCTTTCTAAGGTTTTAAATGCCACTGATGCCGAAATGCATCATGCCCATTGGTTGTCATAATGCACTAATGAAGTGCTAGCGAGTCTGCACACCAACACTTCATCATGCT
The DNA here is from genome assembly GCA_949317995.1 of Acholoe squamosa. Classification (NCBI taxonomy): domain Eukaryota; kingdom Metazoa; phylum Annelida; class Polychaeta; order Phyllodocida; family Polynoidae; genus Acholoe; species Acholoe squamosa. The sequence continues at coordinate 109,396,158 of OX439036.1, read as the reverse complement.
GACCCTACAAGGTTGATACATATACTGAGTGCTGGCAAGCAGTCTCGCCAGCACTTCATTGGTGCATCAGGATGACCAATGGACATGATGCATCAGTGCATCAGCGGCCTTTAAAAGGTCTAATAGTAGAATCGTTATGCATAGTAGCATGTCCTCAAAAGTCCTCGGGCAGTACTTATTAATCTAAGGCTTCCAACAATCTATTCCCAGTTGCATTGCATTGCTCTATTGTTTTTTTTAGCGCCTCCCACGCTGCGTAGCGGCGGTACCGCGAAGCGGTACGGGAGTGCGCTATGATGATTGCATTTGCCCCATGTGATAAGGTCTCACAATGCAAAATTACTGAATAGAGAAATTGATAATTGTGAAATCTTCTTTATGTCTGCTTTTATGAGACATGTCATCAAACACTGGTTTACCGACATTAACGGCAGGAGGCGTTTTTTTACGCGGTCACAACTGCATTTCTTGTTATGTTGGCAAATGATATGATAAGTACCATGTTAACTGCCCTTCCCATTTCTATAGAAATGAGTTAGGCAGTGGAACCAAGGCATTGGACCCTGTACTGTTGTTTACCTACACTAACCTAGACCACCGAGTGTAAGAAGGTCAATATCTACCCCCCAGGCCTATCCTATATATTTGGATCAACACGGTAAAAGGTATGCCCGCGCACCCCCTCGCGGGCATACCTTTTACCATGTTGATCCACATATATCCCTATATATACAATAGAGCACTTTGTCAATAGTCTGACTCCATGGAGAGTGGATGTTTTGTTACCAGGTTTACAGAAATCGGCTTTTCCCTCTTCATCCCCCTCCAGAAAATGTACATGTTATTTTCTTAGATGCAGATAGGGAATCCAGGATCAACTGCACATGACTGCACACATCCACTACAATTTGAAACCTTTAAAATTAGATTTTGTGATAGTAAGTAATGCACTACGACTGCTCTGCATGATCAGCACATATTGTGGAAATTACATAGTGTGTTGTTGGGCATTCATACCACTGCAACCAGTAGTCACTACTAGATGCAGGGCTGTAATAGCATTAGCCTTAGAGTGAGGGATCCCACTATGATTTGAAGGAGTCTAGTCATACCATCTTGAGAAATCCCTTCCCTTACAAAGAATTCAGACACAGATCAGTTGGTGTCACACCACATAAAATGAACTACCGTAATCTCACGTGTAGAAGACGCGTTGCGCGTATAAGACGCATCCCAAACTCAGCAAAGGCATTTTCGCGTATAAGACGTACATTTTAAGGCTGAAATTTGTAAGATTAGTCCATTTCTACAGTAAAATTACCCCTCATATAAGACGCACCCCCAATTTCAGTATATCCCATAAGACGCCCCAGCATTTTGTTTGGCGTAGAGGACGCGTCTTATACGCGGGACATTACAGAGTACAGGATTCTTTTTTAGATGCAAATGGGATTGCTCATATGGGAAAAGGTAGTTTTGTTTTAGAAGTGCCTCACCTGCAGCAGTCTATTTCTTTGTAGTCCGAACTTCCTTTGTGTTGCACACAAGTGGTTAACACAAGAGGACTTGAAAGAGTATGTGACAAAAGTGCAGCACACACTATTTTCAAGCAAAGCAGGTGCCTTTTCAGATTTATATGGTGAGTGGACGTTGAATGGTGAAGCAGAGTGTAACTTCTTTGGAAAAGAGGGCACCTACTCCCAGCTCTATTTAGCATATGAGCAACAACCTCCAGGTGCATTTTTTTCCTGGTGACAAGACATCAAATATTCCAGCCCCACACAGCCCAAAGAGGGCAGTATGGAAAGAGGGAAAGATGGATCATAATGATTGACTGAATGGACACTGATGAGCCTATTCCATATCCACACTATTGATGTATTTTTGGTTTTGCCCCTCTTCCCTCAATAGAGTTCCCTTTCCCAGTCCATATAGATCTACACCCCTCCCACAGCTGGTAGTATTCCTCCCTGGGGTCATAGAGCTAGAATGATTCAATTTCTTATTCAATTCTGGCCTTCCCCACATGTGTGACCCTATGTATGGACAGGGGAGAGGTTCTGACTCAGTTCTTCACAGTGTATTGACTGCATTGTTGTCAGATTTGGAGAAATGGACTCTATGGACCTCATACCCCTCTTCCCGCCCCTGTGCCCTCTGATATCCATTCACCTGAATACCCATGGTACTGCCCTGAAGGATGCTACTCTCCCAATGTCTGATCTGAAGGTAGCCAAAAGACATTAGAAGCTATCATAGGGTCATGTACAGGAGACCTAAGTACTGATGTGCCTGCCCCTATATGTCCAGCCTTTGGTGAGCATCCTCAGACTGGTCGTCCAGCAGCCAGCATTTAGATGCAGTCAGACTAGCTAATTTCTGGAGACATACAGAGGCCCAGGTGCCAGGAAGATGTCAACCATGGACTTCTCAGACCTTAACCCTTTAACGGTCACTAGTGCAGGAGTGCATCACGCCCATTGGTCTGCATGATGCACCAATGATGTGCTGCCTAGACCGCTCGCCATCGCTCCATTGGACCATCATGCCAACCCTGATGTATGAATGTTTTCCTGGCGAATAACTCACCAGAACTGCATTCATGTATCATGCATTATACTCAATCACTTTAAACTTAACTTCATCACTCTAGGAAGCTAAACTATCTATTAATTACCCAGGATGTACCCAATAGACCTGGGATGCAAGGTGTGCCTTAAACGTGGTGTGTAATAATAGATCTTCAATAGAATTTAAATCTTGAGGATTATTAATAAATGGGTGTAATGTAATATTTTCAAAATACATTCTTCATGCTATCTTGCTATACAGTAGCAGCTGTGACGAGCATACTCACTAACAATTCACCATTTGCTGTATTTATGTTGAGGAGGATTTTCACTTTCTTTAATTCCATTGGACTGCATAGGGGATCTCCCTGACACATGTAGCTTCATTATAGAAGACTTAAATATACTATACTAGTATCCGCCTAATGAGAACCCCTATAATGAGCAGTGGGATTCAACACTTAAACTCGTTAAGGTCGGCATGAAGCAATAATGAAGTGCTTGCAAGACTGCTTGCCAGTACTTCATTGGAGCATCATGCCGCCGCTCTAGGACTGTGTAGGGGCCAGCTCTGGCTGTAAGTCCATGGCGGTAGGCCATCTGCCCCGTTCCAGTTGCACCAGCCCTCAGGGGCTGGTCAGCCGGTATAGGCTGCCCCCCTTATTATTATACTGATCCAGATGTAGGTGGAAGGTAGAGAATGTCAGACGGGGAAGTAGCTCAGCGGTAGAGCTTCCGCCTGCAGGTTGGAGGGTCCTGGGTTCAACTCCCGGTTTCTCCAAGACATTTTCCGCCAACCTCTACAACTGTATCAGTCTCATAGGGTAGGCATGATGCATGAATGTAGCCCTGGCAGGTTACTCACCAGGGCTGCATTCATGCATCATGATGACTAATGGATATGATGCATTAAGGGAATATTAGCCTTTGTAGGGTTAATGATAAAGACATAGCATAAAGACATTATATGAGGATCTGGCAAAATGTCACTCGGGTCTTAACTTGTCCACCCGGGCACATCACAATCTTGACGACATTAAAGGTAGCCCTACCCGGGTGCCCTGAGCTATAGACTCTCAGGCCACCACCATACAGGAAGCAGCAAAGCAAAGTGGTTGCTATATTTAACTCCCATTATGCCTCACTCATCAGTAGGCAGGAACCGGAAATACTACTCACTCCTCAACCATGTAGGTTGTATTTTCTAGTCTGACATGTATGCTTGAAGGGTGACAAGCTCAGGGTCATTCTGGTGGTATGATCCTGATTTTGTCAACATTGACAGGGAAGTTGTCATCATGAAGAGTCTGTGCCACGTCTGACGAGTTAAACATGTTTTGCTTCATTTGTCTTATTCTGCTCACTTTGAAGTCCTATTTTTCAGTGTATCAGCCTTCAGGAGTCCTAGAGGGAGTCAGCTCTGACCTTCTGACACTTAACACCTTCCCTATGTTACACCTCCTCAGGCCCCCTGGGCCTGATGCAGATGTCAGCCTTTGTAGTGGCCTCCAAGGTGGTTGGCCTCCGTTCTACCTCATACAAGGTGGGTCAGAAATCAGTCTACTGGGAGGTTACTCTTTTCCCCTGTAATTCTGTCTACTGTCCGCTTGAACAAATCGTATTGATCATGAGCAGTTGGCTCTCGATCTCACCTCCTCTCCTCTCCCAGCTCCCTGTCAACAGTCTACAAGCAAGCAAATCTTACTCTTCCCCAATTCTAGATGTCTATTGTCAACAAATTGTCTTGATTCTGAGCAGTTCACTCTCTCTGGTCACTAGCCCTTTAAAAGTCAGTAACACATACATTAAATGGGCATGCCCGATAGTTGCCAAGATGCGTCATTGTAGACCTGGTGAGTAACTCACCAAGGCTACATTCACATATCATGCTGACCCTATGGGGCTGGTATACTCCCGGAGGGTCGGCATGATCTATCGATAAAGTGCTGGGGAGCAAACTCCCTATGCATTAATGGGCATGATGCACTATCTGCCCTTATCGTGATTCCCCATGTTTAAGGTGTGGCTTATTTGCATGGATGAACCCCTACTCCACCTTATAGCATAGATCTGCAGAAGTCTGGGGTGCGCCCTATAGGCAAGGCTATCCAAATGAAGTTAGCTATAGTTTTTTTTTCCATTTGGGATGGGCCTTATATGTGGGGTGAATCTAGTACCCAAGTGCATTATGGTATATAGCATTTGTCACAACAATATTGATTGGTCAGCAAGGCAGTTGGCCTGTTGAAGAGAACTTATCATCTGTTCAAGCAGTCTCAGCCCTTTAAGATGACCATCTGGCACCTGTATGGTGGTCTTTCCTGGTGAATTTGGGTTTCAGACCTGCCACATCGTGAGATAGGGTGAGAACTGGCCATGAGCCAGAAGAAGCCTTAGAATCCTCCATGTTTTCTCTACTGTAGGGTAGGAGGCTTTTTCATAAGGTACTATGACTACACAAGGACACTACAATTTGAAAACCTCAAGGTTAGTGTCAGTAGGTAATTCCCTACAACTGCTGTATGCGATTAGCACTTACGCAGTAATAATGTCATATTCAGTAGGGCAGCCATAGTGTTGCCAGCAAGAATAATAGATCTGTTAAAGCTCCAAGTCTGCCTGTAAAAAGTTGCAATGTCACTACCTTGACCACTACGATCTGAAGTGGGGCAGTAAAGGCATGTTATGAAATACCCCCTGAAGGTGATTTGATTAGTCTGTTGTCCAGAATCTGTCTCAGGTCCCAGTGAAAAAGTGCCACTAAGCTAGAGTGAGCTATGGATTACTCACCAAAACAAACCCTGAAATACGTGGGTATTGCTTGCAAGATTAGGTAACCTTATCAGGCTGTCTATCCAATAGTAGAATGTTCAAATTTTAAATTTAGCTTTCACCATTCATATTGCTTGCTGCCATTCACCACATAAAAAGCATCTCAACAAACAACAAAAGATAAAAGAAACAAATATAAGGTATGGCCTACACAACTCTAAATCATTTCAATCTTAATAATCCTATTGCAAAGGAGAGCTGACACCAAAAAGCCATGGCCTATATGCCTGATCACCAAGGCTGATCTGACAAAAAAGCACAGTGGCCAATACTAAAGTTTAAAAAGAATTTGTAATATTGTTCAGGCTAACCTACTCAATTTTGGTCAGTTCTGCATATATTCTCAAACTGAAGAACTTAAAGGACCATTTAGTCATGAGTAGACCATAAGCTCTGGTCAGCTCTGTGTAGATCCTAAGTAAGCAGAGTCAGTAGCCTCTAATAGACTTCCTTTGTATTTCCTAACCTAACTGTTTTCTGGAACTTTGACAAATTACAATGCTTCACTTCACTAATCTAGTGATTCACTGAACAGTTTAGAGAAACACCTTGTAGATTCACCCATCATTTCCTACAGTGTAGCACCAAAAACTACTTGCTGTGTTTTAGTCTTGAGGTGACAATTACCACCTCATCAACCGACACTTTGAGTTAAATGATGCATTCCATACCACTCTGGACCTCTCTGTGTGGCACTTTGAAAGAACCCTGTAAGCTGCTATGCCTCGTTAGGTTACACTATAAAAAAAATGTCGTCCAAATAACAGCACATTCTTCATCCCCAAAAAGTCAAAAATCCGTTTTTATTTTTGCAGAGATTCCTTGTACATGTGTGTACCACCATACTGCCACCTGGGGCTTCATGTAAAACTACACTGGTTTAATGCAATAAAATTACGGTGGTTCACTGTTCAGTTTTGCGAGGATCCCTGGTAGATTCAACAGTTATTTTTCACAGTGTACTCTAGTCTTAACTAATGGGCTTCCCATGTTGGTTGAGGCTGGAGTGTTGGGTGCCCCAGGGTAGTGTTCTGGGAGGAGATTGGAATGGGAGTTGGGACAGGGAGAAGGAATTTTAAACCAGGGTTGAATTCATACATGACCAAATATACATCTGATGGCATAGCTGAAGCTACAGGGGACAGGGGAAGCATCTTCATACATGTACTGTCTCATCATTACCTATCCTTTTTCCCCTTAAGAAATATGCATGTTTTTGCACCATAATCCGAGCAAAGTATGTTACATATACATACTGAACTCACAGTGTACTCAGGTGCAGAGAAAAAAAAGTAAAAGTTATATTATGTATGAATTAACATTGACACTATGTGAGAAAGAAAGGAATCAATATCAATCACTGATTACAAAAATCTGAGAATATCCACAGTAATAATCTAACTTGTCTAATTGAGTCAAGTTTAAGTTGTAAGTGGCTTTCATTGTGGTGTTCTTCTGCCTATTATTTCCTGGTCCTCAGTGCTGTTGTTATTGTTGTTTCATCAGTTAAGCTCCAACACTAGTGTAACCTAACAAAGTGCATTGCTGTACAATTCATTGTAAGCTTATAAATGTGAAATGTTGCACAGGGGGGTTCTGGTGATTTGAGCCCTATGCTGTTGTTGGCTGTGTTGAAATAGGCCCTGGGGATGCCCCTCTTTTGAACACGGTGAGGGGGAGCTGTGGTCTATCAGACAAGATACATTGTTTGCTGAGACCTGCAGATGCTGCACTAAGAATAAGGAGTTTGGCTTGTTCAGGATTTTTGTAGAGTACCCAAGCTGAGGGCGGCCACAATGCACCTGACATGTTAATCCTAGCTTTCCTAGTATTGCCACTGTAACCTTTACTTAAGGGTAAATATATTCAGAAAGTGGAGTGTCAATAGACCATTATTTCTATGTTATATACATGGGCTTCCCTAGCCAACATAAAAGGGTCTATATCTCCTATTTCCTATCACCTCAGATGTGTGTGCTGTACATATAATATGTGGGCACTGGCACATTCCTCTGAAATTGTGTACTGTAGTTTTTGCCATGAATATGACCTTGGCTGTCGAAATGGCGTAAAACATCTATTACTCACTTAATCACTATGTTGTATATAAGAGTACCGAATACTCTGGCACCATATTCTGATGGGATGTATATCTCACAACACTATTGCAATATGGCCATATTGATAGGATAAAATCAATCATTCACAATTAATGTCTACAGATACTAAAAGTTACTACCCTACTCCTTACTCATTCACTTGATAGGACAAAAACAATGCAGTGTAGCATAGAGGTATATGGGGGAAATCATGGTATAAAGGGGATATGTAAGCTTTATTGATGCACTTGTTGAATTTAGTCACTTGATACAATGAACGAGGGCATTATATCTGTATCATTGTATCTGTGAATAAATTCAATGCGTGCATCAATAAAGTTTATCCTCTAACTACTGATTGACATTGTGTGGTGCCTTTCACTACTATGTTTCTGGAATGTCCTTATGTTGGCCTATATCTTTTATAGTGCCAGCATTTCAATTTTTCACCATGAATATTTAACACCAGAGTTACCCACATGTAATAGTTCCCAAAGTGCACATTGGTGTAAAAGCCAGTGTTGTGTCCAGGAGGAGTCATAGTATGAATAACTCTTGCTACTATAGAAATCTGAACAGCATCTTTACAGGTCCCTATGACATGTGGTAGTGTTTGGTGTTCAGCTCCAAATCACACACTTATAGCTGTATCCTTAAATCCATGAGACACCTTCCCATACTTTGTGTGTGCCCATTCTGAGGTGTTGTATTTTACTGCTGTGGATTCTCTAATTCCCAGTGCACATCAAACACCCACAAAGCTATGTAAAAGTCCTTGATGATCTGATTTACCATTCCTGAAGAGGAGTTTGTATAAATGATGAGCATATTGCCTATCCACTGGTAAGACAAAGCAATATCATAGCTTCTGGTACACTGAATGGAGGTTTTAAGCTTCCCAACACAACCAAAAAAAGGAAATCACAAGAAATAGAAAGATAATGGAAGGTTACATTTAAGAAGACGATCTTTGGTTATAGTGCAACAAAAGAATTTGCATCTGTCCCTAGTGACTAAATAGTGATAGTCTTAAATATTGGTCATTTCCGGAACACAGAGATGAGAAGCCACGGTCACTTCTAGAGAGAAGATGTTTGCTGAGACCACCAATATTCTGTACTGAGAGCGGCCTTGAGGGTGCTGGAGGGGAGAGGATGGCTTTGACTATAGACACTGCTAGACTATCATAAAGAATCCATCAATGAGTTCCCTCTGCCCTGGTAACTTACTAACCCTTTCGGTCCTACATCCCAATGCCTATTACACTCTACCACATAATAGATTTACTTTTGACATGAAAAAAGATTTTGTACATTTGGCACCTTTGTTTGTAAATCTATCTATAACAGTCCTCCAGCCCTGAACACTAGAGATGTCCCTATATTTCACATCATCTGACCTAATTAGAGTAATAATCCTTTCTCTCCATTCTCTCTATTGGTTTATACTGACAGGCAGATGAATATTCACAATCATGATATAAATATATCTTTCTCATACTTCAGGGAGGAGAGGGAATCCAACACGGGAGATGTGACAATTAACGTTGGCAGACAGCCGGGGATGTGATAATGGGTATTTCAAGCTGACTTGTCTCATTCAGACAAAACCTACTCTGTGACTGATTGTAGCCCTGAGGTTGTAACTGCCTTGTCATGTCATTAGTGGCTGTCTGTGGGTATCTGGTAATTAACATGTACTACTGGTACATTGGTGTTTGCTTGTCTTTGTACTTGTCTGTAATATATTATTAAATGTAGTGAAAAGGCCCATATTTAAGCGCCAGCTTTATAGACTGTTTCCTATGAAGGCTTAATACAGCATATAGAGCTTTCCTGAACTCAGGGTATGGCTTAAATACATGGGGTTCTACATATATTTGACTTGTCACATACAATGTGCTTAACCAACAAGTATCACACAAGTCAAGTATCTGATATTATGCTAACCTTTACCATATATATCAGTGTTATTATTCCAAGGCTCTGAAATAGAAATTTTAAAATTCTGCACAGACTGTGAATAGTTATATCAGATAATTAAACTATATGCAGGAATCAGGCCCTTGGTATTTCTCCATCCCATTGTATCAGAAATTAATCAGGGTGACAGCATGGTACTACACAGAGGGAATATGATATAAATACCCTAATTCTAGTGGCAGAATATAACGCTTTCACCAAACCCTTCATATAAGGCACACCTCAGACCATTTTGAGCCATTTTAGTGCTATCTTAATGTGAAATACCCCACATATATGAGGTACACCCTGACTTTAGGCAGGTTTTTATAAAACAAAGCAATCACCAGGTGTTGCAATAGGTTTCTTTTAATTGAATGTTATTTCCTCCCCACCATATAAGATCTTTGTGTGTGAAATCAAGGTAGAATTTCCCCTGCTCTATTTCTAATCACTTCAATTTCAAGTCAACATGCCCAACACCTGCACACATTAAAGCATTGGATCAATACCATGGGATGAACAATATGAACCTACTTAAGTCTCTGGAAAAGACTTTATAGAATACTTTGATGGAAGTGTGGAGGATTGATTGCGATAAAGAAAGAAAATGAAGTTTATCTATTCTGCCATGTTTGTTTTGAAACACGGGGCCTGACGTTGTTCATGCTAATTGCATCTTTGGGAACATCCACATTCTGAATTTTGAAGGACTGCTGTGGCCAGTTCAAAATGGTGAAAATCACATGTCTAAGTGGGATAGATTAAGGGTTTGGGAGAGCAAATGATGAGTTCTGCGAATTATAACTCTTTTGAATACACAAAAGCCCGTTTAAGTGTACCAGCACTTATGAATTCCACCTTATTTTGAGACCATCTAAAGAGAGGTCTTTGCTTTCAGGGGGATGTTAACCCTCCGATCAGTTGAGACCTGTGGTCATTTGATACCCCTGCGCTTAGATGGGCATTTATGGTACCTCTGACGATCAATATATATAGGCCTCAAATCGATAAGAAATCCATTATGTGCCACATATAAACAGACCTACATTAGTGATTAACTGTGAAAACTAATGCTATGTACAAAATTATATAGCGGTTAATCTTAGGGAGAATCCCGTGCCCACATCATGCCTCACTAGCAAGACTGCTCAATCGTCAGTGAACTTAGATCATCAGAAGGGTGGTTCATTAAAATTGATGATGCTTTATAAAGAATGTATTTAGACAGAAGCATTTTTGAGAGGAAGATGATTATTGATTGAGATAATAGTTCTAGTGCCTTCAGATCAAAGATCAATGATTCTGTGTTCTCCTTTTCAGTCCACATTGGACCCAAATGAAACAGAACCTTCACATGCACATATACCGAGTACTGTATGTGTAAAGCAAACAGTTGGAGAGCCTGCATGCCACCATAAGGCATATGTATTGTGTGAACCTTTTATCTTGGTGCATGGTCTATCACTGTGCATACCTTGAAATAAAACCTTGTGAACAGCAAAGTGGCAATGTGCCTATTGTTTGCAGAAACTGTCACTTATCTTAAGTGGTTCTTTTTGTAATTTTAATTATTGTATTCTCTGTGTGTCTTCCTTTTATAAGTTATTCAATAATTAATGCTGGTCTTTTTAACGCAGAATTACCTGATGTAGAAGGCACGTTGAGTATAAGGCGCTCTACCAGAACTATTTATAAGACACACTTGGACCTACCTAAAAGAATCACCTCGAGCCAAAATTTGGTCACATCTAATACGGGTCTTTAGTTTAAGTACCTCACATATGAGTCACATCCAGATTTCAGGGACCAATGAAAGACTTGCATACAGTAATGGCCCACTCAAGCGCCAGGGTCTCATAATAAGCACTTGTCTTGAATAGGCACTGGGATACATAATCAAATGTCCACGACCATGGAATCTTTTTACATCGTATTCACCAGGGTGAGGCTGTCCGTATTCAACAATGCCTTGAATGTGATGTAAAAATATTCCATGGGAGTGGACATTTGCATTTATGTCATGGCCTCTGGGGTTAATTTGCTTTTAGATCAAGAAAAACAGCTCGCTCAGCTCCATTCTAAATCCAAGATGGCAGACCCCATTGAATACAAGCATATTGTATTTCATGCCCCCCATGAAATACGGCTATTCTAGTACTAATCTATAGTAACGGTCATATCTGCCATGACATAAAGAGTTATTGAAATCAATATTAAGCACTGAAAGCAGTATACAAATAAGCACTGTCTCGAATAAGGGCCTAGGGTACAGAGGTATTGAAATTGATGAGCGCCCGGGCACTTAAACAGGTCACTACGGTATGTACTCATTTTGCGGCTTGGTCCCTCTATGGATGTTATCATCATCATCATCATGTACTGATTGAATGCCAATAAAAAAAAAATAGATTTCAAATATGACTACTGTTTATAGTAGGAGCTGTATATATAGTAGTAAAAATTCCCAAATACTTCAACATCTTAAATCAATCACAAAAATCTCCCACACCATATATATATATATATATATATATATATATATATATATATATATATATATATATATATATGGATGTCTAAACAATATGATAGGAACCAAAAGCCAGGTCCCTAGCTATGGCTGATATATTGACTCCACAGACCATATCGATTGGCATATAATACTGGTTAATGTAATGGAATGTGTGAAGGTAGGAAAGCATTATAAGCCTTTCTTACCAATATTCTATGTAAAGCTGTATGTAACTAACTGATGAAAATCAATGTTCTCTCACCACTTTTTCAAACCAAAATGAAGGTTAATTATGTAAAACCTCCCCAAAACAAAGATAAAACATCAGAAAAGTGAAGTCTATTCATTCCATGCTAAGATTTGAATTTTGTTTGTAGAGAGAGAACAGATATCCTACTATTAGATTCTCTTTGACTTTGATTTCTCCATTTGCTTGTATTTCGGATGAGTTATTCAACCCAAGAAGGAACTTCCTAAACCGATTACATTATAAATCATGGTATTCCAAGATTGGCTTCCCATATCTTCATGTGGTGTCCCAAAGGTGTCCCCATGTCCCCAGCCCCATCAAAAGGCCACCTCTGTTGTTACCTTGTGGGTATGCTCTAAGTCCCCTGGTGTACATACCACTGTTGGTACCTACAGTTGGTTGGCCTGTGATAGTAATGAGCTGAAGCATACCACACAGCTTTAACCAATAACAGAGAACTGCAAGGAATGAGGGGGGAGTAGGGCTGGTATGATGGAATGCTTTCCTTTCCTCTGGTCTCCCCAAGGAATGCTGCTACAGTGGAATACCTATAGCGGGTTCTCCAGATGTTGTCAATATTTTGGTTCTGTGCCTGGTATGACTTATAGCACTGACTCTAGAGGATATTTCTCAATATCTAATGTTAATTTGCATTATTAAGAAATACTTTGTTGTATGTCATGATTGAATAGATCTGCTAGGAAGGAGTTTAGCTCTGCTATGTTATCAAATATATCCATGCAGGTTTTCTATTTTTTATTTTCTATCTTGATGTGCAAAGCTATGTAGTATACCATAATGGTAACCGTTAAAACATGTTGGTGGAATTGCCAACTATATATTGTGGGGGCTTAGTATACATGGTGTGCTTTTCTGCAAGAAGCCTATTGAAAGGCTTATTTTGATTAGTCAGCAGATTCCTACATCACATAATATCCCTATGTTTACCTACCCAAACAAATCTGAATTGGGATCCTATATCATAAATATGATATGTAGCCACTAGTTCTATCTCTCTGTTCCAATGCCATTTTGTTTGACTTTCCTTTCTAATCTTATACCATTCAATGAAGATCAGTATCTTGTTTACTGCTTAGTAAATAAGGTATCTTATAGAAATGTTGTCGTCTAGAACCTGATGCTTTTATATTATGACAACACTACACCATTATATCTGGTCTCTCAGAGGGCGTCTATATCACAGAATTAATCCATAATCAGCAGGACTCAATCAATAGACTCTGGAAAATAAATGTTGAATATACCAGGCATCCTTGTTGTTAAACTGAAAGGTGAACCACCATGATTCTAGTGTAGCACCGGAAGCATTGTAGATTCTACAAGGAAGCCTTAGCTGACAGTACAGTTAAGTAATGTGGTATGAGGAACATCTGTGAAAATGGTGGTGAAATCCTCTGTCCTTTGTGAAAATGATGGTGAAATCCTCTGTCCTTTAATTAAGCCTAAAAATGATCTCATCTCATAAATCAAGTGACCAAAGATGACTCAGTGTCTAGACCGCCTGACAGGTAAAAATGCTTGACTGAACATAAATGAAACCTGTTCATTCTTGGAGTATTGTTGTTTTCTCAGGAAATCAGCAGTTTCTGATAATCACCAGGGAGAAAGATTCAACTTAAAATAAAACACTATGAGCGGATTGAGATTAGACTTCAGGGATATTCTGGGATCTTCTGGGCAGACCTGTTCTAACGAGGGCAGCAAATGATGCTTCTGAGCAGTGCCCTTAAATAAAAACGTTTATTACACCACATTTTAAAGGATTTAATTATTTTTGATAGTCAACACTTTCTGTACAAGATGGGCCTAGTGCATCAATGCATTATGCCTATAAACCTTGTAAAATCAGTACTGTGATTTCCGTTCATGCAGGAGGTAGTGGGATGCATTATTGACCAATACGATAATTCCCTTCATTCACTGCTGAATGTCTAGGGTGCATTACATAACTGGCACCCACCATGCTGGCTGTTATCAGTTCCTAGCTCTTTGGGTACCAGATCAAGCAATGGCAGATCCTCTAGATGACCTGGAACCTTGGTATATCATGAAGGTAGGCTTATTATGCAAAAATTCTTATCCCTTTAGGAATGGAATGGAGTATTAAATTTAGAACAGAATGTAGGTGTCCTGTCTGTAAGTCACCCAGTTTTGGGGTGAATCTTCTCAGCTGAGTATGTGAGCCACTATGAATTAGTTGTGAAGGTGGGTGCTAAAAGGGAACAGACATCTCAAATCCTGCACCCTCATATGGAGAGTTCTGGTCTGGGTCTGTGCCATTTTTAGCTGAAAGGAAAATGTGTTGAAGTCATGCAGGAGATTCATGCAAAAGTAGTCTGTGGTGCTGTGACACCCTCCACTCTTCTCATGTCACATCTGCCCCTTCTGCATCCCTGTTTTTTCTGCCTCTTTGCTTCTCCAAATTTACCCTCTCAATCTATCTGTCTATCTATCTCCCTTATATCCCCCTCTATCATCCTTGTCCATCCACTCTGTCTTGCGTAGAGCCTTCCAGTCCCAGTCAAAAAATGTCTCAATTTAAAATACACCATTTTCTGTCAGCCACTATCATTTTTAACAGACATAAACATGATGGGGTAGGTAGCAAGGGGACAACAAAGAAGCCATATATGGTAGACAATGGGATACTTGTGAAAGCAAAGAAATGAGTTGTCGGTGCTTTTACAAAACACTCCATTTTGATGTATTTTCTTTGCTTTGAATCAAATGTCCTGTGGTACTACAATAGTGTGTTATGCCTTTGTTATAAAAAGGTTATTGTGAGAGGTTTGTCATAGAAAGGGGAAAACAAGTTTAATTGAAGACATTTGTGATTCACCGTCACAATGGTAAACCACAAAGTTATGGCAAAGATCAAAATGTTGGTGCATGTGTTATTGAAAGCTCTTTCTGAGATCCGAGGGATACATTATCCTTGATGGCTCTACAGCCACCAATTCCCGCTACGTTTCATGCAGGGTTGACATTCAGTTTCATCTAAAGCCAAGGTACCAAGGACACAACTGCTTCCAAGTCACCCCCTCTGTCTTTATATGGCAAAGTTCCTGATCTGGATCTGTGCCAGTTCTCACAAAGTGGAAAGCTGCAAGTTGAAAGCAGCACGTGATAGTGATGTCCTGACACCCTTTCTACACACCATCTCTACACACCATCACATCACACCACTACGTCTTATGTCAGTCTTTCTACTACCATAAATACCAACATCTTTATAAGCCAAGGCAGACTTCTCTGAATTTGGCTTATATGGGGGATCTCCAATATGGACCATAGTAAGAAACGGGACCTTTTTAGCAACAAAATGTGGTTTATAGCAATAACAGAAATAACAGAGGATCAGGGTGTGGTGGGCGTGGCTGGCGGGTGTAGCTTATATATGGGTTTCCAGTACAACCATGCACCTTTCCCCATGTTCCTCCCATTTCCCTCCTTTGCCTTTATTTCCCTTTGAAACACTTTGCTTTGATATATCTTCTTAACGTGCTCCTTTTTGACCAGATTCTCCACTCCCTCTTTGCCTCTCTGTCTCTGTCTGTCTCTCTGTCTTGCTCATTCTCTCTCTCTCTCTCTCTCTCTCTCTCTCTCTCTCTCTCTCTCTCAGTCATGCCTCTCCTTAACATTCTACTATATCTCTCTTCCTTTATTACTGTCACTGCTTTTTTTCACACTCACCAATGTCCAAAGGTTTCTAGGAGGACTTCTCTTGTCAGTTTGCTAACATGAGACCTGTCGCTATCTGTTTATACACAATAATGAAAAGAAATCCTTCCAAATAATAACAGTTCTCCTAGCTGCACACTGCTTTATTTTCACAGCAATTACATGGAACATAGTGCTTTGCTGTACTGTATGAAATTGTGGGATTCATTGTGGAGAAATTATACTCCTTCACCACATCACAAGTACAGTGATACACAGTACAGTTTATGGGAATACCTGGTAGATTGAACAGTCATTTCTTAGGGTGTAAGCCACACCAGAAAACCTTCACATACCTTCTAAAAGAGTGGTCAACGGGGGGGAGCTGGTGGGTTTGAGGTGGGGGGGGGGTCAGAATTTATTCAACCCCTCTGAAGAGGGTCAAAATAATTTCACCTGTTTTCAATGAAAAAGCCAACCTGTTACTACATATCATAAGGGTGCATTTGCACATAATTTTCGTCCTCCCCCCTGTGTTAAAAACTTATCACTCCCTAAAACTAATTTCAGCAGACACTGATTGAGGCCACTTCTTGTAACCAAAGGATTCATGTTGAAGCCAATGAGATGGGTGGCCTGGTTGGTTTGTCGGTGCTACCAGTACCACTTATTTTTCTCAAATATCTTATGTTTTTCCTTTAAATTTATTTTATTCTGTGCTACAAATATTAAGTCAGTCCACAAAAATCCTGTGGGTGTTCAGAGTGGAAAGGGATCACTGAAAGGAACATTGATAAAAGGCAGTTACAAAAACGGAGTACAATAAGAACGAATAGTTTCTTATGATGGGGCACCTTTTCTGTGGTAATGGCACACTTATGAAAACAAAAGATGTGGGGAGCATTAAGATCAGCAGTCATGGTTCCTTTTCTGTTGATTTTTTTCTGTTATTTTTCTTCTTTATTTAACGCATGTGTCTTTATCAGCAGGTCATTACATCTATAATACATTAGGATACACTGTTGGTAACAATAAGAATGATCAAAATGCTATGAGGCATTTAAAAAAGTGTGATTATTGTAGATTTCTTCCCCATAAAATTCATATCAAGTCAGATTATTAAAGATCAATCAGAGAGATCTACTCCCGCACTGTAAAAAAAGATGTCGAAATGATGACAGAATCCTCACCCAGGGATGTCGTCATTTTCACGGAGATTCCTTGTACCACTGTACTGCTACCTGGGGCTTCTTGTAAAAACTACACTGGCTCCCTGCTATACAAGTACAGTGGTTCACCATTAAGTTTTGCAAGAATCCCTGGTAGATTCAAATTTAAAGAAATGTTTATATAATTATTGAATACGTTCTCATCCATGGTTGGACTATTTTTGTCCATTAGGTTTTTTGGTAGTTGAGAGAAGGTTTCCACTGTGTGAGAGGGGTCCTTGCTTCGACATGCCTCTATGAGAAAGTGGATGCAGTGAGCCCCACAGGTTTTGATCCAAAACTCTTGGTCGGCTGCTTGCATCAACTAAAATTCAGGAACGTTCTTCTCAAAAATGAACTTTATTTTGCAGTGGGGTGCTAATTTCTTGCACTGTTTGATTAAGTCCAGGTGTGGCCACATGATAACCGTGTGTTCCTGGTGGCAAACTCGACCCTCCTTGCCGTCCTAGCCTTGTTGTTGGCTGTTCTCTCCTCCATGTGACCCGCAGTGTCCTTGTAGTATTTCTGACATCCCATCGCAGGCGGGTTTCTTTGGATTCTTTGTTGCTGGTCAAGGTGTCCTGAGGTGAGACTTGTAGGGGTATTTTCCTGTCACTTTTTCACCAGTGATGAGTAGTTGACATGAAGAAAACAGAGCATGAGCAATGTTGTTGACCAGTGTGGCCTCGTTGGTCGCTGCCAGGTGGGTAGCTCTGTCGGCATCTACCACTTCCAATTCCAGGGTACAGGGTGGTGGCTTTGAACGTAAAGTCGAAGCTTTCCGCGTGTCCAGTGAGGGCGTTGTTTGGGGCTTTGGTGACGGTGGTCAAAAGAGCTTTTCCTGCTGCCTTGGCGACAGAGCGACTGACAGACGACAACAGGGGAACAGCACTTCGAAAAAGTCCCGATATGATGATGCTTACCCGTGACTCTCCATCTTCCTACTCCTCTGTAGGCCGGCGCTATCCTGTATCCAAACTGAGACTTGGTGTAGAACTGCGCGTACTGCCCTCTAGGTGCTTTGTAAGCCAGCGGTCCGTAGTAGTGATGCATGATGGTTTGAAGCTTGCAAAGCTCAGAAAGCAAGTACCACCATCCCTTAAGTAGATTCCTATTTGCCTAAAAGCCCTCTTGTCGACGGGGAGGTTGTTCAAGTTCCACAAGCTTAATGTAAGCGTGCCATCTATGGTGGGATTCACAGGAAAGAGCGCAACAGAGGTGCTTTCTTGTCGCCTACCAGACTGTGTTTCACAATTGTGACACGATCTGCGAAAATGGGGCTTAGTGCAGGGGGTTCTAAGACCCCTTCTCCCAGTACATGTCACAATTGGATTCCCAAGTTCTCAGGCAAAAGCAACACCGTGCCAGGTGAAAGGGAAACGGTGCATTTTTATGGTGTAATCGTTATAGGAAAAAACGTCGACCCGGCTGTTTTTTAGAGAGGTTCTTAAACTTTCCACCACTTTGGGAAAGTTGTCCACAAAGAATTTGCTCAGGTAGCTCACGAGGTGCCAGTTGTCGTTCAAGAAAGCCGGTTTCAAGGCCAAGACATGATAAAAGGAGCAAAGTTTCTTCCGTTGTGTTGTACCAAACAGTGGGACAGGATACTTCTTGAAGTGCACACTCCAAGGGTGAAGGTGTTTGGACGTATTCGGCCAGCAAAGTGTGGTACGTGATCAGAGTGTTGTCTGGAAACATGCTCATAGACGAGTTGCTGGGTAGGGTCACGGTGAATGCCATGCCCACACGTTCTTGGCTGGCTCCAAGGGGTTGAACTTGTCTCTGTATCCCTTCCACTTGATCAGCACCTCTCTCTTTTTGCCTTTGCCCCTGTATTTCAACATCTTCTTGATGGCGTACCTTCTGCCAGGACGATCAACCACCTTCTTAACTTCGAATTGGTAAAAGCGACCTTTTAATTCTTCTCCTAGCAGGCCCTTTGGAGACAGTTTGGCCACTTCATAAATTTCCACCGTCCAGTTTGGTTCATAGCCTCTGTTAAAGGTGTTTTCTTACTTCAACATGTGCACGTTGCTTTTCTTTTTGAGCTTCAGAGCTGGAACTAAAATGTATTGATGACCTTTGTTCTCCTTGGCATTTTTCTCGCATGTCAGGTCCAGTTGCCATTGTTTATCTATTCCCCACATCTGTGTCTTGTGTCTGGGAAAGCTTCTCTTTTAGGGTTTGTGTCTGGTGTAAGATTCTACCTCCTCTAAGACTTGTTCTATGTTTTTCCTTTAGGTTATCTTGAAGTGTTGGCGTTGTAGTTTAGACATGCTTGTGAAACTTGCCGGTTGTTTAGGATTGGAGTACAACTTGAGCACTTCTTTCTTCAGAGCCTGGTGTGCCATTTCATTCTATTCCACCCTGATCCTTCTTGATCTACGTCTATGTTTGTTATCCCCCTAGTTTTAGACAGGGGCGACTGTAAGTGGTGTCTAAGTCTTGTCAACCTAGCTCCTGCGCCCTCTCCGAAAAGTTTCTTGTTTCCTATTTCAAGGACAGATTCACCCTCTTCACATCTCTGACAAACAAATCATGTCCCACAGGTTTTCAGCCAGTCAGAGATTTCTTTCTACTAGCGTCAGTTAAAAGTTTTGTTATGCTGCTACCAGGAACGGATACCCCATCTACATGTATTTCACCAATTCAGTCCCAGTTGAGCACCTCTGCATTTCCTTGCGCGAGGAGTTGTGTGTACAGTTTCCGAGCGTTAGCGTGATAACTTGAAGGAACACCTCTTAATAATTCTCTTTCCACAAGGGAAAAGATTGGTTTTTGCTTTCCCACTTCATCCTTCTCCTTGTCCTCCTTGTCTTCCTCCAACTCGCGATCAGAATCCCAATTCGTAGTCAGGTCAACATAGAAACACCGGAGGCGTTGAAGGAGAAGTTTGAGGAAATGACTCCCATTTTCAAGAACTGTTTGGTGAACAGGGAAGCCGCAGGTAAGTTGAAACAACCTCAACGACAGCTCATCGGAAAGCAAAACATTCTTCAAACGCAGTACATGTGTGAGTGTGTCTACTGAAAATAAAAGTGAAAAATCACAAAAAAAAACCTTCAAGTTGTTTTTCACATGTGTAACATCCAACACCGTGACAACGATGGTATTATGTTAGCAACATAGTAAAAACATAGGTGCAAGCAGGCCCCTTTGATTATCTATTTATGAGGTTTCTTAGTGTTGCACACCGACCACATCGTCAGTTTGTTGTGATCATGTGATCATCACATGATTGATCATCATGTGATGACATCATAGCTCTCAGCCAATCAAAATTCGAGAAAGTAGATCACATGCCCATATATGGTCACTTCCGGTTCGTAAGTAGGTCAAATCGATTTCAGTACCTGTTCCTATGCACTGAGTTTGCCCCTATATACTACTCACAGTTACCAGCACCGTTATCCCTTAAGGGCTACTAATGCAGTAATGCATCATGCCCACTGGTCGTCATGATGTTTGAATGTAGCCCTGGCAGGAGGGTCGATACACTCTCAGATGGTTGATATGATGCACTAATGCTGGTGAGCAGTCTCGCCAGTACTTCATTGGTGCATCATTACAAACAATGGGCATGATGCACTCCTGCATCAGCAGCCCTTAAAAGGTTAAGTCAGCCATAAAGTTAACAGCACCTTAAGGCTGGTGCCTCCGGTCTGTCTGAGCCCAGATCAATCCCCTGACATGGTCGGCCTCTCTCACTTAGAGGTTTGATTTCCAATTTCTGCCCTCCCGTCACCGCACTACCATACAGAAGGCGTAGTTCTGTTTGTACTATGATGCATTGCGAGTGGCGCTTTGAGTAGGTCTGTAGGTAGCCATGTTGGAAAATCAGTAACAGATTTAAACCAGAAGGGACAATGGTGCACATGCCACCTCCTTTTACTTGTATACAGTTGATTTTCATACTCTGAACTCCAAATCTTGCTTTAAGATAGGGCTGTGCCCTTATCCCCTTGGTCCTCATGTTCATTTTTTCTGTACCCTAGATTTGCGACTGAAAATTGTCATTTAGGATAATTACTGATAGAGTTTACATGGTGACGTCACACAGGAGGTTTCTTAAATAGCTCAGATCGACTATCTCCTCTGGATGTAAATGTGACTGGGTGCTGAGACTTTGGACTAGATGTAGGACCTATGTTATTCATCCACCCTGTACAGCTTCCTATGGATAATGCGCCTCTAATGTTAACATTTATGATAGGTCTAGGAACTGGGCCAACAAGACCTGGGGATGATTAACATTGAAAGCAGATAAACATATTTTTCAAAGATGTTTAGGCAACCAAAAGATTGTCTACACTTGCTGTTCACAATTGCGTCTTGGGTTTGTTTCAGAACAGGCAATGATTTGTTCCCGGTTTTCTATGTCAAATGATCATCTCTTGTATGATTTGTCCAAGGGCATTATGTTACCAATTGCATGATATTTCATTGTCAAAGTAACATGGAAAAGAGTATTGTGCTGTCCAAGTCCTATAGTAGAAATGGAATAATTGTATACATATGTTCTCAAATCCTGTACAATGCTTATTATACTCTGTGATTGTAGTAGTATTTTGGTGATCATAGACCTAATCAGTGATCGTAGGTTGTTTTGAAACATACCCTGACCCTTCTGTCAATGTCTCTATTGTCTCTAGACTGCAGAGAGAAGTCATCTAGATATGGGACACGACAGCTGCCTATAATGGTTCTACATGTTATTAATCAGGCTAATGGAACTTTACATAAGTCTGCACTATATTCCCCTTATCCCACCATTGTGGGAAGATACTAATAGGAATAGGACGCCAGGCATTATCATATCTCCTCCTTATGTAGACAAAGGTAGGCTCTCCAATTATCTTCCCCTTAGTCACTGCAGCATTATATATCTCAATGAGCAATGTCTCTCGGTGAGTCCTTAAAGACAGTGAGGTTGTTGTGGATGGACCATATAGATAATAATATAGTAATAACTAAAATATGAATTACCATATACAATGCTCTTGTTTCTGTCAATGTCTCCGTCTCAGCCTGTTACCATAACTGATTCCCGTTTCTAACTGTTTTACTCATTGATTCTCTCACCCACTAGTACCCTCGTTTTCCTTTTTCCCTTGTCATTGGTTTATATCTCTCTCATTGTCTTTGATAACTATATCTCCATCTCTTCCTCTCATATTGTGTCTTTCCTTACATTTCTATTCACACTCTCATTGAAATAACGGTGCATTCCTCATCTTAAAGTTGGCAGATAACCATCGTTTTTTTCCCAGAGACTGTACTGCCACCTGGGGATTCTTGTAAAATCTACACTGGTTCAATGCCTTACTAGGGAAGAGGCACCCTGAGTTGGACTGACACCTAAAGTTGGACACCTTTTGCATTGAATTACATAATAGATATGAAAAATTCAGCTATCATTTGAATTAGACATGAAAACTCAGGTATCATACTAACAAATGAAGAATAACATGTAAAACCCCTGTCATACATGGCTTTACAACTGTATAAACCCAGGGTGTTTTTGTTATATTCTGAGGACGAAGAATGGTGAGTGAGTGGAGATCCTGGTTTGATTTGTCAATTTGTCATGTCTTAACCTCCAATTTTATAGGATTTCTATACATGTCAAAGGCAATATACACATTTTTGCTAATAATTTGACTTGACAAACCTGAATACATCCCTCATGTTACAGTATGGGAGTTAATCTTCTATGACCTTCAGATTACACCTACAGTCAGACACCAATTACACTCCACCTGGGACACAATTATATCATGATTTCAATACTTATATTATGGACATTTCATTACAAACAGAATCCATTATATACCTATAGTCCTAGATCTGAATATTTAATCTTTGTTTGGTTTACCTACTATCTAACACCTAAACGTAATCACTACTCAGTCTGCCCATATAAGTCATGATCATCTGGGCACCAAATATGGCCACCTCCTGTGTGGTCAGGAGCGTCCGAAATGGGTGCCTCTACCCTATTACAGGAGTCCACTCTTCAATCTCATGAGGATCCCTGGTAGACTCAACACTTATTTTTTGCAGTTCACATTTTCCTCCCACCCCTCTCTCCCTCTCTTTTTCCCCTCCCTCTCTCTATCTTTCTCTCTCTTTCACCTATACTAGCTCCCTTCTCACCTTTCCTTCTCGTTGTGTATATGTATGTCTCTCGATCAGCTCTTCCTCCTCTTCTCTCCTTTGCCCACCTTCCCCACCTTCCCTACATATTGCCACCTCAGTTTCCATTAGACACCAGCCGTTACGCCTTTGCCTAATTATCCCTAGCAGCCCTCCGGCATGTGTCTCCTGCAATCATGCCCTGGTTCTCTATGATCACTTTCTTAACGCCAGCCTTATAAGACTGACAGCCTCCATACTCACACAACCAAGCTATAACTGGTTGTGACAGGTGCTTCCAAAAACCGATTTTCAAGCTCACTAAAATTACTTGCTGGTCATAACCATATCTGTTCAGTACAAAATAGAATATGTGAAACTAGAGACCTTCTTCAGAAACAGTTCACTGTAGAATAATCAGTGACGATAAGGGAAGGGGAGCTTAGTTATGATACACACATATGTATCGTCTTTGGTTGCCTTGGCTTTTCACCTCTGTAGGTCAAGTCCAGGGCAATGATATTATGGGAGATGAAACAGCAAGCTGTGAGAAGATGCACATTCCATAGGCCCTGTCAAGGAGGTATTGGTTGGAAGTGATCAGTAATCTCGCAATCAGAACATTTCTTGAGGCCCATAGCATCTGTCAAGAACCAATTAAACTTTGCAGGCAGTGCTCCAAGATGTGTCTTTTTGGAAAAATAGGAATTTCAGCTTTTGCAGGCAGCACAAAAGGGGTGATACCAAGTCAGCTTTAGCCCCAGTGCTCTCGACCTGCTTTGTCCATTGAGGCAAAACTTGTTATGAACCTGTGCAGGGAAGATATATTCCATCCTCCATCCTCTGACGTCATTGCAATGCATTCTCAGTTTCTCGTCCTGTACAAAGCCTAGAGAGGTTAAGATCATAACCTGTCTATCTAGAATGATAGCAAATGGTAGGCTACACATTGCCATACACGTTATAAGTAGGCAAATGTTATCCTCTCTATGGTATCTTTTTTCAAATTTTAAATCCTGGTTATACATCACTGAAAATCTGCTGGATAGGCCAATGATGGATCCTGTGAGCAGTAGTACACATATTCCTGATCCTGTTTTCATGCATAACCAATAATTTTGAAATTATTCAAGACTTACCTGTAATTAAGATTGTACCGAGGGAACCTAGCGGTTCAGGGAATATACGAGAGGTGGAGTCGCGCATGCACAGTCAGTCCTTAAGAACCTGTTGGGGGATGAAAGCCTACAACTGATAATTTCCACTTCCAGAATGTGTAGGCCATATCTCCCTTTTATTCTCATTATTATTAATGATGTTTACTTGACGAGTTTACGAGTAAGTTGAGGGAGCGTGGCCAGGCCTATATTCCCTGAACCGCTAGGTTCCCTCGGTATAATCTTAATTATACCTCAACTTACAGGTAAATAATTTCAAAATTATCCCTCGGAAACCTAAGCGTTTCCGGAAACCTACGAGAGTTTCAGAGCAATTGAATCCCCTAACAGAACAATCCAAACACAACTTTTTCTACAACAGTTATATTCAGCAAACAGCAAACAGGAAAGACGTGAACATTTTGATGGTATAAGTCCTTGTCTATCTGTATAGTTACTGTGCCCTCTGCCTTCTGTGTCGGGGCCTGGGCCTGACCCTGCTGCATCATCTGCAGCATCATGGAGGACAGCATCTGACCAATAAATGCTCCGGGGTTGGGGCTCTGAAGCATTGTTGTAAAGTCAAATGCAGGTTATGTGGCTGTGTCACCCCCACCGGTGGCACCTTTGGTGTCAGTGGCGACAGCACTGGGGTCAGTGGTAACCGGTGTGTCGGGGTCAGTACCCCCGTCTCCATTCACGGATCCATTCTCACTGATGGCATAGCTGCGGTTGGCGTGCCTGTTCGCCTTTCTTCCACTCATTCTCTATAAGGAAGAGAGAGAAGTAAAATGAGTTTTAAATATAATATAAAACAAAAGGAATAAATCAAATAATTTCCAAGGACAGGATCCACACCCCCCCTCTGGGGTATGATATAGCTCCACCCCTGGTGGGGTTCGAACCCGCATCTCGCACGACAAAACGCGTCCGGGCCCAACAGGCGCCTACAGGATTTGAACCCACGAGCCGAAGATGTACAGTGGTGCCAGCCCCAACCGCATGGTGTTTGGAGGAACTAACCCAGCGCTTTAGACCGCTCGGCCATAAAAAGACAAGGGTCTGGCCCGGCCTGGCGTAAGGGGTGTCGCTCCGGCATAGGTCGTCGGTGGACGAGGTTTACCGAGCAATATGTGAGTGATTTGTGAGCGGTTCTGCCCGTTTCAGAGTGATATCCTCATTCCACACTGGTCTGTTAGGTGCCAGGGGACAACAGGTAGACCAGAATGTTCTAAAACTCCCAAATCTGAACATTTTTGCAGATAAGTCCAAACCTAGGGAGCCCCGGGAGAAGGACGCCACCTTGACCTAGCTCCTGGCGTCAATCCAGGACTAAGGGGGTTGGCCTAAAAACAATAACTACAGTTCTGCTTGACACAAGTGTCTCTGGGGGTAAACAAAGGTGCAGAAGACATTTGGGCAAGTCCATTTGAAAGGGGGACACAAACAAAGCAGGAAAACAGTACTTACCTGGCGAATTTCTTCTGAAATTTTTAGACTGACTGATGTTTACCACTGCACCTCTCGTAGGTTTCCACAGCAGTATTTCTAGATACTAGATGCTACCCAATATAGCAGC
Organism: Acholoe squamosa; assembly: GCA_949317995.1. Taxonomy (NCBI): domain Eukaryota; kingdom Metazoa; phylum Annelida; class Polychaeta; order Phyllodocida; family Polynoidae; genus Acholoe; species Acholoe squamosa. The sequence goes on along the minus strand of OX439036.1, from coordinate 109,370,171 downwards.
AAGTAATAGATGGCAATCCTAAGGTAGAAATTGGTCACCAGTCAGTTTCCAATCTGTAAGGCAATCTAGTCCCCCGCCAACCAACTGCTGGATAGGGAGAATTCTATCCACTTGGCAAAATGTATGTACCCATATGTCGCATTAGGGAATATTTCAAATTGGATCTTCTGTCTCACAAGCATTTTAATCCTAGGTTTTGAAAAACATCAGAATAGTAATCGTTTCACTTTGATATGTGGTATTATACCCTGCCCTTTAGCATGCAATATATACTTTGGCTGAAGGTGCTTGCTCAATGGAACCCTGCATCTCTCTTCACATCTATAAAGGTTAATGTCCCTGTTTGTGCCAAAAACTATGTGAAAGTTTATTGAGGGGCCCTGTCAGAGGTAGCTTTCACCTTATTGACATACAGATTTTTCTGGGTCATTATGATACGTCTCGAAGGCTGCATTTTTAGTATTGAATAGCTATCAGGATGGAACTTTGACCTCCTATTTTGACACCCAACAAGTCATTGTATATAAACTTTCACCCCTTAAAGGCTGGTAGTGTGTTATTGGATTAGGTAAGTAAACAACTCGCCAGCACTTGTAACATTATGTTAGAGTGCTGGTTAAAGACTGAACTCACCGGCAGTTAATATCAGCATCATTCCAACCAATGGGCATTGTGCACAGAGACACTGGGCCTAAAAGAAGTATTGTGTTCAGGCAATGCTTTCTACCCTAACATTTTTATACCCCTTTTAGGGGAAAGGTACACATCACTGAGGCGCAAATATTTACAGCCAGCCTTAATTTTGTTTAACCCCATCTTTTGGTCATATTATGACATACTATGTAAGCCCATTAGTTTTGTAGCTAATTGGCCACCTATGGTGCAATAATGTCTGATGACAGGAGGCTGAGCCTGCTTGTATCTCATTTACATGGATATTGGTGCTACACTACATTAAGGAATATGCATGTTCGCCATTCTACAGGGTATTATACAGGAGGGATGTTGAGATGCCTATCAGTATCACCCAAGGAATGTTGAGAAGGAGAGAAGTTTTAAAAAATGAAGCAGAAATTGAATAGTCTCCAAGGAGGGAGGAAGGTTTGGTGATAGTCCTTTGTGTCAAATTCTCTCCAATGACTATCTGTCAATCTTTCTCTCTCTCTCTCTCTCTCTCTCTCTCTCTCTCTCTCTCTCTCTCTCTCTCTCTCTTTCTTCCTCCCTCTCTCTCAATCTCTCTCTAGCTAGCTATCTTTATCTCTATCTTGCTCTGTCTCTCTACCTAGCTGGCTACTATCTACCTACATCTAATATCCCCCTTCAATGGGCTCAACCCACAGTGCCTACACCAATCAGTGCCTGTGCATGCATTTGCCTCTGCCTCCTAACCGTCAGTCCCTTGACATAACTCCAGGCTTCTCAATTTTTCACCTGCCCTACAACAACCTACCCTCACCTCTACCCATACATTCACCTTGGCTTGTACTCAACTTACATCATCCTCATCAACCAGAGAAACTATCTAATGATTACCTACACCGGAGCAGAATGAGGCATGTTTTAGAAGCACAAACAGTTGTATTTTTCTTAACAAGGCACTACTGTGTCCGGCCTCTACGACTTAAAACCTTCAAAATTAGAGTGGGTGATCATAGGTAATGTTCATGACTGTTCTGTAAATTTAGCACTTAACATAGGGTTAGGTAAGGCAGTCGTACCAGTGCACTCATTATTGACAATTATACCACTATTCTGGCACTTCCGGTGGTTTTATATGCGATATATACGAGGTATATTCTGCATATACCACACTTGTGCGTTTTTAGAATTTTTGGTATATACTTTTTCGAGGTCAAGTTGGACTTAGAATATTTTTGGAGACGTTGGCGGACATAGAAATTTAGCCTCGCCATTGTTTCAAGGTGAAAAATCGTCCAAACTCGTATGAGGATTGAACCCCGGCCGCAGTGGTGGTAGGCGAAGGCCTTAGCCATAGCGCCACACTGAACGGTGAAGAAAAATCGATGCGAAAATAAAGAAGTTCTAACCTGAGGTCCTAGTGCTATGTTTGCAGTCAGTTTTCGTCTTGATTCCAAGCTTGTCATGTTATAATATTAAAATCCCAAGAAGTATTCGATCCATAGACGAGGAATGCGTGCTAATTTTCTCCATTTTCTTCGATATGAATAAGAATCCATTGATTTTTCCATCGTACGCCCGTGGCCTCTCTGCATGAAGCCATTGTTTTTGTTCCTTGCCGGGAGGGGTACCGCCGTGTTCACACTCACTTTTCGTATGGAATCTAACCATGACGCGTCTTCAAATTAATACATACATATCCTTAGACATTCTAGATGAGTACTCCATGCTTGATATGTCCGATATATTCGAATTAAATAAGAATCCATTGATTTTCCAAAACGGTCCGAAATTTTTGGCGTCTTCCTCGTTTGGCGAGCGGATGACCTATATCTACATCCGGGCCACTGACACACTTTCGCCGGACAAGGAGGCGGGTGGGAATGGCCGGACCGCAACTCGCGTACGTTGGGAAAATCAATGGATTCTCCTTTATTTTGAATATATTGGACATAATACGTATGGAGGGATCATCTAGACTATCTAAGGATATGTATGTTTTATTTTGAAGACGTGTCATGGTTGGATTCCATACGAAAAGTGACTGTATACACAGCGGTACCTCTCCCGGCAAGGAACAAAAACAATGGCTTCGCGCAGAACGGACCCGGGCCGTATCGCTTGCTTTTACAAAATGTCTTCGCCTGGCTTTTCTTTGGATTTCAGGTAAGAAATTAATACAAAATGGAGGAAATCGTGGTATAAACCTATTAGTTGATGGCTGTCGGGGCCCACAGGCTGTATATGCTGTATATACCCTCGCCGCTTCGCGGCTCAGGTATATACAGCATATACAGCCCTAGGGCCCCGACAGCCATAATCTATTAGCTTATTATACCACGATTTTTGGGTTACACAGTGCTTTTTGGTGGCTATTCCCATCCACATATCTGTCGATATTGCACACCCTGTAAGCTGTAACATCAATTTTGTAAGGCGTGCTGTTATCCATGTAAGGCGTGCTGTTATCCAGGATAACAGCACGCCTTCCATGTCACATGTGACATCCCTTCCATGTCACATGTGACATGTTAAAACCCACGAAATTTTTCAGGCCAGGGTAGGGATCGAACCTGCAGTCTCACATCCCAAATCCAACTCCTTATGCACTGCGCCACAAGGACTGACGAGAAACGCCCGGTTCGAACCAAGTCTGGATATGATACAAAGCCGTGTGCGCTGTCGCTGTCCACTGCCGGGCGTGTGTGTTAGCAAAGGCTAATAACACTCGGCCTAACACACATGCGTCATGAGTTATCCATTGATTACTTGTTCACTAGATTTTGGGCTGTAATTGAATGCTGTTAGCCATGAACTTTTGCCTCTCAGGTCATCGTCTGGGTCATTGAGGTTGGCTCTCAGATTCTTTGATTATGGAGAAGTCTATGATATCAGAAATGTATCAAGCATATGCCTGTGTTATTATGCCAGGTTCTCAAATTAGAACCTGGCCTCTCTCCATCACTCTCTTTCTCTAACTCTCTGTGAGTTCCTCTCTTTCTCTCTTAGTTTATTCTCTCAATTTCTGTTTGTGTCACTATTCCCCCCTTTTGTCAGAACTCAGTTATATCTAATCAAGCCTAGCATAGCTGCCACTCAGCAATGGCCCCCTCCCTCCTACAACCATGTCCCAATCCCTTCATCATGATGCTAACCTGTCTTCATACGCAAGGTAGACATGAGTGGCAGCTGCCACATTCCTTATCTATATGGGGTCTCAAAATGTGACAAGCACTCTCCACCCTTAGTATTCATCACTTGGAATATTTGCTTGTAGAACTATAGTGGGTTACAATAGTAAGAAGAAGGATACTTCTCCTCAAAGTTTCTGGTCAACTTTTATAAAACTGTAAGGAATTTGTAGATGGCCACATAATCCACACAGAGTATGTGAGTTTATCTTAAATCATTTATTCTTCATTAGGGGTGTTTATGTGGCATTTAGCAGTATGATGTAGCACTTTTTTACTTTGTGTTTGGACCCCTCCCAGTCACCGGAAAAGTACCATGTCTTGTTATCCTCTGTCTGCCTGTCTCTATCCCTGTTTCTTAGATTCCCTGTCTCTCTCTGTCTCTCTATGTCTCTGTCTCTCTCTGTCTCTCTATGTCTCTGTCTCTCTCTGTCTGTCATTTTCTCTCTCTCATCACAGCATTGTGATGGAACAGCAGGGTAGAATGGGATGAAGGCAGTGGGTGGAGATCATGAGAAGAGGATCTTCTGAATTATTCCCTTTCCCCTAGGGGTGTAACTAATTGGATACAGCTTTTGTTACAAAGACAAACAGCTGTTGATGGACGGAGATGTGTTCATGGGAGGGCACCTACTGATGAGTTTGTGGATAGAAGGGTAGTAAAGCGTGTATCACTGGAAGTCCACTAGGCACTTTGATTTGGGGCAAAAAAAGACAAGAAAGGTGTCATACCTACTATAACTTTTAATCATAACTGCTCTATGTGTGCATAAGAGTTACAGACCTTATTCCCATTTAAAACGTTATTCTCCTACCCGATATCTAGATATTGCCCTTGGATTTACTGGTACTGGTAAATTTGACTTAAACAGAATGAATGCCAAAAGTTAAGATATTTAATCTTGCTTAACTTTATGTCCTCCAACATCACACAGATGACATAAAAAGGGCAATGTAGCCACCTTATTTGAATAGATAGGCCCAAGTGTGTCTTACAGAATCTGTAGGGCTGAAGTCAGGGTGTGCCTTATAGACGGGAATAAGATACTAATGGACAGTACTAAATTGCTCAAGAGTAAGCCCTATAGTTGGGCACTGCTTCAACCAAGGGTGTGCCCTATACACAAATCTCATAAATCCTTTTGTACATAGATAATTAATCAGTAACAAGCTACAAAATGGCCACCTACCTCTAACAACCCATTACTACGGTAGAAGTGTTGGCACGACGGTATTCAGTGGAGCCAATTAGTAATCTTCAACTAATCAGGAGAGTTCTTGAGGCTCTTAGTTTCTGTCAAGAGCCAATTAAACTTTGCAGCAAAGTCCTCAAGCTTTGCTCCTAGGGAAATAAGAATGTCAGCTCATCAGCTGGAAGGAGAGGATAATACCCATCCTTTCTCAGCCTTAGCAGCTGCTTGTGGGCCATCCCATCAGGTCTTGGAAGGAATTTAATGTCACTCATCTGCTGTTCTTCATATTCCATTTTGATCAACTAGAAATTACTTCTTTCCTTTTTATGATTCAGATGAAGATTTCGGCAATTACTAATGCCATATTTTTTCTGGCACTGTGGTAAAAGTTTGTAACAGTCAATTTTTATAATCAATGAAGGTTTTGACTACTTCAAGGGCTGGATCCACTGCGTCAGCTATGTCCTTTTTCAGCAACCCCTAATGTTTCCCCATAAATTTGCTATAAAAAAAAACAGTTGAATTACCAGAAAATAGACACGAAAGACACAAAGTGGAGCTTTACCCTAATATTTTATAGCTAATAAGCAGATCTATGAACACTGAAAATAATACTACAATTGTCCATTTGTTCAACCTGAACTGTAAAAATCCGTCTAGTCTGTGACACATTGCAGTAGGGCTGCAAATGAATTAGATCATCCTAGAGCTCATTTGCTGAATATATCTAAGAATAATATCTGGTTAATGACAACATGCATTTACAATCACTCCCTCAAACTGCACCCATACTTCTCTTCAAATCAATTAGGCCTCAACAGCCCAGTAAGTGCTGAGACCTGAGGCTAGGTGACCAGATTTATTAGTCTGTGACCTGACCGCAATCACAAGCTCTACACCCAAGCGTGGGAGGCTAACACAGAGTCTAGGAGATAAAGGGGTAAATCACAGGGCTCAGGGACTGGAGGTCAGGATGCTGAATCAGCTACTATCGACATTATTCACACTCCCCAGACCCCACATGCTGATTTACCGGCTCAATGAAAGAAGATGCAAACGGACCTTATCATCGGAAATAACACTAATAATTAGTGTTGAATATGGCAAATTTAAGCCAGTAGTCAAAATGGTCTACCTAGTTGAATTATCAACCTTTGATTAAAAAGGGATGGGAAAAATAATGCAGGAAATCGTCTTCGTGGAAGCCATTATTAATTTAACTATTTTCAATCACTTTCCCCAGATGGAATTCAAAACAAAATGATCTGAGGTAGTATTTTTGCCTTTGTTTTCCTTATACAGGTTCACAACAGAATTGCTGAGATGTGAGAACTAGATGACAACCCTGGGGTACTTTCCATTAAATTCCAAATTCTATAGATTTATAGCAACTGCAAAGAGCATTATCTTATTTTGTTTATTGACCATCAAGATTCATAACAGTACTCTAATTGTAATACTTGAGTGTACCTAAAGGGCTGCGTCCACTGCGACGGATGGACCATCCGTCTCCCTTCGTCCGTCATTTTCTCCATAGAAATCAATGATAAATATGACGGATGAAACCGACGGATGGTCCATTCGTCGGCAGTGGATGCACCCCTTAATACACTCAGTCTCTCCATATAATTGGAAAATAGACATTGCATCAGCCCACTCTCCAGCATACAATCCCCCACACATTTAGCTAACCTATGCATAGTCTCCAGTCACCTGTTGTGCCCCACATGAACTCAGGCAGCAGTCTACCCTTCTAATCATGTTCTGGGACATAGTGGGGGCATTTAGTCACTGAATGGGGTCCCTGTGCCTTCCAGTTGACAAACTTTGCTCATTAAGAAACATGTCTGACCACCTTTTATGTGGATGTGTCGCTATAGTAATAGCAGGAAGTGGGAATTCTAGCGACAGATGAACAGATGATAGTTATCAGGTGATTTGGCAATCTAGGGGTAATACCCTATAGTCAGTGGTCTCGGGGTAATCTAGAGGAATATCTGAAATCCCCAAGTTTCATATCATATAGATGCTTTAAAAAATTATTAAAAGGAAAATGAGATATTTTCTTCTGATGTAAATATCTGCTTTAAGTTTTTAAGTGCATAAATTGGTATAGGCCTCCATCATAAGAGTAACTAAGGCAGAAATGCAGCAAATATTGCAACTTAGGCACGTACAGGAAAGGCTCTGCAGGACAAATGTCAGTCAGCAATGTGGTCAGTGAAGGGAAAACATTAAAGTAATATCATAGGAATTCTTTCACAGTTTCCCACATGTAATCGCCATCCCAATAGTGATGTCCCAGTGCACAAAGTACAGCTTAATGGTACCTGTTTCTCTGTGTCCTTGTGGGAGTTGCTCAGAGCCGCTCATGCACCCAGTGTTCCTTAAACATGTGTCATTAACCACTGCTGGGGGCCATTCACAGTTGGCAATTCACAGTTCCAATTACACCCTCTGCTACTCTCACTTCCTTACTCCTTACGACATAATATTTATCACTACCACAATATGGAGGGCCCCAGCTGGTTTTGTCTTCCCCGTAGTCAATGGCCGAGGAGTAATCTAGAGGCATGTCAGTGCTTATCTCGCCAGGTGCCAGGTCAAGTAATGGTCGACCAAATGGGCCTCCATACTAAGCCCTATATTACCAGACACAGGTCTGGATCCCAACAGAGGAATAATAATGCTTAGAGTGGTGTTCTATGATAAGGAATTATGATTAAGAGGGGCAGTCTTGCTGGCCACTCTTTCTATTGACCTTTTTCATCCATTCAGATGATGTTTGTTTCAGTGAGAGACAAGGAGTAATACATACACTTCCCACCTCTTTTCATTTCAAAAGTTGAAAATGGAAAGATTATTAGAAATAGAGTATAGAGAACAGGTAATTGCTAGAAAATATGTTTAACTTCTAAAAACGTTCTACCAAATCAAATAGTGTAAACTTTGATAGAATTAGAAATCTGGACCCTGCAGTCATATATGGTCACAGATAAGGTTGTTGTTAGTCAACGCAGCACCCCAGAGGTGGTGTTGCTAGCCACCCTTTCTGTTGACAGTTTACTCAATCATGAAGGAGGTGGGGCCTGAGTATGTCTGGGCCCCCCCAATATTTTCCAAGAACTCATAAACACAATGGAAAAGAAGCTAAAACTTTACATTTCTTATTAGATTATTATGGTGATGTCATAGGGAAAATGGGGGTCTGAGCCTAAAGTCAGATCCAAAATTTATCAAAAATTACTTTTCTATATGAATTCTATATATGCATTATATAGACGCCATCACGCATCAGCCGACAATTCAAGGTGGTCGCGATGGTGCCCTCGCCGGGCCCCCCCAATGAAGAATTGCTTCCTACGCCTCTGATTTGTATTCAATGTCATATACACTTCTCACTTCTTTTCATTTCAAAATCTGAAAAAAAATAAGTATGATAGAAAAGATATGCCTTCCATCAGTCTAAATGAGCAGAGCAGTTTTGACAGAATTAGATTTCCGGACCCTAGAAGCAATCATCTGTGGTCACAGATTAAATTGACCCCAGCAACCAGACTTCTGGGCTTAATAGGTGTCTGCATCAACTGGGTTATATACATCTTCACTTCCCCCACCCCTACCTCTAATCTACTTTTCTGCACTTGGCTTCTGGTCTGGTAGATAAAAGGTGTCTGCACCTGCAGGTTGATACTGATGGTAATGCAATATATAAATTGTATTCTCACATCCAAGTCCCAGTCTTCACAATAAGTCCCAGTCCTGTACAAGGACAGGGGATAAGGGGGTCTTGAATTATCTGTAAAGTACTGAAAGAAACCTTGAATAAGCACTTGTTACCCTAAACTAAAAAGCATTAGTTGGTCCCTACCTCATTGAAATAGGCTTGGATGCTTACCAGGAACAGATAAACCAAAAGAGACTACATTGAAATATGTACTTAACTTTTTCGATTTTTTTCTTTCAATTCAATTTCTTTTATATTTTATGGCCTTTGTGTAAAACGAAACTCTCTCTCATTTAATTAAATTTTATTCTCTGATCTTAAATGTATTTTACAGGAAATATGAAAGAATTGTGCATAAACTCGTCAAAAATGCTTGGGCCTTGACACCAAGAGTCTGATGAAGCCAACATTATTTTCCTGCCAAACATGGGGGGTTAAATAACTTAATTGTTATACACTGGTGGTTAAGTCGAACATCTTTCAAGAGCAGATGACCAAATTTTTACCCATCTAGAGTAAAGTATCAAAATACACCCAAACCATTAAGATATGTGATGGGAAAATTTGCAATCGGCGATCCTCGGACGTCCATGGCCGTATCTAGATCACAGGTCAAAAGTCACGGCCACATGACGTCACAGATGTGGCCACAGGTCATCAGAATATATCTGATGACGCCACAGATTTTGCCGCCCTACTTTGTGGGAATTAAGCCTACTTGCTAGACCCTATTTTAGACCATAGGGAGTTGTAGTCCCTAGTGGGCGAGGGGAGGGAGGTGTAGGCCTATTTCTATTGTGCATCGATGTTGATGCCCCAAACTCTAGTGGCGAAGCCACTAGTTTTGTATAAAGTTGGGTATAACAATTCAATAAGCATCAGGGCAGGTCTTCATGTTATGCTCAGATGACTTCACCCCTGACTTGATAGTTGGTTGGCTGGCTCACTGTCATCACTTACATATCGATACACAGAGTAATGCCATACTTACATCCTACCCCAGTATCACCCTGCACCTAACAGCTGGCTGTCTGGTGGCTTAATAGATAGAGATCTGCACTCACAGTTGGATGTACTAGGTAATGTCATATCTATAATGTCATACAATATCAGCCAGTGACTGGGTACATAGCTGTCTGTACTCAGAGATGTACTCAAAGAAGCTTCTCCCAACTCTGCCTCTACTACCCCAGGAACCTTCAATACATTTAGCTTTATACCACAGTAGGCACAGAGAACAATGGGTCTGACACCTCTTATATACTGCATACAGCCTCTGGTATAAGCTGGTTATTATACTTACACAGGGTTGAAAGGGGTGTACAGCATTGCCTATAAGGCCCCCGGTGTCATATATCGCTTACAACCCTGTCCTCGTACAATAACCCCTATGTATATAGATTGGAATATAATGGTAAAGGTGAACGATGATTAGTTTGAGCTGACCGTTTCTTCACGAGCGCTTTCTGCCTGTTCCGCACACGGTTGAGTGCGGAGCGGGCAGGAAGCGCGTGTGAAGAAACATGAGGCTGAACCATGTACCACTGTGAGTGTGTTGCAGTGAAGGATCTTGTCATGATGAATCTCATTCAGGAAAAAAATAAAACACTGAAAGCTTTGGCCCAGTGCTTCCAGAGATCCTCAGGTAGTTCACTTACCAGTTAAGAGAATTTTACGACCATCTACCTTGTCCTTCATCTCTTTATCTACGCCTCCCTTGGCTCCTGTCCTACTGATTTAGCCAATAATTTACACTCTATACACTGTAAAATAACAACGAAATCCTTGTCCCAAAGTTGCTAGAGGTATATTATTATTTTCACAAAAATTCTTCGTGTCACTGTACTGTATGTAATCTGGACTTTCATTGTAGAATCTGCAATATACTCACAATGGTCCACTGTTCAGCTTTACTAGGATCTCTGGAGGCCATTTCTCAATGTACTACGACTGCACACAGCAACTACAATTTAAAAATGCCAAGAATAAGCCAGAATATCATAAGAACTGCCCTATGACTGCTCACTACAATTAGCAGCTATGCAGTAATTATATAAGGTTGAGTAGGGCAGTCGTACTGGTGCAGACATTAAAGACTACTAGTTCATGGTGCTGTTAAGGCCAAATTATTAGGTTCTCACTACGATTTAAGGGACAGCAGTCGTAGTGTGTTAAGAAATGGCCTCCTGGTAGATTCAGCAGTCTATAAGAAGCAGTTATTGAATCAAAGGTCAGCAAAGCAGGAAGCTACTGGGCCTGAACGTCAAACCAAATCCTATTTCCCTGTGTGCTGCTTGATACTGATCATTGTATATACCACCAGGTCACGACACCCTCTGCTCCACTGCTTCAAGGCCTTATTGTAAAGGAGTCATAAGTTCTCAATCAAAACTGAGTCGAGACTAGTTCAACAACTGTGGCCTTTGGGACTACCACATATATCTTGTCATTCATTGGATTAGGAACATCTTTCTAAAAGTCAACATGAGGCAACTGACTGTCATCTAGATTGCACCTTATATGCGAGGTTTCATGGTATATCTAAAGCTGGGAGAAGGAGATAGACAGTCTTATAGCATGGTAGACCAATGTTGAATCCTTTCAGAAGTTGGAGACAGTTTCCTGGTTTGATGTACATCTGACACATCCCCCTGACAGGTAGATAGCATTGTGACACACCACAAGATGACAAGATATTGTACAGTAAGGAAATTTGCTGGTTTGCGGCAGTGACAGAACTCTTACCATATTTATTGCTAGTACCTATGCACCTTATCACTTTTCCTGTGTGGGAAATACCCAGGTGCGCTGTAAAAGGAATGCTAAGAATAACAGTACTTATTTGATAACTTTGTTTGATAAGCAATAACATAACCATAACTCTCAAATAAAAATGTATCAGTAATATTCCCTCCATGAATTGTCCTTTTGGTACACCAATGACATTTGTGCAGCAAAGTAGTCTACAGTTTCCTAATTTATCTATATGATGTTCGACACAAACTTTGCAAACTAATTTGCTACATTCTGACCCTTCTGCTATGGCAACCACCTGAAAACAGCAATTTTCATGTACTACTTATTACCAAACTCTGATCTCAAAATGCCATTTCCATGTACTATTCAAAAAGAGCCATTTTCAAAAGCTATGCATTCAGGATGGCCTTATCAGGGAGTAACTAGGGAGTAATTCATTATCAACAAGTGCTGGTGGGTATGATGGAGACATATTATATTTTGACCCCCCTTGTGGGAATTAAATATTTTGACCCCTTTTAGCCACTATAGTTCACAGAGGGAGTTGGTGTGCAGCATGCAAAAAAATTGTTGACCAGTCTCAAGATGGGTGCAAAAGCATTTTGCTTGTTTGTGCAAATTCTCACAGCTCCCCTGTTAATAGACAATAAACATTCCCCTTGCTAGTGCTAACGAGCAGTTCTCGCTGAAGAATGTGCATTCCATTCTACTGATTAAATCTTTAGTAATATTTTGACTCCTGTTGTCAGAGGCAACCAGACTGTTAGATTGGATATTTATACCCCAGTAGCTAATTTACTATCAAGGTGCATAAAGCCCGGGTGTTAGGCGGTTTAAACTATGCTTCAACATTATGTAAATCACTTTCTGTGGCGATAAATGGATGAGGATGGGGACAGAATGGGTGCTAGAGAAGGGGTTTTAGTGTGGGAGGGGAGTGAGGACAGGTGATATCTTGACACCCTCCCTAATAGCTAGAAGATTATACTATCAAAAAGAGTTTTTTGTGTCTAAAGGTTCAACCTTTAGATAGAAAAGACCATGCAGATGAGCTGTTATTTCTTAACCATGGCTCAATACTACATCTCCCCATACAGCACTGCATCTTATAGCCATATAGCGGCAATGCATAATTTGAAAGATTAATATGGATGTTGGGCTACCTCTAAGGAAGGAAAGTGTTATCGCTAAGCTAGAGATTCTATACGGCATCCATCATGGACACAGACATGATAATAAAGCCAGGGTGCAACTTCTTCTTTTCTAGACTACCAATTTTTCCATTGCCTCTTGGACACCCATCCATGACTTTATTAGAACCATCCAGAAAGGTTGTATTAAAGTTTCAGTCAAAACACCCGTGCAGCTGGGTTCCTGCAAAGTATTCCGAAGATTTTGATCAAATTATTGAATTAAACTTTTTTTCCATTCTCTTTCACCTATTTTTATCTAAAACGTTTTCCTTCTTTTCCAATTAAATTATCCCTATACAAGATCGGATTACAGTCAAGTAGAGCGGATGGACCCAACAGCTGCCTGTAATAGTCCAAAGCCTCACAGATAGAAATATTCATGGCATGCCTCATAAAGTACTAAACCTTCCGCTCAACACCTTCACCTCAACATGCCTGCCAGCCATCTTGAATGTGGTGGCCCAGCAACAAATGGCCCATCACACCTCCTCCACTCAAACTAGCTGCAATAAGATGGGAGAGGATCAATATAAGTTGTAGGGGTTTATATACTGGTGTTATGGGTTATCTTATGGTGGCATTCATCTTCTCCATTTACTGGTTCCTGCAACTTATAATAAGAAATTTAGTTGTGAGCATGCAAAACACTAGAGTCTACTACAATACCACTCTTCATAGGTGCCAATTAAAGATGACTGCTAAATGGGTTTTGCTCAATGGCATTGACCGGCCAAAGTCTATGCCTATCCCTTACCCTGACAGGGGCCCTCTTTCCAGAATACCTATCAGAAGACCAATACCTGCATCTATTAATAGTCTCAACACACCCTGACTTTGGGGTGGGGTGTTAGTGCAGAGTACCTCCAAAACTAAGGGTAAGGGGCCGTCCATAAATTACGTCACACCTTTTTGGGTCATTTTCAACACCCCCCATCCCCTGTCACACTTTGTCACACATCAGTCAACACCCCTCTCTAAAATTATGTCACACTTGGCTAGACCCCCCCCCCTTTCAGCCATATTATCGACTCAGCTCAGCTTCAAATAGTAATATCCTATCTGAATCTTATTAGGATTTTACCTGAGTAAAATCTTACCTGACTATGGGTGGGGGGTTTTGGGGCACAGCCCCCGAATTTCCCCACTATGATTACTGTGCTGACCTTCTGTAGTTCCCTACTTGCTTACATGTTTAGTTTATTTCATATTATGTCTGTAATATATGTCTTGAAATTAATTTTTGAAAAAGTGACGTCACACAATCCTTGACACCCCCCACCCCCTGTCACACTTTGTCACAAAGGTAAAATACCCCCTGCCCCCCATCAACACTTATTCCCATCACCCCTTGCTGTATTCTGAAGAAGCTCTTGCTCCCCTAAATGAGAAAAGTCAGTTTCTTCAAAGCAGCATCTCATCTACAGTATCTTACTTTCTTGAGTTTTTTTTCTATTGCCTAGAGGTGGTCAGAAAGTAGGGCAATACAGTCTTCTTCTAAAAAAAAGCTAGGTGGCATTTCACTCTAAACCGGTGAAGTTGAAGAGGTTGTTTCAGCCAAACGAATCAGTGAAATTTACAACTTAATGCCCTTTTTTAGTGTTCCAGCAATAGCTGCCTGAGCTATTTGAAACTTAGTGTGTGCTGCAAGCACTTCCTTCAACCCCTACATATGTAGGGGTATCTATTGTTGGGCACCTGGTGGCTGTGGGTGGAACTATTATCTGGGGTCAGGCTCTAGAGGTTGTTGGCTGTGACTACTGATAGGCCCATGTCAAGCCTCGATCTGGGACCAGAAACTGGGCAGGCTGACCGGAAGTCAAGTTTTCAGATAACTGGTGGTCAGAGGACTTAACCACAATGATTGCTCTCCGTCTTTTGTAACTGTGAGATACATGCAAATAACCTTTTTGACATAACATTTTTTACCATTTACTAAATTATTTATGCTATCTATTAAAATAACACTGATAAGATAATACTATCAGGGAACTAACCACGTAATTAGTCAATGCAAAAATGGAATAAATGATCAGTACCTAGTCTGCATTTTACTCATGTACTCAACTTCAGCTCTTTCCAGTCCTTGTCACCAGAACTACCTCCAGTTCCTCTTGGAGCATGTATATTGATTGCACCCATACGCCCTCAGAACAAATGGAAAGCAAATAATGAGCTCAGAAGTACCTCAAAGGTCACATACAGTAGGGACCCCCATCTACAAGGTGCTGATGTAGATTTATTGGGGTCTTTGTAGAGGGACAAGTTAAACAGTGAGCCCTTGTCATAGACTCATAACAAGCATGGCTGGCTGACAGGATGATACACTGTAAGAAATTGTTGAATATTTCGGTTAAAGATTTACCCGACTAGATGTTTGTAGGATGACCTCAAGTTGACCTGCAAAGAGGGGTTATGCCCTGTAAACCCCTTGAGCAGCTCGTCTCTTTGACCTCACTCCCTATGCTCTTTAAATCTTTAAAGTATAGCTTTTACAACCCTAAAGATGGTTGTGCACAGTGAGCTTTCACTGTAAAAAATGTCATCAAAATAATTGTGCTGTCCTTGTCCCAAACTTGCCAACACTGTTTCTATTTTCACAGAGATTCCTTGTACCATTATACTACCACCTGGGACCTCTTGTAAAAACTACACTGGTTCACTGCAATACATTTACCGGAGTGGCCTATGTAAGCACCAAGTGCTCATTGACTTCATTTCCACTGTAACCCTGTTGCTTAAATGATACAGACACATATCTGAATACTGTTTTTAGTGCATAAGATCAATATCAGTACCTCTACATCCCGCTGCTTATTCAAGACAGGGGCTTATTTGAGACCCCGGCATTAGAGTATGGTGGCTCACCGTTTAGTCAATATGAGGATCCCTAGTAGATTCAACAGTTATTTTTTACAGTGTTCCATACAGCTGAGATTGTGAGCCATCCAACGTTTATTAGCTTCATTCTGAGAACACTTGAACCCTCCCAATTGTCATGTTACCATGGCAACCCACTTAATTTCTAATCAAGTCAGACCAGTGACATCATAACTACTTCCTGTCCAGCTGATGACATCACAAGATGCCATTCCCCATCCCAAGGAAGGGGATTATGGATAATCTGGGGATGTCCTTCCTCTCGAGCTCCTATTCAATGGTCAAACTGGAAGCTGTGCAACACACTGACCCCTGTCATGACCGTACTTCAGCTCTGTGGATCTTATTATCTGTTTGAGTAAGAAATGGTTCCTAATAGGAGTACAGGACTATGTTGTTGCTGAGGTTCCAGATTCCAGTGATTTAATCTGTTAATGATGCTTAAACCTTGTGCATTACATTAGAAACCGTGTAGTCCTGAAAGTAACCTGGGGTCAAGGACCAGGCAAGGTCATGTCCATCATTCAGGCAATGTCCATAAATTACTCTAAATGTCTTCCTGTTGCAAAATTACCTGTGTTTAAAATGTGTTTGTTGAGTTGGTCTTGGAAATCTGAATTTTTGTTTGCTCACCTTAAGTTAAGGTGAGGTCCATGATGATTGCTGTTTTCAAAATTATAAACATAGATTGAGCTCCACAATAATTATATATTCAAGTTCAGAAATGCCAGTACCATTGTATGTTGTCATGGCATACCTTTCTTATATATTCAATATATGGACTATACGAGGGAAGGGAGAAGAACACAATCAAAAAATGAAAATAAACAAAATAATTCTGTACATTTCCATGTGTCATGACACCCCCATGATACCCACAGCTTTTAAATCACCTGACATGTCATTGACATAGCTGACTGGCATATTGCACTGAGCAAGTGCCTATGGCTGTTAATCATTTAAGGGCTGCTGATGCATAAGTGCATCATGTCCATTGGTCATCATGATGCACCAATGCACCAGCCTCACCAGAACCTCATGGGAGCATCATGCAGACCCTCCAGGAGTGTATCAGCTCTGTAGGGTCAACATGATGCATGATGGAAGACCTCACGCGTAACTCACCAGGGCTGCATTCATGCATCACACCAATCACTGGGCATGATACATAAATGCATCAGCAGCCTTTAAAGGTTTAAGAGTCATCAAAGAATTATAAATGTTATAAATCATGGCCATATGACAGACTACAGTGCCCCTGGTGTGGACTAGATAAATGATGACGTTATCTCCACTCAACAAAGCATATGTCATACTCACTCATTTAGAGCCATAGATAACAACGGGATCCCTGTCATAAGCTGTTCATCCTTTAAAGGCCAGTGATGTAGGTGTGCATCATGCACATGGGTCATCATGATGCACCAATGAAGTGCTGGCAAGACTGCTTACCGACACTGGTGCATCATGCCAACCCTCCACGGTTGATACATATACTCCCGGAGGCTCGGCATCCCTTAAAAGGTTAACAGCTAAGTAATGGATGGTTTTATCTATGGTAGGCAGTAGAATGGATTGTGGCTTTATAAAATAGAGATCAATAATAGTGTAAAGGATATATTGATTACTTCAAATCTTTGATATGATAGAATTTTGTGTGCTTGTTTGGATACTAGTTTTTTTATTTATGTTTAATGAAAGATTCATACACTGTAAAAACTAACAAAAAATAATGTCAAAATAATGATGGTTCTCTGGCCACCTTGGGACAAAGCTTTTGTTTATCCTGTAGTGTACCGTTCACTGTATACCTAAGAGAGAAATACTTTGGCATTTGATACTGGGATCAAGTCATTGTTACTTTAAAAGCTGTCTGGATCAAAATACCATAGGGATAAGATTACTTATTTGCCATTGAAGAGAGTTGCGAATTGCAGAGAGCCTTTCACATGTGACAATGATTTGTCCAATGTTGCTGTACAACACTCAACCTTCTCAGTTCCCTTTGCAATGATAAATGCTGCCTTGAGGAATCTTACCTTACCATCTCTGTTTTCATCCATCATTGAGGCATTGATTATTTTATAACCATAATACTTCTTGTATACGGTGCACTTTGGATACAAGATACACCCTGATTTTATAACAGACCTATAAGGTGCACCTGGAGTCATACTTTCGGCAATTTGATATTGTTTTATCATATAAAGTCTGCACATAAGATCTGTCTTAACCCTGGTGGATTCTATGAGGGCCACAAGGAGTCCATCCTGGCACATACCGTAGTGGCCCTTTGAAGTGCATGGGTCTCAAATAGGCGCCAGTCTTAAATAAGTTCTTGCAGTACAAGGGTATTGAAATAAATCTTAGCACCTCTTTCAAATAAGGGCTGGGGGTAGAGAGGTATCAAAATCACTAAGCGCCCGGGCATTTAAACAGATCAATACAGTAAGCCACATAGTGTATACATGTAGGGTATGTGTCTATTCCAGTAATTGTCAATATCTGTTTTTCTATATTGCATTTTAATAATGCTATTGAAATTCCACACTATCAATAGATGTACTTACCTTAAGCTTATGATCTGGCCCTCAAGTACCTATAATATGCATTAAGACCATTACCTATGAAAGCAGGCCATGACAACATGAGTGGCTGTACCTAATATGTGCCTGTCTATATGTCGCTTTATGTTTGCACCCGTATAACAATACATTTAATATTTACTGCTTAACTGCATAACTGATACAATTTGTGGACTGCCTCTCTGGGGAGATCTTAGTTATGTGTTATTTGATTTAGGTAGCTAGAATGTGAATACAGCAACTGCATGACGAATAAGATGAGCTCATTTTACTTTATTGGTTCAAAGAAAACTTCCGGAGAGGATTGTCCTTGGTATGAGAAATTCTTAGCAAAATACAACATATGAGAATGATGTCCCATTAACCATTTCCAAGAAATGACATTGTGTATAGGTGTTTTCCTTCCTTTGACAGCAAAAACATAATGTTCAGGAGTGTATGTGACTTTATTGCCAATAAATATTTCGTCCTCCAATCTCCAGTGCAGCAAATTACAAATGATAAATACAATCAGAATAATGTGCTGCCTTCCTATGTAGAGTAATGAGATAGAAGGGTTGGTGGCACTGATGGGTTGTAATTAATGTAGTTAGTGCCATACTTAACGGCATTACCTTTATCCCGTTTCCACTGACCCTGCCTGTCTCTCTTCAAGACCACTCAGATTTCTCGGTCTGTCTCTCTCTGACTCTCTGTCTCTCTCTCCCTTTCTCTCTCTCTCTCTCTCTCTCTCTCTCTCTCTCTCTCTCTCTCTCTCTCACTCTCTCTCTTTCCCTCTCTGCTTTATTAATTCATTCATTAATTCCATCCAGTTTCCCACTTTTTTCATTACTAGGTTTCTCTTTTTCTCTCAGATTTCTGTTGCGTTTTCCTTCACATCATTGATACACCCTCAAACTAACCCATTCAATAAGATTTTGACATAACTGGTGGGAGGCAGTTAGAATTCACTTAAATGCTGAAAAAAATCCCGTTAAGAGTCTACAGCTATAGAGGCAGTCTACCCATTGCAGAAACCACCATACCCACCTCCTCTTATATCTGGCCGGCTACAATTTCCCACTGTGCCAGCACGGATAAGTGCTATCCTCTCTCAAATCTATTGAACTATTTTTCATGATTTCTGTTTTTCTTATTCCTGAGCAGACCTCACTGCATGAGTTAACTCTGAAGTTTTCACTTCCCTAAATTCATACTTGTTGTTGATATCCTCTTGGGTTTCCTTTTCTTCTGGTCAGCTTACCGGAGCCTGATACACCTGTCTTTATCTGCACGAAGTCCCGCTTATTATTGACACTACGTATACACCCTGAATTTGACTTTCAACATCACTTAGATTTGATATTAATGAAATATTAACCCAATCGGCACATAGTTTAGATTTAGCATTGAGAGCAGGTTGATCAATTATCAGTGATGACTTCAAGATGTAGGTCAAAGCTTTTCGGTGCCTACTAGGGGTTAGAAAAGAATAAGTCACAAGGTATTATATGTTCTTAAATTTGATGTAGGATTCAGAATTCAGACAGTGTCTCTTCTGTTCCTCGTCCTCCGATCACTCAGGAACTCCTCTCCTGCTGACACACTCAAGCAACACCACTATCTCTTTTTCTAAACCTTTCCATTTCCCATTCACTTAAACCTGAATATTGCTCTCAAGGGGAAACCAAGACTTTTTCATCCACTTTGAGTGAGAGAGGAAACCCAAGTAGAGGAAGGGGTTTGCTTTTAGTTGAAATGGAGCTGATCTTTGAGACAAGTAGGTGTCACTACTGGTGTATGTGTATGAAGCGTAAGATGACTCTGAATGAAGTGGTGATTGTGAGAAACTGGGGGAAGCCCCTTAGGCATAGAATGTTAACTCAATGTTGACATTTACTAGTGATGTTTGTTGACAATGTTGACCGACATGCTTTCAACAGTGATGCCATTTCAATTTTATGAACTGTCACTTATTTCAACTTCATTTGTTCTCAATTCAACATGGATTTTGTCAGCATCAAATATATTTTATGTCCACATCACATCACCAATGACTATTAATGCTGAGACAATATCATACTAACAATGACACAACATAGAGCACAAAATTTAATTTTGAATCGGTAATGATGTACACTATAGATGTTGAATCATGGATGATTGATTATGTCATCTACACTATGAATTACAACCATATCTCAACTTTGAGATCAACTGCTAATATTCAAACTTCAGAGACGTTATATGAATGTTGAGTCAATTCAAGTATGCCCACTGAGGGGTGGCAGTTACTTGAAATTTTGGGACAGAGCTATGTGGATAGGAGTTCACACATTTCCCACTATATAGTAGCACAAAGCCTCATGAGATCTCACAGGATGTGTGAAGAGGCCCTCAGGCAGACCAGAATTCCCTTCCCAAGAGACAATCTGACAGATATTGTCATCTTTTCCCCTAAACTTTGTCCTTATAACTTCCTGCGTCTGCTTCTATCTTCAGAGGGGGGGGCGTGCCCCCCCTTTTCCCCAGTACTTAGGAGTTTAATTAGATATTTTGGACCCCAAAATTTGCTCAAAAATAGGGGGGTGCACCCCTCATTTAGGGACGCGCCCCCTCCTTTTCCAAATCCTGGATCCTCTACTGATCGTTCATACATATTTGTTTCCTATGTTGAATGATTAGAATGAAAGGTGCAGATTATCCTGAGAGAGAATAGCACTTCTGCAATGTTCTGCATTTCTCAAGATGGTATGACTCACTAATAGGCCTATACTGTAAGTGCTTATAGAGATTAATCATAAGCCAATATCACCTACTGTAATATCAAGGGTTTCAAACCATAGTAGCTGTTTTCAGTCGTAAGGAGACTGTCGTGCCATGTTGAGAAACACCCATCTGGTGCACACTGGTGTTTCCAGCCGTGTCCTTCTTCTATTAATTAATCTTTGCTTGGGACAATTCAGTATCTTCAATCTGAAATTGTGTGTGGTAAAATCCCCCATGTCCTGCTTTTCTACTCAACTGATGCCAGACGTATTATTTTCCAGAAGCACAGTTTCAAATTTTCTCACAGTCCTTGTGGAGTGTGCCACTAAGAAATATGATTGATGGTTGATAGGAAATGGTGGAATCTGTCTCATGAGGTGAACAAGGGTGTTTTTATTGTTCTGTTCTGGGTGCACTTTCCAGATTGAATCATTTGAATTCATTCTCAATGTATGGATAGTGAAATGCTTGAGAATGGCTCCTGGTTAGCATAAAAGAATGCAGGTTCAACAGTATATTTCGACCTTTCAGTTTTTAACTGTTTGTGTTATTTTATGGTTTTAGAAGGAAGCCTTTGGGTTTGATGTTTTGGAAATTATTTGTGTGACGCAAAGAAGATTCAGACCCTAATGCAGATGTCTCAATAATGTTATTTAGCACTATTGGGAAATACCCGGCTGATAACATTTTCTGATCATAGCACTCATAAAAGTAGTGGTTGCGAATACCTGGGGATATTGATGCCTGTTGGCATCAATATATATATATATATATATATATATATATATATATATATATATATATATATATATATATATATATATTGTGGCGTAGACCGAGGGGTCGGGGGAACCACCGACCCCGGAGTCACGTCAGATATTCTCGTATTACTATATGTATGTCGGTGTAGACCGAGGGGTCGGGGGCGATGCCGAAACCGTCCTGGTGCGGGGGCGGAGGAGCCGCCGACCTCGGAGTCACACCCAAAAACGTTCCATTTACCTGCGTTCGGAGGAGGGTTCCTCCGACGCTGGATCTCTGTCGGAGACGCCAGCGTTGGAGGAACGGGAAGCGTATAAATAGGAGGGGATCGACACCTGGAGGCAGTCTGGATCCATGGGTGCTGGTGTCTACGTCCTCAGGCTTCCCCTCCATAGGTTAAGAGTTACACAAGGATCCTTAGCTGGTGTGGCAGAGAATGCCAGGTAATAAAGTGTCATTAATAACCAGAAACCGAGTGGTGTGATACTTCCGCATTACAATAGTGGACTCCGATAAAACGCTACATTGGTGACAGCGGTGTTTTTCTACGGACCCACAATAATAAGAGGAAGGATAGGATGGCAGAAGCAGCACCGATTCCAGACTGGGAGGCGGAGACAGGAGATGGCCGCGAGGAGCGAGGAACACTACTAGAAGTGGTGGACGAGGATATCACGATCCGGAGACCGGGACTGGAGAGACCAGCAAGGGAGGCCCCCGAACGGCAGGCAGAGCCGTTGGAGCGGGAGCAGTTGGAGGAGGACCCGGGAGTGGAAGAAGATAGCGGGGAGAGAAGGGAGGAGCGGCCCAATCTGGCAGATCTCCCGTGGCCATGGGAGAAAGAAGGTGCAGGTCCAGGGGACGAGGACAGACGCCAGAAACAGAAGTGGAGGACCCCGGGAGGACGGGGAGGACGGCAGGGAACGCAGAGGGAAGGAGAGACGGACCAAGCGTTCCGGAGGTGGTCGGGCGGAGATTGGGGCCTGACGGCAGGGGATCGATCCGAAGACCAGAGACGGAGGCGCCAAGCGTCCCCGGAGAAAAACGAGGTGGCGGAGGCTATCCTGCGTTTAGCTCGAGAGGGAGCGATGGAGGAGGCAGTGAAACGAGAAAAAATGCCAGAGGCAACCGGGGGAGAGTACAGGAGGGTTAAGACGGAGGACGGCGGCCTAGGGGCCGGGCTGGAAAGGCGGGGAGGAGCCGACGGAGAGGGTAGCTCCAAAAGAAAGCCCGTGGTTAAACCCACAAGGTATGATGGAACAACGGACCTGGAGGACTACTTGAATCATTTCGATCTGTGCGTCAAGGTAAATAGGTGGTCGGAGGCAGATGCAGGGATGTTTTTGGGCCTGAGTCTGAGGGGGGCCGCAAGACGACTCCTCACGGGCCGGAAACCGGCCACCGCCGACGGGTACAGGGACCTGAGGAGGGCTCTGGTGGAGCGGTTCGAACCTACAAACCAGGAGGAGACGTACAAGGCGTTCCTGAGAACGAGAGTGCGGAAGATGGGAGAGGGGCTCCAGGAGCTGCAGGAGGACCTCATGAAATACACCCGCCTAGCGTACCCCGAGGCGGATGCCCGGACGACGGACACTCTGGCTCTAGATAGGTTTTTATTGTGCTTGGAGAACCCGTTGCGGCAGTGGGTGTATCAGTCCCAACCCAAGGATCTGCAGGCAGCGGTCATGACCGCGGTGAAGGCGGAGGCATATCTAAAGGTGGAACAGGAGGCGCGACAACGGGTGCGATCTGCGGACGCCTCCGTAAATGAACACCTTCAGGCTAACAACGAGAAGATGAACCAAGTGGCGGAGATGCTAACGGCCCTCATGAAGAGGTCGGAGGGATCGGCCGCCGGAGGGGGAGACAAAAAAAAGAGGAGCACGGCCTGCTACGGGTGCGGTCAGGAGGGCCACTTTAGGAGGGACTGCCCGGTAGTGAAAGGAACAAAGACCGGAGAGAGAGCAGTTACGGGAGAGGAAGCGCGGCCGGCGGGAAACTAGAACCGACCTATACGCGAGGCCAAGTACAGGTCGGGGGGAATGGGCCTAGAAACGTGATACAAGGAAGGAGGGAGCGTGGTGGAGGCGGAGTAATAGTGACAGGGACCCTGGCGGGGGCACCAGTGCAACTATTAGTCGACACAGGGGCCTCTCTGAACTTACTCTCACAGCGGTGGTGGGAACAGCATGGGGGCAGGAGGACCCTGGCAGCAACAACGGAGAAGGTTTTCTCCGTGGAGGGCCGGCCGATGACTTTGATGGGAGAAATGAGAGCGGAGCTACACTTGGGTCGACGGACGGTGGAAGCCACCTTCGTAGTTAGCGACACAAGCACGGAAGGGATCCTTGGGGCGGCGTTCTTGAGGGAAAACAACCTCATAGTGGACGTGGCTAAGGGACGGTTAGTATGGACGGAGGTGGAGGAAGTCTGTAGAATAGTCAGCGTGCGCTCGGCGGTCCTGGGGTCGGGGGAAGAGACATTCGTGGAAGGAGCAATCACAGGCCCCTGGGAGACCGGAGGGGACGGTATTATAGAGGGCCTGGCAGGGCACAAAGGGGAACCAGACTTCTTGGTGGGGAGAGGACTGATACGACCGGAAGGTAGAGAAGCCTGGGTCAGGGTTCTCAACCCCGGAAGGGAACCGGTCATCATATACCGGGATATGACACTGGGGGCGATACAGCCGGTGGAGGCTGGAACGGGGTCCGTGGAGGCAGAGGCAGGCGGAGGCAGCTGGTGCCGGAGAGCGGAGGGCGTGGACCATAAGGCACTCATCACGGAGCTGGTGGCAGGCTCGGAGGAGGACCGACGGAAGGAGTTGGGCCGATTGTTGGAGGAATACATCGATGCCTTCCAATGCCATAAGGAAGACAAAGGGCACACAAGCCTCGCGCAACACCGAATCGATACGGGAAACCACCCCCCCATCAAACAGCCCCCGCGGCGGCTAGCTCCCCACAGAAGAGAGACGGTGGAGGAGGAAGTAGATAAGATGCTGGAAGCGGGGGTCATTGAGGCATCAGTGAGCCCGTGGGCATCGCCGGTGGTCCTAGTAAAAAAAAAAGATGGAACCACACGTTTCTGTGTAGATTATCGCCGGCTCAACAAGGCAACCGTTAAGGATGCCTACCCCCTGCCTCGGGTGGAGGACTGTTTAGACACCATGGCGGGGGCTGCTTGGTTTTCGTCGTTGGATCTGGCGAGCGGCTACTGGCAGCTCGATATAGCGGAGGAGGATAAGGAAAAGACTGCGTTTACCACGCATAAGGGCCTGTATCAATTTATCCGAATGCCCTTTGGGCTGTGTAACGCACCGGGGACGTTCGAGAGGGTCATGGAGGTGGCTATGAGAGGACTACAGTGGAAAACGTGTCTCGTATATCTTGATGACATTGTAGTTTTCTCCGCCACCTTTGAGGAACACCTGGTGCGCTTGGGGGAAGTATTGGACCGGTTAAGGACAGCGGGGTTGAAGGTGAAGCCGTCAAAGTGCCAGCTAGCGAGGCGGAGAGTCTTGTTCCTGGGTCACCAGGTGAGTCAGGAGGGGGTGGAGACGGACCCGTCCAAAATTGAGGCTGTGCAGTCCTGGCCTACGCCGGAGAGCGTCACGGAGGTGAGGAGCTTCTTAGGCTTGGCGGGGTACTATAGGACGTTCGTATCGGATTTTTCTACGGTGGCCAAGCCGCTGAGCTCGTTGGCGGAGAAGGGGAGAGCGTTCAGGTGGACGGAGGAATGCGAAGCGGCATTCCAGGAGCTCAAAAAGAGGCTAACGGAGGCGCCCATCCTGGCATTTCCCCGAGCGGAAGGGGCCCTGGTAATGGACACCGACGCCAGCGATACAGGGCTGGGGGTGGTACTAGCCCAGGACCAAGACGGAGAGGAGAGGGTTCTGGCCTACGGGAGCCGAACCCTGGGAAAGGCGGAGAGGAACTATTGCGTTACCCGAAGAGAGCTCCTTGCAATAGTGTTCGGGCTTAGGAAGTTCAGGCACTACTTGGTGGGCCGTCCAGTCAGGGTGAGGACCGACCATGCCTCTCTCCGTTGGTTACTGGATTTCAAGGAGCCGGAGGGCCAGCTGGCCCGGTGGCTACAAATAATAGGGACCTACGACATCCAGATCCAGCATAGACCAGGACGGCTGCACGGGAATGCAGATGGACTCTCCAGAACTCCGTGTAGACAATGTGGGAGGGAGGATGAGGTGGAGCAGACCCTCCACTGTCGTGTTTTCACACGGGCACAGAGCCAAAGCCTCGCAGGAAGAAACGAAAACCCAACCACACTACCCGTGAGACCCCCAGGGCGAGAGTGGGCGGTACTCCAGGCGGAGGACCCGCTCCTCCGAAGGGTAAGGCGCTGGGTAGAAGGGACGGAGACCCCGGGGGAAGAAGAGAGGAGGGACTGGGACTACGAAAGGAAGGCATGGCACGCCCAGGCAACACGGATGTCCGTTGAGAAGGGGGTTTTGGGTCGGTGGTGGATGGCGGAGGCAGGAAAGAAACACTTCCAAATCGCCGTGCCAACAGAGGAGCGGAGGACAGTGTTACGAGAGGTGCAAGGAGAACCACTGGCCGGCCACCTGGGACGTAATAAAACCATCAGGCGTCTACAGGGCGGGTACTACTGGCCGGACTTCCGGAGAGACGTGACACTATGGTGCGAAAGGTGTGAACCTTGTATCAGGAGAAAGGCAGGCCCTCCCCCGCACAGGGCACGGATGGGACATGTAGGGGCAGGACTCCCACTACAAAGGATGGCCATGGATGTGATGGGACCACTTCCGATGACATCAGCGGGGAATCAGTTTATCCTGGTGGTGGCCGACTACTTCACCAAGTGGACGGAGGCCTACGCGCTCCCCAACCAAGAGGCGCCCACCATCGCCAGGAAGTTTGTGGAGGAGTTGGTCTGTCGCATCGGGGCACCGGTGGAGATACACACCGACCAAGGGAAAAACTTCCAATCGGGATTGTTCCGGGAAGTGGTGGCCCTGCTGGGAGTAAAACAGACCAGGACATGTGCTTTCCGACCGCAAAGCGACGGGATGGTGGAGAGGGCGAATCGCACGATTGAGATGCTCCTGGCGACGGTGGTGGCGGAGACGCAGAGGGACTGGGATAGGCAGCTGCCGTTCGTAATGGCGGCCTATAGATCATCAGTCCACTCGTCAACGGGGGTGTCCCCCAATGCAATGATGTTGGGGAGGGAGACAGCCGTACCCCTGGACCTGATCTACCCATTGGGAAACGGTGCAAGGGCCGGCGTGGGATATGTGGCCGAATTACAGGAAGGCATGAGCCGGGCCTACAAGACAGCGCGAGCCAATCTGGGCCGGGCGGTGGAGAGGCAACGGAGAAACTATGACGCGAGGGCTGAGGGGGGCACTTTTGACGTCGGGGGAAGAGTATTCTACTACCACCCGCGGAGGAAGAAAGGGTTGACTCCTAAGCTACAAAGCTACTGGACAGGACCGTGGGAGATAATGGCCAGAATCGGTGAGGCGGTATATAAAATAAAAAAAGGAAAGGTCACCAAGTTGGTGCACTACGACGCCCTCAAGAAGGTCCCCCCAGGGCTCCTCCACGGGGGCCAGGACTCATCGGAGGGAGAGGAACCGGGGGAGGAGAGCCAGGGGCCGGACGAGGAGAGGGAGTCAGCCCAGTCGGAGGAGGAGGAGTCTGCGGGGGCGGTAAGAGCGGTCATCCGGGACTTGAAGAGGGGTGCTCCCGGGGACAGCCGGGCGGAGGCGGAGGCGGCGTCTACTCCCAAAGCATGCAAGATGGCGACGGATACTAGTTCGTGGTATGAGGAGTGGTTGGAGGGAGAGAGGAAGTTAGCCAGATGGGGAGCTATGGCTCACTGGAGGGGCGAATGCCCCGAGGACGAGCCCCCACTTGATGAGGAATACATCTCTCCCCTGGAGGAGGCCGATGAAGGGACGTGCGAAGCAGAGAGAGTTGCTCTCCGGGCCCGGAACGACGTAAAAAGGGAAGAATGGAGGAGAAGACGCGAGGATCCGGAGAGGAAGGCCATACTGGGGCGGCATGCGGAGAGATGGCGGGTATACGAGATGCTGGAGGAAGCGGAGCACGAGAATGCCACCAATGAGGAAAGGGAGGCACGGAGGAGAGTATGCCGTGACCTCAGGGGCCCAAGGGCTCCCGAGGCAGGAAAAATGGCGGATCAGGGAGCATCACGGGAAGTGACGGTGGCGCCGCCGAGTGGGCAAGGGTGGAAAGACCCGCCGAAGACGGAAACACTGAGGGAGGTGGCGCCCCCGAGCGGGGATAAAGTCCCGCCTAAAGCGGCGTTGCTAGGCAACGGAGTGGATGCGGAAGACGGGGGCGGGAAGGGAGCAAGGACCATAACGGTCATAACCGGCACGATGGGCGACGACACACGACGGGTGGTTCTCTCTGACGGTGAAAAGGAGGACTCAAGAGGAGGAGGAAGACTGAGCTCCACGGTGGTGGAGGTGAGGAGACAAGAAAACGGCCAGGGGAGACGGCGGAGTAGAGAGGGCCGGCGAAAAGAAAGAGGGAGGCGCTCCCCTCCCCACTCTTCCTCTAGCAGGTCGTTGAGCGGCTCCCAAGCCCCCCAGGGGGAGCGCACGGACGGAGGGGAGCAGGAGGGAGAGGTCACCCCAGGAGAGTCAGTGGGACGGCGGAGACCGTGGGAACGGGAGGCGAGAACATTCTAAGTCCCACGATCGCGCTTACGGAGGCAGGAAATATTGGGGAAGGCGTGGGAAAGGCGCGGACCCACTCCGAGAAAGATGGGGGAACCCCACCAAAGCGGAGGGAGGAGGACCGCGGTCGCTGATTGGTCAGGAGGAGAGAAGGGGAGGGGCCAGGATGGCGGAGGCGAGCGGAGGCCGAGGATATAAGGATGGAGCTAACTCTATTGATCTCACAAAACCCACAGCAGAGTGGCCGAAGACGATCATCATGAGAAGACAGCACACCATCGAGGGCAAGCCCGTGAAGACAGAGCTAGTTGACGGGGAATGGATTCCGAAGTTCCGGTGTGACCAGTGCAGGGCGAAGGCGGACGGAAGAGTCTGGTACTTTGCCAGGAAAGATGGGATGACGAGACATCTGAAAAGGCATGAAAACTATCAGGACGGCTACAGGTGCCCGGAGGCCGGGTGCTTGCACATGGTGGCGCAGGACCGGGGCGACGACATGCAGCGCCACGTGGGGCGCCGTCACCCTGAGAGGGGTCCCTGGGTACAGCCTGAGGAAACCATGTCCCTACCCCTGGGGCTTCCGAAAGCCAAGGCGGAGAAGATCTTGGCAGAGGAGGATAGAAAAAGAACGGAGAAAGCAGCGGAGGCGGCGAGGGCATCACCCTCCGGGCCGGGGGGGAGGGAGGCGGAACAGCCACAGCCCAGCAGCTCAACGGCCAAGCCTGACCAGCAACCCAGCACTTCGTCTTGTCGGCAGCCCGGCAGGTGGACGGCCGGAGGAGCCACCACCCCGGCTTCCACCACGTCGTCCCTGGTGTCTCCGGGCATCGGGATAGGGGAGGAGGAGGTGGACGAGGGACTCCTGGAGGCCTCCAAGTTCCTGGAGGAACTGGCAGGTCTGTGGACCCCACCCCAGGCAGTCCCGGAGGGAGTGGTCACCCGGAGTGGCTCCGGGGGAAAGGGCCTGAAAAGGAAGGGGCTGGAGGAGGCGGAGGCCTTCCCGGGGAAGAAAGCACGACGGTCCCCCCGGAAGCCGGCAGAGGAACCGGCGGAGGCCCCGGAGAAAAAGGAAGGAGAGGTGGGGGACGGTGGAGAAGAGGAAAAGGGTAGCCTGCGGCTCTTGTCGGAGGCGGAGCAGGAGCGGGTCGGGTATGTGTTGGACGTTCTCACGGGAGTATACGGGAAGGAGAAAGAATCCCCTTCTCAGATGCTGGTCCGTCTGAAGACGGAGTTACCCCCGGGCTCCCTGGATATGAGGAAAATAGAGCAAGACTATGAGGCGACCAAAGCAGGGCAGTCCCTAACAAGAACTCTGTTAAAAAGTGGAACTTATGACGATGTGTCAGGGTCGGGGGAGAGTGAGGAGGAGGAATCGAGCCCGGAGAAGGGAGGGGGGAAACACACCATCTCGGGGGGATTGGACTCCAGCCCGGAGAAAGTAAGCCAATACGCCATAGTCGGGGAGAAGCCTAAGCCCATCCTCTTCACCGGCATGGGCGTGGCCAAGAAACGAGTCAGGATAGATTCGCCCGAGTCTCCTCAAAGGACAACAGACAGGGGACCAGACAGGCAGGACCCTAAATCACCAGGGTGTCGGGGCGCCGACGGCTCGGGGTCATCGGAGGAGGAGGAAGAATCCATGCAGAGTACCTCCCTCCAGTCAGAGGAAAAGGACACCTCCACCACCAGGGATGCTTCCATCCTCTCGGAGGGGAAGGAGGACGAGGCAGACACAGGGACGGAGGAGATGGGGGCCGTCCATACGGGAGAAGGGGGCACCGCGCGGCAGCCGGAGGCGGGGGAGACTGGCCAGGGCCAGAGAACTGACCAGCCTGACGAAGAGGAGGAGGTGGTGCTACCGCCCGAGGTGGCAGCATGTCCGGAGTTAGCCCGAGAGTACCTCAAAATTATCAGACGCGGGAAGGAGAGGCAGAGACAGTTAGCGGCGGAGAAAGAAAAGAGGGAGGCGAAGGAGAAGGCAGAGAGGGAGAGAATAGAGAAGGAAAGGAAAGCGGAGGAGGATAGGAAAGAGGCGGAAAGAGTAGAAAATCTCAGGAAGAAGGAGGAGGAAGACAGAGTAGAGGCAGAGCGACTCCGGGCGTTAGTAGACAAGGAGGCCAGGAGGGACAAGGAGAGAAAGGATAAGCTGAAGAGAGAGGCCGCGAAAGAAGAGAAGAACCCCCCTAAACAGAAGAAGAGCCCCCGGGGGAAGAAAGGTGCCAGGACTACGGGACTGGAGGAAATGTTGGAGGGCGTCGGTCTCTCCCGGACCCCGCCCCGAACAGAGGTGGAAAGAGTTCCCCGGACGCCTAGACGAAGCACGGAGGACCTCTTACGGTCAAGATCTACACCGGAGAAAAAGTCCGACACTCCCCCAGAAAGACGGGCGAGGTCAGTAGGAACCCCGGGGACGGGGGACTATATGGGGGGAAGTCACCCGGAGGCGAGCATGTCAGGAGCAGAGAGGACTACCCCGACCAAAGGTAAAAAGGGGTCGAGGGAGAGGAGGCCGTCGCCGCCACCAAGGACAAGCACGGGATCAGGGAGGACTGGGGGAGGAGTTACACCGTATCAGATAACCCGGAACCCCAGGTGCATAACGATTGGACTGGACGGACTAATAGTGAAGTCCCCTAGGGGCGATTTTCTTCTCCAGATAGAAGGAGGGGAGGAAGGAGGTAAGGCCGATACTCTGGTCCTCGTCCCCGAGGGGACGGAGACGATTCAGGAGGACATCAACAGCGACAGAATTCTACCCGTACCTAAGACAGATAGGTTAGTCCTGGTCACGGGGGCCCAGCTACAGGAGGCGGCGGGGGGAAGTGTGGCCTCGACGGAGGGAATAGTCTCCATACAGGAGGTAGTCAAGGAGGCAGAACCAGTAGAAAGGAAGGATACGGAGGAGGAGGGGGATTCGGTTAAGGACAGACTGATGCCGTGGCATAGGGACTACACGGGACCGGAGGCCCTCCGGGCTTACGCGAACCAGCTGCGGCAGCCAACCTACATGGGACCGGACCTGCGAGTGATCCCAGGAGGAATGGCCTCCGCCTCCATACAGAGTCTCGCTAACGGAGAGTTCGAGCTGGTACAAGTAACGAGGACGCGTTACGGGGATAGCACGGGAAAAGGATTATGCAGTCGGTGTGGTCAGAGATGGCCTAAGGGAGCGAAAGCAGAAGAGGCGACAGACGAGATGGGGACGGAGCCGACAGAGGGGGCGGAAGCAGACGTTACCGAGGTCCCGACGGCGGAGGGGGAGGAGGATGCCGAGATGCAGACGGAAAGAGCCAACGCGTCCACCTCTTGTGAGTAGGGTAAGTGAAACTACGTGGCAAGCTCTGGGGGCAGGGCTGACGGGAAGGCTCCAGTACAGGGGCGCGGCGTTCCCACGGAAGCGGGGGGAACGGAAGACGTCGGAGATGCTGCCGGGTCGGAGGGAGCTGTCTCGTAAGGTTAGAGGGGGCATGAAGGTAGCGACGGCCGAGTCCACGGGTCGCTGGCCAGTACAGGCCCAGGAACTGAGAAGAACGAGGGGAAGCAGCTCAGACGAAAGCATGAACAGGGGAACGGTAGTAATGAAGGGCTACTTACCTTGTTGTTACAGTAACGGATCGGGGAGTCCGGACGGAGGGTGCCGAAGGAGGAGCACCGGAGGGACCAACTCGGAGGGCGAACGACGGAGGCGGTCGGTGGAGGGGTCCGGATGAGGACTGGTGGCTGCCAGAGGAGGACATCACTACGGAGTCCGAAGGGTACATGCACGTCTGGTTAGTCATTTACGAGATGGCCGGTTTTGACTTTATACGAGAGGAGTACCAAGTGTATATTTATGCCTTGTTGGTGATTTACGAGATGGCCGGTTTTGACTTTATACGAGAGGGCTTGGGATTACGATAAAAGGATGTATATAGACGTACCGGCGACGGCCGGGGATAGGATTACGGAAACGAAGGTGGAGTTTACAGTACGCGGATGAAGGGCGACAGACGGAGGTGTCGGAGGTGTCGGAGGACCGGGGCGCCACCGCCAGGGGGCCACCGATCCTACAAGATGACCAGGATGACATTGTTATAAGAAGGGTCGCTACGGACCACGCTACTATAGGTCATGCTAAGCCACTACGGTGGAGGTTCATGCGAGTCAAGCTTACTAGACGATTGTATGTTTATATGAACAATGATAACTTGTATGTATGTAAATAATGATAACACGTAAACACCCAGGGGCCATGGTGTATATAGTTTATTCAAAATTGGATACCCATCTGCAGGAGGGTCATATATCACTTTCACCCAGTACGCTATTAATTAGTTGGGGAGAGTGTGGCGTAGACCGAGGGGTCGGGGGAACCACCGACCCCGGAGTCACGTCAGATATTCTCGTATTACTATATGTATGTCGGTGTAGACCGAGGGGTCGGGGGCGATGCCGAAACCGTCCTGGTGCGGGGGCGGAGGAGCCGCCGACCTCGGAGTCACACCCAAAAACGTTCCATTTACCTGCGTTCGGAGGAGGGTTCCTCCGACGCTGGATCTCTGTCGGAGACGCCAGCGTTGGAGGAACGGGAAGCGTATAAATAGGAGGGGATCGACACCTGGAGGCAGTCTGGATCCACGGGTGCTGGTGTCTACGTC
This sequence comes from Acholoe squamosa, assembly GCA_949317995.1. Classification (NCBI taxonomy): domain Eukaryota; kingdom Metazoa; phylum Annelida; class Polychaeta; order Phyllodocida; family Polynoidae; genus Acholoe; species Acholoe squamosa. The sequence continues at coordinate 109,337,171 of OX439036.1, read as the reverse complement.
CTCAGGCTTCCCCTCCATAGGTTAAGAGTTACACAAGGATCCTTAGCTGGTGTGGCAGAGAATGCCAGGTAATAAAGTGTCATTAATAACCAGAAACCGAGTGGTGTGATACTTCCGCATTACAATAGTGGACTCCGATAAAACGCTACAATATATATATATATATATATCAATGGTAGAAAGCCAGTTCATTTTTATATCTACAGAAACAGTCGTGTGGTGCTTTGTACTAGAAAGCCTCCAACACCACCTACACCCAGTGGAACGATTCCAGACCCACCACCACTACCACCAGCTATTGCAGCAGGCGATCGAGGGCTACTACCAACACCGGATGTACGTCCAAAAATCTACCCACCACCAACTTCTCCAGAAGACGAGAAGAACAGGAATAAAGCTGGAAAAAAATTGGATGCTGGTAAATCGCATACAAAAAAAACTGACAAAGACTCAAAACGTGATGAATCTGAAGCTACTGACAATGATGAATCTTATAGTAACTACTCGGTGGTAGATATTGAAAGCGAGGATTCAAATGCTGATCCCAATGATTCCATTACTTCCACAAATCTGTAGAATCTCAATCTATGTCCTAGTAGATTTTATCATAGTTTGTAAAAAAAAATGAACAAAAACTTCTTTTTTGATTTTGTTTGTTGATTTCAAACTGTATTACTATTGATTTTCTGTGTTTCAAATACTAATCACATTTTTAAATCTGTAACATGTCTGAATCCTGAAGACCCTAGCCCAACATATATAGAGCATTGAAACCACCACAAGCTATCTTGTACTACTAGGAACAATTGGTATGGACTGTCATAATGACAAAGGTCCACTACCTGCGAGAAGAATAGGATGTTATAAGACGGTTTTGAAAAATGGTTGTATTGAAGTGATTGAGGGTGGACCCGAGTGGTGTTGTTATAATGATACCTATACTGTATAATCATATACCATCTCTTATAAATACTAAAGGTCAATGTATTCTTCATCTCAATGCCCAGAGCATTAGAAATAAGATTGTTGACCTACTCACAGAATTACAAAATCAAAATATTGATTTTATACTTTTCTCAGAAACTTGGTTGACAGAGGCTGATAAAAGCGACAATTATACTTTTAAAAATTACAACTTTTATAGATTTGATAGATTACGTGATAAAGCTGGAGGAGGTTTATGTGCATATATTAAAGATGGTATAACATGTTCTAGTCAAAAATTTTCAAATTTTAATGTAAATAATATCGATGTTGAAATCCAATGGCTAAGTATATCGAGAGAACATTCAAAATCAATGGTGGTATCAAATATTTATAGGCCCCCCGAAGGGAATAAGTACAATTTTGTGAATATCCTAAAAGACACGTTGACAAAAATTGATAATCTCGATAACTGTGAAGTATATCTAATTGGCGACTTCAACATCAATATGCTTGAAAATACTTTGACAAAGGACTATTTGCTTTCCACTTTACAAGACTTTGGCCTATTACAATTGATTAATCAATCCACGAAAAATAAAGGTCAAGCGTCATGTATTGATCTTATTTTTACAAACTCTACTATTGTTGAAAAATCTGGAGTAGCCATTATGAATCTAAGCTATCATCTACCTGTATATGTTAGCCTTAAGAGGCCAAGTATACAAAGAACACAAAGAACTTTTAAAGGACGAACATACAGGTTGTTCAATGAAAATACTTTTACACAGAATTTTATTGAAATGTCTTGGGATAATTTCGATGCCTGCGATGACATTGAACTCTGCTGGCAGATTTTTGAAAATAACATTAACAATATTCTTGATATCTTATGCCCAATTAGGAGCTTTAATATTAAGTTTAAGGAAGAACCATGGCTCACACCGGAACTTATTTCAGAAATCATTGAGAAAAATAATGCACTAAGAAAAGCCAAGAAAAAAATAATATTTTGGACTGGCATAATGCCAAAATCTTGAAAAATAACTGTAGTACAAACCTAAAAAGGGCAAAACAAGCCTTTGTCGTTTCTGAACTTAATAAAAATGCCAAAGATGCAAGGAAATTCTGGTCAGCCATGAAAAACCTTATACCGGGTAAAAACAAAAGTTCCTCCATTAACCTTATTGCCGATCAAAGTATCAGTATCAAAGAGGATAAGACAGCTATTTTTATAAATTTGTTTTTTACAAACATAGGTCCCAATCTAGCCAACAAGATAAATACCCCATGGAATTTTACTGGTCAGGTCTGTGATAAAAAGATGAGTGATTTCATTATTACAGATGAAAATGTACTCAATGCTTTGGATACAATGAATAAGAACAAATCTTCTGTCTTAGAAAATATATCATCAAATGTTTTTATATTAGCGGTGAAAACCCAGATATACGTTTTACCCGATTGTTAAATTTAATAATTACAAAATGTTATATACCCAAAACATGGAAAGCAGCCAAGGTCACTCCGTTACCTAAATCAGGTGATTTATCTGATGTATCTAACTACAGACCTATAAGTCAACTTCCTATACCAGGCAAAGTTCTAGAAAGGATCTTACATACTCAATTAGAAAATTATTTGGAATCAAACAAAATACTTACAAAAATTCAAGGAGGATATAGAAAAAAAGTTTCCACAGTGGATACTATTAGTACTTTAACAAATGATATATTACGGAATAGAAATGAAGGTCATGTGACCCTGGCTGCCTTTATAGATACGAAAAAGGCGTTTGATTGTGTGGATCACTTTATTTTGAAAAGGAAACTTGAAAAATATGGTATTATAGGAAAAAACCTATCATTAATAAATGAGTACCTGAGTGATAGAACTCAGAAAGTCTTAGCAAATGGATACTTATCAACAAGTTTACCCATAACATGTGGTGTACCACAGGGAAGTATTTTAGGCCCTCTTCTTTTTTTAATATATATTAACGACATATATGTAGAAAATAATAATGTGAAGACTTTAATGTATGCTGACGATACAGTTTTGTATGTAAGTGGGAACAATATACAAGAAATATCACCACACCTACAAGACGGTTTGTTATCTTATGCTCAATGGTCAGCCTCCAACAAATTAACAATGAATGAAAAAAAAACTAAATTAATGCTTTTTACAAGTGATCAGAAATATAAAAAATTGAAATTACAGGATGTCAAAATCAAAGTAAATGGTGAACGCTTACATTTTGTTCCTTCTTTCAAATATTTAGGTGTGACTCTAGACTATGAACTCACTTTCAAACAGCATATTTCAGAGATGATAAAATCCATATCATTTAAGTCTTACCTATTATACAGAATAAAATCTTATGTGCCCACGATATACATGCTACAAATTTACAAATCCTATATTATACCAGTAATCGATTACGCAGATGTATTATACCACAAATCGAATGATACTGTCTTAAACTCGATTCAGACCATTCAAAACAGATGTTTAAAATATTGCTTAAAATTGCCTGTACTATCATCAACCGATTTTATTCATCAAGAAGCTGGCCTTCCCTATATTGTAGACAGAAGACTACATCATCTGAGAATTTTAGCTTTTAAAAGAACAAAGATAAAAGAATTTTGCAAACCACCTACGCGAAATACTAGACTACAACAATTTCCTGTACTAAAATATGATATCATAAACACAGCTGCTTACGAGAGTTCTAACAGCACAATTATGGAATGAATTAGATATAGCCTTAAAGCAAATTGAAACTTTGAAAGATTTCAAAGGTAAAAGTAAACTGTCCATGATCAAAACTATACCAGTGAATGTAAGAAACCTATATGCTTGAGGGTAGACTTGTGAAGCTGCCCTTAAAACATAAGGTTTTATTGATAGTAATGAATGCTCTTATTCCCTTTTTATTTATTCTATTATTGTAGCGCTATCACGACAGATCGATTGAAGTTCTAACAGCACAATTATGGAATGAATTAGATATAGCCTTAAAGCAAATTGAAACTTTGAAAGATTTCAAATGTAAGAGAAAACTGTCCATGATCAAAAACTATATCAGTGAATGTAAGAAACCTATATGCTTGAGGGTAGACTTGTGAAGCTGCCCTTAAACATAAGGTTTTATTGAAACATAAGGTTTTATTGATAGAAATGAATGTACCATGACAACACTGCTATCATTGTATTAATTGAAGAATCCTGACCATCGTCTTCTACATTTTTATTAACACAAATCTACTATCAATCTTTTATGACCGAGTGATTCTATCTGTGTGATGCTTTTCATTGACCAATTTTGTAAAAGAAGGTTGAAGTAATTCTAACAAAGATCCAGGGATTTCAGTAACTGGGGTCCACCCTCTCATTCATATAAAATACCACATGTACATTTACTATATGAAGCGTATACAACCAATATTAATTTGCCTATAACTCTCAAAAAAGCTGCAAATAGAAGCTTACTACTGTCTCCAAATCACATGTTATTGTTGGATTAATTACTAATCAATTTTGATTATATTTTCTCTAAAATACTAACAAGGGGGACTCATAACATCAGTTCCACTGAAGTGTCCTCCTAACTTATTTGGCACAGTACAAATATATAAACCAATCTCTTCAAGGTGTTTGACTTCTGGAGTAATTTAAAATATACAATCTCTAATGCTGTGATAAAATACACATATGTAGCAACATATATATGTAACGACACATTGTAAAGTTTGTGATACACCACAAATTGATCATTTATTGTATGTATTATCGTAAATATATGGACCAACCCGACAGAATGTCGAAGAGAATTTATGTAACTTCATCATACCTGAAAAAATGCCAAATAAAGTTAAATCGTTCCTTAAAAAAAGATCTTAAATTCCTATACAACCGTGTAAGATTTAAGTTGAACCGCAGGACCCTGCATTCCTATGGAGAAGAACACTAACCTGCCGCCATGAGAGTCGACTGGCACGCGCGAGACTGGTCACACCACTGAAGGTCTGTGCTTCCCCCTAGTGTTGTGTTCTATCTTAGACCTCAAAGGCATTTCTCAATATAGTATGACTAATCTCTTTCAAACCGTAGTGGGATCCCTCACTCTAATGCCATTACAGTCGCAAGCAGAAACATGGGACACTGAATTCCTATAGAGGAGAACACTATCCATGCACCCCACTATAAAAGGTCTGTGCTGCCCTCCAGTGTTGTGTCATAAATCTCTAGACTTCAAAGGCATTTCTCAAGATAGTACAACCAAACCCTTTAAAATTATAGTGGGATCCTCTTATCCCATTACAGATCCTTAGAGGGCCCTGGCTGGATTCTAACAGCATACTTAGGCCTAGTTGGTAACCACCTACTAAGGATGGCCTAAGCAAATACTCTTATGCTACTAGATGAAACAAATAGAAATAAAAATTGTGTGCCTTTATGTTAATAAATTGAATTCTTCAGATATCAAAGTTAGGTCTTATTTCTTTTCCTAAGATTTGGTCAACCATAGGTGTCATAGGTGGAAACCCTGTAATTCGTTCACCCTTAGAAATAACCCCATAATTAATATATGCAAGGCAACTATAACTTTTCACACCACATTCCGTAAGCTTCAAAATCAAATAAAAAAATGTTACTCTGAAGTTAGGTCACTCAGCTAGCCACAATGATATTCACATTCTGAATAAATTGACAAAATAAGAAAAAGAATTTCACCTTGGTGCTACACTTGTTAGATTGGGACAAGTCCTGGGGGGGGGGGCGTTACACAAACAGCGAGTATGGCATTATGATCATCATAACGATCAATGTGCATTACAGAAATAAAAAAAATCGTTAATAAAAATTGTAAAAAATGTCTGGTTATGTTAAAGAGGAAACCTGCATTACACAATAATCTTTTCGAAAATCTTTTCTTGTTTTCACAATGATTTTTCTTTAAAGAGAGAAATGGCCAGATCACAAAGTAGGTGCTGCAAGTTAGTAACGATTATTATAGATTATGTATAAATTAGGTTAGGCAATAACCAGAGTCTAGGAAATTGATAGATGAGGTCTAGAATGACCAGGAAATTAATATATGTGTTTGGGAATAAAGAGATGAAGTCAAGAAAATAAATGGGGAGGTCAGACATGATGAGATGAAGTCAAGAAATTACCAAGTGAGGTTGAAAATTATTTTATAAAGTCAGGAAATTAATAAGTGTTGGGGGTAGTCATTCTATACCTCCCTCATTAATTTTCTAACTTCTCTCATTATTTCCGATCTTACTCATTAATTTCCTGACTTCATCAAATAATTCCTAACATCACATATTAATTTCCTGTCTTCCTCAAATAATTCCAGACATCACATATTAATTTTCTGACTTCTTCAAATAATATATCGACAATACACATTAATTTCCGTAATTTCTGACATATTAGATCAGTGAGACCATATAACAATAAATATTGTTATAAAGATGAACACAGAGATTTGGTTATAAAGGTGCACACAAAAGTGATGTTTTCTACCAGAAGTCTCGTTATTACACACTTAAGCCTGAAATCCACTGGTCAAACAATCATTATGACGACTATTGTTATTACATGCATGTAACGCCCCCCTGAACATGTTACAAAACACGTACTGGTGCTATATGAAGAATTTATTTGGGTGATATGTCCTCTGATATTGAACAATACAAAGAACATCCTCCAGGGGGCATTGCACAAACAACGATTATAGCATTACAATAGTCATAACGATCAAAGCGAGTTCTAGGAAATTGATAGATGAGGTCGAGAATGACCAGGAAATTGATAGGTGAGGTCGAGAATAATTTGGAAAAGTCAGGATATTAATAGGTGAGGTCGAGAATAATTTGGAAAAGTCGGGAAATTAATAGCTGATTGGGGTAGTCATTCTAGACCTCCCTCCTTAATTTCCTAACTTCATCTCATTATTTCCAACCTTACTCATTAATTTCCTGAAATCAAATAGTTCCTAACTTCACATATTAATTTCCTGACTTCTTCAAATTATATATCGACATCACACATTAACTTATTCAAATTGATTTTGACATCATCTATTTATTTTCTGACTACGTCTGATTATTCTTGCCTTTATTGGTTATTTCTGACCTATTAGATCAGTGAGACCGTATAACAATAAATATTGTTATAAAGATGAACACAGATCATTATAAAGATGAACACAGAGATTTGGTTATGAAGATGCATTCTAGTGACTTTTTGTACCAAAAGTCTCGTTAGAACAAAATTAAGCCTGAAATCCAATGGTCAAATCGTTATTACATGCGTTAGCCATTGTGTAATGGTTTCTCAAAAGTTACTTTAAAAAATATCGTACTTACAACAAGAAAATGATGTAACGATGGATCGCTGTTTGTGTAATGCCCCCCAGGAACATGGCTCAAGTGCCCTACCTTCTACTGTGTGTTAGATTACAACTCTTGGCCCCTACCTCAACCACTATGTAGTCGGCAATGTCAATATACGCACCCTCGTCAAGCAATGGTGAACTGAATATACCTTTTGGCCTTTATATTCCTGTTTCTCATTTCTGTTTTCATTTATTCAGTTTTATGACGATTCTCATAGGTTTGCATGAGATTCAGTTGAAGTTTAAGATTATAGGATTATACCGCAATGCACAAAGCTAGGGAAAAGGTATATATGAATAACCTCAGATCTAGGTCGACAAGAAGTTTAGGCAATTTGTCTACATACACCTTTTTGTAGACAGAAGAATGCGGATGAGGAGTCACTCTCTTGGGAAAATATCAAGTAATGGTAGTGAGTGGTCCCAACCTTGTCAAGCTGACATATATCATATACCATATCCAGGCAAACCTTTGAGACATAGCAACATAACTAAACAATGCCATTCCTTTTTCTTTTTGCTCTGTTTTAGGGGGGAATATGAAATCTGATTTTGCTAATGTGTGTTTTAAACAGTCAAAGCATCAACTATTTTTACATAAAAAGGACATTTCCTCTCCTAACCATTGTCAACAAGAAAGCTGTCTTTGAAATAAAACTACGATAATACAAGAACCCAAAATTTCTGAATAATACATATAGGCTTTTTGCGATTTAGGCTTCTTTTGCAAAACTATTTTGTCTTTAGCAAATTTTGGTCAGACCTGTGAGACCTACCAGTGTAGTTTAATATAGGTCGACTGGGAGACACACACTGATCTCGCACCTGTTGTTGGTACAGTGTAAACAGACGTCCACAGACGTGTGTTTCTTACATGTACAGTTAACTCTTTGAGGGCTGCTGATGCAACAGAGATAGCCCTACTGTCCTACATGTAGGACACCTAAGTGACATCATGGGAAGAGGTCTATATCCGCAAGTATACTTAACAGATATGGAAGTAAAATGTTGCATCCTATAGTTCTAGGCCCAAGGCTTCCAAAAATGCTCCATACAGGTATTCTTAGGTACTTTTATGACATTACAGACATGTCCCACAGATTTGGACCTTTTCAGGGGAGACAGATGCCCAAAGTCCTACTGTCCTACATGTAGGACGGGGCTAATCTCTGGATCTGCTATAGCTAAAGCATTGAAATTTGTATGGCATAAATGGCCATATAAAAATTATAAGCTTATTTGTCAGTTTCTGACACTCTCATACAGGAATTGCTGTTTCCATGGCAACCAAAAGAACACAAATTTCAAAAGACAGTAGTCCTAAGTCCTACTGTCCTACATGTAGGATGGTAAGCAATCCCTCATATCTCTGGACATGGTGCAGATAAAGGTCGGAAATTTTGAACAGGGCATATTTGGTCATATATTAGTCTACTTATAAATTGTTATCACTCTATGACAAAAATTGCCACTTTAGGGTTATCTGGGTTAATATTTCATACTGTTTATTATGAAAATTTTCTTATGATGGCAGGCAGGGAACTTTAGATAACCACTGTATACATATGTACTCCTAAATATCTTAACTCTTTAATGCTTACAATGTTCTGTCACCTATGAAGTAAGAACAGTAGGTTGGGCCTCCACCCCAAATTGGACCACATGTACCTTCAATAAGCCTTTTGTTACATGTGCTTAAAGGGTGTTATGTCAATAAGAAACATCAGAACCAATGTCATTTGAAGTCTCTTTCAAATTGTACCTCCTCTATACCTAATGAAAAGATTTCCAGACTTCCTTGCACATACACTTTCTAGTTTTCATATTATGCTAAATAAAAAAGGCCCCACTGTGAAAATCTGTACATAATTATGGACATTGGCTTTCAGTATATTTCATTTCACAGGCTGATCAATGCAGGAGGGGCTTAGACCTTTGCTAATGTCTTAATCTGCCCCCCCCCCATGCTTAGAAGCTCACTTAAAAAAAATAACTGTTGAATCTACCAGGGATCATAGTAAAACTGAAGAGTGAACCACCATAGTTATATAGCAATGAAAGTAGTTTTTTACAAGAAGCCCCAGGTGGTGGTCGAAAATCATAGAAAGTTGGCAGATGGGGCCTCCCGTGGAGTTTGGGGGCCTGAGATTAAACCCTGGAGTATCTGAAAGATATTTTTGTGGATAATGTATAGGTGTTGGGGTTACTACCCACGAAATATTTTCAGTTAAATATGAAATCTGTTGCTGTGGCAACACCCTGAACATCTATACTCTGGAAGACCCTGGAAAGGGGTCTTGCCGAATGACATTAGTGGGTATTTTCCCTTAAGCCATGCAAAATTAATTCTTTTATGTGTTTGGTCAACTTTTATGTTAACTTTTGTTGACTACTGGGTCTAAGGGTAGGACTCAGAGAGCTGCAGCTAAAGGACTTGGACTTTTGTCCTACACGTGAATCCTTTTTCTTTAGGCCTGAAATGGCATTTTCACTGAATTCCTTGAAATTCCTGATTCAGGAAAGTTCAAAACTTGCTGGTATACATAAAAGTGACACAGTCTTAGGTAGTTACTTTTAATCATGTGGAAGACAATGCCCACCATGTGTACTTTTAGGTGGTATATAGGTTTAATGGGCCAAAAATATGTGAACACCTCACAATCAAGGTCCTCAACATGGTATGTAACTCAAATGTCATTCGGGAAGACAGATTCCCAGAATTTTGATAAAGGTTTATCAAAAAAATGTTCATTCTAGGAAAGGAAGATCACATCTGACATAAATACTGATACAATTTCCATAATCTACAGGTCAAAATGGTCCAGACCAGAGATTTTCATGGAAGTATGATGATAATTTCTCTAGGAAACCAAGCCCTCACCATGGCTGTACCTCAAATGTCATTCGGAAAGACAGATTCACAGAATCGCAATAAAGGTTCATCACAAGAACGTTCAGTCTATGATAAGAAGAATGCATTCTATGATAAGAAGAATGCATCTGACATAAATGCTAATACAATTTTTATAATCTACAGGTCAGAATGGTCCAGACAAGAGATTTCCATGGAGGTATGATGATAATATCTTTAGGAAATGAACCACTCAACATAGCATGTAACTAAAATGTCATTCGGCAAGACATGTCATTCGGCAAGACATTTTTTAGACTTTTCCCCCTGCTATTCCAAACCATGAGGGATAATTTATCTGTTTTACACTATGGCTCTTAGATATATGTGGGGGGTAAATAACTGACATAGTCAATATAGTTAAATATGTAAACCCCAGCCAGGATGAGAAGGAATGTGTTTTTTCGGGAAGACGCCCAAAAAAGGGCTGTCTGGCTGAAAAAATACTCATGGCCTGCTCACAGCCAAGATAATGGAGCAATTCCAATTATTTTTCAAGATTACTTTAGGATGGGACTAACTCTAAATGTTAGCACAGAAAATTAACCCTTATACATCATACATATTTTAGGAGGGGGTCATAGGCCCTAAAATTTTCGCCCAGACAAACTACTTTACAAAAAGTTAATTTTTCAAAAAATATAGACCAACTGCCCCTAGGAAGGCAATCTTAGGTCCAAAATTATGGTTTCCCTTCAGATTTCAAAGGTCATAAATGGATTGATCCACTCCTATCGTCAAATGTTTAAAAAATTATGAAAAATGTAGGATTTATTGATTTTTCCCTACAAAATTGGTCATTTTGGGCCTATTTTAACCCCCTGGTGCCCAAAATATGCATATTGGACCATCAAAACCCATATGTAACATGAAGATCTCAATGAGCCCTGCATTTTGAGCCAAAAGAATTAGGGGGGAAACTAAAATCCTAAGTGTAGGAGCTGGAACACATCCAAATTTGTCATATGCAAACCTTCTATGATTTGTGACCTGGTAGTAAGGTGGTACAAAGAATCTCTGTGAAAATAACGATGGATCTCTGGCAATTTTGGGGCAAGGATTTGGTCGTTGTTTAAATGCCATTTTTTTTTACAGTGCTTGTTCTCAATTAGTACACTTTTATCCTCCCCATTCAAGTTTCAGCTGTCCACCTTTCACACGGTTATATTTTCACTAATTCCTGTCTTTTCTCTTCCCACTCTACAGGTATCTACTTGACACTGATTATGGCAATGACTGCCACTTCCATTCTGATCTGTGTGGTAGTCCTGAACCTCCATCATCGGGACCCGAATGTGCCGGTCCCTGGCTGGTTATGTCACCTTACCTACATCATGACTCACATTGTCTGTATGCGGAGTCATACAAACCACCGAGGTTCTACCGCCTACCAGTTATGTGAGTTTGCCAAAGTCTATGCCATGAAAAGCAGACAGCCATGTTGCCTGAAACTTGTAATATGTAAACTTGTATATGTAAATATAATTGATAGATGTATGTATATTCTGTATAGTAATGCCAGCATTTACAATGCCACATTATTTATGATGTAAAATAAAGACAAACATAGTCCTCCAAAGAATAAAATGTAGCAAAATCTGTTCAGTGGAACATTCCGATAAAAAAAGTGAAAGCCTCGTTCTGTTTACTATGTAGACACGACTGTGTACGATTCTGTAGATTATTGTAATGCCTTCCGCATAAGGTGCACCTCATGTATGAGGCACATCTCATAATTAGGACATGTGCTATGTTAAAGGAAATGCTATTGGGCTCATCCTGGCCTTGATTTTTGGGCAGTTCAAAAGTACTATACTATAGAATAGCTTCTGCCCTGACTTTTGGCAGATTCTCTAAGGTGCCATTCTTAAGTATAAGGTTTGCTTTGTATGCAAGGTAGTACAATATTTGGAATTCCAGGAAATCTAGTCATTATATAGATATATACCTCCTCTTGTTAAGGCACACCTGCCCTAAGAGTGCATGATCAGCACTTGGGACACTAAAAGATTCCCGTAGGGCCTTTCTGTCTCTGTATCATTCATTGTTTCAAAACTTATAAATGTTTCTGACAGAAGAGCAATAAAGACCATTTTACAAGTATGTGTTTTTCAGTAATCTATGTATCGTATCGCAATCAAGAAAAAAAAACACTCTTTGATATGGCCTTACCAATGACAGATGTATAGCTGACATGAAATTTGAGCAAATGATTTGACACGAAATTTGAAATTTGAGCAAATTATTTAAACAAGGAATCAATGGTACACCAAAGGCTTTGTTTTAGAGTTAGTAAAAGCATTTGACACAATTCACCACATTCAATTTTCACAAAAGAAAAATATAGGCAATAGGAGAAAACTGTAGACCAGTGTAGAATATCACTCTATGTATATTAGAATACATCCTACAATAATGGGTGGCAGGTGGCAGGTTTGCTGGAGTTCCACAAGGGACTATCTTAGGATATTTGATGATCTCTGGGCATATATCAATGCCAAAACAACTCCTGTTTAGAATCCTATTTTAAAGAAAATAAATTTATACATTTGTTGCAAATTAGAATCAATAGCATATATCCTCATTAAAGGCCTATTATTCATATGTTGGAAGGAGTAAACCTTATCCAGACTGTCCTTGACTGTCCAGACTGTCCTGGATACTTCCTAGTACTAGCTCCTGGTGGCAGGAGTCACTCATAGACAAGTGATTCAGAGACTTTCTTTCCAACCATTGATTGTTTTTTCACTCAGAACATTTTGAATCTGTGTATGGTTTGTATTGAGCAATGAAGTAGATTTACCTCTTATGATAAATAAAATTTCGTCATACAGTATTTTGACACAACAATATTGTAGCAAGAGTAGGTCACTATGAAACCCACACTCAAGGAATTATCTCATTGGTCAATAATAATACGTTGCTAGATTGGTATAGCAGCCCTTGGGGTTAGCTCGTGGGCACAGACATGCTACCAATCCCTGTTCATGTCCCAAAAACCAATACAGTCTCTGAACGTGATTTTGACATGCTGGACCTCATTATCAGGACCAAGCCATCAGCTGGTGTTCATGTGATTGAAGTGATTATCATGTTCACAAACAACAAGAATGTGGAGTGGTTGGACAAAAGTGATATTGGCAAGAAAGTGGACTGCTTAATCATGCCAGGAAGTACTATCCTGAGATGAAGAAAGTGCCAAAGGAAAGAGAGGCCCGCTTGATGGTGAAGAAGGTTGAGAAATTGAAACAGCGCCAGCACACAAAAGAATTGGCTGAAGCGATAGTACACTTCAATCGTGTCCAGTTGAAGCACAAACTCTCAGTATTGGGAGGATAGTGGGAAAGTTCCTTCTACAATTCCTTACAGAAATATCCAAGAGAGAGGCTCTGTTTATCCAGCTGCAGTTTCACAAGTCTGTCGTGTGTGCCAAGGGTCAGAAAGAACTGTATCAGAACAAGGGGAAGCAATACGATTCATTTCAAATGGCCAGAAATCTTAAAATGGTTTTAGAAGTGAATACCTCTGAGGCAGCCCCTGCTAATGATACTGGACTGACATACCCGGCACCAGATAAACTGACAGAAAGTATCATGAAAGTTGCTCTGGTTAAACTCCTGGATGATGAAAGGACGAAAAGAAGAGCCAATTCTACCAAAGAAAAGCTCCACATCTACCTTGACAATCCATCAGCCCTTGTTGGAAAGGTGATTCTCCACAATTGTCTTGACATTGCCAATAAACCCAAGTGGCACAATGCCAAGGTACTTAGAATCAGGAAAGAGAATGCTGATCCTTTCAAGATAGAGTATGATGTAGAATATTGGCCCAATCCTCATGAAGACAAGGGAGATAATTATCCACAAGAGGATGATGAGAACACCTGGTACTTTAATCTGCTCACTGACATGAGGAAAGGTGACATTGTATTATTTGACTGATTCCTGTGTACACCTGGCCTTGTATTTTGCTGATAGGTCTTTGTCTCTAGGTTTTTTAACTTGGCCTTGCATTTTCTATCTGTAGACCATTCACTCTACTCTTGCATTTATTTGACTCCATGGGTTTGGTCCATTGAGGAGTATAGAAGTTTTCATTGGTCTAGATAATGATAATCACACTTCATTTTCCAAACATGACAAACGATGAAGTTCATTATAAAGTTCAGTACTCTTTCACTTCTGGACTCTCAGATGATGTGCAAGTTGGTTTGTGTCTTGTAACTTAGTTCAGTCCTGTTGTAGTAAATTGTCTGGTTTATTAGCCTTGATAAATTCTTTTCCAGTTCAGTGTCTTGAATCCACGTGATTTTGGTCACAACTGATTCTCTGGCTTGATCACTCTGCTGATCTCTCCCGGAACACAGGTGATCTGAAAGTTCCTCCAAATATCAACCATGTCTACCGCCCTCATCACGGACAGTCAAGGAAGGGATGATGAAGAAGACTAGGACTTCACGGTCAAGTTCCGCTCAGGCGCCATGGCCAAGGATCTTCTGAGCATCCCCAAGATGGACGAGTACAGGCACATCGACCTGTCCACCTTCGCCAACTACGTCATCTTGGTAGGAGGCAATGATGTGATACCAAGGAGAGGACAGTTCAACCCTGCCTCATTCTCAGATCACATCTCCGGCTTCATCAAGTGCCTGAGGGAAGTCAACCGTTCGGCCAACATTTTCTTCATGGCTGCCACCCCACGGACCATGCCCGAGGACATCACAGCTGCTCTCAACAAGGTCAACAAGGTTCTGGTGGCCATCACTAGCATGAGTGGAGCCAGATACATGAACTCTCACCGGGCGTTTCAGAAGTACAAGACGGTGAAGGTACTCAGGGACAGGGTCCACGCCACCCTAGAAAGCGATGAAATAAGACTGCTTCCGTCTCCTGCAGCTGCTCAAGATGTTGCGCAAATGGCTGGTGTGCAGGACATCCTGTCCATGTTCCATCCCAAGTGTGTAGTGCTTGGCAGACCACACTTGGCTAAGAAGATCTGCAAGGCTGAAGAACTGCGAGACACCAAGAAGCATGGAGGCAAGCTCTCCCATCTCATCGAGCAGGCGGAGCAAAGCACCATATGTATAGAGTCGATCGTCTGACAGCGCTTCTTCGAACAAGCGGCATTCCGGAAGGCTCTACTTGGATCTCGAGGTTCCACCATCATCCACACCGTCAGCGATCCCTACTGGGGCTGGGGCCGTGACAAGACTGGCCGTAACGCGTACAGATGTCTGCTGATGAAGGTCCGTAAG
The DNA here is from genome assembly GCA_949317995.1 of Acholoe squamosa. Lineage (NCBI taxonomy): Eukaryota > Metazoa > Annelida > Polychaeta > Phyllodocida > Polynoidae > Acholoe > Acholoe squamosa. The sequence continues at coordinate 109,321,664 of OX439036.1, read as the reverse complement.
GAGATGGCTATCGGGGCTATCTTGAACTCAGTTTGGATAGAAAATCCATCTCATTGGGCAACTGGTTTATCGGCCGCCATACCGGAAGCTACTTCCCCTTTGAGATGGAAACTAACAGCCCCCCTCCTTATTTCTTTTGTTTCCTTTTTGGCTAAATTCATCTCGTTGGGCAACTGGTTTATCCTATTTCCCGAAAACCAATCTTTAACTACTCTTTTTTCATGTTTTTCTTTTCTTGGCTCCACACCCAGCACCTCCATTGGGTGTGTGCAAAATCTTGATTTTTCTTGCTGTTCCCGCCATGAATCCACTGTATATATACTTAGTTAAGTGTTGATATAAGAAAATTCCTAAAAAAATTCATATAGTAAAAAATCTAGGTACCACAGCTGCCAGTATGTACACAGCCTGTATAAAAAATGTGTCCCTGCAATAATGTGCTAACCAAATATTACTTACAGGTTTATTCTGAAGTGATTCATGAAGTGATGCCTTTTTTCAGTTGTTAATTTTTAAGGAAGGCTGGACCTTTTCCCCTCAAATAGGTTCCTTGCACTAGGTATTTCTCATTTGTAGCATCAATTGTAACTCAATTTAACAAATTCTGGACACCCTATCTCAAAACAGCATAAATATCTAAGATCCGTTAGTGTTATCTGCCAATAGATATACCCTAAATTCCTGTGTGTTAGCCTCATTCGTATATACCCCGCACATACATGGTAATTCCTGCATTCTCTCATTCTTCCTGATCCACCAGGATCACCTGTGAATTGTCCAAATCCAATAGGTTATCAGTTTGTTACAATGATAGATACAATGAGACCTTGATAATCCGTCCCCTGATCGTCCATCATACATGGGATCCGGCCAGGCTGTGGCTGGGAGATTCCTAGACTATTGTATTTCAAAATGCTTCAATAGTCCATCAGTTTTGAGATCCAACTAACTTTTGTCTGCAGCAGGGGTGGCTGGACTATCAAGGCCTCACTATAGGAGGGTGGGGAGTAGGGAGTTATGTACAATTCATCTTTTGCATGTAACTCTATGGAATAATAAATAGTTGTAATTTGCTGAAGTCAAGAAGTAAGATATTCTGTCATAGATAATGAGATTTTCTTGATTTAAATGATACAATATATCTTCAGTGCAAGGACCCTTTTAGTATGGAAAGAGGTATGGTGGTGGTGGTGAATTTTTCTTTTTTTTTTAATTTTTGAAATTCCTGCTGTGATTTGGTTGACTCTCTTACCACATCAGAAGTGGGACTCAAAAATAAGTACAACTTTCATTTTGCAATGACTAATGCAAATAATGTATACCAAAAGGGAGAAAATACACAAAGAAGAAAAAGTGATTTATTGCATCATTACTCAAAACCCTGCTAATCCCCCACTTGGACATGTTTTTTTAAATCTGCCTCTCCAAAACAACTAGACATGTATTAAAATGCTGATTGTCCATTACATTACAGCAGTGACTGCATCTATGGATAATCAAATTCATGAGATGAAAGATCGAATCTATGAGGGAGAAACTAGCTATTGGTCCTTGAAACCCCTATTCTTCTTGAAGGATAGCTAGTGTTCTTTTATTTGCCTGCTCCCAGAAACAGGACCAGACAAACCATGGCTGTTAATTTTTGTATGCAGATAAGGAAGGCTGGGCCTTTTACCATCAAATAGTTTCCTTGCACTAGATATTTTCTCATTTGTATTTTTCTATTAACATTAAAGTTGAAAAAAACTCTCATAAAAAATCCTAAATGTGGATCAACACGGTAAAAGGTATGCCCACGCACCCCTCGCAGGCGTACCTTTTACCGTGTTGATCCACAAATGTTTAAGATCAGTGCTTTCTGCCATTAGGTTTACGGCAAATTTCTGCATATAAGCCTTAGCTCTTATACGCTTGGACGAACAGGTGGTTCTCACCTTAACCACATGATGATTATAGTACATCCACCGTGGCAAATGGCACATAGCTTTGGCAGCTTTCACAGCTCTGCCTGGTCAGGCTATGGGGTACTGGGCACAAGGGGCAGTATGTGTGGCATGGCTAACCTTTGATGTATAAAATGAAAATGAGCCTCCAATGTCACTCACTTCTACTACATATACACTTTAGATGAATAGAACAGCATTCGCACTCACCTTTAGTCTATTTGTAGTGTTGCTAACAGGACATAGCTATAGGCCTACAGTTGGGGAGGGGATGTGCCCGAGTCACATGACAGGATGTACTATAAGCGTCTAGTGCCAAACACTTGCACTATCTGTTCATCCAGGCGTATATAAGCTGCATATGCATGCAAACTCCTTGGTTCTTTCATTTCTCCTGATCCACCAGGATCATTCTTGTGAATTTTCCAAACCCAATAGGATATTGTTTTCTCACTCAAATAGGAGGGGTGTTTTTAAACAATTCGACCCTTCCATGATTGTCATTGTAAATACCATAATCTCAAGTGTATGAGGCTTATCATATCGCAACACAGGAGGGTGTGTGGACGGCATGGAAGGGGTGTCAGGGGCTGGATACCAATGACTGCGGTCTAGCTAGTCCTGAGGACTAAGGTGCTTGCCGCGTCCGCGCTGACCTAGATAAGCGGACACTGCCGCGCTGAGCAGTAGTAGCACGGTCAGGGGGCATAGTCCCCAGGACTAATCTAATTCCATCTAATTCTATTAAGGGAGTGATCATTTTTTAACAACAGGCGTGGGGGAGGGGGTGGCTGGTGGGTTGCAGGGGGGTTCAGAATTGTCCTCGGAACTAGGTGTGCATTCTTGTGACATTTAATTCTATAAATATACCCCGGTAGTCCCTATGGCTTCGGCATATAGACATATATTTAAGACTGTGCTTGTAGTCTCCAGAACTAAGCATTTAGTCTTGGGACTAAATCCATGGTCCTAGGGACTACCTGCTTAGTTCTGAGGACTAACATTAGTCCCAGAGTTTTTGCCTCTAGTCCTATATAATATGCACTGTGTAGCCCTTGAGACTTGGCAGATATAGATAGTCCTCGGGACTAAGACCTAGTCCTCGGGACTAAGACCTAGTCCTCAGGACCGGCTGGACTGAAAAAGTAGTCCCTGGGACTATGTCTCTAGTCCCCAGGACTACATCTTTAGTCCTGAGGACCAGGCAGCTACATCTTTAGCCCTCAGGACTTAACAGTTAGTCCCTGGGACTGAACCTTGTACCAGGGTATAGATATGGAAAAGGCTGCATTGATCAATTTCTAGCATTCAGGACCATTCTTCTAGCCTGAGGACTACACTTTAAGTCTCTAGGACTAAAGTTGTAGGCCTCAGGACTAACGTCCAGTCACCAGGAATGTCTCTAGCCACTAGCACTAGGTCATTAGCACTAGATGTGTAGTCCTCAGGGCTAAAATATCATCCTGAGGACTATAATCTTTAGTCCTCAGGACTAAGTTTTTAGTCCCAGGGACTATGTCTTTCTAGCACCGAGGGATGTTCCGCGTACCCATGTGGTTGTAAAAATAAAACATAGGGCCTTAGTCCCAAGGATTGTATCTTAGTCCCAAGGATTATGTTCTACTCCCCAGAACTATATGTTTAGTCCCTGGGACTAGACAGACAGGCTTTGAAGCTACAGGTCAAGTCCTGGGGACTAAAAAGTAGCTCCAGGGACTAAGATTCTAGTCCCCAGGACCAAACCTTGACTCCCCATGAGCATGCATCTAGTCCCTAGTAGTTTCAGCATTGTTACTTAGATTCAAAGCCTTTAGTCCTAAAGATACAGTCCTAGGGACTAGATTATAGTCCTTGGGACTGAGACCCTAGCTCCTACCCAACTTATCACATATTTGTGCAGTCAAATGGGTATAGTCCTTAGTGTGAAAAACAGCCAGCTTTTCATAATCATCCAAGAGTAGCGGATAGTCATGGTGCCCTGGGGATGAGATTCATAGTCCCAGGGACTATATATATATATATATATGGGTCATTCCAAGTTTTACTGGTCAGGGGGGCCTGGATCAAGAATCTACAAACTCAGTATTTCCTAATAACATTATATTTTATTGATAGCCCTATATCTTGGCTTATTAAAAAGTTTCATTCAAGGATCCAACTCCTAGGGGGTCAGTTTTTATCGCAGATGCCGTAAAACCTTCTAAAAAGGGGGTACGTTAATGATCGTAATCAATCAAACATGAATAACACCACTAATAAGAAGCCTGGAAACACCAAATATTGTGGCCAGACTGTTACAATACATGACTTTATGTATACCAAAAAGCTAAAGTGAGGCCCAAAAACTCTTGAAGTTACGCATAGGTGGATAAATTGGAAAATGTGAAAATTTGTGAATTTATTTTACCATTTTTTAACTTTAGCCTAGCTCATTCAAAATCCTTCATACAATGACTACATTAACTGTCCATTGTCTCTAGTAGACCTACTGTACATAATAATTAGAATTGGCCTGATATATCATACCTATACTTCATAGTTGGTGCTTGCGTAGAGGCCATTATATTACACATATTATCATTAACGTACCCTATTTGTTAACCTCTCAAATAATGGCCACAGCTCATCTATACATCATCATATGCCATTGTTATCACATAAACCATCACAAGAGAGGTTGTACTACCTATCTAGAGTCATTTACCCCTGCATAAGGCCCACCTTGGGTGTTCAATATCACTTTGAAAATTAAAAATCACAAAATTTCTACACTTCTCGCAAAGCATGCATGCCATGGGGTGCTAAAATGCATCTTTATATACACCAAATAGTATTTTCTCATAAGCCAAACATGTCTATGATTGAATACAAATAATAGAAACACCATACAAGATGATAGGCTGGCACTATAACAATAGAACTTTAACCATCTCAAAATCCTCCTACCGGTCATTAACGTACCCCATTTGCTAACCTATCAAAGAATGGCCACAGCTCACCTATACACTATCATATACCATTGGCATCACACACATAATGAGTAAAGAGGTTGTACTACCTTTCTAGAGTCATTTAAACATACATAAGGCCCATCTTGGGTGTTCAATATCACTTTGAAAATTAAAATCACAACTCTTTCAACACTTCTCGCGCCCTTCGCTTGCAGCACAGTACAAAAATATACACTTATATACCTTAAATACTCTTTCCTGAGGGTAAATGAGATCATAATACATATATAGAGTCATTTAACCATTGATAAGGCCCATCTTGGGTGTTTAATATCACTTTGGAAATTAAAAATCACAAAATTTCTACACTTCTCGCAACGCGTGCATGCCATGGCGTACAGTAATATGCCTCTACATACCTCAGATACTCTTTTATAATAAGCCAAACATCACTACTATTGAATAGAAATGATACAAAAACCATATTAGGTCACAGGTTGAAAAAATATAATTGTAACTTTGTTCATCTCTTAATCCTCGTACCGTCATTAACGTACCCCGGTCTTTAACCTATCAAAGAATGGCCACAGCTCAACTATACACCATCATATACCATTGTCATGGCACACACATTGACAAAAGAGATTGTACTACCTATCTAGAGTCATTTAAACATATATAAGTCCCATATTGGGTGTCCAATATCACTTTGAAAATTAAAAATCACAAAATTTCTACACTTCTCGCAACATCTGCATGTCATGGAGTGCTAAAATGTATCTTTATAGACACCAAATAGAATTTTTTGATAAGCCACACACCTCTACTATTGAATAGAAATGTTAGAAACACCATACCATGTCATAGGTTGACAATATATAATTTTTACTTTGTTAATGTCAAAATTGCTCGTACCGGTCATTAACGTACCCTAGTCGTTAACCTGTCAAAGAATGGCCACAGCTTATCTATACATCATCATATACCATTGACTTTGCACACACATTGACAAAAGAGATTGTAATACCTATCTAGAGTCATTTAAACATGCATAAGGTCCATCTTGGGTGTCCAATATTATTTTAAAATGGAGCACTGCATTAGTGCATCGTGCCGACACTACAGTGCTAATACACTCCTTTTTTGATAATCCACAGATATCATCATCATATAGCATTCAGATACTCTTTTATAATAAGCCACACATCACTACTATTGAATAGAAATGATACAAAAACCATATCAGGTCACAGATTGAAAAAATATAATTGAAACATTGTTCATCGCTCGTACCGGTCATTAACGTACCCTAGTCGTTAACCTATGAAATAATGGCCACAGCTCAACTATACACCATCATATACCATTGGCATTGCACACACATTAACAAAAGAGATTGTACTACCTATCTAGAGTCATTTAAACATATATAAGTCCCATATTGGGTGTCCAATATCACTTTGAAAATTAAAAATCACAAAATTTCTACACTTCCCGCAACGTCTGCATGTCATGGAGTGCTAAAATGTATCTTTATATACACCAAATAGTATTTTTTGATAAGCCACACACCTCTACTATTGAATAGAAATGTTAGAAATACCATACCAAGTGATAGGTTGAAAATATAGAATTTTAACTTTGTTAATGTCAAAATTCCTCGTACCGGTCATTAACGTACCCCAGTCGTTAAGCTATCAAAGAATGGCCACAGCTCAACTCTACACCATCATATACCATTGGCATTGCACACACATTGACAAAAGAGATTGTACTACCTATCTTGAGTCATTTAAACATGCATAAGGCCCATCTTGGGTGTCCAATATCACTTTTAGAATTAAATATCACAACACTTCTCGCAACCTCCAGTTGCCACACTGTACAAAAATATACCTATAGATATTAAATAAGTAAACAAGGTACATCTCAGTGCTGTAGTTTGGGCCAGAGGGTGCAGCGGGCAGCCCCAAGCGGGTGAACCCAGGCTTTCTATAGAACAAGCTGCCAGCCACTCCCACTCGCTCAAACTCCAGCAACTGAGATGTAACACTTGTGTGAAACAAACAGAACCATTTAGCACCTATTGGCAAGTCTGTTGTCTTTCTTCCTTACGGTGCTTTATTAGTTTCATGTTGGCCATTTTGACTGTGTTATCATGAAGGATGTGGCCCCAGACGGTGGAGTTCCCATACTGCTTCTTGTTCACAAAGCCAAGGATGGTATTATGGTATATAAACTGGACATTGGGCTTGGTTGGGAACTTGTGGCAAGTGAGGTTTTTCTTCAGATGAATGAGGAACATGACCTCATACATGTCACTCTCACTGTCCACAGCTAAGACCTTGCCCATGTGCCATGCATCCTTGGTGGAGTCTGACTCGTGCAGGAATGCGCAGGCGACAAACTGTCCCTCTTGGTACTCATCCTGCACGAATACAGCCGTATCCTCAATGTCCATTGTCGGTCCGCCCTCCAAAACGGGGGGTGAGGTTTCTCCGTCCTGTCGCATGTGCTTTGTGACGGGGGCCTCAACTGCACGCTCCGCAGCACGCTTACGTGCGGCACACAGAGGCACATTTTCTTTGTTGGCCGTGGCTGGGGCAGGAACCATGTCCTTGCGGGTGCGCTTGCCAGCCACGACGGGTGAGGGACCCCCTTGGCGCTTGCAGGCAGAGGTGCTAGCAACAGGAGCGGGGAGAGTGTTCTCCGACACAGTAGGGGCAGTGGCACACTGGTTTTTCTTGGGCCGACCTGCACGCCTCTTCTGCGCTGGAGGAGGTGGGACATCCGCGTCGTCCGCTGCAGGGGTTACTTCGGTGACAGGCCGCGTTTTCTTGTTCCGTACCGAAGTACCTCGAGTCTGGGGGCTACGTCAGCCATCTGCAAAAATGAGAAGAAATACATTAAATAAAAAGGTAAATAGTGATTAAACAAGTTCCTATATGCTGACAAAGGATGTACAACAACGCCAAAGATTTTATCAGAGGTTTTTATGCTGATATGGTAATTCATAGTGAGGAAATCAGTAGATTTTAAGATAATAAGGAATTTTTTAATGTTTGAATACTGATAAGATATACATAAATAAATAGGAAAAAAATATTCATCATGTTCCTATATGCTTACAAATGATGTACAGTAACCCCGGAAGTTCAATCAGCTGATTAATTGCTAATATGAAAATTTATACTGACAAAATATAAGAAAAATGCTGAAATATACCCACCACAAAAATTCTTTGGAAAAAAAGTATTCAGTATCTAACCAATGGCACTTGTGTGAGTTAGAGGTACCATAGGGGCATGTCATGGTGAAATATGATGGAGCTATGTGCACTGGAAGTGCCACTTGTGTGGAAAATACAGAATAAGAAGGGGGGGTACGTTAATGATCGCAAAGGTTTATAACCACTCAGCAGTGGGGGCTTTGTGCAAGGGTGAGCTTACCTGGTCAACACAACAGAGGGGGGACATGTCTAACATACCCACCATAAAACATTCCCCTGAATCCAAGATGGCGACTAGTAGGCAGGCATCTTGCCACCGGGGTACGTTAATGACCGACGAGCAGTATCTCCCTAAATTTGGCCACTGTGGCTATCCTTTCGATCCCACAGAAGGATTAACACACCAAAATGTCCAAATAGAGGTAGGAGAAGGAATATAACCCCAAAAAACCATGGGATAAGCACAATTTTGGCCGTGAGGGGGCCTGAAAGTTCACGACGAGGCAGAAATTTGGCCATTCAAGCCCAAATTGGGGTGGGGGGGTCATCTCAAAACACCCAAACATGGCCCAAAATGCATCTTACACACGTAGGGGGTCCTATTCTAAAGGATTATCGACAATTTAGACCCAAGGGTACATCATCTCGGCCAGGAGAGGCCAAATTCTGCTTGCCGAGCGAAAAATCATTAACATACCCCAATTTTAAAAATACAGCCCGGGGTGGCCAAAGCTTCTCCCTGGGGCCCCGGGCTGCATCGCAGGCCTCACCCGGCAACACATTTTACCCCCTAGCATCTAAAATACATCGTTTCGGTACACAAAAAGCGATCTACGGCCCCCTCACAGACATCTCCAACAATATTTCATCGGAATTTCATGGAATTTCGCGGAATTTCCTTACCTTTTTCGCGAATTTGGGGTTCCTTTTGCAGTAGAACTCTGCCTAGGGGTAGCTATAAACAAGCTGTGACCTCCTCTGAGCTGAAACACGGTACCCGGATGCAGGCCACTTCCGCCGGGCAACAGGAAGTCGTTTTTCTCTTCCCGCGCTGTTTTTCCTGCCGCCGATCATTAACGTACCCCGCTTACGAAGAGACCCCCCCATACAGCCAAACCAGACTGTATTTGGCCACAATTCTTGTTCAGGCATGATGTATTTACTCTAAAAGTGGCCATAGACTGTGGGAATTGTCTGTATTTGGTTTATTTTATTCTATTTAGAGGCAAAAGCCCGGGGTACGTTAATGATCGCGGTGTGCATTGAAAATCACTTATATGTGCCTGGCAAGGGTAATTCCCGGAGTACATGAAAATTTTTTTTATGGAAGACTCCCCCCTAGGGTACCTCTTAATTGCATATGATAAGAACACTGATAATATTCCCTAACCAGGTTAGATAGGCTCTATCATTAACGTACCCCACGTGAAAAGTTATAATTAAATGCATATAGAAGATAAATTATGCCCCAAGACCTACCCAAACCATATGGAAATCTTAGCTGTGACCCCCCAGTAAGGAATAAAAATATTATTGGTGGTGTAGAAGTGTTTCCCTTGCTATTATATGCCCAAGAAGCCACCTGACCAGTAAAACCTGGAATGACCCATATATATATATATATATATATATATATATATATATATATATATATATACATATATATGTATGTGTGTGTATATATATATATATATATATATATATATATATATATATGCAAATGTGTACTCTGGGGAAGTTGTTTCTAGGCATAAACTGGAGATAAGAACAGCGCTCAGCCGTGGTGATGCATTTTGGCATACCTAGTGTTGCAAGTTACATTTATTACATAGGAAGTTTATTTCATTTTTAGATATACTCCAGATCCTTTAGCCAACCAGCAAGTCTTATAGAGCTCTCTTATACGATTTCAGTGCACTTAGAATCACTTTTCTACTCCTTATAATTGCTGAGATATTCATGATTGAAGATTTCTTTGACCTTGACCTATGACCTTTGACCATGGGTGATATATAAAGAAAGATTTATACATTTGCATCCATTTTTACGCTAAAATGATAATAACAATAGTAGGTGTGCTAAGTTATCAAGTTTCCTTATGAATTCTAGATAAAGCAGGTCTCTGACCTTGACCTTGATGATACTGTGACCTTGACTGGTGTGGAAGGTCATGCTAACCTATGAATAGTTTCCTGGTATATATGTAATGACACTGCATGATTTATGTGTTAACGTAAGAGAAATATTTATAATGATTTTCCCCCATTTGACCTTAAAATTCAATAATGGTGACCTTTGACCTTGAGTCAAAGTCAAGGTCAACCTCGCATATATGGCCGGCACCAGAACCTTAGCCGAACATATTCTGAGATTGCATGACTGAGATCTACAAGACCTGCTTATTGGCTAAGGGATCTGGGGCATAGATAAAAATGACCTAAATACCCTACCTCTGAGGATCATGAGTTTGACTCCTCCTCACAGCATCTGGTTTTTGCTTTTTCATTCTCGTTTGCAAATAGGACTTCTTTTGGGAAAGGCCTCTACTAGATTAAACCAGGCCCCCTCTATGATACAATTGTATAAGAAACTTTCAAAAACCGTAGAAGTCAGTTGAGTACCTTTATATGTTCCATTGCACCTGCAAACACGAAATACGTCATCTGGCACTGCCAGGTCTTACGTGTGAAGCGAGAACTTGACCACTACACTACAGCTTCAGCGAAATAGGCATATAAGTAGAACTGATTCCCTACTTACCAAAAACGAAAATGTGTGGTTCTGCCGGGTTTTGAACCAGGTACCTCCAACACTTGAAGCAAACATGCTAGCGATAAGCCACGGACACAGCTGTTATGTATGTATGAGATAGGCATATAGATACGACTACGCTTTACTAACTGTGGACATTATGGATATGTCCTATAATTATGATGGACATTTGTCCTCAGGCATTGCATTACTGACTGTGGACTTGACTATGGACATGTCTTGACTATGGACATTTCGGTAAAGCCCCTGCCCCGTGTTTGCATGGATCCCATGCATGGGCTGTCCCGTATATAGGCCGACAAGTGCTTTTTCCCGTGTATGGGATAGCCTCTGGTGCTTTTATATGCTATGCACAGACCTTGATTATGGAGGTGAGGAGCATATAGTGCTTGGCCTTATCGGCCCAAAACATGAATAAAACTTTCTGTTTTGATATGATAGAGTCCCAGATGTCTCACTCTAGATTGTTGCCTTACTTGGTAAACCTCTGCCCTTTAATCAGACCTAAAAATGATCTAATCTTATAAATCAAGTGGCCAAAGATGTCTCAGCGTCTAAACGCTCCAAAGTGTTTGGTAAAAATACTTGACTTAACATCAATGAAGCCGGTTTAATCTTGGAGTATTGTTGTTTTCCCAGGCATTCAACAGTTTCTGATTAAACCCATATCTCACCAGGGAGAAGGATTTAACTTCAAATAAAGCAATAAAGTTGATTGAGATTAGACTTCTCGAATCTTTTTGGATTTTCTCAGCAGACATCAGACCTGTTCTAATGAGAGCAGCTAATGACACATCTGAATCTAAGCAGGTCTCTTAGTTAAAAACACAAATTTTATCATTATTGGTATTCAACCCTGTCCAGACCGCGTAATGCATCAGTGCATTATGCCTATAAACCTTATAGAATCAGTATGATAATTTCTGTTCACACTTGATGTAGCAGGATGCATTAATGACCAATGAGATAATTCCCTTTACTTATTGCTGAATTTCTATGGTCGTTACACCGGGTACCCACAATACTGGCTGTTATCAGTGCCAATCTCTTCGGGTACCAGATCAGGCAATGGCAAACCCTCTGGATGACCTGGAACCATGGTATAGGCCTATCATGCAAGAGGATACCTCTTAAAGTCTTATCCCTTGAGGAACAGAATGGAGTACTAAATTGAGGTGTCCTGTCTGTGAGTCATTCAGGTTTGGGGTTTAATTTTCTCAGTAGAGTAAAATACGATCATTCTGAGCCAATCTGGTCTAAAAGGGAACAGACATCTCACATCCTGCTACCTTATATAGAGAGTTCCGGTCTGGTTCTGTGCCACAATTAGCTGACAGGGAAATGGTTTGAAGTCAGGAGACTCATGCAAAAGCTGTCTGTGGTGCCATGACACTATCCGCTCTTCTCATGTCACTTCTGCCCCTGCTGCCTTCCTATTTTCTGTCTCTCTGCTTCTCCTAATTTACCCTCTTCCTTTATCTCTCTCTCTCCCTCTCTCTCCCTCTCTCTCTCTCTTAATATCTCTCTGGTTCTTTCTTGCCCTCTCTCTTATGTCTGACTCTATCTCCCTACTTCTATCTCTCTCTCTATCTACCTCTTACTCTCTCTCTCTCTCTATCTACCTCTCTACCTGTCACTCTCTCTCTCTACCTCTTACTCGATCTCTCTGACTCTGTCTCCCTCCCTGACCCCCTCCCTTTCTCTCTCTCTCTCTCTCTCTCAACCCTCTCTCTCCCCCTCTCTCTCTTTCCACCAGTATGTGTACCTCCCACTCTACCTCTCTATCTATCACCTTCTCCCCCACTCAAACTCTCTCTCTCTCTCTCGCCCTCCCCCTCTCTATCTCCCTTTTTCTCTCTGTCCTTCTATCCCCCTCTCTCATCCCTGTTCATTCACTGTCTTATGTAGAGCCTTGTAGTCCCAGTCAAAAAATTTAGCTGCTATCACTTTTATCAGACATATAGCAATGATGGTGTGGGTGGGAACAGAATCAACAAAGAAGCCATATATGATACACAAATTAATTCTTGTGAAAGACAAAGAGATGGCTTCTTCGTCCTTTTATAAAACACCATTTTGATGTATTCTCCTTGCTTTGAATCAAACTCTGATGATACTATACAAATTGCATGTATGCCTTTGGAGTAAGATGTTGTTATACAGGTTATTGTGAGAAGGTTGTCATAGAGAGAAAAACTTAAATTGAAGTTGTGTGTGATTCTCTGTTGTAATGGTAGACCACAAAGCCATGTTCAAGATGAAAATGTTGGCAATAGCACTGAAAGATTTACCACTTTTTATTTTTCATGTTGAGAAGGACATTTCCTATAGTAAAGCATATGGAAGGTTATTCTCCACAAGGCCGTGAATAAATTCAATCCCAAATTTAATAGCCAAACACCTTTATCAAAAAGTGTGTTTTTGATAGTTTTATCCTCAGATAAATTAAAATGAAATAAATAAACTGCCACTTTCCTCATGAGTGGGTCTCTTGCTGTTCTAAACTTGGCTTAAGGCCTCATTTGGAACAGCAAGAGACCCACTTGTGAAGAAAATGGTCATGTCAACACTTTACTACACACCTCTATCTATTTAAAATGTGAGGGATACATTGTCTACAGCCACCAATTCCTGTTCTAGGATATTTTGGTTGACCTTCAATTCCAGCCCAAGCCAGGGTACCAAGGACACAGGTGCTTACAGGTCACACCCGCTGTCCTTAAGGTAGATTTGCCTAAAGACATCCACATACAGTGAGATGTCCACCCCCAGAAAATGGCCATTACATTGGGTTTGCCATTAAATCAACATTACCAACTGGTAGATTCAATGTCCACCAACAATTTCACAAGGTTGATACAGGAGTAAATCCGTTTTTACATGGCAAATTTGTGAGGTGGTCATCTCAAGCTATATCTTTAGGTTAATCTACCCCGTGTAGTAAAGTTCCTGGTCTGGATCTGTGCCGGTTCTCACAAAGTGGAAGATGGCTGTGAGTTGAAAGCAGCATATGATAGTTGGGTGTAATGTCCTGAAGCCCATTTTGCACACCATCATGCCATACCACCACCTCTTGTGTCAGCTTTTCTATCAGCATAAATACCAACATGTTTATAAGCCTGGGCGGACTTCTCTGATTGTCCTGGAGAGGTCCAGATGTGGCTTATATGGGGGCCATACAGACATGGACCTTTTTAGGTGCAACAACAGAAATAAAAGAAAATCAGTTTGTCGCGGGTGTGGGTTTACAATACAACCATGCACCTTTCCCAATGTTCCTCCCAATTTCCTCCTTTGCCTTTATTTTCTTCCTGGCCTTCTAATGTCCTTTAACACTTTGGTTTTATATCTCCTCTGCCCCCCTTTGTATCTATTTTCTTTTACCCTGCTCCATTTCTGACCAATTTCTCTCCAGCCTCTATTGTTTCTTTCATCTACATTTTAAGAATTATCCCTCTTCCTTTATTATTCTCACTCCTCTTTTGAATTAATGTGCTCTTCAGACTCACAAGTATCCGAAAGTAATCCAGGAGGACTTCCCTTGTCAGTTTTCTAGCATGAGATCTGTCACCATCTGTCTATACAGAATGATAGTAAAAAAGAACAAAGCCCTCCAAATAATAACAGTTCTCCTCCAACTTTGGTACACCGCTTTATTTTAACAGCAATTCCATGTAACACAGTACTATGATTTACTGTTTGAAATCATGGAATTCATCATAAAAATCATAACAATCCTTCACCACAACACAAAGACTGTGATTCACAGTAGGGTTTATGGGGATACCTGGTAGATTTAACCGTCATTTTTAGGGTCTAATCCACAGCCCTCTAGTACCATCAAAATCAGTGTGAGGAGACACTGCATAATGCCACTTCTTGTAACCAAAAGATTCGTGTTGAACTCAATGAGATGGGTGTCCTGGTTGCTTTGTGGGTATTGACACCTTTTTTATCAAATCTCTTTTATCCTTTGATTTTTTTTTTAGCCTGTGCCACAAATGTTAAGTCAGGCCACAGAAATCCTTTGGGCGTTTACAGAGGGGTGACTGAAAGGAACATTGATAAAAAAGTTACAAAAGCAGAGTACAATAAAAATGATTAGTTTCTTATGATGGGGCACCCTTTCTGTGGTAATGGCACACCACATGAGGACAAAAGATGTGGGGAGCATTGAGATTATCGGACATGGTTTTTTTGGGTGGGTTTTTTATCCTCTTTGATATTTCTTCTAACTCATGGATTATCTTTATCAACAGGTCATTTCACATTCAATGCATTAAGAGGCATTGTTGGCTATAGTGCACGAACAGAGAATAAAAATTCTGTTAAAGATTTTCCACAGCCAGTTAAGTGTGGTGACTACTTTCTTGGCATAGAAAGTGAGGCATCTCGAGTTCATCATATAACTTGGGAGGGGGAGGAGCAAAACATAGTCTGGCCCCCTGGTTTTGTACTAGGAGGGGGCATGGACTCCTGGCCCCTTCTGTTTTGACAACTCTGTAGAAGACAGGTGTGAGAAGGGTAGATACTTTCTAATAGCAATATCTACTGACAAGGCCAAATAGCTCAGCCTCTATCTCTGTATGTATGTCTGACAGATATTATACTCTGTATAATCAGCTTGATAGTGAATCTGTCAGGGCTATCACACCACAGATGACCAGAGGAATAACAAGGTTGACCTACTGTCATTATCTCAAGTTGAATACGAGAGCCCCATAGGCTTAACCAAGAAACTCTGTATCACACCCCACAGTGTGATAACCCTTCCCCGTATCACACTCCCTGGGAAAACATCCAAAACGGTCAAATAACTGGTGATAAAATCATTTCTAATGCCAAATAAATCAAATTTTGAACATATCTGACTAAATTAACTTGAGATAAATACAAAGGAGCACTTGAATTGGTCAGCACTGAGGGTTATCACACTCGGCTTCGCCTCATGTGATAACCCTCAGTGCTGACCAATTCTCGTGCACCTTTGTCTATGTATCTCACTTTCACATCCCCCTCTTGTCTCCTTCTGTTATCATTGCCCTGTTTTGTAGCTTCTCAAACAAGAGGCCCTTTTACAGCTTTCTCTGTCTGCTCCTCCTCTGAACTCCATTAGAATGTCCTTCACTCTCTAAAATGACTGTTGAATCTGCCCAGGCATCCCTGGAAACCATCATTATTTTGAAGGCCTTTGTTGTGTTTCTTTTTCTTTCTTTTTCAATAGTGTGGTTTTACTATAGAAAACCAGCTTCACATCATTTGATTTCTTTGCTCTTGTATGTACATGTTCCATGTACTCCCTATCATTCATTCCCCCTATTTCCATGCCTCTCCCTTGCTGAACCCCCTACACTCCACACACTGTCACCATACCTGACAGCCCCTGTGTGTGACAGGGTGGTGGAAGTGTCAGTGTCAACCTCAATAAAGGAGCAACTCACAGAGTTGCTCATAATTATAAACCCTGCCCCATGTAGTAGAATGGATTATCATTTCCTGTAGAGGCATGCCTTAAATATGAGGATATTGTAGACCAGCACTAGGATTATCAAAACATGGCCCTGGTTAGGCTTATACTTATAGGTCTTGCATGAGCCAGTGCACCTTATATGTGACCTACTAGTGTAGCTCAAGTAAATAGACACAAGTTTACCGAGCCTCGAATCCATGTGTCACAGCCAAGAGGAATCCTGCTTCAGTTTCTTCAAGCCCCAAGCATAATATAAATGTATGTATCCTGCTTCCACTACACTAGATTTACACAGATCCATACTTTAGTTGCTGAAGGACAAATCCCAATTTCTTAATTTGTCTCCATATGTGACCTGTACTGGGGATAGGGACCTTAATGCCCCTTGCATTAAGGCCCCTTTTAGCAGACACTGCCACATATTAGTTTTTAAGATTTCCCACCTCCCCTATTCAAAGGGGTCTCAAATCCCCCCCCCCCAATGTCTGTTCTATAGTATTTCACCGAAAAGGGAGTTCTGAGAAGTAAAGATGCACACAACACCAGACACAGTCATGGAAATTTTCATTTGGCAACTTTAAATTGGTCGAAGTAAGTTGTTACAATATGTTTGCATGATGGAAATTCCCCCCCCCCCCGCTAAACAGGAGTCTGAAATAACCACTCCCTAAACAAAATTTGTTATAATAGGTAGCTAGTGCCTGTGTGTATCAGATTCTGTGCTCAGGGATCTGTGCCCTGTATACCATAGAGGATTGCCATGTGGGGAGTCTTGTCAAAACAAACAAGAACCGAAACAAAGATAAATTGGCCAAACATCTGTATTAGCAAATATATATGTATCCTCTTCAACTCACATAGATAAATAGACAAAGGTGCACGAGAATTGGTCCCCACTGAGGGTTATCACATAAGGCAAAGTCGGGTGTGATAACCTTCAGTGGGGACCAATTCGAGTGCTCCTTTGTATTTATCTCAAGTTATTTTTGTCAAAGGTTTATTTATTTGGCATTAGTTATCATTTCATCATTAGTTATTGACCATTTGCAATGATCTACCTGGCAGTGTGATACGGGGAGGGGTTATCAAACTAGGGGGTGTGATACAGAGGTTCTTGGTTAAACCTATGACGCTGTCATATTCAACTTGAGATAAAACGTGCATTATGGTTTAGATTCAAAGTAGCCTTTGTGTTATGAAAAAGTATTGTGAATTAAAATACGTTCTACTGAAAATGTTTTGGTAACACAGTGAAAACAAGTTAGATCATGCATGGATCCATAGATTCTAGCTGAAGAAATTTGCACAGGTTCTTCCTCCTATTCTATTGGGACATGCATACACAAAGGCAAAGATGGAGAACCCTACACCTTGTGGGAAACCAACAGAACATTGTCAAGATTAAAGATGACTTATGTAAAGAAGAAATACCTAAAGGGAAGCAGCAAAGGGCATTATTATATAATGTTCAATACACATGTGACTTCTTTTTTTTTTTGATTATTTTTTATTCTGGAGGGCAGAGAAGGTAAGGCACATAACCTTTTCATAACCTATTTGCATCGTGCTCCAGTAGAATCCCACACTGCTTGAAGCCAGAGCACTAAATTACTATTGGGATTTGCATAGGGCAAGGATTGCACTATGTTGCACCTTATAGAATCTTCATGGATATACAAAGACCTTTGCACATCATGAGTTGATTGGAACTGCAGGATACTATTCCTCAAGACACTATGACTATACACAGATGCTACGATTTTAAAATTGTGTTAAGAAATAAGCTCCAGGGTGCCTCCTATATATATGAGGTGGACCTTATATGCAAGATTTTAGTGTACTTTGAACTACATGCTTGTGGTGGCGGCGCTGCGGTCTACTTGAGTTAGCCGGGATGAGACAATGAGTTGTTTCTAACTTCTAAGTGGGTCCAAGCGATGTCACTCTGATCAACTACACACCCTGAGAAGAGGAGGAAAAAGATGCCATATCTGTATGCGGAATTGCAGTCAGAATGAAAATCGATGTTGATTTTTGGATAATGCAATTTTGATTCCAGGTAATATGGTGTTGGAGAGTGATTTATAAATACTATCAATTGAAAATTAGAAATTCCGAACAGAGATCTATGTAGCCAAATATTCAAACCAAAAATTATGAAGGAAAGTTTTTAAAGCTCTTCTATTTTTACAAAGTTCCATCATAATACTATGCTTTACTTACTGTTCTCTAGAGCTTCATTGTTGACATTACACTGCATCACTACACCGGGAATAAATGTTCACACCACAGTTGTTTTTATGGATCCCTGGTATTTTAAGATTCAACAGAAAGGGTGCATGCCAAGCCTCTATTATCTTAAAAAAGTTATCAGATGACCTTCAGCTGCTTTATCCGTCTGCAAAGGCAAATCTCATTCCAAGGCCAACTGTGAACGGTGCCCATTTCTTACTCTATCCATAAACAACCACTTACCCTCCTCACCACTTAGTAAGTCTGAAGGGTAATCTATCTCCCCAGACTCTACCCAACTCCCCTCATGTCTCATCTATCTACTCTAGCACTGGGTCATGCACAGACATAGGGATGTCTCCAGGAGCGTAGTCCATACAATCTTATGATACTTCTGTGGCCAAATAAAGCAATGAGATAAAGATTATTGAGGTTTGAGATTTCATAAGTTTAGATGACTTTTGGATCCTGAAGAGGGAATTTGATTACTGTTTCTATGTCTATCTTGATCCACAACCCTAGGAATTGGCCAAATGTCTACAGGCCATACATGACTATGAAACAGTATTTCCATAATCTGTAATATTACATTTACCTTAGTAAAGCAAAAAGCATAAGCTGCGTCTTATATGCAAGGGTACACAATTGATAAAAGCATGAAATATCTAATGGATTTCCCAAAGCAAACCCATATGGCTTTGCTAGTAGCCTGCCCTTCAATCTTCAAGTCTATATAGGCACTCAAAAGATGGTACACAGCTACCACTATCAGCCCTACAACCTCCCTAAACCCCACCACCACCGACCCCCACCAGAGTTACTACATTCAAACATCATACTAACCCTATGGGGTCAATACACCCCTGGAGGTTCGGCATGATGCATCCGCTCTTCCTCCCCTTCTGTCCTTTGCCCACCTTCCCCACCTTCCCTACATATTGCCACCTCAGTTTCCATTAGACACCAGCCGTTACGCCTTTGCCTAATTATCCCTAGCAGCCCTCTGGCATGTGTCTTCTGCAATCATGCCCTGGTTCTCTAGCATGGTGATCACTTTCTTTATGTGAGCCTTATAATACTGACAGCCTCCCTACTCACACAACCAAGCTATAACTGGTTGTGACAGGTGCTTCCAAAATAGATTATCAGGCTCACTGAAATTGCTTGCTGGTCATAACCATATCTGTTCAGTACAAAATAGAATATATGTCAAGCTAGAGACCTTCTTCAAAAACAATCCACTGTAGAATAATCAGTGACGATAAGGGGGCTTAGTTATGATACACACATATGTATTTTCTTTGGTTGCCTTGGCTTTTCACCTCTGTAGGTCAAGTCCAGGGCAATGATATTATTGGAGATGAAACAGCAAGCCGTAAGAAAATGCACACTCCATAGGCTCTGTCAAGGAGGTATTGGTTGGAAGTGATCAGAACATTTCTTGAGGCCCTTAGCATCTGTCAAGAACCAATTAAACCTTGCAGGCAGTGCTTCAAGATTTGTTTTTGGGAAAACAGGAATGTCAGCTTTTTCAGGCAGCACAAAAGGGGTGATACCAATTAAAAATCAGCTTTAGCCCCATTGTATGCTTTTGTGTCTTCTTGACCTGCTTTGTCCATAGACCTGCTTTTTCCATTGAGGCAGAACTTGTTATGAACCTGTCCAGGGAAGATATATTCCATCCTCCATCCTCTAAAATCATTGCAATGCAGTGAGTGAAAAATTTCAGTTTCTCAATTACATTGGTAGGCTACACATTGCCATACACATTAGAAGTAGGCAAATCTTAACCTCTCTATGGTGTCTTCTTTCAGATTTTAAAATCCGTTTATACATCACTGAAAATATGCTGGAAATGCCGATGCTGTATCCTGTGAGCTGTGCTACACATATTCCTGATCCTATCTTCTTGCAATAGTTGACTAATAATGGTACGTGTTTGTGGTACAAGAGAAAAGTTACTATCACACCACACGAGACACATATCAGCCTTCCTCCTCTACCAATATCTCACAGAGAGTCTATAGCAATAGTTCTAGATACTATTCAATACAGCAGTAAAAGAAGGCAATCCTAGGGTAGGAATTGGTCAAAAGACATTTTCCAATCTGTAAGCCAAAATAGTTTCCCCCCCCCCTCCCCACAACTGCTGGGTAGAGAAAACCTTTCCACTTGGGAAAATGTATGTAGCGATATGTCGTGTTTGGGAGCGTTTCAAAGGGGTTCTTCTGTATAACAAAAATTTGAAACATTTTGCAAATGTTGAAAAAACATCAGGAAAGAAATTGCATATTGGAGATACTTTGACGTGAGGTATTATACCCTGCCTTTTCTATAGTGTGCAACCTCTGCTTTCGCAGCTATAGGTTAATGTCCCTGTATGTGCCAAAAACTGATTAAAGTTCCAGGAGGGGCCTTCTGGAGGTCCCCTTCACCTTATTGACCTACTGATTTATTTTCTGCAGTCAACATTGCCCCTTTCACCATATCACTTATGCTGTTAGCCTAAAGGCTGAAGAAAGGTCAAATGTCTCTATTAGACAGCAAGTCTTTCTATTTAAGAGAAGCCATATATATATCTTTACTAGCTATATAGTGGATATAGAGGATGATAAATACTGGAGAAAGTTCCAGCTGCTACAAATACCCGCCTGCCCTGGAGCTCATTTCGTATTATGTTAAAATTATGTTTCGGATGGTACTTTGACATTCAGTTTTGACCCACCACGAGTAATGATATATATGAACTTTGTCCCCTAAAAGCCTGTAGTGTATTATTGGGTTATCATGAAATTATGCAGCCTTGGCAAGTGACTCAACAGGGGAACATTCATGCAATGGTATGAGTCCTGGCGAGAATACTCAACCAATTGTGCAAAAAGTCATTTGCATCTCTTAAAGTCTAAGTGGATACTTTAGGCACACCAGGTGAACATTACAGCCTCCTGTGTAGACCTATTAGTTTGGTAGCTAATGGGCCACACAGGGTGCCCTAATGTCTGATGACAGGAGGCTGAGCCTGCTTGTATCTCATTTACATGGATATTGGTGCTACACTACATTAAGGAATATGCATGTTCGCCATTCTACAGGGTATTATACAGGAGGGATGTATTATACAGGATACATATCAGTATCACACAGGAAATGTTGAGAAGGTGATTGTGGTGATTGTACCAGTGGTGGATGGGGAGGAGCCCTTCTTTCAGCCTCCCCATCTTTTACCCCTTCTTCTGTCTGTCTGTCAATCTCTCTCTCTCTCTCTCTCTCTCTCTCTCTCTCTCAATGCCTCTCTCTCTCTCTCTCTCTCTATCTATCTAGCTAGCTATCTCTAGCTCTATCTCGCTCTGTCTCTCTAGCAAGCTACCTCAGTCTACCTACTTTTCCTATCCTCCTTCAATGGGCCAAACCCACAGTACCTTCACCACACTGAAAGCCCCAAGGTCGTCAGACTGACGATACCCAAATCTACAACCTAAGGTCATCAGATTGAGCACCCAGGGTAGTCCACCTGATGGGTTTAGGTCAACACACTCTTCCAAGGTAGTCAAACTGATTACATAATGTTGTTAGAGTGACAACCTTGGTGCTGACTACCTTGGGTCTTCAATCTGACTACCCAAAGCTGTAGATTTAGGTATCGTCAACTTGAGCACCTAGAGTCCTCAGCGGTGAAGACCTTCAGTTGAAAACTGAAGGCCTAATGCCGGCCTAATCATCCAACATGAGTGGCACATACCTGCCACCTTGTGTATTTGTTACATATTGTCAACAGAATGCCATAGACTCATACTGGGGAAATATAGACTGAGGGATTTCACTCCCTGTAAGGTGCTGCCCTCTCTCTGTACCTCTTCTGATGACCATAGGTCCTCAATCTGACGAGTTTAAAGATCTGGAGTGTTTTCAGTGCAATCAGTGTCTGGGCATGCATTTGCCTCTGCACGGCCTCACTTAGTGCATTGAGCCGCCCCCTAGCCATCGGTCCCTGGACATACCTACAGGCTGTGCAATTTGTACACCTTCCCTATAATAACCTACCCTCACCTCTCCCTATACATTCACCTCGTGGGCTGTACTCACCTTAATGTACCCTCATCAACCAAGGAAACTGTCTAATGGCTATATACCTACACTGGACCGCAGAATGATGGAGCAGGATGGAGCATGTTTGAGTAGCACAAACAGGTATATATTTTATATTTGCACCAAATTACAGCCACTCTGAACCATGTAGGGGTAAATCACAGGGCTCAGAGACTGGGAGGTCAGGATGCTGAATCAGCTACTATCGACATTATTCACACTCCCCAGACCCCACATGCTGATTTACCGGCTCAATGAAAGAAGATGCAAATGGACCTTATCACTGGAATAACACTATTAGTGTTGAATATGGTCAAATTTAAGCCAGTAGTCAAAATGGTCTACCTAGTTGAATTATCAATCTTATTAGTCTGTGACCTGACCGCAATCACAAGCTCTACACCCAGGCGTGGGAGGCTAACACAGAGTCTAGGAGATAAAGATATATATTTGAACCAAATTACAGCCACTCTGAACCATGTTGGGGTAAATCACAGGGCTCAGGGACTAAACATATTCTTGCAATGTTTTTGTAATCACATTAATGTCCTAAACATGTTTAGCCAAACAATATGCTTAGCTCAAGTGTTTAGAAATCAAGGTGTTTAGGTTTAAACTTTGTGTTTAGATATCTATGAATTTTTGTGTTTAGATGTTTATGAATTTTTGTGTTTAGATGTCTAAATGCTTTGACGGAGAGTTAGGGTGTGCAGACATGTATACATTTAAAAAAAAAGATGTCTTTTGTTTGTTTTCTCATTTACTTGGGGGGGGGGGGTATTCACATACCAAAGTCTCCAAAGATGTCAGCCACACCTATTTAAGTGTGCATGTATGTACACACTGCATCAGAATGAGAGACTTGAGAAAGTACAACAGCTTGACAGGAAGGAAATTGCTTTGTCTATTCCAGAATAACATGAAATAGGTGTAAGTCATTAAGCTTATTGATTATTTCATGCTAATGATGGTGGTGTAAGGTCAATCTAGTCAACTTTCCATTGCCCTTTCTCTTCTCATAACATTCAATGAATAGAAACTATAACAAACATGGGGTTTGGGTACATTTGTCACAAAAATTGATTATAATTGTGTAAAGATAGTCCATTCATAGGTAGTGCTGCTACCTGGTGTGGATTCAACATCCATGTATCTAAACATAATGATGTTTAAATCTAAACACCTACTATTCAACTGTTTAAACTCTAAACATCTATACATGTTTAGCAAAAATGTTTATGTAGTTAGAATAAAAGTGTTCATTTCCTAAATGTGTAGTCGATGAGACATCTAACTGACCTATGTGTTTAGGATTTAAACGTGTTTAGACCTAAACCCGTTTAAAATCTAAACACCATTTTTGCAGTGTACCCTCCACCGACCCCACAGGGTAGTTTAGAGGCATGTGGATAGTTTTACAGGGCCTTTACAGAACCTACTATGAGACTCAATGGCCTTCGCTACATGTAGAGGAGCCCACTTTATCCTTTCGGAGCTTCAATAGTTTTATTTGGTCCAGTTCTACAGCTTCTATTCAACACATTGACAGCATCAGTACTGATAATGTTGTTTGGATGCACATTCTAACACACTGTCTCTCCTTTGCCTTAGAAATCTTCAGACAAAAATATCTCTCTTGGGCAGTTGGGCATGCACAGGATCTTCTAGAACCAGAATCCTGATGCGACTCTTTGTTGACTTCCAAGTCCATGACCTCTGATGTGGCTATTAATACATAGTACACTGATTTGATTAGGGATTTGATTATCAACTCTTTGTCTACTTCTACTTCCATGGCCTCCCATTTGACTCTTTATAAATAGTACACCTCATGCTTCATCTAGTGGCTGAGATGCAGGTTCCAATTAATGACAACCAGTCAGTTGTTAATGGTCCTTAGCAGTGGAGGAATAGGTCTACTGCTAATAAACTAGCTACTAGAGACCTGACAAGGCACACTAATGAGGTCTGTAGCCCTCAGTATCATATGGGGCCTACCACAGGAAGAAACTTGGACTCACAATATTTGCAGTGCAATATTCATATGAATTGGAGAAAATCAGGCTCAATGTGGTTCAATTCTCAAAATATATTCTGCAAAACCTGATGGTCCTTTGTAACAATATGTTTAGTTTTCCCTAAAAGCAAACAACATTCTGCATAAAAACTCTAGTCATATGCTGGTGACAGGAGAAAATTAAGCCTTAAGATACCACGTTTATCTTAAAAGGCAAAGTGTAGGCAGAATAGCTAATAAGAATGGACCAGACATGTGTTATGGCCCAGTTA
Source organism: Acholoe squamosa (assembly GCA_949317995.1). NCBI lineage: Eukaryota > Metazoa > Annelida > Polychaeta > Phyllodocida > Polynoidae > Acholoe > Acholoe squamosa. Next base: position 109,296,692 of record OX439036.1, on the reverse strand, counting down.
TGAAAAGGAAATTTATGCAAAGGGTCCAAATATGGTAAATAAAAGGCCGCCGATGGTAAGGCAAAGTGGGGGGGGGGGAATAAAAGCAGGATTTAAGACCAAACAAAAGATGAAAGGAGATGTAAGTAGGAGGAAGAAAGACAGACGAGACGAAAGGAGGAGCTAAAGACATATAGGTTGATAGTCATTCAAAGGGTCAGAGAAATGAATACCAGACACCCACTGGAGAGATTGTATAGGAAATCTGTCACAGCTGGTCATGTGAAATCACCATCACAATGCTGACATCTTATTGTAGTAAGTACAGCTGAATGGTCCCTGTCACAGCCTGCTGGCTTCACCCCTCAATGGACGACTGGCTCACTGAAGTCACTTACATATTGATACACAGGGTCTCTTATATCCTGCCCCAGTATCACCCGACACCCAATGGCTGGCTGTCTGTCTGCTTTATAGATAAAGAGCTGCAGTCATAGTTGGATATACCAGGTAATACCATACCTATAATGTCATACCATATCAACTGGTGACTGAGTACATAGCTATCTGTACTCAGAGGTGGATGAATGATTTATGCCGTAAAACACCTGTCCCCCTACCCCCAATTGCTTCTCCTAACTCTGCCTCTACTACCCCGAGAGCAACACCCAAGAACCTTCAATACATTTAGCTTTATACCACAGTAGGCACTGAGAACAAAGCCAGGATAAATAAAGAATTTTAAAACTCTAGAGTGCACCTTATATGCAAGGTTTCATGGTATATCTAAAGGGAGAAGGTGATAGATAGCCTTGAAGTAGGGTAGACCAAGGTCTGAATTCTTTCAGGGGTTGAGAACAGCTTCCTGGTTTGATGTGTTTTATCTGATTCCTCACCCACCTCTCCCTGACAGGTAGATAGTATTGTAACACACCACAAGATGGTATGGTAAGGAAATCTGCCGCTTTGCAACAGTGACAGAACTGTTATTGCTAGATTCTATTTATCTTTTTATATAAAGCTTATCACTGTCCCTGTCTCAAAAGTGTCCAGAAGATCCCAGTGAAAGATGGATATAAGTTACGCTGTAAAAAGAATGGTAAGAATAAAGAAAGTTCTTTGATAATTTAGGATCAAAGCTTTCACAGTCATTTCTTAAGGAGATTCCTAAAAAAAACATCAGGGGTCTGTTACACAAATGGTGCTCATTAATCTGTGCTCTTAACTGATAAAATGTTTAAAATAAAGATCATGAAGCAGAGTAGGAAATAATTCTGTTTCATAATGTGTATTCATCTGGAAGAGCACCAAATACATTCATGTTGGTTAATTTTCATGTTCTTTAATTATTTCCTGTTAGTTAATATTGGTGCTCGTCCATAAAGTATGGGGTACATGGTTAAACTACACATTTTTGTGTACTACATGATCACAGGGCCCCATAACACCTGCAAAATAAATGCAAACCCCATATGATGTAAAAAAAAATTGATTAACCTAAAGGCCCTCTACAACAACTAAAATCATGTAAAATGGCCCCTTAAGGCAATTGAAAATATGCCCATGATGTTAAAGAGAATGATATTAAACAAAAATTAAAGAGCACAAAATAGTGAGCAAGATTAAGGTGTTTTTATAGGGCCAAAACAATTGGAATAATATCATAATCAAACAAGTTGTTATCTTTATGTGTGTATTTTGGGACTTCCTGTTATATAACTATGACAAAGTTACATTGTCTTCAATTTATTTAAAAAAAGCATTTAGGTCTGGATAACTTTTATTTCTGTAACACTGGATAAACTCCTTTATGACCACCAGAAATAGATTAAAGAACACCATCCATATATTTAAGAATAGTTATGAAACACCTAACAATTTCTATAGAAATAAGGGGATCTTGCTCATCTACTAAAGAAAATTAGTGAACACCACCTAGATTTATACTTGTAATACATTTTCTAATAAATTATAATTAGGGACCACAAATTTCGATTGCCTTACTGTAATTGTTTCTGGAGCTACATTGTCGAAATCATACTGCTTCATTACAACACAGATTCATTGTACCGTTTAGAAGGATGCCTGGTTGATACAACAGTTATTTTTAGAGTGTTCAATGGAGAGTGACTTTGTGAATTTATTAACTCGATTTGGATTTACATTTTACACACTCTTGCCAGTTTAGGAGATAAATAGGTTATTGAATTGACTCTGACATATCTGACACCCAAACAAGGTCTTTGAGAAGAAATCAGGTAATTTAATCTCAGTGGATGAGGCGATTATTCTGTTATCTAGCCATTCTTAATATTACTTAGTAAATAAAGACTACATTTGCATCTTTACAGGAAGTGATTAAATGTCAGGATACTTTAATGCAGAAATCTCCATTCTCCTTAATTAGATTTCTCATTTAGAATGTACCTCTCCTTTAAATCGGTCCAATAATATTTCTTTCATAAATTGGCCTTTTGGTATACCAATGACATTTATGCAGCAAATTAGACTGCACTCTCTTACTTGATAAATATGATGCTCGACAAATATTTTTATAACAACTTGCTACATTCTGAGCCTTCTGCTATAGCAACCACCTGGAAATAGCCCTTTTTAATGTACTATTTATTACCAAGCTCACTTCTAAAAATGCCCTTTCTATGTACTGCATGGAGTATTGCCATTCAAAATGGGTCACTTTCAAAGAGAAACTAGGCACAATCTAAGAAATCTTTATACTGTTGAATCTACCAGGGATCGTTGTAAACCTGAACAATGGACCATCGTAATTGTGTTTCTATAATTAGGCAGTACAGTAAACACTGTGGCAAAAGGAATATCTGTTAAAATAATGATGGATCTCTGGCTTTGGGACAAGGATTTTTTTTATCATTTCAACGACATTTTTCTTTACAGTGAGTAATTAGGGAGTGACCATTTATTGTCAACAAAGCTGGTAGGTATAAGGGGGACATCAATATTTTGAGCCTACTTGTTGAGGTAAAAGATTATGAAACGTATTCAACTACTAAAATTCACATAAGGATGCAAAAACTTTCTGTGCTTTGGTGTTTGGGATGTGAAAGAAATTATCAACCAGAAGATTCTTGCTTGTTCCTGCAAAATCTCACAGCCCCCTGTTAATAGATGATAACCATTCCCCTTGCTAGCACTAATGAGCAGTTCTCGCTGAAGAATGTGCATTCCATTCTACTGATTAAACCTTTAGTAATATTTTGACACCTGTTGTCAGAGGCAACCAGACTTGTAGATGGGATATTTATACCCCAGTAGCTAATATACTATCAAGGCTTGCAAAGCCCGGCTGTTAGGCGGATTAAACTAAACTTTAACATTATGTAAATCACTTTTTATTGGGATAAAATGGATGGGGATGGGGATGGGGATGCTAGAGAAGGAGTCTTAGTGTGGAAGGGGAGGTGAGGAGGCTTAGAGGTGCTATCCTGACACCCTCCCTGATAGCAAGGAGATTATACTATCAAAAAAAGATTTTTGTGGCCAAACCTTCAACAGCTAGATAGAAAAGACCATGCAGATGTGCTGCTGTTCTTGCTTAACCATGGCTCAATTCTACATCTCCCCATATAGCACTTCATCTATGTGGCAATGTATAATTTGAAAAATTAATCTGAATTATGGGCTACTCCCCCCCCAAGAAACAAGTGTTTGTGTGAAGCTAGAGATTCTATACGGCATCCACCACTGACATAAGTCAGGGGTGTAATTTCTTGTATAAGAATCTTGTATAAAAAAAGGTTCTCCCACCCTTCTTAAAAGAGACAACCTGGAAGCTTGATCTGCCCCATTACTATAGTAATATGTTCAGATCTATATAGAAAAATGAACATGTTTTCTAGACTGCCTCTTAGACATTCACCACTCATCCATAACTTTGTTGGAACTTATATTAGACCAGACATTTTATCCAAGGACACAAAACCAATAAGAGCTGAGCACATCCAGAAAGGTTGTATTAAAGTTTCATTCAAAACATCCCATGCAGCTGGGTCCTTGCAAAGTATTCCGAACATGTTGATCAAATTCTTCAGTTAAAGCTTTTATACAAGATCGGATTACAGTCAAATAGACCGGAGGGACCCAACACCTGCCTGTAATAGTCCAAAGCCTCACAGATAGAAATATTCATGGCATGCCTCGTAGAGTACTAAACCTTCCACACAGTGCCTTCGCCTCAACATGCCCAGCAGCCATCTTGACTGTGGTGGCCCAGCAACAAATGGCCCTTCACACCTCCTCCACTCAAACTAGCAGCAATAAGATGCGAGAGGATCAATATAAGTTGTAGGGGTTTATATACCAGGGTTACAGGTTATCTAATGGTGGCAGCCATCTTGCCCGTTTACTGCTTCCTGCGACTTATAATAATATTTTTGGTTGTTAGCATGTAAAAATCTAGTGTCTACTGCAAGACCACTCTTCATAGGTGCCAATGAAAGATGACTGCTAAATGGGTTTCACTCCATGGCATTGACCGGCCAAAGTCTATGCCTATCCCTTACCCTGACAGGGGCCTTCTTTCCAGAATACCTATTTGAAGACCAATATCTGCATCTATTAATAGTCTCAATGCACCCTGACTTGGGGATGGGGTGTTAGTGCAGAATACTGCCAAAACTGAGAGTAAGACCCCATCAGCAGTTATTCCGATCACCCATTGCTGCAGTCTGAAGAAGCTCTTGCTCCCCTAATAGGAAAGGTCAGTTTCTTGAAGTAGTATCTCATCTACAGTATCTATACTCCTTGAGTTTTTTTGTTTTTTTTCTGTTGCACAAAGGTGGTCAGTAAGTAGGGCAATACAGTCTTCTTCTAAAAAAAGCTAGGTAGCATTTCACTCTAAACTGGTGAAGTTGAAGAGGTGGTTTCAGCCAAAGGAATCAGTGAAATTTACAACTTAATTCCCTTTTTAGTGTCCAGCAATAGCCGCCTGGGCTATTTGAAACTTAGTGTGTGCTGCAAGCACTTCCTTCAACCCCTACATATGTAGGGCTACCTATTGTCGGGCCCCTGGTGGCTGTGGATGGAACTATTGTCTGGGGTCAGGCTCTACAGGTTGGCAGCTGTGACTACTGATAGGGTCATGTCAAGCCTCACTCTGGGACCAGGAACTGGACAGGCCAAACGGAAGTCAAGATTTCACAGATAGCTGGTGGTCAGAGGACTTAACCACAATGATTGCTCTCTGTCTTTTGTGACCAATTCTAGAGCGGAGCACTACTATGCTCTTTTTCCAATGTAACTTATTCAGTAACTTTTTAAGCAAGGACACAGAGCAATAGATATTGACGTGCATTGTTTACTGTAACTGAGGTAATTATGAAAACCGTGAGATACAAGCAAATAACCTTTAGGACAAAACATTTTATACTATTTACTGAAATCATTGTGCTGTCTATTAGAATAGCACTGATAGGATAAGACTATCAGGGAACTGAACACTTAATTAGTCAATGTATGGCTGTCAGCAAACATAGAATAAATTATGGGTACCCAGTCTCTATATCAGTCATGTACTCAACCCATCAGCTCTTTTTAGTAGTTGTCACCAGAACCAGCTTCAGTTCCTCTTGGAGGACATATATATAGATTGCTCTCCTTGCACCCACAGTCTTTGAGAACAAATTGAAATCAAGTAAGAAGCTCAAAGGTCACATACAGTAGGGACCGCAATCTACAAGGTGTTGGTGTAGATTTATTGAGGTCTTTGTAGAGGGGACAAGCTCCCTAACCTCAGTAGTACTCATCTACCAGTAGTGTCCACCCCAGGTGGACAGTAATACCACAGGCACAGTTAAATGGTGAGCCATTGTCACAGACTCATAACAAGCATGGTTACCTGGCAGAATGATACACTCTCAGAAATGGTTGTATACCAGTAAGATATTTACCTGACTAGATGTTTGTAGGATGCCGTCAAGTTGACCTGCAAAAAGGGGTTATGCCCTATAAACTCCTTGAGCATCTCTCCTCTTTGACCTCACTCCCTATGTTGTCTAAATATTTAAAGCATAGCTTTTACAACCCTAAAGATGGTTTTGCACTATGGGCCTCAATGTAAAAATAAAAGTCATCAAAATAATGGCGGAATCCTTGTCCCAATGTTGTTAGAGAATTTTCGTTATTTTCACAGAGATTCCCTATACCACCCTACTCCCACCTATGGCTTCTTGCAAAACCTACACTGGTTCACTGCAAAACACTTATCCGAATACTGTTTTTAGTGCATGAGATCAATTTTAGTACCATCTATTCCCGGGGTGCTTATTCAAGATAGGCGTTTATTTGAGATCCCAGCACTTGACTTGGCCATTAGAGTATGGTGGTTCACTGTTCAGACAATATGAGTATCCCTTGTAGACAGCTCAGATGGTGAGCCGTCCAAGGTTCATTAGCTTCATTCTGAGCACTCTTGAACCAGAGATGAACCCTCCCAATTGTCATGTTACCATGGAAACCCACTTACTTTCTAATCAAGTCAGACTAGTGACATCATAACTATTACCTGTCCAGCTGGTGACGTCACAAGATGCCATTCCCAACACAAGGAAAGGGATTATGGGTAATCTGGGGGCATCTTTCCTCTTGAGCTCCTATTCAATGATCAAACCAGAAGCTGTGCAATGCACTGACCCCTGTCATGACCACTTTTAAGCCCTCTGGATGATCCTATTGTCTCTGAGTGGGAAATGCTTCCTAATAGGAGTACATGACTGAAATATAAATCGAGGTCGGTGCAGATTCCTGTAATTCATTTTGATAATGATATCAAAGCTTTGTGGATTACATTAGAAATTTGTAGTCCTGAAAGTAATCTGGGGTCAAGGACCACGCAAGGTCATGTCCATCATTCAGGCCATGTCATATTTTATCTTAAATGTCTTTCTGTATTCATATTCAATATGTGTTGTGACTCTAAATCAAATGAGCCTAGGCCTATATTGGGAAAGGGAGACGAAAAAAAGAATTCTAACAGAAAACAAGCTATTCTATATATCTGTACATCCCTGTAGCCTAGTTAGCTTTCAATTAACCTGACATATCATGTATATAACATTGACATATTGCACTGAGCCAGTTTTAAAAGTCATCAAAGAACTATACATTTTTATAAATCATGGCCACATAACAATGGTAGACTTCTTATTCCTGAGTAGACCTCTCTGCATGAGTTAACTCTGAAGTTTTTACTTCACTAAATTCATCATACTTGTTGTTGATATCCTCTAGGGTTTCCTTTTCTTCTGGTTGGCTTACCAGAGTCTGATACACCTGTCGTTATGTTAACTGTCAGTTATATCCCGCTTGTTATTGCCCCTATGTATACACCCTGAATTTGACTTTCGACATCACATAGATTTGATATTAATCAAATATTAACCCAATGGGCACATAGTTTAGATTCAGCATTGAGAGCAGGTTGATCAATTTTGGTGCTGACTTAAAGATGTAGATCAATGCTTTTTTGTGCCTACTATGGGTTTGAGAGTATTTAGAAAAGAATAAGTGACATGGTAATACTCCTTCCTAAATTTGATGTAGGATTCAGAATTCAGATAGTGTCTGTTCATAGTTATCAGCTCACTCGGGAACTCCCCTCCCACTGACACACACAAGCAGTGCAGCTATCTGTTTTTCTAAACCTTTCAATTTCCCCATCATTGAAACCTGAAAATTGCTCTCAAGGGGAAACCAAACCTTTTTCATCATTTTGAGAGAAAGAGGAAACCCAGGTAGAGGAAGTGTCTAAATTGAACGTGTTTCATAGCATTTTCGTATATGTACCAGTTCAACAACAACTGGTGCTCATGTGTTACCACCATCAAAAACGTTATAGCGTATCATCTTAATGCATAGAAACTATAGTGTAGCATGCGTTGAAAAGTATTTTTGTAAAAGTATTAGTAAAAATTAAAGGATAAATTTGTGTTCTATTATGTATGCTGTGTGGAAAAAGTAAAAAAGGGAAAAAGGAAAAAAAGGGAAAAAGGAAAAAATTGCATAGTTTAAGGTTGTATTCTGTCATGTATGCTGTGTAAAAGGTTGAGTTCTTTCATTCAGGGTAAAAAAAAATTACATCCCCCAAAAAAAGACTAGGCCGAAGAAAACAAAAAATGAAGATTGATTGTGTAAAATCAGTTCAGTGTCAACTTCACCAGACAAAAGGTGTCTTTCCCTTACCTGGTCTTTGGTAGCATTTTAGCTAAGGAGACTGTATAATGTCTAACCCTCCTGTTGAATTTTATATGCGACCTTATTTACAGTCAATCACAACATATGGTAAATTAATCCAGGCAATGATGTAAGTAGTGTGTTATTCAGATGTGAAGAAAACTTTTTCTGAGAAGTAATTCCTGTAGACAACATTCAGTATTTTAGAGGAGATGAACCAGACACTGTTGACCACTGTTTAAATAGCATTAATATGTGCAACTTCTTTAAAGAGGCTTTTTGGGATGCTTTTGGCACTTTCATTGACTACTGCAAACATAACAATGTTACATTGCAGACAAAGGACTGGTGTATTGGGACAATTACACACTAAAGAGTCATGTCCACGGCATTATACCAGGTACACACTAAGCAGCATGTGAGAATTTGCAGCATACCTTCAGGAACTAGAAATTTGCCCCAAAGTGGGTATATTATGCTATTGTAAAAGTGATCTAAACATTGGCAAAATATGTGAAACCATATTTTTCACCTGTCTACAATGCACCTTTGAACCTTCAGCTTTAAACTTGGTCGGTGTAAAAAGTCAGTAGCACTTGTGATTTTAATACCTGGAAAGAAAGCTTAAAGTCAATGCATTGAACAAAAGCTGAATCACTAAATGCAAACAGCTCTTTCTGTCGCATATGTACAAAACTTTCTAATGGTAAAAGCACATTCGTATTTCGAGGGTGTCTGTAAGATAAAAAAAGTGAACAAAAACTGTGTTCTGTTGTGTTGAGTTAATTGCACATTTCATTTCTTGGCGTAACGGTTAAATTGCATTGATATGCATCAATATGGGAAAAATATGTCATGTCCTAACCACAAGAGGTTGCACTAACCCCAGCTATAAGTAATTTCGATAATATCCACTAGGTGTCAGACGTCACTATCTTTTTAACCACAAGGGGGCTCCACCAAACCTAGCTATGAGCAAATGCAATAATATCCACTAGGGGTCTCCACTAAACCCAGCTATAAACAGTTCCAATTATATCCGCTAGGTGTTGCCATGACAACACAGTTGGTTTATTTTTGTTGGTTGCCATGGCATCCACCTCTCAGTCAATCAGAGCTCGAGAAACGGGGTCACATGTCTATATATGGTCATGGGCATGGCTTCCGGTAAAATGCTGACCTCTGATTGGTTAAGAGGTCAGGGTCAAAAGGTCACTTCCGGTTCGTCAGTACTTAGTAGTTCACCCCTATATACTACTCAGGATAAAACAAGATTACAAATATTCCCAAATGTTGCAAAAGGGTTTTTCGCAATTAAGGCTTGTTACGGAAATTTCGTAAAATTTTGGTCTCACTGTGAGACCCACCAATGTACTTTAATTATAGGTGGAGTGGAAGACAAACTACTAACACACACACTACTGCTCTGACACCTGTTGTTCACACAGTGTACACAGACGTCCATTCAATGTGTTTCTTACCTATAAAGTTGGGTGCCCATTTTGGACATGATGCACCATTACAGGCACTGTTCTGTCCTCTCTTTATTTATACTATGTTGCTCTCTTCCTTTTTAACCCCTTCACATTTTATGGCACCTCAGTAGTATAGTATGTATCGGAAGAGGACTATAGTTAAGTACTCTTTAATTCTCACTCAACCTGCAGCCAATCAGAGGCCTCCATTCAGTCACGTGACCCGTTGCCATGGCAACATGACCTACTTAGGGGGTCATGTGACCACCTTTCAGCCAATCAGAGGCCAGCATTCTGGTAACCATGGTAACATGACCTACTTAGGGGATTAGCAACCACCGCTCAGCCAATCAAAGGCCAGCATTCTGGTAACCATGGTAACGTGACCTACTAAGGGGGTCACATGACCTTGGTAACCTTGGTAACGTGACCTAATTAGGGGATTAGTGGGTGGTCACATGGGCGGGGTTAATTATGCAAATGAGATATACCAAAAAAAATCTTTTTCAATTTTTATATTTTTATTTGATAAAATATATGTAATGGTTTTGTTTTACCAATTCGGTGGTTCGGGCCTTACGTATTAGGAAAGAAGGAGTAAGGCAGTGATTCAAGTGTATGCCAACGGTTTCATTTAGGATACTCTGCGTCTCATACCTTAGGATCCAATTTAATTGGAGATCCATCAGAATGCACTGTCTGTGCCTGTAGTTCCGGATGGATGTACAGGTACCTTCCATCGTAGAACGCTGGAATGGGTTATCCTGGATCGGTTCCCTTTCCCTTTCTTGGTCTTTGGATCCGTCTACCTAGGTAGTTTCGGATCCGGTTGCACCTGGCTGTACTTCTACTGACTTTGAAGCGTCTCCAGATCCCTCGGCAGGAAGTGGTGAAACCGGCTTTTCTGGCTCATTCAAAGAAAATGAAGCCAGCTTGTCCTCGAATGACTGATCGGCAGATTCATCCACCTCCATCGGGTCATTATCCGCCTGTGTTACAGGTGATAATGCTTCCGGAAAAACAATTGCAGACGCAGTCAGCTTATCCGGGTCACCGGATAGCTTGGCTACAGTTACGGATTCCTCAGCCATGACTGAAGGAATCTACACAGGAGTCCAACACTCCTTTTCCCGACTTAACGGCGTCAGGGGCCAACAAGGATTGGAGCCGCCTTCCTGGGAATCGACTCTATTGGTGGGGGCGAACTGCTTAGAAGTAAAAACCAATATGGCGACACACCAGCTTCCGTGACGTCATTTGCACGCTTGCGAGCGGGGTCACGAGAGGTCAGTCGAGACTGGACACGGTGACGTCATGCCTCAAAGCATGTGCTACGGGCGGAACATAAACAAACTGAATGTTTTTAGGTAATTATTGCTCATGCTGTCGACTCGTCTAGGGATTTAAGTGGAGTTTATGGAAAGCTTAAGCAAATCCATCCACAACCCACATCATCAGCGACGACAATCAGACCTTTCGGGTCAGTTGTTATCCGTTCCATTTTAAATGTAAAACATTACACTCGTTGTGTTTACGAGTTAGGTCACTGCAGTGCTCTGGGCAATACGAGGGCTGCGGCGGATGACTATCCCTTCTTTGGATAGTTCCTTTTCGGACCTGACAATTCGAGGAGCCTTCTCTAGGTGTTTCTTGGCCTTTGAAACACCCTTCCTCTCCTTATTGTCTTCACCTGCCGAGACTTCTTTTACACCACCACGCTTAGTCTGTGTTAGCGTTGCCGGTACTGAATTAGATACCTTCCTAGGCCTACCCCTGCCTCTCTTCGGTATCGGGTTCTTCTCCTGGTTCACTATTCGATTCAAGTTCAGAATCTTATCAAATCCTTCACCATACATTTCTGTGGAGGTCTCCCTCCCAGACCATTCTAGCCACGTTCGACTTGTACAGTCGTCCGAGATCTGATTTGATGATCACTATACAATCACTAATAACCTGGGTTATTGTAAAAGGACCATCCCAATAAGACGCTAATTTTACATGTCTTAGTGGTTCGTGCAATCTCAGCACTCCATCTCCGGATTTGAATTTTCTAGTTTTCAAATCTGTATCATAACCTACTTTCTGCCATTTGGCACTTTTCTCTAAATCAATCCGCACAGATTCATATGCTTTCTTGAATCTGTCCCGTAAACATTCAACGCAAACTACATGGCAAGGTAGTTCCGGATCCATACCTACAACTCCGAATACCAAGTCTGCAGGCATTATTAAATCCTCACTGAACAATAGAAGGTTAGGAGTACAATTAGTACTCGAATGTACCGTACTGTTATAAGCATGTGTCACGAAATGGCACTGCTCATCCCAGTCGTTCATGTTCTCATTTATGAGTGACTTCAGGACCTGAATGAGGGTTCTATTGAACCTTACAACCAATCCATCACTCTGAGGTCTATATGGATTGGTTCTAGTTTGCAAATAGCTGAGTATTCGCACATTCCTTGCCAGAGATTCGATTTGAATTCTCTACCTTGGTCACTGTGCAGCATAAGTGGTACACCAAAGGTCAGTACCCAACCTTTTACAAAGGCTTTGGCACAAGTGACTGCTTTGTGATCTGGTATTGGGAAAACTTTAGAATACTTCGTATAGTAATCACACACTACCATCATACAGGTATTGTCATTAGCGGTTGTGTTGAACCCAATAATGATATCTACTCCGATTCTAGCAAATCTCACTCTGAACAGTTCCTGAGATAGGGGAAGTTTGCCCATCCCTGGTCCGGGTTTGTTTTTACAACAGTCCGGACAGGTGGTTACCCTCCTTTGCAAATCTCGCGACATGCCAGGCCAATAGTATTTTTTAGAAAGTCGCACTAATGAGCGTTTCCTTCCAAAATGACCACTGGTCCGATGACCGTGACAATAATACATAATGTCATGCCTCATTACATGTGGTATAACCCTTGTATGAGTCTCTCACCATTATTACATGGCTTTCAACGGTACAACACACCATTCCGGACTTCAAGCTCTGTCCATTGAGCAAGAAACCTTCTCATTTCTCGATTTTCCAGGGAGACTTCAGGTTTAACTGGACGTATACCCTTAGGTACCAATTGCAGTAGCTGTGCAGTTATCGAGTCAGCTTCCTGGAACCATCATATGTGATCCATAGACCATTCCAGTATGCTGCCAACTAGGGATTCGAAAGGTCTTCGAATCCCTGCTAAAACTGCTCTGTGAGCCCCACAGTCGGTACAATCCGGATTATTTCCGAATTGGTATTCAAGACAAGGCATCAGCATTTAAATGCTTCACTCCAGGTCTATGCTGAATTTTGCAATGTTCTAGCCCGTATTCAGACAGATGGGCTAGCCATCGACCCAACATTCCTTCAGCATTTCTGAAGTTCAATAACCATCTTAAAGAGGAATGATCCGTACGTAAAGTAAAGTCAGTCCCTCATAAGAAGTGTTTAACTTCTTTGTATAAACTACTACTGCTAACAGTTCTCGTTTAGTCGTGCAGTACTTGCGTTGAGTATTACTCAGTGTATTGCTAGCAAAAGCAATGGGTACTTCTCTTCCATTTTGGACTTGCGAAAGGGCGGCGCCAATGCTATCATTACTAGCATCCCTATCCAGTATGACATGATCCGTCTCATTCAGATATTGCAATACGGGAGTACTCGTGAATAGATCCTTTAGCTTTAGAAAAGCAGATTCCTGTTTATACGTCCAAGGAAATTTATCCTTGGTACAGGGGCTGTGTACAAATGACGTCATGCAGGAGGGGGGGAGGGGGGGTCCCACTTCCCATGACCAAGCATGACAAGGGGGGGAGGGGGGGTCATAGGCTGCATGACATCATGTCATCAAGAAATCACAATTTGCTTTGGTTTTGGCAAGAAAAGAAAAATTGTAAAGGTAGGGAAATATAATACCTATAGGCCCTACATGCATGCCTTCCTCAGACATCTCACTCAATGAGTGTCACTGCCATCAATGTCAGTGTAAAGTCAAGTTGATGTCCAGGCCAGGGTGCACTACTCTTACCCCTAATCCAGGCCCCATACCAATTTAACCCTTTTTGAAAAGGACCACTGAATCTCCGCTCAGGGCAGCATCGATAGGTATCCACAGGCTTTTTTTGCTGAAAAGGCATGATTTTTTTTTACCTCTCCCCCTCCCACTCCTTGAGGTATCAAAATTATTTTGCTCCTCTCCCAATCCCACCCCTCCCGTTGTTGAGGAGTAATCCCTTGGAGCTCTCCACCACCCTGTTGCTATTTTCATTGAGGAGATGCTTGGGGAGATGTAAAAGGGACTTCCCCTCTTAGTTTACTCTCCACATCTTTGTCAGGATGGAACTCTATGGGACTCACCTTATTTGCAGGTACTACAGTAAAATCCTGAGGTGACTCAATTGCTTTGTAATATCATGAATTGGAAGTATGATTGCAATTAATGGTCTTCTAAGAATTTGTGATACTTTCTGAGATCTTGTATTGGACTATTGACCTAGCCAGTTTTTAGGACCTTTTGTGACAGGAAATACTTGTATATGATCACTACCATAGTACTCTGTGTATTAGGTATGGGTATAGTGCATCCTGCATATGTGACCCATCCTAACAAAGTGGTACTGAAGTCGCACATTTAGAATTGATTGATTGATTTGTGTTTTACAGCAGTTTAGTGGCACTAAGTGGCTATCCCATGCTTCACAGGTTGATAATTTAACAGAGGAATGTGTCAGTGCCCGCGTATATGTGCACCACACACATCCTGAGGGGATAGGAAAGAGGAGATATAGACCCTTTTAAGTGGGCTAGGGAAGCCCGCGCACATTTAGAAGCCTAGATATAACTTTGGTTCTACTGAGTGAATTTCCAAATTTAAAAACCTGTGTGTAGCTTGGGCCCCCTGGACCCCCCTGGGCCCCCTCATGCCCTATTATGACCATTATGGCATGTAACATATCAAAAGAAAGGTCTTGGTGTCCCCCTTGTGGATCCAAGGAGAACTAAAACCCCTCGTATAAGACGCATCTTATACATGGGAGATTACGGTAGTAAGGGTCTACTTTTGAGCAAAATGTCCATAGCAAGGGTTAACGTTCAGCAAAATACCCTGATTCACGTTGAAAATTCAGAAATGTTCATGTATATTTTCTCAATTCTCATGAAAATATCATGAACAAAATTCAAATTTTCTCCAAACAAGGTCGATTTAAGATATTTTGAGCAAAATCTAAGATTGTCATGCCAAAAGTTCCCTAGCAAGAGTAGAGTTTTGACGAAAAACCCTGTGAATGAGTGCAATAGCAAAGGGTAAATGTAGTTCGGGGTTCAGCCACACATCCGTATCAAAAACAATTGAAGTGCCACCCCCTCCCCTGGCCCATAAGCTGACAGTGTTTGGCATGTTTTTTCTGTTCATTTGTTGATCAGTGCTAGTTCATCTTATCTTTAATTGCCAATTCACCCCCACTATATGTCCCTTTGAACCATTTCAATTAATTTTGTTTTTTGGCTATTCCATGGTAGCAGATCCTTATTGGGGCAACCCCTGCTCAAGCTGGTACCAAGCTGATAAGGACTGATAACAGCCATGAAGGGAATTTTCTGATTGGTCAATAATGTATCGGTAGGTCGGAATGGGCCTACACTATTCATGAACTTGGAGGGGGGGGGGGGTAGCTCTCTGCATGACGTCATGCTGAGGGGGGGGTCAAGTGTTGTATGACGAAGCATGACAAGGGGGGGAGGGGGGGTCAAAAATGGTCCAAAAATGCATGACGTCATTTGTACACAGCCCCACATCCTGGAGTCCAGTTAGCTAATATCTGTAAAGGGTAACTGACTCTAGAATAATTAGGGATGAATTTGCGGTAATAGGAACAGAAGCCTAAGAATGATCTCACTTCTTTAGGTGAGTTAGGTCTACTCCAATTCGTAACTGATTCTATTTTTTCCGGATCAGCTTTTATTCCTTCATCTGAAATGATACGGCCCAAATAATTTATGGACTTCCTGAACATATTACATTTCTTAGGTTTCAGTTTGAGACCATTAGAAATAATTCGTTCTAATACAGTTTTAAGATTATTAGACCATTCTTCGAATGTCATTCTGAAGACTATTACATTGTCAAGCTATACAAGACACTTTTTCCACAATAGGTCACACAGGAGAGTGACCAAATGTAGCTGGTGCATTGCACAAGCCAAAAGGCATTACGTTGTATTGGAATAATCCAATATGACTCGAAAATGCTGTTTTCTCCATATCGGCTGGGTTCATTCCCACCTGCCAATATCCTGATTGTAAATCTAGGGTACAAAACCAACTATTGCCTCCTAAAGAGTCAATGGTTTCATCTATTCTTGGCAATGGATACGAATTCTTTTTCGCTACTCGATTCAACTTTCTGTAGTCTATACAGAATCGGATAGTACCATCTTTTTTGGTTACCATGCACACAGGACTACTCCATGGACTATTGGATGAGACTATTACATCTTGTTCCAACATCTTATTTATTTCTTCTTCAGCTACTCCTTTCTTCGCTAAAGGTAACCATCTATAAGGTATTTTAAACGGTTCTGCTTCTCCAGTATCTATCTCATGTACTACCTTAGTTGTCATACCCAATTTTTCACCAGGTTTGGCAAAGGCAGTTCTATACTGATGGAGCAAATCATAAAACTCTTTCGGATGTTCCGGATTCTCTAATGAAGTTTCATACAACTTTAGTAAGTCATCCAAGATATCATCTTTATCTGCTACCCTAGGTAACTTCAAATTACTATCGGTTACTTTTTCCGAAAGTGTGACATTTCCGAAGACTTTTTTTCAAATAGATTGTAGCGTTTCCCGTGCTGGAGACCGGTACTACCACCCAGGATGCATTTGCTACCATAGTATCTATGGAAGTTAATCCGATACTTGACAAAGTAACTACATCCAGTTCTATCACTGCAGTCTTGTTGTGCATTACAGGATCGCTCCTTAAGAACACATCACAGGCTACACCTGTGGGAATTCGGACAGTATGTGCCACACTAGCCATACTACTTACTTGTCTCAGTACAAATCTAACTTTCACAGGATACAGGTATTTCACACTCAACACTCCTGATTGTGGCTCTAACACCACACCATACAGGGATGCGAAATCCAGCCCAAGTATCCCTTCATCTGATATATCCGCAACGGTGGCACTCATGACATAGTCATGCATTCCATCCAATCGCAATTTTACACAAGTTCTATCATATGTTTGCATAGTACTGCCATTGGCCATCTGAGCATTTTACTCCCAATATCAGAGTATCATGTTCATCCGGTATAAGATCGTAGAACCTCTTGGAGATACAGGAGTGGCTAGCACCCATATCAATGAGAAATTCAGCGGATCTTCCGTTAACAATGAGGCAAACATACCACCGCCTTCCATTCAGTAAGGAGGGCATGTCCGTGACAATCGGAACATCATTATTCACACCTGGAGTCAATCCACATCCTTTTAGGAATTCCAGGCAAGGATGACCCGGGGGTAGGTGGGCACTACCAACCCTGGCTAAAAAATAACCGCCTACCTCGTTACCGGTACTGGGTTTCCCCTGTGCTCCCTGGGCACCTGTTGTATCGGCTTCCGTAACCTTCCTGGTGTCTACAACCACTCTGGTGTTAGGCGAATTTGTTAATACATGCGAACTATCATCACAGATGGTGATATCATGGCAAGATTTGTCATCGGGATCCCCTTCTCTGCCCATCAAGGGACCCCTCCTTAGTTTTCCTCTGTGGTTATTCCAGAGATACCTTCCTGTCCCCTCGGGACAGGTTTATCAGCCGTACATTCAGCTGCATAGTGTCCTAATTTTTGACATCTGAAACACCTTCTCTGAGATTTATCCACTCGGGGCCTTCTCAGAGCGTCAGTTAATTGTGCTACTAGTGTCTCTACCAGATCGGTAGGTGCAACAGCAGCTGCTACATTAGGGATGTTTGTAGCTGTAATATTACTTGCCTGGGATGGCCCGGACATTGTTTTATTTATAACAGGTCCCCCTTTTCCTTTCGGATTCACTTTTCGATACCGTTTCTGGCAGTAATATTTTGCGGCTACATGGACTGAACCAATATACTCTCCGTTATCATCGGAAATATTTTCATCTTCCTGATTAACTTTCTGTAGGTCCAATTGGAATGTCTCAGGTATTTGAGCAGGTGCTACTCCGTATTGTAATGGAGCAGCTCGCAGCGGGTTAGGTACCAGACCCACCAGCCTTTTCTTCATATCATAACCATCAATGGCTATGAAAAGATCGCTGAAGGATGTTTCATCTTTCCAGGAATCCCAGACCACCTGTTTGTGATCCGGATCTTGCAATCCGCCATAGAATTGTGTGAACAATTCCTGCAGATAGCAATCATCATCATGAGCCCAATTCGGATGCACTTTCGATAGCAGGTCCTGTAGCTCCAACCCGAAGACTTTATGAGACTTCTTGGGTTTCTGGGTTCTCTTTTTAAAGCTTACCCATGGATCTTCTCTTATGATAGAACCAAATAGGTACGCTGCCCTCCATTGGTTAAGAGCTACTTTTCCGCCCTTGTTTAACCAACAGATCAGGTAAGGCAGAGCTTCTTCTTTTGTCCAACCACTACAGTTGACTTCATCGACAAAAGCCTGATACCTATCCTTCCATGGATCATTCGAATCATAGGGAGGGGGTATCCTTGCTGGATTATTACATCCTTGTAGTCTATCAGCTTCTCAAATGCTCCAGTCCATGACTTCCATGCCATCTGCTCCCTTCCGGTAGCAGTCAATGCCCAAATTTTGGATGCATTGGCTTCTATCAAAGATGCTCTGCATCCCTGCTGGCCTGTTCTCCGATTCAGTTTCCTGCCATCTCCACCTGATCCAGATCCTCCGGATCCAGGTTCACCGGGGCTACCTCCAGGGTTACCTCCTGGGGGTCCGCTATTAGGATGACCTCCAGAGTAACCACTAGAGTTACCACCACTGTTGCCTGTATTTCCGGATGAACTGTAAGGCACATACCTAGGGTAGGAATTATTTTGATTCCCTCCCTGGTTGTGAGAATTTCCCAAATAGGAATACCCTCCTCCTCCAGAATAATAATTATTATAACTATATCCTTGATGAGCTGGTCTAGGTACGTAAGCACCCCCTACCACATTAGGTTGAGGTGGTGCCGAACCGGGAGCTTGTCCGGTTGTCGGTATATTACTGGGACCAGGATTGGGGTTATGCAACCTTGGTCCTGCTGGAGTGCTATGTCCGGTTTGGGCAAAATAAGAAGGTGGTGTTAACAGATTTCTTATCGGTCCCGGTATACGAGGTTGGGGTGGCGGAGTATTTACCGCTATGTTAACCTGAGTCTGATTCATTTTATGACTCAGATCAGGGATCGGTGGCGCAGGACCTACTCCCGGATCATGTTTTGAAACATGTGGTGTAGGCGCACTACTTACTGATTTTTGGTTTGAGCCGATTTGTACAGTTGTACTGTTCGGATCAACCACTCCCCCAGATGCAGAATGATCTGGTTTCTTATAGATACCACAATTTATATTCTTATCTGCCCCATCAGTTACAAATGGATTGTATCTGGTGGGCGTTACGGTTTGGTCCGTATTTGCCAACATTGTAGACACCACATTTGGATCTATATTACCTATAGTCAGTTGTGTTGCTTCTACATATTTGTCTAAAGTCAGTGCAGTGTTTTGCAAATCCTGAAGCTCGTTAGTGAGCTTCTGTCTATCTTCTTCCAGTTGTTTATTATATGCTATAATACCCGTCCGGATTGTCTCATTGTCTTCAGCTTGTTTGTTACACTGAAGTTTCAATTTCTCTAATTCACTTTGATAATGACTTATATCAGTTTCATAACTGACCTTGTCACGACATAGCTGATCGTTCGTATGTATGTACGTTTGGATACGAGTGTGTCTATTGTCATATTCTTTATTGAATGAATCTCTCATGCTTTGAAGTTTCATTTCTTCATCTTGCAGTTCTTTCATGTATTCTCTCTTCCTGGTTTCGAATTCAGCTGGCATACCAACAAGATCCTCTTCAAGATGTAGTTTCTCATTAATCACTTCATCTTTCGCTTTGACTAAGACATTCAGGTTCTCATTCAAAGTTACATAAGTTTCGTTTAACAACAGGACATCCGGTTGTTTCAATTCTTCACCTTCCGGTACTGCATATGTTACATCGCCATCGATGGCGCTGTAATCCAAAATAGGCAGACCGGGTCTGGGTACACTATATGGTAATTTTCCAAATGTTACCCTTTTTGGTATCGAAGCCAGATGTTCTTGGTTAGTACTACCACCAATTTCAAACATCAAATTACTTAATTCGTCAACAAGTGATTGTTGACCTATTAAGGTACTCCTTCTCTGTATGGATTGTTCTCTCCATACAGAGTCAGGTATATTTTCCTCACTATCCCTCCAGGATGCAGCATCTACATCCTGTGGGTTCGAATGGGTTTGGACAGTTGTCCATTCTCTTGGACAATTAATTTTCCCTCAGGGTTAGCTTCCGTGAGGTTGTCTAACCCATGTATTAGCCCTTTGGACGTTATAACGTCCAGGCAATACACCAGAATTACGGCACCAATGTAATGGTTTTGTTTTACCAATTCGGTGGTTCGGGCCTTACTGATTAGGAAAGAAGGAGTAAGGCAGTGATTCAAGTGTATGCCAATGGTTTTATTTAGGATACTCTGCGGCTACCTGGAAGGTGGTGGTGGGGCAGCTAATCTCACTTAAAGTACATCTATGGTCTGGGAGGCCTGGAGGGCCTCTGACGTCTTTATATATGGACCCTGGTGTTTGTCGCCAGATGTCCCACAGGCCCGGATCGGTGCTGTCAACTACCCGGAACCTTAGGAACACCCAGCGACTGGACTCACCCGCCACGCCAGACAGCACCTGTATGTATATTATAGTATAATACCTCTACATATATTTACAAGTATATACATTGATTTTCAATCATAATCCAGACTGTACATAGTGTAATCTTTGTATATGGTTTTCATGTGAAGCTTCTTTCGAAATGTAGGAATGGTCTAAGTCATTCTTCCTGCCCACAATTCATCTAAATTACAAAAGAAATCTACTGAAGTATAATACCAAGTATTCCATTCACTTTGTGCGGACATGACACTTCTTAGCAGAGCGTTCTGTATATTTACAAAATGAAACTCGCTACAGAGCACACGATCTAAACACTCTTGACAGAAAGTGTTGAATATTTTCTCAGAGTCATGACAACACAGGTGTCGTAAAAGGTCTGAGTTTTTCTTGAGAAGAAATATGAAAGCATCGGTAGATTCTAATGTATAATGTCTGTTGATGAGAGGACAGGTTTCCTGATTGTGAAATTGATATACTCCTATACATCTATCTGCAAAGACATTGGTACCTTTCCAGAAAACATCGTTGAAACACTCTTTCAACGAATTGAATGACTGATTAGAAACGAGACCTTTACATACATGTTGTTTTAACAACGACGCTTTAAAAACCAACACATCTGTTGCATCAATTATTTCCCATGTGTAAGACAGGTCGCAAGTACACATTTTTCCTCCTTAAACAATATATGAGTAGGTAAGTTAATAGTACTACCTTGAACATTAGAACAATGTACAATGATCTTGTACAACCCTACAAGTAGTAGTGGCGAGACAAGAAATCAATGAAACTGGCTTGATATTCGGTGAGTTTACCTATTTTAGTGGGTGCGATGTCTGTTTGTTCAGGTGTAACAAGGGGTGTGTATTTGTCAGCAGAAGCAGCACCATCACTACCAGCAGTAGCACCATCACTACCAGCAGTAGCAGTAGCAGCAGCAGTAGTAGTAGTAGCAGCAGTAGCACCATCATTACTGTCATCACCAGCAGCACCAGCAGCACCAGCACCAGCAGCACCAGCTTCAGCAGCTTTCAACCATTCGTACGCATCGATATAAAAGTCCTCGTTAGCGTGAGCACCAGTAGTAACATCATCACCACCAGTAATGGTACCTAAATCAGCAAGATTGAACTATTCAGACGGGTCCATGTAATCTTTGGAGGTGTCAGCAGCGTAATCTGTCATGATAATATCATCCACATCCAATACCATGGAGGGATATAATGATGATGTAACAGTTGTTGGGTTCTCAGTCTGTAGAGTGGTGAAGGAGGTAGTAGCACCACCGTCGTCGTCATCATCACCACCACCACCACCAGTAGTAGCACCTTCATCAGCAACGTTGTTAAACCATAGACACAGGTCGATATAATCTTTGGCGGCGGCAGCATGAGCATCATTTTCAAACAGAAAAGCATACAAGTCCATTGCCGTGGGGAGATTTTATATGCTGTAACAGTTCTTGCATTCTCAAAGTTGACAGTATGTAGAGTGGTTGGTGTTTCCATGATACAGGAGGCAGAGAAAGTGTGATAGGGACAAGCGGTCACTCTCCCTTATGTACCCTGTCTGAGATAAACCTCTTTACTGCAGGTTTCAATCGATCAAAGACTTAAAAGAGATTTAAGACCATTTTCACAGAGACCTTCGCTCGGTAAGGTATTGCTTTTTTTTTTGTTGATTTTTTTCACCTGCCGGTCGCTGTAAGCATGGATCCCTTAGATCATTAAGTGCAGTTGGTCCCAGAGGTAAAAGACTTGAAGGATCTGATTGCATAGTCACAAAGGGTACCTGTTGTTTGTGTCCCCCCACCTTTAAATGCAGGAGTTTTAGATCATCAAAGTGTTGTCACAGACATAGAGGCTCACCAACACTCCAGGTTGGCGACAAGAGGAGGTTTAAACTTCGGTGATTTGTTAGACTTAAGCCGCGCACCACACACGCACGTTTTTTAGTCACATAGAGATAAGCAGACAGACATGGCACCCTGGGGTATCCCTGTACTCTAATATACATTGAGATGAAGTTTGCGGCGCGCCCCACACCTTTTGGTAGGGAGTAATCCAATTAAATCACCCTACCTTTTGTTGACCACCCCCTGTAGTTTTTGTATGTAGACTTTGAACACCTTAAGCTCCTAACGAACCATAATCCTCTTAGACATGTAAGACACAAAAAGGTAATTATCACAGTTGTTACACCCGTTATCCCACCTGACACGCTTATTCCCAAAAGGGTGGGAGGATCCAGGTGAAAACGAGATCAGAGCGTTCTCTCCACTATATAAGGACCCATCTTTTTTCTTGGAAGGTTATTCCCAAAAGGGTGGGAGGATCCAGGTGAAAACGAGATTAGAGCGTTCTCTCCACTATATAAGGACCCATCTTTTTTCTTGGAAGGGTACATTACATCCGCTGTCGCATTTGACACCACGACCACCACCACTACCACCACCACTTCTACTACTGCTTGCTTGCTTGCTTACTTCCTGCTGCTACCCCACACGACTGTCTTCACCTGCCGCCGCCGCTGTCCCCCGTTCACCACTTACACCAACTTTTCCCTCCAGGAGGGGAATTTCGAGCTGAGTCCATCACTCTCTTTTATTTTTTTATTTTTTGAGCTTTTTTATTTTATTTTACTCTATTATACTCGAGATGGATGGAGAACAATCAGGGAAACCCTATTTAATATTTAACTACCTTATGTAAATTTTACTTTGACTAAACCCAGCCCTAGCCAAGGGGTGGGTTTACTAAAAAAAAAAAAAAAGGGGCCCCACTCACCCCAAAGGCCCCCCAACCCAATGGTTCCCCCAAAGGCCCCCCCTACCCCAAGGGCCCCCCAAATATTTCCCGGCTTTTTTTTTTTCAGCTTGCCTTTTTTTATTTATCTAAAAAATATCTCACTATACTCGCACCCTCACCTACATAATAAACCACACCTCTTTATGCTAATAAGGTCACCACGTAACTACTTGCTTGCTTGCTCGCTGCATACAGCTGACTGACAGTATGACGTGTGGACAGCCAGCCAGCCGGTCAGCCAACCAATCAGAGGTCTCCATTTTTTTTTTCTTTTTGGCAAAAACTTTTTAACGTCACCAAATTTTTCAAATTTCCCACCAAAATGACGACCTCTGATTGGTCCATTCAAATTAGGGTCATGTGACCTCATTTGCATAATAAAACCACATGACCTAAACAGCCAGCCAATCAGAGGGCGTCACACCACAGGGGGTTTGGGTCACGTGACCATTTTTGAATTTCCCACCAAAAAGGAGGGCTCTGATTGGTCCATTTTGGCACCCCACCACGGGGGTCTAGGTCACGTGACCCCACATTTGAATTTCCTGCCATAAGGGAGGCCTCTGATTGGCTGCATGCCTAGTGAGTAATATCCTTAGATTAGCTATAGTCCCTTTCCGTTACATACTATACTACTCTGGTGGATTTAATTTAGACTGAGAGTGCGAGGGCATGCACCCCCTCCTTTTCGTCAGTACCTTTTAGAGTTTATTTGCTTACTTTGGGTCCTAAAATTGCTCAAAAATATGTGGTGAGACCCCTCCATTTGGGCCATGCCCACTTCTTACACAAATACTGGATCTGCTACCGTGGAATGTTATGGGATTTGTCTTATGGAAGACGAAAAGGGTTTTGATACCAAAGGACTGTGAAGGCTCTATATCAAATCATATTAGACATAAAGGCATATGTTGACAAAGACGTGACACAACAAACCAGGATAAGGTTTACGTCTGACAAAAACACCTCTATATAAGACCCCTCTTGTCTCCATGTGTACCTATGTATAACATCTTGTACACATTAAAATTGATGGCAATTGGAAACCCTTCTCAAATATAACGGAAGAATGAACAGAGCAGACAAGAATTTGAAAACCATGTCCGAATAGCACTTTGGAAATATTGTAAGTAACCAGTCTGGTTGTTTTAGATAAATCAACAATTCTGAGCAATGAAGTTGTTCAAAAGAAGTGAATTGAATCAACAAATTTTTTTTATATTCGACCAACACTTTATATCCTTCCCTCATTATGAGACACGGCTGAGAGTGAAATTGGCTGTATAAATGGCTCTGAATCATATTATGTATCCATTGGATGTGATTTTTAAATAAATCTATTCTATAACGATGTACATAGTAAGAGAAAGTAATGATAATGAAAAACGTTTTTCTCCCATTAACACCATGCAGTCAAATACTAAGAATATATGAAGGAATCTACAAAAGCAAAAAACAAAAACAAAATCAATCAACATCTTCTACAAGTGTCTCTCTGTCGACTGTGTTCTTAATTTATAGGGGGAGAGGGTCTATTGCCATTTCTTAACTTAGGTTCTATTCACAGGCACGTCCTGTTATTTCCATTAGAGGTATCCAAATCAGGACCTCATTTATCAGTAAGGAAGATCGAAATAGAACTAGCTTTGTTCTGGACTTAATTTAAGAATTACTGGTAGTGTCAGGGTGAGCCTGGGGTGGGAGCATACTCCAGCATTGCCTGGATACATTCTCAAGAGGGTATATGGCTTAGCTGTACCCTCACTACTGCCATACTACAGCAGTGCCTGGGTCTCTTTAGAGACAGGCTCAGGCTCAGCTGGAGTAACATAATAGAAGAGTGTAGGGCAATGCCTGAGTATCTCAGGCTCAGGCTCAGGCATCCTAGGAACCCTTCATAGTGATTGCTTAGAATTGTTTTCGATTTTTGATTACTATGTTATTATGAGTATCATATCATGACACAAAAACATAAGAAGCAGGAAGTTTGGTAGAAGCAGTTTTATTTGAAATCATTTTAATAAGTCACAGCTCAATTATGCTGGTACATTAGAATCTATTTTACAATGTAAAATCAAGGTGATATGGCATACAACACAAACAGAAGGTTGCACCTCTAAATACAAGGAATACATTGTGTCATATAAATACATGTGTTAAATCCTTATCTTCATTTATTAAATACATTATTCATCTTCTACCTCTGAAACCTTTAACCCATTAAGGGTGAGCTATGAAGGTATTTTAGCTGGCTAGGGGACTGGATTTTGTATAGGAATTTCACCAGAGGGTGAGACCTTGCAAAATGTCACATGGGGTCCTTAGTGTGGATCTCATTTTCAATGTTTTCTAATGCCTGTATCATTCTAAACACACCAGATTCAAAAGTACCCATTTCAGTTCTAGCAGTTCATTGAACCCATTGAGGGCTAGCATCGACTAAAGTCGACACCATGGTAGGCCTAGCATCGACTATAGTTGACGCCCATTATATAGGATTTGTATAGGAATTGAAAATAGGCTCGTCCTCTAGAAACTTTACTTTTTTTAGAGGCCATCCCCTTGGCCAGGGCAACCATTTTTGCTCTGCCCTTAAATTTCAAACATGGCTTCCATATCAATACATAAATGTCAATTATACTCAACATCCGCCCTCATATGGATGTTGAGTATTCCTCAATGGTTTAACCATTATATATCAATTACATTGTTACTGCATGTCACTTCTTGTATAATGCTATAGTTCAATATAACCAACACTACTGGGAAGCTGCTGGTTCTGACACCAGACAGCTATCAGTTCTCAGTATCTGATGCACTGTAACTGATGGTTTCACACCAACTAGCTACCGGTACTGGATCCCATACCAAGTAGCTGCTGGTTCCCACACCCAGTGGTTTCTGGTTCCTATATCCAGTAGCTGCTGGTTCCTAAACCTAGTAGCTGCTGTTTCCCACATACAGTAGTACAGTAGCTGCTGGTTCCTACATCAGATAGCTGCTAGTTCTTAAAACCAGTAGCTAATTGTAATCAGGATCAGTTCTGGATAAAACTGATGAGACTGAGAATAATTTGGTCAAATTGGGAATGTTGGGGGAAATGAGATCAAAAGGAGTCAAGATAGGGTAAAATTAGGTCAAACTAAATTAGGTCAAACTAAATTGGTCAACTGGATCGTACAGGGTCAAAATGAGTAAAAATAGGTCATATTGATGAAACTGGATCAATTGTGGTCAGATTAGTCAAAAATAGGTCAATTGCATCAAATGAGGTCAAATTAGGTCAAAATTTAGAGCAGTCCAATTCTATAGCAGTCCATGTTACTATATGTGTATATATCAAAACTGTGAATTCATATGTCCATCATTATAAACTAATGTAGGAAGGATTTACCCACATGAATGTCCCTTTCTGCCCACCTGCTCACACATATAGAACTATAGAATAATAGAACTACAAAACAATAGAACTACACTGAAAATTGGATTAAAAAAGTTAGATGCCAGAATGCAGCACTGAAGGGACTAAAATGATGTTTTGAGGCAACTTCCTCAGTGAGGACAGTCTTGTTGGTATAGTATAGGTACCCCAGGCCTATATGCTAGACTGCATAAACTAAAAACGATGTTTTAAAGCCATCACCTTAGGAGTATCATAGGCTTATATAGTGATGTTCAGGAGTTCATAGTGTCATAGACCTCTTTGTAGCAATCTTATAAGGACATGCAAGTACAACTAGTTCCAGACCATATACCACACTGTACCTCTTAGGGGATTATGTAACTACTATGGGCTCGGAATAATGGGCTGGTTATTTGACATTTATAGCCCCTCAACCACATCACATAGGCCATATGTAAAAATGCCTGTACCTACCTGAGTGCTGTGACAAATGCACTGCACAAGCCCACTTATCCAATTAACCTTGGCAAATTACATGTACCTTATTGGCCCTACTAGAACTACTTATGTCCAGATATTTAGATTTGGTGTGATTACATAAAACTACCTGCTGACAGCACTTTTTTTCTTCTTTTTCTTTTTTAAGAGGTGTCAAACTTGTTAATTGTTACCTGCCATTTTCTCAGCGTTAACTGTTTTTTTGTTCATATATTGTTTCATCTTTGTTTTTTATATGTATTTATTGATAGCATCCCTCCAACAGTTTACTGATGATGCTATCATTAACTTTGTTGACCAGTACCAATATGCATCCACAAGGATCATCTTATTTCAAGAATACATTATGTAATTCACGTTTGGTCAAATAAAAGTTTAAATTGTTCAAAAAAGAGGGGAAAAGATACCCCATTGCTAAAACCAAACCTGGAGGATGTCTATTTTAACAGCCTTCAAAAGAACATTTCAATTGAAAATGTATATCCATCTATACCTGTCCCTTACAGAACCATTCAATGGCATCACATATATCAAGAAAAACCTAATAAAAAAGAATTCACAGCTCAAGACCAGTTAGAAAAATCAGGTCAAATTAAACAATAATCAGTCAATTGCATCAAGTAAGGTCAAACTAGGTGAAAATGGGCAAAATAGGTTGGTCAAAAATGAGTGAATTACATCAGTTGGGGTCAAATGAGGTAAAAATGGGTAAAGATAGGTGAACTTGGGCCAAATAAAGTCAGTTTGGCCGATAAAGATGGGCCATATACCTAAAAAAAAGATCAAATCAGGTCACAAATGGTCAAAATAGACAAATTTAACCTATTATGGCCTATTTTGACCTACTTAGTTGGCCCATTTTGACAACTTTAACTTTTTATAACACAAGTGGTCTAATCTTTTCAATCCAATTGATCAAAGTTGACCCATTTTAACATAATTTGACCTAATTTGATGCAATCAACAAACTTTTAGCTAATCTGATCTCATTTGAACTATTTCAACCAATTTGACATAATTTAACCACATTTGACCCATTTTCACCTAATTTAACCTCCTTTGGTGCAGTTGAACCATTTATGGATAATCTGACCTAATTTGTACCAATTTGACCTTATTCCACTCAATATGACCTATTTTGACCTCATTGACAATTGATCCATTTTTGGCTAATCTAACCTTTAAACGATTTTCACCTAATTAAACAAAACTTGTCTGAATTTGACTTATTTTCACGGCAAATTGCTATTGGAATCTGACACCTTGGATTCTAAAATTCAGCATAGCTCAATCTCTAACATGACACACTGATCCATCTGCCAAATGGATGTTGATTTTTGACTTCCCTAATTGGATGTGGAATCTCTTTTGGAGATCCATGAGGAAGGCTTGTCTGACACAGGTGATAGTGGCACCTGTATCAACCAAACAATGTACATCTGAAACATCATAAAGATTTGCATTGATACAGCCATTTTGAAGAAGTACAATAGAAAGCTTGGTACTCTCACCTGTATCCTCTGATGATGAATCTGGTGGGGTAATGTGTGTCACTGATGGACGTCTCTGTCTGTTAGATGGTGGATTGGCACTAGCAATTGTCTCTGGATGAATGTTTGTTAATCCTGAGTGATTTTTTTGTGTTTGGGGTGTTACAGTGCACTGGCCCATCGGCACTGTGACATCCTAGTTTTCCTGGTTCTGTGAGATGGCTGTGCTGTTGGCCACCAGAAGTTTGGAGATTTGATCCATCACATGGGGTGGTATGTGGGGGTTACTCTGCTGGTTTCCCTGGTAACCTCTTGTGTTTGGTTTATAATCCTCCAGATGTGAGTTGGAACCCTGGTTATGTTGACCAGAGTCGTTGGAACCCTGGTTGTTGGAGGATCCACTGTTGTTGTTGTAGCGACCAGAGTTGTTAGAACCCTGGTTGTTGTGGGAGCCATTGTTGTTGTAGGAACCACTGTTTTAGTTTCTATGTGGACTATGGCTCCTGTAGTTGGATCCTTGGTTATATGATCTGTCATTACTTGGAGTTCTATCTCTCCTATCACTGTGTGAAGAGTTACCACTGTTGGAGTTGGATGAGTTGTTGTCCCTTCTACTGTTGTGTCCCCCCGGTTGTTGTTGTTGCCCCCCCTACCTCTACCTCTATTGGAGCAGTAGTTGGGGTCATAGTTATTTCCTCTTTATCTGCCGGTGGGATCTTTGGAGACAACCTTAGCTTCCTGTTGCTTTACATGAGCACTGAACATCTTCCTCCTCTGAACTAGTGGTGACTTCCTGGACCTTTCTCTTTGTAGACTTTGGGTTAGACTCCTCATCCCTTACTTTTCTGGATTTGTCTTGGGTCTCAGCCTCTAGGGCTTGTTCTAGGGCTTGGTCAAAAGTGTCTGTCTTCTTATTTTCAAGAGCTACTGACATCCAGGGTCTCATGCCTTGGGTGAATGTTCTGAATAAGGTTTCATCTTTTAGGCGATGGTCATTACACACTTTTCTGAGATGGCATGCATAGTCTAGGATAGGTTCATCTATCCTTTGTGCATGGAGTGCAGTTCTGGAGATAATATTGTCTTGGGTAGCAAAATACTCTTTTAGTTCATGTACTACATTGGTCCATGTCAACTTATCAGATGTGTCACTTTCCTTGAAGGATTCAAACCAAGCCAATGCTTGCCCTTCAAGGTACTTGGGTAGATATGTTACCATGGTGTCACTGTCTGTTACTTTGTACTTATCCTTCAAATACTCTGGGAATCTGTGGTCAATAAATAGTGCTGTTGACATGAGTGGTAGTGGGTGAGAAAAAAATTTGGGTTTGGTTACCTCATGTTGCCTGATCTTCCTGCCGTCATTTTGTTGTCTGTCTAGGAGCTTGGTCATGATGGATATCATGGAGATCATGACATCATCTTTGGATCCAGAGGCAGATGGCAGATAGGTGTGTTGGTGAGTGTGGGGGGCTGTGAAGGTTGAGCTAATACCAGTTTCATGAGGTCTGCTATCTGCTGCTGTTGGTTCTTCATGCCCTCCTGTAGAGGGTCTATTGCCGCATTCCTCTCTGCCAACTGTTGACTGAGGGTCCTTTTCTCCTCTCTCCAGATAAGGACTTGAGCATCATGTTGAGTCTTGTTTGTTTCTAGGGCAGTAACTGCATCTTGGATGGTCTTCTCATAGGCCCTCATCTTCTCAGCTGCCTGATTGGGTTGAGGACCTTCATCATTGTCGCCCATGGTGGAGGTGTAGGAGATGTGGCTCTGGAGGAGTGGCTATCAGAAGGCACAGGTGCTAGGGTGGAGGATCTAGATGAGAGTGTAGATCTGCCACTGCCTTTGTCCATTAGTGCTGAGTCTTTCATGTCCATGGGGGTGTATAGAGTGCCCCCATAAGCCGACCGGTGCCCCCATTGTCCCGGTCGGTTTGGCATGTTCAGACGCCCGTATCTCAATTGTTTATGCAACTGCGCCGCTGTAACTGAGCATGTTGGGAGGGAAACATGTCAGTTCCCCGCACCCCGCTGCCCATGCACATAATTTGTGGCGGTTGGTCTGTGGCGGACCAGAAACTGAAAACATTCTCGGTCACCTAACTTCCTTAATAATGGGACGTTTGACACCGGATTAAGACCATGAGATGCGCCTCATCCTGGCGCATCCAGGTCAGGTCTGAAATTTGGCCTGTGTCTTCCATAATACAGCTAAACGCTGCCGGAAGTATATGATGCTGTCACCTCAATAGCCTATTGTTTGTCTTTGGTGCTCAGCAGCCTGTGACGGCAGTCTCTGGTGCTCAGCGGCCTGTGACGGTGGTCTGGATTGTCCTTAAATAACTATATATGCCATTGTTCTTGGTCAGTGAGCCATTAGGTTGGACCTTTTGGTCCTTAAACAATTATATACACTATTGTTCATGGTCAGTGGACCATGAGGTCGGTCACTTTGGTCCTTTACATTATATATTCACCTATCTGGTGTTCAGTGGACCATGAATGCTCATATGTATCAATTCCTCATTTTATATGCATTAATACAATCATATGTTACAATTTATGGCATTATCAAAGTGTACATGATAATAGCAGTACCCTGATACTAGGCACTAATCAACACATATACCCTAACAATATACTGTCTGATCCATACACTCTAATAATACACCCTCACTGATACCAGCACCCTGACACTAGGCACTGCCTGAAACTCCACTCTAATAATACACCCCCACTGATACCAGCACCCTGACACTAGGCACTGTCTGATACATACACTCTAATAATACACCCTCAGTGATAAAAGCACCCTGATACTAGGCACTGTATGATACCTACACTCTAAAAATACACCCTCACTGATACCAGCACCCTGATACTAGGCACCGCCTGATACCTATACCCTAATAATACACCCTCACTGATACCAGCACCCTGATACTAGGCACTGTCTGATACCTACACTCTAATAATACACCCTCACTGATACCAGCACCCTGATACTAGGCACTGCCTGATACCTACACTCTAAAAATACACCCTCACTGATACCAGCACCCTGATACTAGGCACCGCCTGATACCTATACTCTAATAATACACCCTCACTGATACCAGCACCCTGATACTAGGCACTGCCTGATACCTACACTCTAATAAAACACCCTCACTGATACCAACACCCTGATACTAGGCCCTGCCTGATACCTATACTCTAATAATACACCCTCACTGATACCAGCAGCTTGCTACTAGGCACTGCCTGATACCTACACTCTAATAATACACCCTCACTGATACCAGCACCCTGATACTAGGCACTGCCTGATACCTACACTCTAAAAACACACCCTCACTGATACCAGCACCCTGATACTAGGCACCGCCTGATACCAATACTCTAATAATACACCCTCACTGATACTAGTACCCTGATACTAGGCACTGCCTGATACCTACAATGTGATAATACACCCTCACTGATACCAGCACTCTGATACTAGGCACTACCTGGAATCTATAACAATATAATATAACCCAGATGATGTATTCAATGACATCATCATTCAAAATCTGATGCTATGCATTGACTGATACCAGCAAACTAAAGCTACACTGAGTTATTCCTAAAGTCAAGCAATAAAGAAACTAATCCATATTACCTTGATATTTGTCTGAATCACAAATCAATGATAAATTGAGCTCTCTATAATACATGCCGTCCTGATCCTCAACAATCACCTGTAATTAAAAGAAAAGGATTGTAGTGCAGTAAATCTCAAAAAGATGTATTATGTCTATAGGCTGGTAATGCAAATGAGCCTTCCATATTTGCATGTATTACAGGAATAAAAGCTAGCATTATATAATATATTTACACTTGAATACCCAAGTCCTAAGTCCCAAGTTCTAAGTCTCCTTAATTGATTGGATTTATGAGACTTTTCAATAAAAAGAAATATAGGAAATAATTATGTATATTTATGTTGACACAATGACCCACACCCCCTTGCACCCGGGGACCAGGCCCCTCCCTGTGGTCACCTACCAGGGAGGTCATTAGAACTGGGTCCATTCTCCATGACAGACCCACCCTGCAGCTATGTGGAGCGCCACAAACAGCTGTTCCTGATGGCGGCATGGTAACTTGGGACTTGGGTATTGTCTAAGCAGTAGCTTCTCTTAGAGTAAATCATTATCACTAAGTATTTCCCTGGTCCAAACAAACCATACTGTGGCTCTTTCAGGCAAGATATGCATTGGAGTCGTGGTAATCTGGCTACTGTTGTCGCAACTACCAGGTGGTAGCCTATCAGCCTACAACTGAGAAAATGATTTAGTCACCCAGATCTACCTGAAATAAAGCACCATAAGGAACAATGTAGATAAGCATGTTCAGGTAATAGGGACAGTGACAGAGATGGACAAGGAAGGGACATGGCAGGGATTAGGCAGGGGAAATGTAGGAGACAGTCAGAATATGAAAGAACAGTCTTTTTCCAAATTTCCCCATTTTTTGCCAATTTTCTAACATATATGGATAAATGAATTATAGTACACTTTGGGGTTAGGCTGTGTGTCCATTCTTGCCCAGGCCCCCATATCTCTGCCATACCAGGTGGAGACCACTATAGAAATACTACACTTGACCCCCATACAATGCTCCCTCTTCTTGGTATTCCCTGAACTGAAGTGTTCTCTGACCATCTAAGTTAAGATATGGGGAGCAACAGTAACTACAAGGTGTTTCATAGAATTCTTGGTTACTATACTCAATTCAAGCACGAAAAGCCTAAACAGCAGAGTTATGAATTTGTGATCAAATATAGAACTATGGTTTATGAATGATTATATATTTGATATGTAAATATGAGTATTATTCTCAGTTTCAAAAGATCTGACTAAATTTACTGCCAAAGATCTTAAGAGGGCTACCTGTTTTAAATATAGAAGTGTCCCATACCAAATGAAAGCTCTTGAATGTGCTCTACATAAAGATAGTAATATCTAGATTTTCAGGTTGCAACTTGCGAACCATTTTGTAAGGATGGGTCACATAAATACTGATCTTTTTTGGGAGTTTCTACTCATCGCACATGCACCTTCAGCATAAGCAGGCAATATTTGCCTGCAGCTAACCACCCTGTGATATAGCAGTGACCTACCTGTAACTTGCCCTATGCAGTACTGGGCCTACCTGAGTACTGTGTATAGTGTTGTTGATTTCAGACAATTGTCATAAACGAGTAGGTAGGCAAGGAGACAGGTCCTACACTATGGTGGTCATGGGTTACTACCTGTCAACAATTTAAAATGGGGACCTATGCTATTTCAGAGTTTAGTAAGTGCACCTTAGGCTTTGCGTAGAAGTCAGCTTGGACAACATGAATCCCCCTAGCCCCAAGGGTTGTATTGCAGCATTCCAATTCCTGCTAACACAACTGATCTTTTCTTTTTTTACATAAGAATGATGGAAAATGCATATAAGCTGTACTTTAGTCAGTAAGGGCCAGTTCAAGACAAGGGTGAAAGAGAAAACAGGGATGAGTGGGAGAGGGGGCAGGGAGGTTGACAGAAGAGACAGAGAGAGGACAGAGAGGGGTGAGAGAGGGGACAGGGAGGTTGACGGAAGAGACAGAGAGAGGACAGAGAGGGGTGAGAGAGGGGACAGAGAGGGGACAGAGAGAGGACAGGGAGCAGTGAGAGAGGGGACAAGGAAGGTGGGAGAGGGGACAGGGAGGGTGGGAGAGGGGACAGACAGAGAGGGCAGGGAGGGTGAGAGAGCAGAAAGAGAGGGGACGGGCAGGAAGGGGTGAGAGAGGGGACAGGGAGGGGTGAGAGAGAGGACAGAGAGGGGACAGGGAGCAGTGAGAGAGGGGACAGAGAGGGGACAGGGAGGGTGAGAGAGGGGACAGAGAGGGGGCAGGGAGAAGTGAGAGAGGGGACAGGGAGCGGTGAGAGAGGGGACAGGGAGGGTTGAGAGAGGGGACAGAGAGGGGATAGGGAGAGGACAGAAAGCAGTGAGAGAGGGGACAGAGAGGGGACAGGGAGGGTGAGAGAGGAGACAGAGAGGGGACAGAAAGCAATGAGAGAGGGGACAGGGAGCAGTGAGAGAGGGGACACAGAGGAATGAGAGAGAGGACAGAGAGGGGATAGGGAGAGGACAGAAAGCAGTGAGAGACGGGACAGTGAGGGTGAGAGAGGAGACAGAGAGGGGATAGAGAGAGGACAGGGAGCAGTGAGAGAGGGGGCAGGGAGGGGACAAATAGGGGACAGGGAGGGTGGGAGAGAGGACAGACAGAGAATACAGGGATAATGAGATAAATGACAGAGAGAGAGAGAGGACAGGGAGGGGTGAGAGAGCAGAAAGAGAGGGACAGGGATAGGTGAGAGAGCAGACAGAGAGGGGCAGGAAGGGGTGAAGCAGAGAACAGAAAGAAAAACGGTATTTAGCACACAAGCACTGAATGATACAACTACCAGTGACAGTGTAAAATGTGGAGCACATGTAAACACCTGTTCAATAAGTAGGGCCGTGACCACACCCATAAACTCTCAAAGAGACATTTCCATATCTGTTGTATATGTTGATATCAATCAGATAATGTGGGTGACATGTATAAACAGGTTATTACAGACATATATATCCAATAAAATACTCACCTAGTTGGGTAAAGAACCTGTGGCTTGGGCTAGCTTCATATTGCTGTATGGTGTCCTGTGGGGAGTGGTGTGGTTCCTGGTGACAAGTACAAAGGTGCCTCAGTGAGGTCTAAAAATAGTGTGTCTCAATGTGTTGCTAACTTGTTGATTGGTGTGGGGTACAGTCACCTCCCTCTATTGTGATTGCTTTTGACTCTATATGGATATTGGCTAAAGCTGTAAATGCATATGTATGATATAAGCTCTCCAGGAGAATGCATTATATCATGAATGAAATGCAGCATACAACACCAGTAGGATGGTATAAAAATGATTGGTGCACTTTACCTCCACCATATATATATATATATATATATATATATATATATATATATATATATATATATATATATATTCAGTGGTCAGTTAGATAGGCATTTTGAACAAGGAATCAGGAGCAGGAGGGTCATCACATTACTGCAGATGCTTCATGCTCTTGGCATGCCTAGGACCATATATTTGGTTTCCATTTCATATTGGGAATAGTGGAACACAGATTAACTTTAGGATTAACTTTAGCGCCATATCTCACACACCCCATGATATAACCCTGCAAAGCATCTCAAGGGCATTAACAGCATGCAAAATTGTCTTGAATAGAATAAATAAAAAGATATTTCAACATGTATGACTAAGATACCATGAAATAAAACATTAAATACATTATGTAATAACATTCATATGCGTTTGTAGTTATTAATACCACATTTGATTATATAGTCTTGAAAAAGACTGTTAGAGTAACTACACTATCTAATGACATATAATCTTGTAATATCATTGTATGATATAACCATATGGATCCGTTAAGGATTCCGTGAGTAGTACGAATAGAACCATTTGTATTATACACTTGAAAAGAAAAAAATTCACGGTGCAGCAATGAATATAATGATATATATGATATCACCGTGTACCAAATAACCTTTATAACACCAGATTAATATATCTATGATACAACATGTCTCGCAGGACAATAATACATATGTTCTGGTGTAGTTTACCGGATCTCATATTATAAATATGAACAATAATTTGAGATCCGTACCAACAGATATATATATACCCGTATCACAATATATAGTAAGTTGTAACCAGTGTAGTGGATATGCACATACAAATAACATTATAGAAAAATAGACATATGATAACATGTACAATTTAAAAAAATGATAGATGCTGCTGGAGTCTTCTGCTGTAGCCCTCCGGATACTAGCTGGTAGGTGTGGTCAGCTAACCACGGGATGGACGTGCTAGAGTCTATAGTTATTAGAGTGAACACGGTAGATGAATTTGGGGCAGCTACCCACAATCCTCTAGAAGTGCTATAGTTCATAGGTATATCCGAATGGTGTAGAATGTAGAAGTGAATTGTAGATCCAGTTTTGTCAACTGTATAGAATCGTAATCCGTTTTGAGGTTTTGTTGACACAAGTAAAAAAGTCCAATATAGGCTGGTCCGGAAGTAGTAGTAACATGTAGTATAAGTCCATTCGGGAGTATAGATGAATTGTAGAGGTAAATCGTAAAGTCCATCCTAGTAAGTGGTTAGCACAGGTAGCAGCAGAAGTCTGGAACCGGCATCCGGATACGTTTGACAGCAGCAAGTCTACTATCGGATTGTCCATAAGTGAAGTTCTGAATCCGAATAGACTATTCAGGGTACAATAAGGATTATACAGCCTGAATTATACAATAAGCTGGTCATAAGAGGAACCCGGAACACATACAACAGGTGTTCATATACTAATGAAGAAAACATTCGCAGACCTGTAGGGTTCCGCAAAGACTATATCTGGTTATTTAGTGGTGGAGAGAAAAAAATTATGGAAAATAACCCGTAGCATGCTTGGACGGATTTCTTCGCATGCTTCTTCTTAAGAAGAGCTAGAGCCGACTCGGGAGTGCCGTCCCACTCGTCGAGGTCGACTCCGAATACCCTCATGAACTTAGTGTTCAAGTTGGTATTCCGGGTAAACTCTTTTACACGTTTCTCCAAGACGTGTACGTCCATAGCTGCCTTTTCTTGGGCAGCTGCGGCAGCCTCCTCCTGGGCCTTTACGTCGTCCCGAATGAGGGTCTCGAGGCGCTGCTTTTCAGCATCCGCGACCTCCTTCATACACAACAGGGTGTCATTTAGAAGTCCCTGATGGAATTCTGTGGCCTTCTCACGGACACACTTCTCCCAGTGGGTGTAGATGGCCTTCTGGACATCTGCCTCCCCTTGGCGAGACTTCTCAAACCAAACTTCAGCATTACCGGTTTTAATGGTAATGGCGTCCTTTGGTTTCGCAGGTGCAGCGACAGCCTTGGGGGGAGTCGATGCGGCCTGCGGACCACTTCCGGGTTTGGGGCTTCCGGACACGCCTGCTGATGGTACACAGTAGGCAGGAGGCGGGTTCTGCTTCAATCCCATTTGCAAGTACATTTTTAACTGCTCCTGGGTGAAGTTGACTGGCAGGGCGGCTGGAGCGGATGCGGATCTGGCGGCAGCAGGTGCTGAGGTCTTCTTAGGGACAAGACGACCATCCTTTCCTACGACCAAGGTCTGGCTCTCGGGTCCAGGTCCCTGGGTCAAGGATGGAAAGTTACGGGGATTAACCTTCCCAGGCTTTGATACGGCTCCAGCGTATCCGGCAGGTTCGGGCTTCTTAAACACCGGAGTGCCCTGAGCCTGCTCGTGGGGGTGCCGAGCCAGAGGAGACCTGGAGCGGTCCTCTCCTCTGACTTTAGGTTTAGCAGTGGTGCTCTGACCATTACCGTTGCCACCACGGTTCTGGTCTCTTCTGCTCCTTTCACGAGCTCTCTTTCCCTCCTTGCCGGATTCCTCGCATTTCTGCCAGAGAGACTCGTGCATGTCCAGTTTACCCTTTCCAGGAGTCAGGACTATCTTCGCGCGGAGTTTCGAATCCTTGGTCTTCGGAACCTCGCAGAGGACTTGGTCCCCCGGTCGGATCTTAGACCAAGCATCCTCGCTCAGACTATCGAACTCCTTCATGAGTTCCTGATGAAGCTCCATGATGCGCTTCCGAGCCCCGTCTAGACCTTCTGCGTGGCATTTCTTCTGGTGTCTCGCCAGATCACTACGTCGGCTGTATTGCACCTTCGTAGTACACTTCTTACCCTTCTTACCATAACTCGGATCACAAATGTAAACCGGGTGATGGTGGAAGTGGGTCTCTACCAGATGCCTTTGGAACCGGGCTGGAGTACTCCAGGTCCGGACAGAGACATCACTCGCATCCTGGCAGATAGAGAAGGGACAGGACTTCTGGTCATCACCGTACCACTTCTCTAGAGCCCAACGCAGCTTCCTCCTCTGGGTATAAGTGTAGTACCCTTCGGTGTGGTTTAGCATAAGCCACATCTTTCAATAGGCTTTGCTCGGATTGGGGTCCTCGTCCGAAAGACGCATCCAATCTTCATCATCTGATTCATTATTCTTGTTGACTGAGTCCGGGCAGGCATAGAGGGTAGAGCCGTCCTTCTTTACTCCATAGGCACAGTCGGAGAAACACGTCGGAATCCGGGTTTTGAATCCGGATTTGGCGTTAGCCCAACGCTCGGCCTCGGTTTGAGTTGATGGAGTGGCCTTCTCATCATACTCAACCGAGGATTCGTGCACCGACTCCTCGTCAGACGACTCAACCTCCATGGCAGTACTACCAGTGGCTGAGGTGCTGGGTTTCGGCTCGGCTCTAGCAGAATCCGGGAGATTCTTGAGCTTCCGAGCAGCGGACCTCCTGTTCTTGCTGACCTTCCAGTCTTCCTCCGGTTCCTGGGTTCCGGATGCGCTGGAGGTCGAGGCTTCTACCGGGGTGGTAGTACTGCCGGTGGCTGGTGTAGCACTGGCTGAGCTCCTGGTGGCAAGCTTCAGGTCGGGGATAGGAGGTGCGGGTACTTCCGCGGCCCTCTTAGCCTCTTCCTGGGCCTCCTGTTCAGCAGTCATTCGGCGGACGAGTACCGTCCGAAGGGCTGCATTACGGTCCATACCGGTTAGTGAGTTGTTTTGAACATCCACTAACTCTTTCTCGGTTATGTAAAAACCGTCGTCCCACTGTTCGAAGTTAGCAGCGACTTCCCTGAACTCCTTTGTGGTCCGGTATTGGGGCCGGGTGGCACAAGGACGTGGGTAAGTCTGCCCCTCGGGATCCCAGACACAGCCTACCCAGTTAATGTTCGTAGCCTTGACGTTCCACAGGGACTTGTCAGGCTTCGGATACGCTCCGAGCTCGAAGGCTCGGTTGGCTTCATACGCGGTTTCACGGAAACCAGCGTCCACCATAAGTCCCCGTTGGAACCACGGCCAGTCTCGAAGCCATTCGGGAGGCGTCCTGGTCAGCTGTTCGAGAGCCATGACGCCCTCGATAGCTATCCT
The DNA here is from genome assembly GCA_949317995.1 of Acholoe squamosa. NCBI lineage: Eukaryota > Metazoa > Annelida > Polychaeta > Phyllodocida > Polynoidae > Acholoe > Acholoe squamosa. Next base: position 109,256,813 of record OX439036.1, on the reverse strand, counting down.
TACTTTCGGGTCCATCCTGACTGGTGTACCGTCCGCGTAGGTCACTTGTGCCTGCAGTTCCGGGTGGACATACAGGTAGCGACCATCGTAATCTACTGGGAACGGGTCAGCCACTGCTGGCTTCCACTGATCCTTCGGTCCGTCAACTTGGGTGGTTTCGGACTCAGTTGCTGCGGGTTCAGCACTCGCAGCCCCTCCGGATCCCTCGGGTGGGAGTGGAGATAGCATCTTCTCTGGCTCATTCAGTGAAAATGAAGCCAGCTTCTCCTCGAACGAGCGATCCGTGGGTTCCTCCACGTCCATCATCTCGCTCTCTTCCTGTGTTACAGGTGACAAAGCTTCCGGAAAAGCTTCTGCGGACGGAGTCAGCTTATCCGGCTCACCGGATAGCTTGGCTGCAGCTACGGATTCCTCAGCCATGACTGGGGAATCGCCCACGGGAGTAAACTACTCCTTTTTCCGGCTTTTCCGGCGCCGGGGCCGACACAGACGGAGTCTGCCTACCAGGAGACAGACTCTGGAGGAGCAAGGAGGGGTTTGCTAACCGGTAAAATCCAAGAAGGGAGCGAGCTCGACCGTCTTGAACGTTACCGAAAACAAATATGGCGACAGGCCAGCTTTCGTGACGTCATTTCCCCGCATCCCGCGAGGTCACGAGAGGTCAGCCGAGACTGGACACGGTGACGTCATGCGGAAACGCACGTGCTACAAGCGGAACATCAACAAACTGATTGTTTTTAGGTAATTATCGCTCACGCCGATGACTCGTCTGGGGATTTAAGTGGAGATTATGGAAAGCTTAAGCAAATCCACTGGATTATCCATCCACTACCCATTGGTACATCATGCGGCGGCGACAAATAAGCCTTTCGGGTCAGTTGTCATCCGTTCCTCTAAATGTAAACATTACACCCGTTGTGTATACAGGTTAGGTCACTGCAGTCCTCTGGGCAATTCGAGGGCTGCGACGAACGTATCTCCCCTTCTCGGATAGTTCTTTATCGGACCTGACAGTCTGAAGAGCCTTTTCTAGGTGTTTCTTAGCCTTAGAGACACCTTTCCTCTTCTTTTTGTCTTCACCTGCCGAGACTTTTTTAACTCCCCCACACTTAATCGGTGTTGGCGCGGGTGTCACTGATTCGGAACCCTTTTTAGGCCTACCACGGCCTCGCTTCACTGTAGTGTTCTTTACCTGGTCTATTATGCGATTCTGGTTCAGGATCTTTCCGGAACCTTCACCATACATTTCTGTGGAGGTCTCCCTCCCAGACCATTTCCTTAGTCTGGCCACATTTGACTTATAAAGTCGACCAAGGTCAGATTTAATAATTACGGTACAATCACTGATAACTTGTGTAACCGTGAAGGGACCATCCCAATTAGACGCTAATTTTATGTGTCTAAGTGGTTCATGTAGTCTGAGAACTCTATCTCCGGATTGGAATTTCCGATGCTTTAGATCGGTATCATATCCAACTTTCTGCCATTTGGCACTTTTCTCCAAATCGATTCGGACAGACTCAAATGCTTTTTTAAATCTATCTCTTAAACATTCCACAAAAACTACATGGCAAGGTAGTTCTGGGTCCATCCCTATGACTCCAAATACTAAGTCGGCAGGCATTATTAGATCTTCTCCGAATACTAAAAGGTTCGGAGTACAATTTGTACTTGAATGTACCGTACTGTTATAAGCATGTGTCACAAAATGACATTGCTCATCCCAGTCATCCATATGTTCATTGACGAGCGACTTTAGAACTTGGATAAGGGTTCTGTTGAACCTTTCTACCAATCCGTCGCTTTGTGGCCTATACGGATTGGTTCTAGTCTTACAAATAGCTAAGTATTCGCACATACCCTGCCAGAGATTTGATTCGAATTCTCTGCCTTGGTCACTGTGTAACATTAATGGTACACCGAAACTTAGTACCCAACCTTTTACAAAAGCTTCGGCACAAGTAACTGCTTTGTGATCCGGTAGTGGAAATACTTTAGTGTATTTTGTGTAATAATCACACACTACCATCATACAGGTATTATTATTAGCGGTTGTATTCAATCCACTGATGATGTCTACCCCAGTTCTTGCGAATCTAACTCCGAAAAGTTCTTGGGATAGGGGAAGTTTGCCCATCCCGGGTCCGGGTTTGTTTTTACAACAATCCGGACAGGTGATTACCCATCTTTGCAAGTCTCTGGTCATGCCAGGCCAGTAGTATTTTTTGGAAAGTCGTGCCAACGAACGTTTCCTTCCAAAATGACCACTGGTCCGATGTCCATGACAGAAATACATAATGTCATGTCTCATGGCATGTGGTATTACCACTTGCATGATTTTCTCACCATTATTACATGGCTTCCAGCGGTATAACATGCCTTTCCGGACTTCAAGCTCGGTCCATTGAGCAAGAAACCTTCTCATTTCTCGATTTTCCAGAGAGACCTCGGGTCTAACTGGACATATACCCTTTGGTACTAATTGCAATAGCTGCGCAGTTATCGAGTCAGCTTCCTGGAAACGTCGTATGTGATCCATAGACCAATCCAGTACACTGGCAACTAGGGGTTCGAATGGTCTTCGAATCCCTGCTAACACTGCCCTATGAGCTCCACAATCAGTACAATCCAGATTATCACATTTCCGGATTGGTATTCGAGACAAGGCATCAGCATTCAAATGCTTCACTCCAGGTCTATGCTGAATCTGGTGATGTTCGAGCCCATATTCTGATAGATGGGCTAACCATCGGCCTAACATTCCTTCAGCATCTCGGAAGTTCAGTAGCCATTTTAAAGAGGAATGATCCGTACGCAATGTAAAGTTCGTTCCCCATAGGAAATGTTTGAACTTCTTGGTATATACGACTACTGCTAACAACTCTCTTTTGGTTGTGCAGTAATTGCGCTGAGTCTTGCTCAGTGTATTGCTGGCAAAGGCAATTGGTACTTCTCTCCCATTTTGGACTTGCGAGAGAGCTGCACCAATGCTATCATTACTAGCGTCAGTATCCAGTATGAAATGATCCGTTTCATTCGGATATTGTAATACTGGAGTACTCGTGAACAGGTCCTTTAGCTTCTGAAAAGCAGATTCCTGTTCATGCCCCCAAGGAAATTTTTCCTTGGTACTTCCTGGAGTCCAGTTAGCTATTGCTTGTAATGGATAACTGACTCTAGAATAGTTCGGAATAAATTCCCTATAATAGGAACAGAATCCTAAAAAGGACCTCACTTCTTTGGGTGTTTTAGGTCTATTCCAATTCGTAACTGATTCGATTTTCTCCGGATCAGCTTTTATTCCTTCATCACTAATGATGCGGCCCAAATAATTTATGGACTTTCTGAACATGTGGCATTTCTTAGTTTTCAATTTGAGACCATTAGAAATAATACGTTCTTGTACCATTTTTAGGTTATTAGAACACTCTTCGAATGTTTTTCCGAAGACTATGACATCGTCAAGATATACAAGACATCTTTTCCACAATAAATCACTTAGGATTGTTTCCATCATTGCTTCAAATGTTGCTGGTGCATTGCACAAACCAAACGGCATTACGTTATATTGGAATAGCCCAATATGACTCGAAAACGCAGTTCTTTCCATATCTGAAGGGTTCATTCCCACTTGCCAGTAACCTGATTGCAAGTCTAGGGTACAAAACCAACTGTTTCCTCCTAAGGAGTCAATGGTTTCGTCTATTCTCGGTAATGGATACGAATTCTTTTTCGTTATTCCATTCAACTTCCTGTAGTCTATGCAAAAGCGGATAGTACCGTCTTTCTTTGTTACCATATATACAGGACTACTCCATGGACTATTGGAAGGGACTATTACATCCTGTTCCAACGTCTTGTTTATTTCCTCTTCAGCTACTCTCTTTTTCGCTAAAGGTAACCGCCTATACGGTATTTTAAAGGGTTCCGCATCTCCAGTATCTATTTTATGTACTACCTTGTTTGTCGTACCTAGTTTTTCACCAGGTTTGGCAAAGGCAGTCCTATACTGACAGAGCAATTCATAGAACACTTTCCGGTCTTCCGGATCTTCTAATGAAGTTTCTTCATACAACTTGAGTAAGTCTTCCGAAATTTCATCATTTCCTGTTACCTTTTATAAGTTCAACTTACTATCCGTTACAGTTTCCGAAAGGGTCACGTTTCCGAAAACTTGTCCCTTTTTCAAGTAGATAGTACTGTTTCCAGTATTGGAGACAGGTACTACCGACCAAGATGCATTAGCTACAATAGTGTCTGCGGATACTTATCCGATACTTGACAGAGTAGCTACATCCGGTTCTATCACTGCAGGCTTATTGCGCATTGCAGGATCACTTCTTACCAGCACATCACAGGCTACTCCCGGAGGGATTCGCACAGTGTGTGCTACACTAGCCATACTGCTCACTTGTCTCAGTACACACCTAACCTTTACGGGATATGGGTATTTCACACTCAACACTCCTGATTGGGGTTCCAACACAGCTCCATACAGGGATGCGAAATCCAACCCGAGTATCCCCTCATCTGCTATATCCGCAACGGTGGCGCTCATGACATAGTCATGTATTCCATCCAACTGTAGTTTCACACAAGTTCTACCATACGTTTGCAAGGTACTGCCATCGGCCGTCTGAGCACTTCCTCCCGATTTGAGAGTATCATGTTCATCCGGTATAAGATCGTAGAACCTCCTGGAGATACAAGAGTGGCTAGCTCCCGTATCCACAAGGAATTCGGCAGATCTTCCGTTAACAGTAAGGCAAACATACCACCGCCTTCCGTTTAGAACAGAGGGCATATCCGTGAGGATCGGAACGTCATTGTTCACACCAGGAGTCGATCCACATCCTTTCAGGAATTCCAGACAAGGATGACCCGGGGGCAGGTGGGCACCACCAACCCTGGCTAACTCGTAGCCGCCTGCCTCGTTACTGATATTGGGTTTCCCCTGTGCTCCCGTGGCACCTGTTATATCAGCTTCCCTAACCTTCCGGGTGTCTACAACCACCTCGGTGCTAGGCGAGTTTGCTACTACATGCGAACTATCATCACGGATGGTGATATCATGGCAAGATTTGTCACCGGGATCCCCTTCTTTGCCCTCGGGAGACCCCTCCCTAGTTTTCCTCTGTACTTATTCCAGAGACACCTTCCTGTCTACGAGGGACAGGTTTCTCAGCCATACATTCAGGAGCGTAGTGCCCCAGTTTCTGGCATCTGAAACATCTCCTCTGAGATTTATCAACTCTCGGTCTCTTTAAAGCTTCTGTTAGTCCGGCTATTAATGTTTCCATCACATTAGTAGGACCAGCAGTGGCAGCCACAGTTGGCTTCGCCGCAGAGACTACATTGCTAGGTTGAGTTGATCCGGAAGCTGTTTTACCAGCAACAGATCCTCCCTTTCCTCTCGAATGTACTCTCCTATACCGCTTTTGTCGGTAATACTTTCCAGCTACCTGAACTGATCCAATATATTCTCCGTTTTCATCGGAGACATATTCATCCTCCTCATCAGCTTCATGCGAATCAACCGCGGCTAACTGGGAAGTGTCATATATCGGAGCAGGTGTACCTCCGTATTGAAAAGGTGCTGCTCTTACCGGGTTAGGTCCTAGACCTACCAATCGTTTCTTCATGTCATGTCCATCTATTGCTATGAACAGGTCACTGAAGAAAGTGTCATCCTTCCAAGAATCCCAAACAACTTGTTTGTGATCCGGATCCCGCAATCCATTATAGAATTGTATAAACAATTCCTGTAGATAACAGTCATCATCATCTTCTTTTGATAGCAAGTCCTGTAGCTCCAAACCAAAGACCTTGTGAGATTCTTTAGGTTTCTGTGTTCTTTTCTTGAAGCTTACCCATGGATCTTCTCTAACGATTGATCCGAATAGGTATGCGGCACATTCGACCAATTGATCATAGGTGCCGTATAATCCGTACGCTGCTCTCCATTGGTTGAGGGCTACTTTTCCACCTTTATTCAACCAACAGATCAAATATGGCAGAGCTTCTTCTTTTGTTCAGCCGCTGCAATTGACTTCGTCGACAAAAGCTTGATACCTGTCCTTCCATGGATCATTAGAATCATATGGAGGGGGTATCCGTGCCTGTCTACGTGCCGGATTATTACATCCGCGTAGTCTATCTGCTTCTCGCATGCTCCAGTTCATGACTTCCATGCGATCCGCTCCCTTTCGGTAGCAGTCAATGCCAAGGTTTTGGATACATTGGCTCCTGTCAAAGATGGTTTGCATCCCTGCAGGCATGGAAGTTCTTCTATTTGGCTTCCTGCCATCTCCTCCTGATCCTGATCCTCCGGATCCGGATCCTCCTGGGCCGCCTGGAGGGTTCCCTCCTGGTGGACCATTATTATGATAGTTTCCGCATGAACCGCCAGGGCATCCACCATTGTAACCGGCGTTTCCAGAAGACGCATACCTAGGGTAAGAATTATTTTGATTCCATCCCTGGTTATAGTTATTACCATTTTGATAATTACCACTTCCTGATGGATTATAATTATATCTATATCCATAGGAAGACGTTCTTGGTTGATACATACCGCCATTAATGTTGTTTTGTGGCGGGTTTGGTCTTGGAAAACGTCCATCAGTAGGACCATTACCTGGACCCGGAGGTGGGTACGGTAATCTTGGACCTGCTGGTGTACTATGGCCAGGTTGGGAGAAATATGAAGGTGGTGTTAACATATGCCTCGGTGGACCCGGTACTCTTGGTTGTGCTACGGGTGTATTATTGTTACTTCCAGTAGCACTATCGCGAGTCGCTTTGATTTTGTGACTCAAATCTGGTATTAGTGGTGCCGGACCTATTGTATCCAGCAATGGAGTTGCTGGTGTAGGTGCGGTCCCATTATCTGCGGCATTATCCGGTTTCTTATAGACTCCGGATACTACATTCTTATCAGCCCCGTCGTCAACGAATGGGTTGTATCTAGTTGGAGTTGTCTTCCCCAACATTGTAGACACCACAGCTGGATCTATATTACCTATGGTCAACTGGGCGGCTTCTACATATTTATCTAAGGTTATTGCAGTAGTCTGCAATTCCTGAAGCTCATTCGTGAGTTTCTTCCAGTTGTTTATTGTAAGCTATAATGCCTACCCAGATAGTTTCATTGTCTTCAGCCTGTTTAGTACACTGAAGTTTCAATTCCTCCAACTCGTTTTGATAATGGCATATTTCGGATTCGAATTTTGCCTTATCAAGACTTAGTTGGTCGTTCGTATCTATGTATGTTTGGATACGAATGTGTCTATTGTCATATTCCTTATTGAATGACTTTCTCATTTCCTGAAGTTTTAGTTCTTCATTCTCGAGTTCCTTCATGTACTCACTCCTTCTGGCTTCGAATTCCTTCCGCATGCCAGTTAGGTCCTATTCCAGCTGAAGTTTTTCATGGAATACTTCATCTTTAGCTTTGACCAAGGAATTTAGGTTCTCGTTCAAAGTTACGTAAGTTTCATTTAACAACAGGACATCCGGTTGTTTAAATTCCTCACCTTCCGGTACCGCATAGGTTAAGTCGCCATCTATAGCGCTGTAATCTAATATTGGTAGTCCGGGTCTGGGTAATCTATAAGGTAGTTCTCCGAATGTTACCCTTTTTGGCATTGGTGCCGGATGTTCTGGATTAGTACTACCACCAACTTCGAACATCGAATTAGTTATCTCGTCGACAAGTGATTGTTGGCTCATTAACTTACCCTGTCTCTGTATGGACTGTTCACGTCGTACAGAGTCTGGTAAATTCTCCTCACTATCATTATAGTGGGGTTCGGGATCTCTCCAAGATGTAGATTCCGCATCTTGGGAGTCCGAATGGTTTTGGAGCACTAATGATCCATTGCCATTCTCCTGGGCAATTAGTTGCCCTGCTGGGTTAGCTTCCGTGAGGTTATCTAACCAATGTACCAGCCGTTCGGACGTTATAACGTCCGGGCTATACACCAGAATTAACTGGTCACGGCACCAGTGTAAGGGTTTGTGGCCTTACGGACCTGGGGGGTTCGGGTCTTACGATTCGGAAAGAAAGAGTAAGACAGTATTCCAAGTGTATGCCAACGGTTAGTTTTATTTCTTAGTGTACACTCACGGCTGCCGGATGGTATAGAAGAGGCAGCTAATGTTGATGGATAATGGTCTACATGGTGCGGAGGCCAGAAGGGCCTCTGACGTAGCGACTGAGCCCTGGGCTTTATATAAGGACCCAGGTGTTCGTCGTCAGATGTCCCCACAGACCCGGATCGGTGCTGCCACCTATCCGGAACCTGAGGAACGTCCGACGACTCGACTCACCCGCCACGTCAGACGGTACCCAACTCTATGGTTAGACAATGCGTACCTCTACACCAGGAACCAATAACAAGAATAGCACAAGGTTGTGTGTAAGGGAACTGGTGGTCATTATCTATCAATGGGGCGGGGGGGCTTGGGGGGACTAAAAAATATTTAGCCTTTTTTTGCTCAAAAAAAGCCTGCACACTTCTATAGATCAAAGAGGGACGCGAAAATTTTCTCCTCCTATGGTATGGGGGGGCACAAACAATTTTGACTGCAATTGTAGAGGGGGCGTAAAAATAACCACTCCCTAAGGTTGTCATTAGGGTATAGTCACCTTACCCTAAAACTAGAGGTCAATGGAGTGCATTGGTGTGTTTGGTTATACAGGGGTATAATTAGACACAATCACTGAGATCAGCAACTGTAACTAATATTATAAGGTGGTAGGCTCTTGATTGGTCCATTGATTGTATGCTGTCTGATCCAAATGATGATGTTTATAAACAAAAATTATATTCTCTTAACCTGAGGCCTAGAGAAACAATAAGGAAGCCATGCCATGCCTTTCCCTATGTTTCCACAAGAAAATACAACCTGTAAACCTGTCCAACCTTCGAAAGGGTTTTCCCAAGGGTTTCATGGCCAAAGTAAACATGTTTAACACTTAAAGGGCTGCTGAGGCATTAATGCATCATGCCCATTGGTCAGCATGATGCATAAGTGCAGCAGCCCTGGCTAGTAACTCACCAGGGCTGCATTCGTTCATCATGCCAATCCTATGGGGTTGATGCACTCCCAGAGGGTCATAATGATGCTCAGGCAGTCTCACCAGCACTTCATTGGTGCATCCTGACAACCAATCAGCATGTTGCACTCATGCATCAGCAGCCCTTAAATGGTTAGAAAATATAGATGATACATTCAGAATAATGTATGAAAAATTGTTGATGGCCTTGATGCATAAAGTGCATCCAGTCTTGCCGTAACATTGTTTCCATTATAACAGAAGTTAAGACCAAAGAGGGGTCTCACTCAATCAAGCAAACTAAGATCTCTTAAGTTGTAGATAGGCCTACAAACAAGCCCTAGATGTGGAAAGTGCCCCCATCTGTTAGTTAACACCAACACTACAAAAAAGCCCCAGAGTCCAGCTTAGCTTGAATCACCAGCTAGGATCAGACTCAGTATGGCACCATGCCTGAGCCTTGGTCCTTGTGGCAGACTCAATGTGAGTACGGTCTGTTAGATAGGAGGCTCCAGGTGAGCCTATCATGATACTCAGGCAGCCCCAGAGAATGACTGATACTCCAGGCAATGCTCTTTATTTTTTCTGTGTACTTTATCCGTTTGAAGAGGGCGGTGGGATAATGCAAGCTCAGATAGAACTCAGTTTGCGCTGTTTTTTACATCTCATTAATTTTACCTCTGCTATAAAATACTCACCTAGTTGGGTAAAAAACCTGTGGCTTGGGCTAGCTTCATATTGCTGTATGGTGTCCTGTGGGGAGTGGTGTGGTTCCAGGTGACAAGTACAAAGGTGCCTCAGTGAGGTCTAAAAATAGTGTGTCTCAATGTGTTGCTAACTTGTTGATTGGTGTGGGGTACAGTCACCTCCCTCTATTGTGATTGCTTTTGACTCTATATGGATATTGGCTAAAGCTGTAAATGCATATTTATTTCATGTTGGTATGCCCAAGATACTGACGGCTCATAGATCTAGCACTCGAGGGCCGTATCTCACACCCCCCGTGCGATAACCCGCGAAAATATCACACGCCGAGGTCACGTGACCATTTGATGACGTCATAGCTCCAAGATGGCGATGTAAACAATGCACACGGGGATTCATTCTGGTAAATTCTATTGTAATTCAGCAGTTTTAGATCAAAATAACATGAAATAAATGCAAATGAACACTCGTGGGGAGAATTTTCGAGGGTTATCTCACTTGCCGATCAGGTGCCGCATCGCACTCCGCCCTGCGGGCGTCGTGCGATACGGCAGCTGATCGGCGCGTGAGATAACCCTTGAAAATTCTCCCCACTCGTGAACATTTGCCTATGTATGATATAAGCTCTCCAGGAGAATGCATTATATCATGAATGAAATGCAGCATACAACACCAGTAGGATGGTATAAAAACGATTGGTGCACCTCCACTATATATATATATATATATATATATATATATATATATATATATATATATATTCAGTGGTCAGATAGATAGGCATTTTGAACAAGGAATCAGGAGCAGGAGGGTCATCACATTACTGCAGATGCTTCATGCTCTTGGCATGCCTAGGACCATATATTTGGTTTCCATTTCATATTGGGAATAGTGGAACACAGATTAACTTTAGGATTAACTTTAGCGCCATATCTCACACACCCCATGATATAACCCTGCCAAGCATCTCAAGGGCATTAACAGCATGCAAAATGGTCTTGAATAGAATAAATAAAAAGATATTTCAACATGTAGGACTAAGATACCATGAAATAAAGAGAAGATTTGACAAGGATTCCATCTGACTGAGGGTTATCTCACTGTGCTTCAACTCTCAGTCAACTATTGTTTGGTGTCATGGGACGTTCACAGTAGGAACCAATAACAAGAATAGCACAAGGTTGTGTGTAAGGGAACTGGTGGTCATTATCTATCAATGGGGCGGGGGGGCTTGGGGGGGCTAAAAAATATTTAGCCTTTTTTTGCTCAAAAAAAGCCTGCACACTTCTATAGATCAAAGAGGGACGCGAAAATTTTCTCCTCCTTTGGTATGGGGGGGCACAAACAATTTTGACTGCAATTGTAGAGGGGGCGTAAAAATAACCACTCCCTAAGGTTGTCATTAGGGTATAGTCACCTTACCCTAAAACTAGAGGTCAATGGAGTGCATTGGTGTGTTTGGTTATACAGGGGTATAATTAGACACAATCACTGAGATCAGCAACTGTAACTAATATTATAAGGTGGTTGGCTCTTGATTGGTCCATTGATTGTATGCTGTCTGATCCAAATGATGATGTTTATAAACAAAAATTATATTCTCTTAACCTGAGGCCTAGAGAAACAATAAGGAAGCCATGCCATGCCTTTCCCTATGTTTCCACAAGAAAATACAACCTGTAAACCTGTCCAACCTTCGAAAGGGTTTTCCCAAGGGTTTCATGGCCAAAGTAAACATGTTTAACACTTTAAGGGCCACTGAGGCATTAATGCATCATGCCCATTGGTCAGCATAATGCATAAGTGCAGCAGCCCTGGCTAGTAACTCACCAGGGCTGCATTCGTTCATCATGCCAATCCTATGGGGTTGATGCACTCCCAGAGGGTCATAATGATGCTCAGGCAGTCTCACCAGCACTTCATTGGTGCATCCTGACAACCAATCAGCATGTTGCACTCATGCATCAGCAGCCCTTAAATGGTTAGAAAATATAGATGATACATTCAGAATAATGTATGAAAAATTGTTGATGGCCTTGATGCATAAAGTGCATCCAGTCTTGCCGTAACATTGTTTCCATTATAACAGAAGTTAAGATCAAAGAGGGGTCTCACTCAATCAAGCAAACTAAGATCTCTTAAGTTGTAGATAGGCCTACAAACAAGCCCTAGATGTGGAAAGTGCCCCCATCTGTTAGTTAACACCAACACTACAAAAAAGCCCCAGAGTCCAGCTTAGCTTGAATCACCAGCTAGGATCAGACTCAGTATGGCACCATGCCTGAGCCTTGGTCCTTGTGGCAGACTCAATGTGAGTACGGTCTGTTAGATAGGAGGCTCCAGGTGAGCCTATCATGATACTCAGGCAGCCCCAGAGAATGACTGATACTCCAGGCGATGCTCTTTATTTTTTCTGTGTACTTTATCCGTTTGAAGAGGGCGGTGGGATAATGCAAGCTCAGATAGAACTCAGTTTGCGCTGTTTTTTACATCTCATTAATTTTACCTCTGCTAGGAAATCTCTCTCACCTTGACCTAAATAAACTCAGACTTCAAACAGTCCCTCCCAACTATACACAATAGGGGTTACGCCCTGCCTGTTTACTATGTAAATAGTTATGTTACACCTCAAGGATGACTATTAAAATATATAAAGCGTGGTCCTGGGCAGACCATATTGGGGACATGTATACATACAGGCAGGCCTTGCCTAAGAATTTACCAGTCAATTTTTTTTTGTTTGAATTTACTTTATTTGCCTCTTTATAATTTTTGATGAAGTCTTACATGAAGTTCAATTGTAACATCCGTCCGTTATTCTCAAATTTACTTAACATGATTATTTCCAATTTACATTGATATAATAATAATCATAATTGTCCGACAAAACACTGAACCCTCACAGGTGTTCAGGTTTGATTGGCCATTTGTGATATAACTTGAAGTACAAAACCCTGTACCCTCACAGGTGTTCAGGTTTAATTGGCCATTTGAGTTATAACTTGAAGTACATGTAGGCAAATAAGAAGGTATGGACCTCATCCCCACTTAGTTAGTGTCTGGGTTGATCCTTCTGGTCCTACCTAGGTATAAATGTACATATATATATGCATAGTAACATGACACAGTAAATTATAATATAATATATGAGGGATAACATGTGGGGGGGAAACAGCTCATCCCATCTTATCAAGCAAAGAGATTAGCTAGATGGTAACTTTTATCCATAGGGCAGTAGTGATTTAAGATATTGTAAACTTTCTTTTTTAAATTTCCCTTTGGTTTCAGCATTTCTTCTGCCCACCGGAAGCAGGTTCCATTGTTGAGCACCATAGAACTCTACGCTTTTAGCATATGAAACACAATTTGGGGTAATAATCTTACATGTAGGGGCATCATGTAGGCGAGTAGGTAATATGTTAATAGCCTTATAAACATTGGATCTAGATCTATCGTACATGTAATTCAATAGATGGGTAAACCTTCTATCTTTCAATTTATTACAATTTGTTTCATTATGGATAAGATTAGTATTGGTGATATGAGGAACCTTTAAGCAAATTTTTAGACATCTGTTCTGGGCAAATTGTAGAGGCTCCAGGTATTTGTCATAAGTGGTTGTGAAGCATACATCAGCATAGTCCATATAAGGTAGAATCGTCGTTTTATATATGTTAATAGCTGTTTTCACATCTACATATCGTCTAAGTAAACACAGTTTATATGTCTTATAAGCTATAACCTTTACCTGATTTTTTAGGTGTAGTCCATATGAAAGTAAAGGGTCTAATATCACACCTAGGTATTTGTAGCTCGGGACCACCTGTAATAAGTGGTTATCTAATAAGATATTAGCTTGAAGCGTCTTTAATTTTGTGGTTGAGCTTGAGAAAATCATGACCTTAGTTTTTGCCACATTGATAGACAATTTGTTTTGTATACACCATGTTGAGTAATTTTCTAGATCTTCCTGTAACAATCTTTTGGATAAGTCGAAGTCATGATTAGATTTATAAATTACAGTATCATCTGCGTAAAGCTTAACTTTACATGATTTAATACAATTTGTTACATCATTGACATATAGTAGAAACAATAAAGGACCCAATATTGAGCCTTGTGGGACTCCACAAACCACATCCTCTTTGTCAGAAATAATTCCATTTACAAGTACCATTTGTTTTCTATTACTTAAATAATCTTTGAACCAGTGGTAGTTATTTGATCTTATTCCATAGTGATGTGTTTTTATTAGTAAGACGGAATGGTCTACCGTGTCAAAAGCCTTCCTGAGGTCTATAAAAGCTGCAACCGTAGAATTTGCTATATTTAGCTCCCTTTTAATATCATCCATAAATTTGGCTAGAGTATCAATTGTGCTGAAGCCAGAGCGGAAACCACCCTGGTGGTGAGTCAATATATTTTCTTTCATTAAGAAACCATAAACTCTATTATGTACGATTTTCTCAAGAAGTTTACAAGGTAAGGGAAGAATCGATATAGGTCTATAATTATTTACATATAAAGAATTACCAGCTTTGGGTATTGGGGTTATTTTTGAAATCTTCCATGAATTTGGTACAATATTTGAGGTAAAGGATAGATTGTATAATTTGACCAGTTTCTCAGGGATATGTTCAAAAACGATTTTAAGTATTGATGAGGAGATGTTATGAATAGCAGATGATTTAATAACGGTAATATCGTTCACTAGCTTTAGTAGCTCTTGTACATTGGTTTCCATGGGGTCCATTTGTGCTATAACTTTTTTATCATAAGGTTGCCATGGAATGTTGAGATCTCGGGCTAGGGTTGGACCAATATTTGCAAAATAATTGTTTATGAATTTAGGGATATCTTCTTTAGGGACAGGTGTGTCATTATTATTATGGTCTACTAAACGTATATCTTTTTTTGAGTTTGGGTGGCCCGGTATAAGATTGTTTATAACACGCCAGAATTTTCTATGGTCATTTTTATATTCCACAAGTTGATCTTTAAAGAAATTTGTCCTGGCTTTGTCAATAATTTTATTGGCTGTGTTTCTGGCATCAGTTGCCTGTTTCCATTTTAAATCTGTTTTTTCTTGTCTGGCTTTCCAAAGTATTTTGTTTTTGTCTCTTATAACTTCATAAATATTTTGTGTCATCCAAGGGTCTCGATATTTTTTTCTAGGAATTTATGTATGGGGGCATACTTATCTAGTATTTTTCTAATGATTTCTTCAATGCAGTTCCATGCAGTCTCAACTGATTGAGTGTTATTGAAAGTAGACCAGTCAGCAATGTCTATTTCTCTGAGAAGTAAATCATTTGGAAGTTTGCTGTATGATCTTCCTTCAATATAGACCTTTTCTTCTATAATATTCCATTTTTTTCTAATAAGGAAAACAGGCAAGTGGTCTGAAATTATATTATTGGCAACACCAGTATTTACAAAGTTCCGTCTTAAATTTGTGAAAATAAGGTCTAACATGGCATTTTTACGCGTAGCCTCCGTGATTTCTTGGTTTAGTCCAAAACTCTTCATCTTGTTTAGCAAATTATTAACAGCATCTGAATCTTCAATCACATTAAAATTGAAGTCACCCATAATTACAAATTCCATATTATCATAATTATCTATTGATTCCATTTGGGTTAATAGTTCAACCATTATTTCAGTGAAAATTAACTTCGAGCCCTCAGGCGGTCTATATAGGTTTACAAGTAGAAGTGGCTTCAAGTTGGGCTTATTATTTAAAATGGTTTGTATTTCAATGAGTTCATTTGACATATTGAAATGTTCAAAAGCACTATAACTGTGAGGAATATTATGTTTGATATAAATAGCTATTCCACCCCCTGTTTTTATTTTACCTTTGTCATCTAGTGTTTGTCTATCTAACCTATATCTGGTATATCCATTGAATTGGTGATCACATTCATCGTCTTCTGCTCTAAACCAAGTTTCAGAGAAGGTATATATGTCAAGCAATGCTGAATATAATTCTGCACAAATAGAGGCATAGTTTGCTTTAATACTTCTGGCATTTAAATGCAGAATACGTAGGCCTCTGGTGCCTTTAAGTTGATCAATTGAATTGTAGTGCATAGCGGTTTAGTACATTACCGGTACATATAATAGTAAACAGTGTGAGACAATACATGAGATTTATGCTGTTTCCCCCATCCCTCAGGTCAAAAAATTTATTTCTAGTCAGGTCATAGGCTTCGGCCTCTATGCCACCCATGTTGACAAAGTCAAAGATTTTCAGGGCTGTATGTAGTTGTGAGTCGCTAGGGGAACTCTACGCCATAAAAGAACAATGTATAAAGGTAAATTTAGAGAAGTTTACAGATTGATAACATATTATAAAACAATGTGATGTGACAACAGCACGGGAAAGTTATGGTATATCTCAATGTAACAAGATCATTAGTTGTCGATGGTTTTACCCATGTCCACGAGCTTAAGGAATTAATGGGTAATTTACTACTTTACGTGTCATTGTATGGTATATATTATTATACACTGATCCGTTGTTATCATATTAGATAGATAGATAGAAGTTTACATAGCCATTTGTTGGGCATTTTGAAGTCTTATTTCTTCCTGAGTGGGTAGGGGATCCTCTCCAGTGAGTGATCGTCTTACTTTGACCAGCAGCTCGCCTAGTTTGTTGTCACAGTCAGTTTTGGAGACATTTTGAATGTTTATCTCTTCTTTCTGTCCCAGGTGGTGCCCGCATCCGTATGTTTTGTGGGTAGTGGCCTCATACAAATATTTGCCTTTAGATTTGATGAGTGTATCTCGGAGGGCTGGGATGGAAAATTTGATGACTAGGAGCTTCTCCATTACTTCCTGTTCCATGTCTAGCCATTCATTGTTTTTGGTACATGCCTTGGCTGCATATAAGCAATCCAGAGAAGTTGGAGCTGCTAATACCTTTCGTAGTACTGGCATTTGTTTTGAAACAAGACACATTTTAGCGCTGTAAACTCGCTCGATAGAGTCATATGTATGGCCTTCAAACAAGATCTCACTGTTGTATAGGTTGGAAAATGGGGAGTATTCACCCTGAAAGGCAAGGCCATCCGGGGTATTAACAGTTTTAGCATTGGCTAACGAGAGGTCGTGGGGCAGCTTGTCTATGTCTTTATATTGGTAGGCTTTGCCAGCGATTACAATCGAAGTTCCCCTGACTGTGCAGTCTATTCCTTTAGATTTGCCAAGGGCTTGTATCGATCTAAGGTTTCTTTGCATTTTTTTCTCTTCTTGTGTGATGTCGTCCGAGAGGTGTACCCCTGTCCAGGTGTTCTTGTTCTTGAGCCTACTCACATTACCAAAGATTTTCATCTTATATTGTGCGGAGGAGAACACTACCACAACCGGCCTGGTTTTGGGTTTGAAGTGTGGGTTTCCTTTTTGTGCTGGAGTAGGGATTTGTTTTTTCCCTCTTCGATATACAGCATCAGCAACATTGTTCGTAAAGTCAAGGCCCACATCATTAATTAGCTGGTCTAAGATGTCTCGGAGGCTAGTGGGAGTATCTTCGATAATCCCTTCAATAATCAAAACCTTTTTGCGCCTTTCCTGCTCAATTTTAGAGAATTGTTCACTATATTTATCATTTTCAGTTTGGATTTTTGCCACATCCTGTTCATTTTTAACTGTTTTGTCACTGTACGTATTCAGGGCTTGGTCAATATTGTCACATCTTTTGTCAATTTCTTGCAGTGTGGGAGTTTTACCTGTTGGGAAGCCCTCGGGCCCGAATAGGCGTAGTTCCATACCGTGTAGTATTCGCACTGTCCCTCTATTTATGTCTTCTTGGGATTTAATATGTGCTTCCAGCTCGTTTATTTTGTCAACAAGGACTTTTGTGCTTGCTTTGTAATCAAGTTTAGGCAGATATTTGGGCTCATCTTCATCAGAGGATGGATTTTCTATTGTCATTTTAGAAGTTTTGGGTAGACCGGAAGTGCCTTCCGCCATATTAGATTTTACAGGTTGGCGGTCCGTTTGGGAAAGTGGTTTCGTACTTCTGGTTTGAGAGGGCATTTGAATAATATTTTCCAATATGAGTAGGATATGTAGATTGTGTTTGAATATTGTAGGATTGAGGTTTAGAGTGGTGTAATTACCCTATTTTAGTACAAGATTTGAACCGTTGATGTTGTTGTCGCGTTGTAGAGTCAACAGGCAATGGGTGCCGCCATCTTGGAAAATTCGCTGACCCGATTTCTTGGCGAAGATTGAAGTGTGAATATCAGTTGAAATTACAGTCCTGGGGCTCTATATACCTCTTTTTCTTCAGCTTGGTAGGTTTAGATCTCAGATTTCCTCGTAAATATAGGTGAAGCAATCTCAAGTTCCTCGTAACTCGTAGAAATCCCCGGAGCTCATCAACCTACGTTTCTAGCCGTGTGCCATTGTTTCGCCTTCACAATCATCCCCTGTTTTCACACTTACTCACAAGGGGGCACCCTTTCACTAAAAGGTGCAGTATGTCTCTCCTCTACATATGTTTGGAATAGAGACTGTGATTGGAGATCTGTCATCTAGTGGAGTTCAAGTGAACTAACTTCCCCAGAATCTGGGGAAAAAGCCATCAGGCATGGCCTGCGGATACAATGCCCACAATACATGCAGGGCACCAGTGTAGGGCAGACCCAGTAGAGTGTTTCTATAATTGATTTAGAACCAGCTTGCATAATTCTGAGACCGAGTTAATTATTCAAAGCTAGTGGTTGAGACGCCAATTGATATTCATGCCTTTAATCACCTATTAGTTCAAATGGGTAAGTAATAAAAGCTGATGATACAGAATTGGAACTTTCGTTAGAATACAGGGGATCTCAAAAACAGTTTACACTCACTGTAATACGCCATGTATAAGGTGCACCCCCGTATAAGACACACCCAGAATTTGGAGATGTGAGAGAGAATATCACAACTGACATACCTTTTTTTCGTATCAATGGATTTTCAAGATTCAAAGACCCAAGGCCATCTCCAAGCTCCCACCCCATTGTACGACTGTATGGGGATAAGGGAATATAGGGGAGATTTTTTAAGGTTTGAAAATAATTTTATTGACAAATCACAGGTTAAATACTTGTGGTATAATCACTTTAATTAATGGGGGAGACAGACAATAAGCATTACGGAACACCAGAAACAATGCAAGACTGGGGACAGGAACACAGACCAGGTAGTAAAGACAATACACTGCAGATGAGGTCATTACAACATCAGTCATGCCGATTTCTCCAGTGGACGAGGTCATTATAGCATCATGCACACTAGGAGATCTAACAATATTATTCTCAATCTTCAAAATAAATGTGAATCACTTTCATTTTTTATTGCTTGGTCCAGGGGTTATCTTATTCAAATCTGCAATAGTGCTTATTCTTTTTTTGAAGACTAACTTATCTTTACTGTCTTGGTACCATGGTCCAAGTTTATTCCATAAGTCAACTCTTCTGTGTAAGGGGGACTTGAATAGTCCAGAATTTCGTGCCCTAGGTACCTTGAAGAATAGTTTCTCTTCAGAATGTAAGCCTTCTCATCGGGGTCCTAGGTCAAGATTCGCTTCATCTCTGGAGAGTTTTAGCATATAGCTTAGTAGCAGCTCTTGTCTTCTTCTTGTCAGTGTTGGGATCCCCGATTCTTCATACATCTCATCTTCAGACATTTGCCTACCCCTGAAGATGATCTTAAGGCCTCTGCACACCCTCTATTTTTTAAACATTTTTTAAACATTCCTTCATTTGCACCTTCATGAGCGAAGGATGCATAATCAAAGAGGGATAACACCATAGATTTATACACAGTGATACCTACACTTTGAGTCATGTAATGACGGAGTTTGCTAAAGCGAAACAGCCGATGACTCACTCAGCTCTTTCAGTGCTGGTTCAAGACTTAGTGAACTATCTATTTTTAAACCCAGGTAGTATAGGCACTAACTCGTTCAATTTCATCTCCATTCAAGCGGAACGTCACACCTTGAGCCTTCAGCAATTTCTGAGTTGTTCCAAACCAACAGACCTTTGTTTTACTTGTATTAACAGTTAACCTCTGTTCTTTAAACCAAGAACCAAGTTTTTCAATAGTCTAGTCTGTTTGTCGATGTGAAAACAACCAGATCATCAGCATATAGATAATAGCATGTTGTTACGCCATTTATATAATATATAAACAGTAGCGGGCCAAGAACAGAGCCCTGGGGAACACCCTAGCTGACCTCGAACATATTAGATTTATAATCCCCAATTTTCGTGAATTGACTATGACCACGCAAATAGGCCATCAACCACTTTAAGACTTTGTAATATAACCAAAGATTTCCCAAGGCCTCAATAAGATAACCATGATGGACACAGTCAAATGCTTTCTTCAGGTCTATCCCTGTTATCATATAGATCAGTTAAAAATAAAATAAAATAGCATGACCTGTGCCTTTGCCCTTTCGATATCCGAACTGTCTATCAGACAGGGCGCTAGCTTTATCAAACACTTCTGAGAGGTGTATATGCATAACCTTCTCGGCTATTTTAGATGGAACTGACAGGAGGGAAATAGGCCTCCGATTAGTTATCAATTTTGAGTTACCTGGCTTCGGGATTGGCATAACACATGCATTCTTCCAGCTATCATGAAAGATTTCAGTATCAAATACCAGTTTAATGAGCCAATTAAATTGTTCAATCATGAACTGGAGAGCAATTTTCAAAACGTCACAATGGATGCCCTCAATTCAAGAGGTTTTATTCACATTAATCTCGTCTACTAGAATTTTCACTAGTTCCTTATCAATTTTGATGGGACCAAACACCGTGTCCACTGGTTCCCTAAGATTAACCCGTAATGGCACACCTGCTTGGTTATATCATTTGATAACTTCTTACCTATGTTAGAAAAGTAGGAGTTAAGGAAATCAACTGATTCTTGCTTTGTCTTTAGGAAATTATCCTCTACTATCAACACTGGTAGTTTTACACTCATTTCGGGGGGTTCATTACATTGTTGATGACCCTCCAGAACTTTAATGGGTCATCCTTGTGTTCATTAAGAGCATTTTTAACCATGTTTGATTTGGCGTACTCAATTGCTCTACTAATCTTACATCGAAGTGTTTTAGCCCTTGTTAGGTATATCCTACACCTAGTGCATATGAAAAGGTTTACATTATCTTCCCTTTCATGAATTAAGGTCATGAACTCATTTGTCATCCACCTATGTCGTTTATCCACAACTTCAATCTCGACCCACGGACAGTATATATCAAGATAACCAGAAATAAAGGACTCTATAAACAACCAAGCTTGGAGAAAACTCTACCCAAATATTTGCTGCTTCTATGAGGCACACCAGAGGTGCATCCCCCTGTATAAGCCTTTTTCTACATCATTTCATAAGTCTGACATGCACATATGGCACTAGGAATGTCACTCCTTCCTGAAAGATGCACTTCTCAATTCATTGTTTGACCACAGTTGCATTGTCTGTTTCCTTTCCTTCTTTTTAAATCACCAACCTGGTCTCTGCATACGTGTTTTGTTTGAATTTCACTTGTGCATTTTGAATGGCATGGTCTCTGTCCGTTCACAATCTTCCATATTCTCTGCTGGTCAGAGCTAGTCTATAAACACGAATCTCCTAATAAGCTATTATCCATTGTCTATGAATCTCAACTCCAATCATATTTCACAATATTTCTGCTTTCACATTTCAACAAGAAATTCATAGCGTCCTTAATGCATTTATAGGCCTATCTGACAGGGCCTGTACGGGCCCCTCTTCCATGAAGGAGATGGCAAAAAGAAAGGGAAGAAGAAAAAGAAGTGGGAGAAGTAAAGAAAAAACATCATGAAAAATAAGTTATGGGTATTTCTAATAGTAAGATGTAAAATGCATGTAGGGTGGAATATCTAAAGTACACTTTAGTTTTGGTGCCTAGAACTCTGAGTGAATTGAACATTGAACAAGGAATTAATGGACATGTCATGACGCGTGACTGATTGTTAGATATCAGTCACAAGTCATGACATATCCATTAACTACTTATTTTATTACACGATTAATCAATAGATAATCAATAGAATATCAATAAATTCAATAAAAAAAAAATCATTCACCTCCATGCCAGGACCGGGACTTGACATGCTACTGACTGCTCTATATCTTCTATGAAGCCAAAAAGGTGGACCAGGCCGGAACGCCTGTGCTTGCGGTTTGCAGCGTGACTCCCTGTCTATTATACCATCAGTACAGGCATCTGGAAGTTTGTCGCAGTCTGCTACTGGTGTGGTTGCCTCTATAATTACAATGCCATTCTAACCTTGCACAAGCGAAATGCTGGGGTCGCTCCTAACCAAGCCCAACCTATGACATTGTATATATACAGGCAAACACACACACTTTCTCGTCAGGCCCTGTGGCGCAATGCATAGGGAGTTGGATTTGGGATGAGTAGGGTATGGGTTCGACCCCTGCCCCTGGCAATGGAAATCTCATAGGTTTTAACATGTAACATATGACATGTAAGGTGTCCTGGGTGCCTGTTATCCTTGAATAACTGCACACCTTACAAAAATCATGACGCATGCATCATGCCATGCAATATCGACACTGGTATGTGCATGGGAATATCCAGGAAAAGCACTCTGAATCACAGAAATGGTGTAATAATGTTTGCTAACTGGTGTGGATGGCACTTAGAGGACACCCCCTACACCTCCTTCCACATGTAAAGGCCAAGTTCCATGTCGGCCTTCACTTAGTGACATCGAGCAACTTGGTGCAATTAAATAGATAACTGTGAGATTGCGATACGTGTGCTGTCTGATAAAAGAAAGTCACTACATTGTGGGATTTTGTGAACTTAATGCTTATAGCATATCCTCACAGTTTGTGTTAAAAGAATATTGGTGAATTACACAGAACAGTTCCAGCAGAGTCAATGTACTTCTAATTTAAAGAAGAAGCCCACCTATATACCTTTTGATGAAATTTAAGCTTTTCTAAATGTTCCCAAAGTATGCATATATGGTGTTAACCTGTCAAAGACCGCTAATGCATTGATGCAACATGTTCATTGCTATAGTCATAATGCATGAATGCAGCCCTGATGAGAGGTCAGATCTGAAGATCACCAGGACTACATTCATGCATCATACCAACCCTACAGGGTTGATACACAACCTTTCCGGAGGGTTCGCATGATGCTCCAATTAAGTGTTGGCCCCTCAATGTCTCAATTAGAGAATAGACAACGATATTCCTCATGTCGAGACTCTCTGTTGAATTATAACGCACGATGGTCGAGGGCCTTCATAAGGCCCAAGACCAGAGTGTGTTATAGTCCAACAGAGAGTCAAGACATGAAGAATGAGTTGTCTATTGTCTTTATAAAACATGTTACCATTTTCATCACATTGATCAAAAGTCTAAAGCATCTGATGTCCCACAGCAATGATAGAGAAACTGTGACCTTGCCCAGGTGTGCACTGTACTCCTATAATGCACTCAAGGTCACTTCTACCGTGCAGCAGTGCATGGGCTGCCGTTTTGTAATACAGTCTACAGCACTCCCACAGCCATGCCCCGTGCATTATTCCCTAACCGTCCTCCTCTCCCAACGTCCAATACTTCACTGCCTAACACAGACTAATGTCACTAATAAATATGTATGTGTCCCAAACATTTACTGTAGACCTTCTCACAAACATCTTTATAATCTAACTATGCAATTTGACAGAGATTTATCAACTGAATCTTAATTGATTTAATTTGTTTTAAACTATAGTGACTAGAATATGAACCTCTAATGTAATGTGACCCCCCCCCATTTTAAACAGATATTTAAGCCCAATTTGGCTGTAAAGATAAAATTTAAAAAGAGTGTAAATGGGTCAAGGACTATGCAAAAGAGAATCTGTTCAAAACAAGGAAATTACTTGGCGCCAAACTTGGGAATTTTAAATGAGATTGTCCACAAAAAAAAACCCAAAAAAACCCACAGATATATTTCAACGTTTGCAAACGTTTTCATGAGGTTTGGGTAAAAAATGTGAAAAACGTTTATCTTATGTTTTAACATTTTCCAACATGTTTAAGTTACATTTTTCTACATAAAAAAACGTGTTTTAACCTAAAATAAAAAGGATTTTATACAATGTCAAAAAAAGGTTTTGAATACATGTTTGTTTTTTTATGTTGAACAAAAAAGTTTGGCAAACTTAGGAATCTGATAATGAACGGGGTTTTTTTATGCCAAGTTTGTGGCTGATACTCAATGGTCTCAAACAGTAGCACCAAATTCTAAACTCTAACTGTAGACCTATATATTATTAAGGTTAATAAAAATTCCAAGCCACTTTGATGATTTGTCTCCACCTATAAGACAAAAATATCCTAATTCGACTTGCTTAGAATTTGCTGAAGTCAAGATGTGTCTTATAGGCGAGGCTCACCTTATAAATATGCAGGTTTTATGTCACCAAAAACTGTATGAGTGGAATTAGTGCATTATAGTTACCCTTCCCCTGCTCCACCCTATACTATACCTTTTTACCACAGACCCTCCTTCCACCCACGTCCCTCTCCTCCCCTTATGTATAACTTATATATGATGTCATCTAACATTGCCCAGCCAGGTATCGTCCAGGTTTAGTACCTACAGAGTGGTGGGGTCCTCCTAGAGGACTGACGGCAGGATGCCATATATATGATGTCATCTAACATTGCCCAGCCAGGTATCGTCCAGGTTTAGCACCTACAGAGTGGTGGGGTCCTCCTAGAGGACTGACGGCAGGATGACACCTACCAGGGTAACTACTACTGGGACAGCTATGCTGCTAATATTGGTGATAGTCCTGGATAGAGGACACTTTGTATCAACTTCTCTCCGTAAGTACTTTCAAGTTTGAATACCAGTATAAAATTCTTCAATTTAGTTTAGAAATTACTTTAAAAAGAGCAGGAAAATAAAGTCGCTTGCTTTCAGTTTTGCTTCAACTCATATAATCTGCCCAAAGCCAGGATGCGTCTCAAATTTGACCCTAAATGCGCCCTATAGGTGTGGCATGAACTCAGCTTTGGTGGCGCTATAAACATGAGAGAAAGGTTATAAATGAGGAATTAATCATAAACCCCCACATATAACCTGTACCCATGTATAAGCCACTTTTTGTCACATTTCATATAAACTGTACCCATGTATAAGCCACTTTTTGTCACATTTTATATAAGCTGTACCCATGTATAAGCCACTTTTTGTCACATTTCATATAAACTGTACCCATGTATAAGCCACTTTTTGTCACATTTTATATAAGCTGTACCCATGTATAAGCCACTTTTTGTCACATTTCATATAAACTGTACCCATGTATAAGCCACTTTTTGTCACATTTTATATAAGCTGTACCCATGTATAAGCCACTTTTTGTCACATTTCATATAAGCTGTACCCATGTATAAGCCACTTTTTGTCACATTTCATATAAGCTGTACCCATGTATAAGCCACTTTTTGTCACATTTTTGACATTTATATGCACATCATTTTCTATCTGGGTTCTTTAAGATTTGACAAATTTGAAAGATGTCTGCTCCTTTTCCATGTCTGCTCCTTTTCCATTGCTCATACTTTACCACCTAAATACAAATACTCTGTGGTCTTAGGAAATACAACAGACCATCAGGGAGAGATCGATGCTTCATCAGGTAAATTGGAACATCGACAGATGTTAAAGGTCATGGTGTGCACAGCATCTGTTTTAGTTATATTGCCAACATGATATACCTGTACAATTTAGAGATGTCCTTGACTAAGTGACAATATGGGCAACTTCATCATTTTGGCACTTTCTTAGAGTAATCTAATAGACATTAACTTCTTCGCTCCCTACTATCCTATAACTTTGTTGAACTCGATATAAAGTCTGAAATTAAAAGTGCTGGTGGGCATGTGAAATTCATATTCCATGGATACAGCTACCTATTTATATGATAAACCTAGCTGCTCCCCAGCTCTCTTTCTTTTTAAAAATAGGTATTTAAACCTTAATTCACAGTACAAACAGTATGTTTACTATCTAACTGTAAAATTGGATTAATTAGTTGGACTAGATATGAATTGTGACCCTCATGATTATGAGAGTAACATTGTATAACTATGCCTTGCTACTTTCAGAATGAAAGCCTTTCTTTTTCATTGTTTCTTTAAATTTCTATCTTGAAGTGTCAAAGAAAGCACATTTACGAAGAGTTATCGTTACTCTTTATTTTATTTCTTTTTAAATTATGCATATATTTTTCTACTAAATCAATCAAATCAGGATCAAAGATCTGAGATTGATTGTAAATCATATCATTGAACTATATTGTCAATTTTACGCTTTTTTCCAAATGAGAGAAAACTTTATAATGACATCAACGGATGGGGGGGGGGGAATTCATATCTATTACAGGCACTTCCGGTGCACTTTTTCTGTTTGCCTTTTCGTATTTCGAGTCCCTCCCTATGGTTTCTCCATTGAGGTTTACTGGCACAAAACTGTAAAAAGACTGGGTGGGGTCCATGTTGAGAAGTAGTGAAAACAAACTCTGTTGGTATAAGCTAAACATCATAACCAAGACCGAACATATCAATATTAAAAAGTGCCACTGTATTCCCTTAAAAGGAGATCTCTTGTGAGTTTTAGAAGAACAAAAAGCTAAGGTCTTTTAAAACTAAAATCTAAGGTGGAATAAAGTTAGGTATCTTTTTGGAAGATCTTGCAAATTATGGAAGTAGTATATAGGGGTAAACTCAGTGCATAGGAACAGCTACTGAAATCCATTTGACCTACTTACGAACTGGAAGTGACCTAGTTTTGAGACCGGAAGTGACCATATATGGGCATGTGACCTACTTTTTCGAGCTCTGATTGGCTGAGAGCTATGATCACGTGATCACAACAAAAACATAAACAAAAACAGACCGACCACATGGTTGACCACATGATTTTACCACGTGTTTGGTGTGCAACACTAAGAACCCTCATTTATTTTTCTATAGACATCAAATAAAAAAAAACATAATTAAAGGGACCTGCTTGCACATACATTTCTACTATGTTGCTAACATAATACCATCGTTTCACAACGTTGGTTGTTACACATGTGAAAATCAACTCAAAGGCTTTTTTTGTGAATTTTTCACTTTTTATTTTCACTACACACACACACACATGCACCTTTAACCTAGGTATTCTTTCTACAAAATGAAAGAAATTTACCAAAAATTTCCACTTTTTACACACAAGATTTTCCTTATTTCAGCAGAAATGCTACAAAAATTTTACATATTTACCTATATATTACAGAAATTCCACTTTTTACACACCTTGAAACACGGTTTTAACCTATGTATTCTTTTCACAAAAATGAAAGAAAAGCAACATTCTAGACTAAGTCCAGTGAAAGTGATACAGGTCTGAAGTGAGCAGACACGGGACGAGCAGACATGAGATGACCAGACACAGGACAGATATTTTATCCATTATTTAACTATGATAGCCACATATTTTGAACATATGGGCCAAATATGATTCTGTGAAATTCCCTAAGACCATAATACCCCATAGATAAAAGAATTGGGGTTGTAATAGGCTAAAAACTGATGAGTTTCTACATAAATGAGCAGACACGGAAGAAGCAAATAAGCAGATGCGGGGCAAGAGAGTAATTTGCTTAAAACTCTCTTTTTCTGGACATTACAAAACTGAAACTAATGATTTGATAAGTTCGGAGGCATAGCTAATCTCACAGTACCATATTTGTCCCATATGTTCAAAATATTGTAATGGTTCTCCTCTCTACTTTAGTGACAAACGAGCCAACAAGATGAGGATTCGGGTGTATGCAAACAGGTTTTATTTTGTTTCGTATGACACAAGCACGGCTACCCGGAGGTAGCTCGGGTAGTTCTCAACAGATAACGGATTCTCTGGTTAGCCTCTAGAGATCTCTATACGGAGGTGGTCTTACCAACTCTGACGCGGCGACTGAGCCCTGTCCTCCTTTTATAGGTAAGGACAGTGGCGCCACACCATGCCTCTCTCACACCCCCCGAACAGATGCTGCCACCTATCCGGCAAGTGGAGGGCGAAGCCCGGGTGGCTGACTCACCCACTGCGCCAAAGGACCATAACGTTATTAACATGCATATGTACATACCTCTACACTGCCCCCACTAGATAAAACTCGGGGGATAAATAAACTATTTAGAACCAACAATGGGGTTATGTTATAGTTATATCTATATATAATAATAAAGGTTTAATATTATGGTTGTATGTATCCTTAAACAATAATATATCTGACCAGAAGGAGTGATATTAATACATATTCATACAACATCATAAAGAATATCACAGGATAATTATTGACATGCATCCGGAATAGAAGATATATTATATCATAACATGTAATCGTCATACACCCTTGGGTTTTTTTTGTTTTTTTTCTTTGTTTTTTTTACAAACATACTACAAATATATCAACAAAAATGACTCAGTCATTATAGCACATGAACATATTGTTATATACTCATCTGGATCACAGATCCGTAGCGATGAGGAACAAGGAAAAACAGATGAACACATTCCGGTTGGTCCATGTGATGGGTTTTGTGTTTAAACCCAAACAGTACAAATAAAAAAAAAATATATATATATATCTATATCATTGTTCTTATAATAGAACATTCCTGAGGTGTGGAACTTGTACTGGTAATCCTTGTGGTTTTAACAGGTGCGATATATATAGTATGTGAGATGATAGGGCAGCTACCCTAATCCTCTGCGGTGTGCTACAGTCTTGTAAATTTAAACATTAAATAATGTGAAGTTTTTAAGGTAACATAACGACACTATCCACGGTTGTGCCATATGTTCCTTTTTCCATTATAGTGACTAGTCTGGGTTAAAATATCAGGAGTGTAGTAAAATAGGATAACATAACGACACTATCCATGGTTGTGCCGTATGTTTCCTCACAAATGTATGGTATAGTCCGGTTAGAATTTGGGTACCGGACATCTGTGTACACCGCAGTCCTTCCCATAGTCCTGGTTAATATCAAGGTGTAGACATCATGCGGAGAACATCGCACCCGGACGGGATGGTGGTCCAATCGGGTCCCTCTGGAATCATCTCGCGGATCATCCGGTATTTTAATCCGGTTGGATAATTAATACTATACGGCCTATAGGATTAAATGCCCATAGACTAATCGGGTCCTCACTCTAGGGGGGAACTGCGGTTACTTTTTACCGTATTTGTCCTTCAGTAACCGCAGAGCGTGCTCCTTAGTGCCATCCCACTCATTGAGATTGACACCGAAAACCGTCATGAACTTGCTGTGAAGTTGGACGTTTTTCATCTCTTCCACGTCCAATTTCTTTTTAAGGACGTGGACGGCACAATCCGATTGTTTCTGTGCTTTCTCGGCGAGGTCTTCCTGATACTTCACATCATCCTTGACCTGTTTCTCTAGACGTTCCTTTTCGGCTTCGTGCAGCTCTCTGAAGCACATCAGAGTGTCATTAATCATTCCCTGATGGAATGTTATGGCCCTCTGACGTTGAAGTCCTTCCCACGCCTGGTAAATCGTGCTTTGGAATTCAGCTTTCCCCGGGTCGGTACTGTCAAACCAGGTCTCCGCCCTACCACAACGAACAAAAATTTTATCCTTCGGTGCTTCAGGCGGTTCCTTCTTCACTTTAGCGGGTGCTTGTGGAGCGGTTGGGTTAGTCCTTTCGGTACTAACCGCAGCTTTCGGAATGGGGGCAGACCCGGATTGGTCTGGTCCCATATGGACATAGGGCACACCATCCGGAGTAGGGGGGAGGTGCACCTACATTCCTAACTTCAGGTAGTGCTGAATTTGTTCGTCACTGGTTAGCGGTTTATAAGTGCCTCCAGCGGTAGGACTGCCTGCTGCCGCAGACGGCTTCCGGCGTAGCTTACCCTTGTTACCGAGTGTCAGTACTTGGCTTTCCGGACCATGTCCTCCCAAGTCGGGGAACTGGCTGGGGTCAAGCTTGCCTCAAGGTGTGGCTTCAGCAGCGGCCTTATATGAACTTGCCCTGCCGGAAGCGCCTCGTAACACCTGTGTCGGGTGTTTGAAGGTCACTTCTGTGGAGGTTTTCTCCGCATCGTGATGGACGAGGGGTGACCTCGATCGGTCCACCCGGCTCTGGTTGCCATCCGAATGTCTTGGGGATCCCTCCCGTCTGACATCTTTCCTACTTCGTCCGGATTGAACTGGCTTCCTCCCGGAGTTACAGCACTCGTTCCATTCCTCGTCGTGGAGGTCTAGTTTGCACCGGCCTTCGGTGAGAACAAACCTCGCCACGAGTTTCTTGCCATGCGTGGTGTCAGTGGTGCCGAATGATTGATCACTCGGCTTCACGTTCACCCAACGCTCATTATCCATTTTTCGGAACTCTACCATGAGTTCTTTATGCAGTGCCATAACTTGGTCGCGGGCCTTGTTAAGTCCGTCGGCGTGTGCTGATTTTCCGTGGCGACATAAGTCACCCTGGCGTTTATAGTTGACACGCCTAGTGCATTTAGCACTCTTTTTACCCTCATCTGGGTTACAAGAGTACCCGGGGTGGTGGTGCATGTGCTCCTCCACCAGGTGACGTTGGAACCGTATCTGTGTGTCCCAGACGCGTTCCTGCTCCATGTCACTCTTATCCATACAGATGGAGAAGAGGCATGTCTTCCGGGTCCTGGAGTACCATTTATCCAAGGCCCACCGCAGCTTCTTTTTCTGTACCTGACTGTAGTATGTGTCGGCACAATTGTTCAACAAGAGCCAGATACTCTGGTACATCTTGTTCGGGATTGGATCACTGTTGGTTAGACACATCCAGTCTTCATCGTCGGAATTACCGTCCTTGTTGTACCTTGTGGGGCAGGCATATTTTACCGTTCCCTTTTTTTCGCAGTCCTCCATGCAAGTGGGGGTGCGGTCTTTAAACTCACCCTTTGCATTGGCACATCTGTCCGCATCGGATAGAGTCGGCGGGACTATGTTGTCATCCGACTCATCCGAGACATTCCTCTACTTCCATAGTTTCTACGGGTTTGGCTGCTCTGCTGTGCTGCTCTATTAAGGCAGAATCTGGAAGGTTTTTAAGCTTCCGGAGTTCCGCCTTCCGCTGACGTTCCGACTGGGTTTTAGTCCAGCTCCCGTCGTCAGTGTCTGCGGGTGTTTCCGACTCTCTGGCCTTAGGCTTAGCAGTCGATTTCCCCACACGAGGGCTCTTGGTTGAGGAGTCCTCCCGTTTGCCGGTGACGACAATCTTCTTAATCGGAGCTATGGCGGCTTCGTCATCCAGACGTCTCCTCTCGCTTTCCTCATGGCGTGCTTTGGCTGCTGCTCGCTCATCCTCTATTTGTTCCCGGATGAGGCGGCGGATAAGCTCAGATCCAGTCCATGTTAATAGACTAGACTTCCGAGTCTTTTCGATTTCTGATTCCTGGACGGTATAACCAATATACCAGGAATCAAACTCAGTTGCCGCTTTCCGGTACTCGGTAAGGTTCACTAAGGAAACTTTGTGAGTATCCGGATTCGGATAACAGTGGCTTTCAAACCGTACGAAAAGCCCGACCCAATCTACCTGTTTAAGGTCGTCTATACCCCATGTACTACAATCTGGTCGTGGCATGAGGTCTAGCTCCAATGTCATGGCAGCGTCATATACTGCCTTCCGGAATTCGTGGTGGACCATGAGTCCCCGCTGAAGCCATCCGTAATCCGTCAGCCATTCCTGAGGGATTTCTGAGTATATGTGGTTTGGGATAACCTCCAAAATACTCCGTCGGACCTCCTGGTCGATCAGAATGTGAAGCCCGTCTTCGTTGTCCTGATCCAGTTCGGGTGAACGAAAAGGTATCGGCCATCAAAGGATGGATAATGTTCCTCGCTCACTCTGTGGCGCCCAAGGGGTGGAAATCCGTCGTCCGGGTTTCTACTGCAGTCATCTGCACAACTGCTAGTAAGTGGGTCACCGGTGGCTTCACCGGATTCCCCCATCGTCTCGGGAGACGAATCCGGTACCGGAGGGCGATCCCCCCTGCACTGTTGTCGCTTGGAGAAGACGGCAACGGTGAAACTGGTGTACTGTCCTTCCCCAAGTTGAAGTTCTCGAGATCATTGTCGAACTCCATCAACTCCTCTTCCCACTGGGTGACTGGGGACAAAGGCCGTGCACCCTGCTGTAGTTCTGCATCCGGAAGGATGCTTTCGGGAGTCAAGTGACCCGGCTCGCTGGACCGCTTGAACTCCGCCACGGTTTTCTCAGCCATAAAGCCGAGAAGACAACTTCTGGGGTAGTGTTTTTGTCTCCCCCCGAACACTCACCTACACGGTGTTCATCCTGCTCACAACACTGTTGTAAGCTGCTTCTTGTATTTGGAAAAACAGAGAAGAAAAAGAAAACGCACCACTATGTCCAGCTCTCTTTCTCCCGCTCAATCCAAAATAGCCGAATTCTCATAGCTGACTTCACTATCCCGCGGCTAGGCGGGGTCACGAGAGGTCATACCCGAGTAGCCAATGTGACGTCACACAACCATGTGCGATACATATAAACAAATAACAATCCGTACAGTTCTGCCATTATCGCTCGTCTGCGGGAGACTCTCAAGGGGTTCATATGGAGTTTTATGGGTAGTACTCACTTACCCACCGAATCATTCGTCCAATACCAACTGGTACATCTCCCGGGGCTCACAATAGCAACCTGTTGCGGATTGTTAAACGAAGCACAACATGAAACGGATTACAGGACAATACACTCGTTGTGTAATGGGTTAGGTCACTGCAGCCCTGGCAAGTCGTGGACTGCGACGGAGCACTACACTTCCCCAGCTCCCTTATTCGACCTGGCAGACTTCCGAGCTTTCTCTAGGGATTTCGTAGCCAATAATCTCCCCTTCCTCTTTAGTCCACCTGCACCCATCGAGACTTTTTTTACTATACCACGCCGAGGTGGTGTTGGCGTTGGCATTTCAGTTTTACTCGGTACCTTTCTCGGTCTTCCGGGACCTCTACTTGGCAATTTCTCTAATCGGGGTACCCTATCCATATTCGATATGGATTTCGAACCTTCCCCATATTTCTCGTCAGAGGTCTCTCTCCCTAACCAAGGACGTAGTCTATCTTCATTGGATTTATACATCCTTCCTATATCCGATTGTATTAATACTGTACAGTCACTAATCACAGTACTTACCGTAAACGGACCATCCCAGTTGGATGCCAGTTTGACATGTCTGAGGGGTTCATGCAATCGTAGAACACGATCTCCGGGTTTAAAGTGTCTAATCTTCAAACCCGTATCGTATCCGGCTTTTTGCCAGCGAGCATTTTTATGTAATTCTAGACAAACCGTTTCATATGCTTTTTTAAACCTATCTCGTAATGCTTCCACAAAAACTACCTGGCAAGGTAATTCAGGATTCATTCCTACAACACCAACCACCAAATCTGCTGGCATTATTAAATCTTCTCCAAATACTAGCAAATTTGGGGAGCTGTTAGTACTTGAATGAACAGTGCCGTTGTAAGCGTGAGCTACAAAGTCGCATTGTTCATCCCAATCGTCCATATTGTCATTCACGAGTGACTTTAGGACTTGTATAAGGGTTCTATTGAACCTTTCTACTAGTCCATCACTTTGTGGACGATACGGATTGGTCCTTGTTTTACAGATAGCGAGATATTCGCACATACTCTGCCAGAGATTGGATTTGAATTCCCTTCCCTGATCACTGTGAAGCATTAGGGGCACCCCAAAGGTTAGTACCCAACCATTCACAAAAGCTTCCGTACAAGTGACGGCTTTATGATCCGGTAGTGGGAAGACTTTAGTATACTTAGTATAATAGTCACACACTACCATCATGCACGTATTATCATTCGGGGTTTTATTTAATCCACTAATAATATCAACTCCTATCCGGGCGAACCTTACTCCGAATAATTCTTGGGATAAGGGCAACTTACCGGGTCCGTGTCTGGGTTTATTTTTACAACAACCCAGACAACTAGCTACCCATCGGAGTAAGTCCTGCGACATACCCGGCCAGTAGTATCTTTTGGAGAGACGAGCTAGAGATCGTTTCTTCCCAAAGTGACCACTTCTTCTGTGTCCGTGACAATAGTACATGATGTCTCTACGCATGGCAGATGGGATGACAACTTGTATCTGTTTTCCACCATTATTACATGGTTTCCAACGGTACAATATTCCTCTCTTGACTTCTAACTCTGTCCATTGGGCTAGAAATCTTCTCATTTCCCTATTCTCCAGCGACGCTCTAGGCCTAGCTGGACATATACCCTTTGGTACTAATTGAAGGAGCCTAGCAGTAACCGTGTCAGCTTCCTGGAAGTTCCTTATGGTTTCTAAGGACCAATCCAGGACACTGCCAATACGTGTTTCGAAAGGAATTCGAATCGAGGCTGCTACTGCTCTATGAATCCCACAATCAGTACAATTCGGATTGTCACATTTCCGAATTGGTATTCGGGATAAGGCATCAGCATTTACGTGCTTATTTCCAGCACGATGCTGTATCTGACTATTTTCTAGTCCGAATTCTGACAGATGGGCTAGCCATCTCCCTATCATTCCTTCGGCATCCCGAAAGTTTAGTAACCATCTTAATGAGGAGTGATCCCTACGTAATGTAAAGTTGGTTCCCCATAAGAAGTGTTTAAACTTTTTGGTATACACCACAACAGCTAATAATTCATGTTTAGTAGTGCAATAATTTCGCTGCGTTTTACTCAGTGTGTTGCTAGCGAATGCAATCGGAACCTCCACTCCACCCTGGACTTGGGAAAGGGTTGCTCCGATACTTTCATTGCTAGCATCCGTATCCAGTATGAAATGCCCATCCTCGGATGGATATTGCAGTACTGGAGTACTCGTGAACAAGGCTTTTAATTTTCGGAAAGCTTGTTCTTGTTCGGTTCCCCACGGGAACTTATCCTTTCTACTTCCAGGGGTCCATGTCGTTAAGATTTGTAAGGGATAACTTACCCGAAAATAATTCGGTATAAAGTCTCTGTAATATGAACAGAATCCCAAAAATGACCTTACTTTCTTTGGATTTTTCGGTACACCCCAGTCCGTTACTGCCTGGATTTTTTCAGGATCAGCTTTTATTCCATCATCAGATATTATTCGCCCCAAATAATTTATGGACGTTTTAAACAAATTACATTTCTTTGGTTTAAGTTTTAAACCGTTAGATATTATTCTCTCTAAAACTAGCTTGAGGTTGTATAAGCATTCATCAAAAGTTTTACCGAATACTATAACGTCATCAAGGTAAACTAGGCACCTTTTCCATAATAGATCGCTCAAGAGTGTCTCCATCATGGCCTCAAAGGTTGCCGGAGCATTACCTAAGCCAAAAGGCATAACATTATACTGGAACAAACCTACATGATTCGAAAAAGCTGTCTTTTCCATATCATCTGGGTTCATTCCTACTTGCCAGTATCCGGACTGTAAGTCCAGGGTATAAAACCATTTATTACCTCCCAAGGAGTCGATGGTTTCATTAATCCTTGGCAATGGGTACGAATTTTTCTTAGTTTCCTATAGTCTATGCAGAATCGGATAGACCCATCCTTTTTAGTCACCATACATACCGGACTACTCCAAGGACTGTTAGAGGGAATTATTACATTCCGTTCCAACATCTTAGCTATTTCTGCTTCCGCTACCCTTTTCTTAGGTAGGGGTAGTCTCCAATACGCGATCTTGAAGGGCAGCGCCTCTCCTGTGTCAATGGTATGTAATACCTTCGTGGTCTTACCGAGTGGTTCACCCGGTGCGGCAAACGCTTTCTGATATTTCATCAATAATTCTTTAAGCGCTTCCTTCTTCGAAGGATCCTCTAAACTCGTATCCTCATACATTTTCTTCAAGTCTTCGGTCGATCCCTGTTCATCCGCTTCAACCGGAAGGTTCAGGGAACAACTGGTCACTGTTTCAGCCAATGTAACGTTACCAAAAATGGATCCCTTTTCCAAATATAAGGTCCTGTTACCTGGGTTGGAAACCGGTATGACTGACCAAGCCCCATTGGCTACTATCGTGTCTACCGAATCCAATCCTATAGCAGCTAGCATAACTGTGTCCGGCTCAATTACTGCATCCTGGTTCTTTAACTCGGAATTACTCTGAACCAGAACGTCGCATGCTACTCCCGCAGGAATCTTTACAGTCTGGGCGACGGACGCCACACTGCTGACTTGTCTTAACACACATTGTACTTTCACTGGATAAGGATGCATCACACTCAGCTCACCCGTTCGCGGGTCCAACACTGCCCCATACAGTGCCACGAAGTCTAATCCTAATATCCCTTCATCCGCTATGCCAGCAATCGTTGTGGTTATCACATACTCGTGAGTACCCTCAAATTGCAATTTCACACACGTCCTACCATATGTTTGCATCTTACTACCATCGGCCATTTGGGCGTTTCCTCCCAATAAGAGAGTATCGCGCACATCCAGTATAAGATCCGCTATCTTCCGAGAGACACAGGAATGGCTAGCTCCCGTATCAACTAGGAATTCAGCGGGTCTTCCATTGATTTTAAGCGAAACATACCACCGCCTTCCATGCAACATGGAAGGTATATCAGTAGTTACAGAATCCTCATTATTCGCACCCGGGTCCCTTCCACATCCTTCTAAGTATTCCAGACAAGGATGGCCCGGGGGTAGGTGAGTACTACCAACTCTGGCCAACAAACGACCTCCTACCTCTAATCCGGTACCGGGTTTCCCCTGTGCTCCCTGGGCACTTGTTATACCAGATTCCCCAATCTTCTGAGTGGGCTCCCTTACCACCTCAGTATTGGGCGAGTGTGTTACTCCTTTCGGTTCTGCACCACTGCTGGTGGTATCATGGCAAGTGACTTTTCTGGGACCCTGTTGCTTGCCTGTAACAGAATCCCTTTCTAGTTTTCCTTATCCTCTATGGTAAAAAAACTCATCCTCGTCCTATACACCGGTTTCTCTGCTACACATTCAGCAGCGAAATGTCCTAGCTCCTGGCACCGGTAGCACCACCTCTGGGATTTATCTACCCTTGGGCGTCGCAGAGCATCCGTTAACCGGGTAACCAGATTCTCCATAAAATCACCCTGAGCAGTCGACACTGCTACCTGAGGAGTAGAGAATGTGGGTAACTGCGGTACCGATAGTTGTGTTACCGGTTTCTGCGGCACCGGTAGCTGAGGTGCTGCTGGTAATGCGTCTCCAATTGGTTTCTGGAAGTTTGTTTTCTTCTTTAAACCTCCCTTTTGGTACCTTTTCTGCCAATAATATTAACCGGCAATTTGTACAGATCCGATATAGTCTCCATTCTCATCAGAGATATATTCATAATCAGAGTCCATGGGACTGGACTCAACCGCAGCAGTATATTCCGGT
This sequence comes from Acholoe squamosa, assembly GCA_949317995.1. NCBI lineage: Eukaryota > Metazoa > Annelida > Polychaeta > Phyllodocida > Polynoidae > Acholoe > Acholoe squamosa. Next base: position 109,219,526 of record OX439036.1, on the reverse strand, counting down.
ATGGGTGGATCACTTTTAACTGCCGAAGCTCTTGCAAGGGGTGCGTTTGCTCCTAGCAACCGCTTCTTTCTATCATAATTCTCGATAGCCATGAACAGATCATTGAAAGAAGTATCGTCCTTCCATTCATCCCAGGCCACTGTCTTATGTTCCGAATCACGGAGTCCGGCAATGAATTGAGTGAACAACTCCTGTATCCAACATTCATCGTCGTATTCCCAATTAGGCCTAGCTTTACTAAGCAGGTCCTGTAATTCTAGCCCAAAGACCTTGTGCGATTTTCTGGGTTTCTGTGTCCGTCTTTTAAATGTGATCCAAGGATCTTCTCGGACAATAGAACCGAATAGGTAGCAGGCACACTCTAACAATTCGTCATAGGTACCTTCAATTCCATATTCTTTTCTCCACCTGTTCAGGGCCACTTTACCTCCCTTACTAAGCCAGCAGACTAAATACGGTAATGCTTCGTCTTTAGTCCATCCGCTACAATTTACCTCGTCTACGCAGATTTGGTAATTGTCTTTCCAAGGTTTATTCAGATCGTATGGTGGAGGTATCCGAGCCATACGACGCGCAGGATTGGGACAGCCTTTAAGGCGATTGGCTTCTTTCAAACTCCAGTCCATTACTTCGATACCATCGGCTCCTTTACGATAGCAATCGATTCCTAATCCCTGAATGCATTTACTATTATCAAAAATTTCCTGCATTCCGGGAGACATAGAAGAACACCTGTTCAATTTCTTAGGCCTTCTTCCGTCTCCTTGGCTCGCACCATCTGGGGTATTACCTCTAACCCCTGGTCCTCCCGGTGGATATCCTCCACCTCCGGATCCTCCTGATGGATAACCTCCACCTCCGGATCCTCCTGATAGATAACCTCCACCTCCGGATCCTCCTGATGGATATCTACCACCTCTGGATCCTCCTGATGGATATCTACCACCTCTGGATCCTCCCGGTGGATATCCTCCACCTTCGGATCCTCCTGATGGATAACCTCCACCTCCGGATCCTCCCGGTGGATATCCTCCACCTCCGGATCCTCCTGATGGATATCTACCACCTCCGGATCCTCCTGATGAATAACTTCCACCTCTGCTATAGCCTTGGCCAGCTCCTTGCCCAAAATAATTTGAATGTTGGGTATAGGTATAGCCGGTATTAATACCGTCATAGCCGTAGCTATTCGCTTGGTTTCCTCGGAAACCATGTGAGTCATTTGATGGAGGTTGACCACCATCGGCATACATCACTGGATGTGGGCTGTGTACCTTTTGTACTTGAGGATTACTTGCATAAGTTGGATGAGATGGGGCATTCTGAGAATACGTATCCGGCATTGTATTCCTTGTAGGGGGACGTGGAGTACTTGCTCCGGGACCAGGATTTGAAGGTCCCGGAACGGGTTTGGGTGGGTCGGGTTGTTTTGGGTTCTTCTGCCGATGTCTATCCTGTCTACCCAAACCATCATTATTTGGATCTGAAGGATCCCCTGCTCCACCAGCGGCTGACGTTATATTCGTCAAAAAGGGCAATTGGGGTACGGGTGGGGCTTTTACATTGTTTAAGGGTGGAGTTATATGGGAACTACCTGTGGGAGGTGCTGTTATTCCATTAGTTGCGGAACCTACTCCATTCGGGGGCACATTAGGCTTATAAATACCTCCTGCCACATGTTTATCAGCCCCATCGGTTACGAAAGGATTATACCTCGTGGGGCCAGCCACAGGTGTCGCATTCTGCGATCCTATGGCAATATTATCATCTACTGCAGATCCTGCTTGTAAACGACTAGCCAATTGTACGATGATTGTATCGTCCAGTGGGCCAATTGCTTGTTGGGTCTGTTCTACATAGTCACCCAATGCAGCTGCAGTATTCTGTAACTCCTGCAGTTCGAGTAGGTAATCATCCCGATCATTCATTAATTGCTCGTTATATCGGAGGATACCTATTCGGACAGTTTCATTATCTTCAGCCTGCTTAACACAACATTGTTTCAGGCGCTCGTATTCTGTCTGTAGCGATTGCTTTGCATTTTGGAATTGGATTTCCTCTTCATGCAACCGCTGCTTCAGAGTTTGTCTCTCATTTTCAAACTCATTTCTCATATCTCGGATATTTTCTAAAATATCCTCTTTCTCCTCAAACGCTTCATCTTTAGCTCTTGCTATCAGGTTTAGCGTTTCATTCATAGCCAGGTATTGCTGGTTCATTTCATCCATTTCCCGATTATATTTATCATGATCTGGAACGGTGAAAGTTACATTCCCAGTGGTTATAGCACTACAGTCAAGTGGTGGTTATTGCCCTGGGACATCGTAAGGAAGTTCACCAAAGGTTACCTTCCTCGGCATAGGAGCAGGATGATTCGGATCATGGCTTCCTCCTGTTTCGAACAAAGAATCTGCTAATTCCAAATTAACAGAATAATGTTGATTGTCACGTTCCACCCTGTGCTTCACCAGGATTGAATCCGGGACATTCTCCTCACTATCCGCATAGTGAGGTATCGTATCCCTCCATTGCTGGTCCCCTGTATTTGCGCCGAATCCTCCCGGGACTCATTCGGATTGGCACCATACGCCAATCTTGAATTCGCCTGTTCGGACACTATGTGTCCGGGCTATACATGTTGCCGAACCCACTGGTCACGGCACCAGTGTAATGGTTCTCCTCTCTACTTTAGTGACAAACGAGCCAACAAGAAGAGGATTCGGGTGTATGCGAACAGGTTTTATTTTGTTTCGTATGACACAAGCACGGCTACCCGGAGGTAGCTCGGGTAGTTCTCAACAGATACCGGATTCTCTGGTTAGCCTCTAGAGATCTCTATATGGAGGTGGTCTAACCAACTCTGACGCGGCGACTGAGCCCTGTCCTCCTTTTATAGGTAAGGACAGTGGCGCCACACCGTGCCTCTCTCACACCCCCCGAACAGATGCTGCCATCTAGCCGGCAAGTGGAGGGTGAAGCCCGGGTGGCTGACTCACCCACCGCGCCAAAGGACCATAACGTTATTAACATGCATATGTACATACCTCTACAATATGTTGGCATCATAGGCAAATAATGGAAAAATATCTGTCCCATGTCTGCTCGTCCCGCGTCTGCTCACTTTAGACCTGCATCACTTTCGCTGGACCTGGTCTCTATGGAAATGTTACAAAATGTCCATAAAATTTTACAAATTTACCAAAATGTTATGGAAATTATGGAAAAGAGAAATTTTCAAATGTCCAAGGGCAAAGTGCTTACACCGTCTTGACACACACGTCTTTTGATATACTGATAACTTAATCTCTGTTTCTTCTGCGAATAAGTACTGTGTTGATGGTTTACCACTCTGAAGCCTTTGTTGGTCACCATAGCGCTTTTTTCGGTTTTCAACACCTTTTGGTAGTCTTCAGCTGTTAATTCGTTTTGTTTTTTAATCACTCCTTTGCAGCTCTTTTTTCTTTTTACCCCTTCTCCACTTCCTATGTAACATTTGGAGGTTAAGGCCGTCATCTCGTGTCCTGCCCACTCCAGTTTAAAAAGACCTGGAGTTCTCTTGTTGAACGCCAGACGTTGTTTACAACACGGCGGAGGGAACCAAGTGTACCCCAGGGTTTTACATTCTACGTAGCTTTCCCGATGATAAGTGATGTCGCACGACTCTGAGGGCAACCATTTATGATGCTCGCTGAAGAAATCTTTTCGTCTCGCGGGTTTGACAGCTTCCTCTAGACTTTCGTGCTCAACGCAAATTAGGAATTGTCAATGTCCATTTCACACATTTTAAAGTTTCTTTCGTCTATTAATTCCAGAAGGAAGTCGTAGTAGAAGGCCAGCATTTTCAATTTGGCGTACTGACACACCATGAACCCTATTTGCATAGGCAGGTCATAGGTGATGGTGGTGGGCAGGCAAGAAAGTTCCATCGTGTTTGCACTGATGTATTGCACCTCTTGAACAGACCAGTGTAAAGCTAACTGCTTCGCTTTGTCGAGAGACGTCTACCGCGTTTGAAGAAAGTTTTGCTTGTTGCATATGGTTTTACCATAAGTCCCGTTTCCGATAGTACAGGTCTGAAAGAATTTTGCAGTCAATGTTGTTGTCACCCTTTCTCCTAGCCGCAGTCACTTCTTCCATGAAGGGGTGAAACGTTTTTTGCGATGTGTATTCCACCACTAAGTACACCTTGGTCACCACTAAGCCCTTTTCCATGTACCACTTTAAAAGAGGCGTGCCAAAGAGGATTTTCTGAGCGTGATAACTTCCTATGAGCTGTCATTTTAACTTACTCGTGGCTTCTAAGAAGTTCCGCATGTGTTCGCCCACATCTTCCTTTTTCACCAAACAGTTCTTGAAAATGGGAGTCATTTCCTCAAACTTCTCCTTCAACGCCTCCGGTGTTTTTATGTAGACCTGAATCAGTCCGAAAAGGGAACCATCCATCACACCTCTGAGAATCTCCGCTTCACTTTTTCTTCCCGAACAAGGCGGTCTTTTCATGACCCACTGCTCCTTTTTTACCTCGCATTCTTCGCTCTCTCTTTCTTTCAGCCATTGACATTCATACTTTTCCACCACTTTGTACCCTAAGACTTGAGGTAGGCGGTGACTTGAGCTTTGTTCTTGGCCTTTTTTTCCAACCACTCTTCCCCATCGGGAGATTTAAGAGTAGACTTGGTCAAACGACACAAGTGACCGTGCCAATAACAACTGTGGAATTGATAAACGGTCTTGTCTGTGGGTGAGAAGCCGTCTACTCTGACAAGTTTCCTCCTGATGCTCACCTCGCCTTTATTGTATTGGTGCAGTATTTTCTTGTCCTTGATGAGGGATCGGTAGCACAACCATTCCGTGGCGGCAAAGCTGACCTGTTGACTGCAGACCGCTCGAAAGTCGTTTTCTCTGCGGTGTACTACATAGTAGCCTGAGCAGTGCACTTCCCCCATACACTTCAGATAGAGGTCTGCACACCTTGCTTTCTGCCCCGTATTTTCTGTCCCTTATTCAAGTTTGTGCACTCTTGTAGTGTCTGTGAAAAATGATAGAAGGACCTCCGACGAGGTTCTTTCTCAGCAAGTCGTGCACATCCTTTTCTTGCGCGCCCAACAGAACGTACGGTGCGGCGTTAGGAGAAGTGTTTTCAAAGAGGAACTTCAAGGTGAGACCGGGCAAGGTCAAGCCGTCTTTAAACATGTCTACACCTCGATCTAACAACTTACTGTGTTCGTTGATGTCTTCCATGAAGGGAGCCATGCGCGTTGGCAAGTTTCATACTCCGCGCGGGATATACACACACCCGTCAGAGAACTGTAGAAAGCCATTCTGGGTGGCAGTTGTTTGTTTTCCAACTTTTGCACGTTGTCCATCCACTCATGGGGGAAATAGCCCTTGGCCACTTTCCCTTTGAGGAAGGCTTTTAGGTAGTTGGCTTAAGAATAGCCTGGAGCCAGGTATTTGAAGAGATCTAGGAACAACAGGTTTTCAGTGTACACCGCTATGTACTGGTTACATCTTTTAATGGTTTTCACGTCCTGCTTGTCCCATTTTGAAAAGAAGGAGTGAAACTCTTTCTTTATCAGGTTCAGGTCGCATTTTCCCGAGTTCAATCCAATGACTGGCACCTTTTCAATGTAGGCGAGCAGTTTCTTTTTCACCGTTTCTCTGTGTGTCGTTTTTTTCTCACCGAGTCGAAAACTTGAGAGCTTTCTGCTCCATTTTTTTCTCCCTCTCTATCACCTCATCTAACTCGTCCAGTATTTCTCTGGAAGCGTCTTTCACTGCAGTGCCTATGTTTCGACCTAAACTGTTTATATGTTCTAGCACCGACTGCACCAGGGGATCATTGTGTCTGTTAGAATGTCCCATGAAACACAATGGCGTGGAGTAACCAGAGAAATCCGAGGCGAGACTGGCCGAAAGGGGAACGTGGTCTTTTTCGATGACGGTGTTGTTGGCTTCCTTTCCTTGAATGTGGTGCTTCACGAAGAAACTTTCAAAGTCAAAGACTATTTTATATGGGTATATTTTCAACTCCGAGTTTTTTTTATGCCCAACTCCTCCAAGAGTTGAAAAACGGAACTGGTGGGTTTATAGATGCCCCTTTGTAACTGAAAGCCACTCTGGTGCAATTTTCTTTCACACCCCTGTGCCTCGTGAGAGAGTAAACACTAGTGAACAGCTTATGACATAGCTCGCAGGGGTAAATTTGACCATAGCGACCCATGTTCGTGACGTGAGAATTGTAGACGTAGAGGTTCATGACGTTTCTCCTGTAACACTGTTTCTTTCCCGACCATCTGAGAGAAAACATTCTTACAGCGACCTCGAAAAGATTCTCTAGTCTGTCCAAGTCCCCTGAGTTTACGCCTTTGAAGGTTTTCAAGTTCACCTCTCGAAAGGCTTGCTGGAAAAGTGCTTCGGTGTGTTTCAGAGCAGTACTTGTGACAGGAGAGGCATCGAATGAAACACAAACGATTGTCGTAAGCTCTTTTACTCTTTGGCTCTCTGTGAAAGTGTGTCATGCCTAGCTGTCTTAAACCTGGACAGATTGAGTTTAATTTACCCAGTAAGAGTCCCCTCGCTGAAGCTCTCAAGAAGGTGATGTTGGCGTTGATGTTGGCAACAACATTGCACACGCTCTGTTTTCTTCGTGTCAACTACTCATCAACAGTGAAAAAGTGACGGGAAACAACGAGGAATACCTCTACAAGTCTCACCTCCTGGACACCTTGATCAACAACAGAGAAGCCAAAGAAACCCGCCTGCGGGGATGTCAGAATTATTACAAGGACACTGCAGGTCACATGGAGGCGAGAACAGCCAACAACAAGGGGTGGACAGTGAGGAGGGCCGAGTTTGCCGCCAGGAACAAACACGCAGTCATCATGCGGCCACACCTGGACCTGATCAGTCAGTGCAAGAAATTAGCGCCCAACTGCGAAATAAGGAAAAAGTGTGTGTGTTGGATTGTGAAACACCGCCAGCAGCAAGAAAATCAGGATGTTCTTGGAACTGTACTAAAAACTATATTAGCATATAGCTGTAGAATGTGTGTGTGTATAACTGCTTTTTTGTAGTAAAATAAAAGTGAGAAAAAATGAAAAAAAGGCCTTCAAGTTTTTTCACATGTGTTAGCAGCATAGTAGAAACTTTGTAGGTGTAAAACATATGGTGCAAACCACACCCCATAGTGACTATAGAAATAAACAAGCTGCAGCCGGCTGCTACAGCAGCAGGCGGTGTGTGTACCTTGGGCAAGACTCACTTTGTTTTTGTTTACGTTTTCTACTGTGGCAACCATGCCGATCTCATGGTCAACCACGTGGTCGGTCTGGTTTGTTTATGTTTTTTATTGTGATCACGTGATCATCACATTGTTCAACACAAATGAGTCAAAATAGATAATTACATAATTACAAAAAAAAACCGAGTTAGTTATTGAGTGTGCACGATCCAAAAATCTCTTTACAAATCACATACATGTGCAGATCCATCTTAGGTTACACAATTTACCAGGGAGCAAGATGCATATACTATTAAAACGATTGGACAAAACATGGTATTTGCTTATCGAAATTCATAAAATTATTAATTGGGGTTTCCACCAATAACATCAATTACCCTTAAATCACCAAACATCTAACATCAAATCATGTCATTGAAATAAATACATGTTTTTGTCAATGTAAAATAACACATTCTTTCCTTATGTTCCAGCTCCCTTTTTCTTCCCTACGGAGCGCTGCAACTCAAACGCACACATCCACTTATTCGGCATCAACAACCTCCGTATCATCCTCTTCTCTCAGAACTGTACCCTAAACTGTACCATCACCATCCATGACTCTAAGATAGACTCCCTGGTGGAGCTGAGCTGGCTGGAGTTGATCCTGCAGGGCCCAGACCCAGTGACTGGGGAGTGTAGGGGTGGTTACATTGAGGTCTTCTCCATGGGCACTCAGATAGCTCAGAAACTGTGTTCACCCTTCCCCATAATGAACCTACACCTGACAGAGTTGACTATAACTGTAGTGTTGGATGGGACTGCTGTGGTGAGTCCTGGTGGGTGTTATGTCGTACTGCAGTATAAACGTGTCGGTCATGTGAAACCGACAGAAGCGCCTGGAAGGAATTTCACTGGACCCACAGGTAAGTCTTAAAATAGTTCTGATGTTTATTTTGACATAACATAATCATCATCTTTGAATGCTAGCCCTGTAATAGGAGACAATAGTTTTACAAGCAAATTTAAGGGGTGAGTGCCTTTTGCCATATATCTTAAAGGTATGCCTACTGGGAATAGACCTTGAATGAGTACCTGTACTGTATTACACTGTGTAAGTGGGGGCAAATCTCTAAATCTATATGCAATAGACCAATTATTCATTTCCTCACTAAAATAGCTACAGATGTACGCAAAATGTGGTATTTCTGAGCCTTGTGGGACTTCATGTTACATTGATCTTAAGGTTGACTATGTGTATTTGAATTTGATTCAATCTCATGTCTAAATGACTCTCCTAAGGCCTTAGACAGAGTGTGTTGACTGATGTGACATGATTTTAGACCAGAATTTCTAATAACCATGTCCCCCACTTTCTGTAAGCAATGTTCCTAGACTTAAGTATTATTGATCTTTCTCTCTTTTTTACAGACCCTGGTAAGATTGTAGGAATCGTTGCTGGTGTCCTCGTGGGCTGTATATTGGTACCGGCCCTCATCTATGCTGTCTATGCATGTATGCCGAGGGCCATAGCACGTCCACCTCCTATGAACTGGCTCCCTTTTAGACCGCGGCCTATACCTAGACCCATAACAAGACCCATGAGAATACCCAGACCCAGACCTAGACCCCAAAGACGTCTAAGGTATAGGACAAGGAGACATGTACACTCAGAACCCTCCATCTCACCTGAAAGCACGATAAGCTCTGCATCCACAAGATATATACCCGCTTTAATGCCTGTGCAGAAGCAATTATTGTGGCAAGCGAGGCAGGTTCCCAAGATTCCTGAAGAAGATGAGCCCTATATGCCACAGGTGGAGCCTGTGTATGATCCCCCTGAGGAGGAATATCCGCCTGAGGAGGAGGTGCAGGAGGCAATGATGTCTTTTGACTCTCAGTCACAAGCTACTATTTAAACAAGGGCTGAGATAAATCCACACTGATAACCAGAGATGATTCTTCCAGGAATAGTCGCTGACACCTAGGACGGTTTACTGGGTGGAAATCTGGGGCGCAGTAAAAGGGCTGTGCTCCTCCCGTCCAAAAAGTAGTTCCAGCATATACCACTGATAATATGCTATATTTCTGTAAATCCTGGATAAATCTCACTGCTGCCTCATATTTAACCCTTACTTAACAGAAATATGTCAATATACAGCTGGAATAGACAATAATTTCACAGGATTGGGACCTCATTTTCAGCCATGACATTTGGGATTTCAAACAGTTGTTTACAAACAAGGTGGATTGTCAAACTTCTCACAGACTAACTTACAGAAGATTTGACAAATGTTTGGTCTGTGATGGATACAGATATGTTGTTTTATGAAGATGATGCATTGACAAGTGGATGTCATTGTTTCAGAATGAAATTTGAAAAGTTTGACAGCTCAGTACACATGGCCATGTTTACAAACAAAAAAAGTAGTGCAATGTACTAAATGTAAGTGATGACTTCCCGCATTAGAAGTTGAGATTCGTAAGTGTTAGATAAACCCTGCTAGGATGACACTGGAAGATGCAATGTCATTTGGACCAGAATAAATGGTTAATTATGACAGTGGGACCAGAGTAAATAATTGATTACACTGGCATCAGTGGTAATAGGTTAATTTTTTTACAAAAAAGACCAAATCAGACAAAAATGACCATGTGACCAAAATGACACTGGGACCTACATAGTCCACAATGACACTGGAAGCATGATATTATTGGAACCACTTATAGCTGCGTTTAGTGAGCGCCCTGACACCTAGCGGGTGTGTGTGTGCATCCCTTCACATGCCACGTCGCAGCCGGCAAGCTAGTTTTCCCAGCAGATGTTTTACACAGGAAGTGACTTAACATCAGCTGCGAGAGTGAATACACATTACAGATCAAATTTCAAATTCTTGTCTGAGGTGGGGCCGCCCTGACTGCGCGTGATTAACACGTTTAGTAGCGAGAGATTTTTACACCTACATGTGTGCACTGGAGGAGGCCATCCTCTTCCCTTTGACCATAAAACTTTAGGTCAAAGTGTAATTTTACTTGAAACCATCTACCACAGCTATAAGACTCCCACCGAGAAACCGTCAGTAAGACTCTTTTTCGTCCTCGCCAGGTTCTTGGTGGTCAACCTTTACAGATACAGTTGAGTATAGAACTGATCCCAGGTCGCAGGCTATTGAACTGGTGTCAATAGATGCTGACCGAGGGGCGGTGGTGGTGGTGGTGGTGGTGGGGAAAATGTTATGACGAGGGTACGCGTCAGCATGTAAAAAGTTAAATGTGTTTCCCTGTACATTTTCAATTAGCAACCCTGGAGGAAGGGTGGAAAAAACCACTGACCACACCTGTAAGAATCAAAATGGCTTTCAGTAGCCGTAGCTATGAGCTGAGTTTAACGCAGTGGCAACTTGGCGGGCTAACCTAAACAAACACAGGATTTCATATACAGGTTCATTAGGCTGCTACTGGAGGGAGGGTGGAAAGCAGGGTTTATAAGGAGTAGTGAGCGGCTCATCAACCGTCACACGAGCGCTTTTACTGCTACCGCTTTGCTACACCGCCACCGCCATTTCCACAGTCATGCAAAGCACACTGAAAACGAGAGCTAAGGAGGTACTACCCCTTAAACTGCAACGCTCTTCTACAGAGGTTTCTCCCTCTGCACCTTGTTAAATTGTAGTAGTGGGCGATTGTCACGCCGAGGAAGCACCACCACCACCACTACCATCATCACCACTACCATCACCACCACCGCCGCCGCTGCTGCCACCACCACCACCACTGCCGCTGCCATCACCCTTTAACTCGCCACTGACCCCAGATAAAACTACAGAGGTGAAAACCTTAATGCGACAGAGGGGAGAACGGCGAGTCTAGTTTCGACATATGTGAGTTTATTAATTCCCCCCGCAACATCTACAGACTACTACGACTACTACAATGACCCTACAACCCCCACGAACGTCATCGGGTTAACTGAAGCTGCGTCAACATCAGCAGCACCGCCACCTTCACCTGAAGATGTCGTTGACACGTCGTACACTTGCCTGAGGTCGTTGAGGAGGAGTTAGAGAAGGTGGAAAAGGCGGGTGAAAAGAATCCAGTGTCGGTGGTGGCAGGTGTTAACTTGAACGTTTCATCCCTCCTATTGACTGGTGAGAAAGTCAAGTCGAGAAAGAAGAAAGCTACAGCATCAGGCACGGGGTCAGGGACCGGTTCTGAACTGGTGGAAGAAAGACAGAGAACCTCTAAAGCAGTGGCAGCAGCAGCAGCAGCAGCAGCAGCAGCAGCAGCAGCATAACCACCACCACCGGTGCAGAGAAATGAGTCTCGAATTAACTTCCAAGAACTAGCCTGTGGAAAAAGTGAACAGACAAAATATTACACCCCCTCCTAACCAAATTTTCTACCCCAAAGGTGACAAGAACACACATCTAGAGGTGTACAAGAAGTCCACGGTGAAAGGGTTGGCCATTCGCTCCTACATAGATAGACCCTTTGAAAGGAGTATTAACCTTTCATCTCCCCAGGTTAGACACCTCGTCTCAAATGCCCAACTCTCCTGAAGCACTACGAAGATGTTTTACGCCAAGCCTACCAGAGAGTGCCGGGCGTTTCTAACCTCGTAGAGAGTTTAGACAGTGTGCCTTCTTCTTCCTCACACCCCGTATCTGTTCTGGTGAACCTTTACAAGGGTGCAGGTAAAATCCACATTGGCACTCAGTCCTACATAAATGAAATGAACCTCTCTTTGCCATCTGGCATAAGCCAGCCCATCTGCCCTTCACACTGTGGGCACACCATCAAAACTCAAGTGCTGCAAACTCTTTAAACATTTTTGGGTCCACTTCTGGAACAAGACTACAAGAGTTTCTACCAGTGAACAAAGGTCAGTGGTCAACAATCTGGTTAACAGCTTCTCTCGTGTCAAATCAAAATGTGTTTCATAGCATTATCGTATTTATGTAGCAGTTCAACAACCACTGCTCATGTGTTACAAGCGTTATAGTATATCATCTTAATGCATAGAAACTAGTGTAGCATGCAACATTTACTTAACATGTGTTCTATCCTGTGTGGAAAAAGTAAAAAAAGTAAAATTGTAGTTTAAGGTTGCATTCTGTCATGTGTATAGAGCGTAAAAGAGTGTGTTTTATCACGTATCCTGTGTGAAAAAAGGGGCAAAAGGGGGGGGAAAAAGTGAAAAAGATGAAAAGCAAAAGATTACTTAGTTTTAGGTTGCATTCTGTTATGGAGATAACATTAAGGTTGTGTGTGTGTGTATGCATGTGTGTGTGTAAAAAGAAAAAAAAGGGGAAATAAACCATCCCAAAAAAACTAGGCGCAAGAAACAAAAAAGAAAAAAGTGATTGTGTAAAATAGTTCAGTTTTTTTTCTTTGCGTCAAGTTCACCAGACAAGAGTTTGGTAGTGTTTTAGCTAAGCATTATTTTAGAGGAGCTTAACCAGTCACTATTGACCACTGATTAACTAGCGTTAACATGTACAAGTCCTTTACTGTGGCTTTTTGGGATGTTTTTGTTTTTTGCATTGACTTCTGTAAACATAAGAACATTACATTACAGGTAAAAGATTGGTGTGTTGGTGTACAAAAATTTGCAGCATACATGCAGGAACTGAAAATTTACCCCAAAGTGGGTGAGATCTGGCATCGAAAAGTAATCTAAATGATGACAAAATGTGTGAAACCGTATGTTCCATCTGTCTACAACGCATCTCTACACTATTCATCTTGGAACTTTCAGCTTTAAACTTGGTTGGGATAAAGTCATTTTTCATTCGAGCTTTCAAGGAAGGATACCTTTCAGGACTTTTAGCTTCAGTGAAAAACAACTTCGCCTACTTTCTGACATTGATTAAACCTGCTATTGCAAACATAGCTAAAATCAGTGGCACATGTTATTCTAATACCTGGAATATAATCTTAAAGTTGATGCATTGGACAAGAGCAAACAGCTCTTTCTGTCGTATATGTACAAACGCTGCTAATGGTAAAAGCACATTCGTATGTCGAGGTTATCTGTAAAATAAAATGAAATACAAGTGAAGTAAAAACTGTGTTGTGTTGTGTTGAGTCTTGTCGTAATGATTAAACCGCATTACTATCATGTCTCCCCTAAAATTCAATAGGTATTAAACAAACCAATCGAAACTTAAGGGAAAAAAAAAAATAGGTTATTACACGTCACTTCCTAACAACAAAATAAAAGGGCTCCACTAAACCCAACTATGAGAAGTTCCAATAATATCCACTAGGTGTCAGGTTACCACCACAAGAGGGTTTTAGCTAAAACAAGTTTCAATAATATCCACCAGGTGTCAAGTCAAAATGACGTTGTCAAGGTCAAGGTTGCCGTGACATCAACACATTTCTTTATGTTTTGTTGTTGTTGTCGTTGTTGTCAATTGCAAAATTTCAAATTTTCCGCCTTTGAAACTCTCAGCCAATCACAGCTCAAGAAACTAGGTAATGACGTCACTTCCGGTCTCTCAACCAACAAGGTTAAGGTCACATCATTGTTACAACATTGCCATGACAACAACACATTTGGTAATGTTTTGCTGTTTTCATGGCAACCGCCTCTTACCCCTTCAATTACAAAATTTCAAATTTCCCGCCTTTTAAACTAAACCATCTCTCAACCAATCAGAGCTTGTAAAACTAGGTCATGACATGACTTCCGGTCTCTCAACCAATCAGAGCTCGAGATTTCAAATTTCCCGCCTTCAAAACTAGGTCACTTCCAGTTCATAAGTAGGTCAATCGGATTACAGTAGCTATAGCTATGCACTGAGTTTACCCCTATATACTACTCTGGGACCAGAGCAAATAGCCTAAAAAGACCCTGGATCAGAGTAAATAGCCTTCAATGACATTGGAATCAGAGTAAATTTTTATAGTCTTTAATGAATCATGATAAATAGCATTTAATGACACTGGAATCAGGGTAAATAGCATTTAATGACACTGGAATCAGGGTAAATAGCCTTTAATGACACTGGAATCAGAGTAATAACACCAGGACCAAGGTAAATAGCCTAAAATGACACTGGGACCAGAGTTGATAGGCTTCAATGACAGTGTGGCTAGAGTAAATATGATAGCCTTACCTATGATGGCACGGTTACCAGAGTGGAAAAGGGCCCTAATGATCCCCAAAATTTGACAGTTCAACACAGATCATTTCGGACCTTTATAACAATACATGTAACAAAGGAATTTTCTTAAAGTTAGCAAGTCCGACTAATATACTGGGATACTTTCAGATTGTAAGAATATCAAATGGGATTGATGGGAAAATTACAGCCCAAGTTAAAAGCAGTACTGTGCCCAGCAAAAGGCCTGTTTCAGTATATTTGAAATTGGTGCAACTTAATTCGTGCCCTCCAAAATGTGCACCTTTAGTTTGATTTAACAAAGTACATCTATTTACAAGAGAAATCTGAGAGAATTTAAGAGAAAACAAAGTGTGTATGAAACTGAGGAACGAAGATTCTGGCACAATTTAGAGAGGATCAATTTTCGCCTAAACCATCGGATATAAACTTGGTACATGGGGGATAATGAACATTTCTTGAAATCGAAACGGGCATTTCTCTTGAGACTCAAAGCAGCTTTCACCGAGAGCTCCAGCAGTGATATCCATTCAGGAATCCTGTGGAGAATGTTATATTCTATCATCGTTGCGTTTGTACGTTGCTCCTCTACCTTCTGGCTTCACATTGACTATGGCTTCATCAGGGTCTGAATTAGTGTTCTGCAGAAGTGGAGGAGTGGAGTGAGTGAGTGAGTAATAGATGTTTAACGCCATTTCGACAGCTAAGGTCATATTCATGGTGAGAACTACATTACACAATTTCACAGAGGAATGTGTCAGTGCCCGCGCATATGTGCACCACACACATCCTGAGGGGATAGGAAAGAGGAGAAATAGACCCTTTTAAGTGGGCTAGGGAAGCCCGTGTGGAGGAGTGGCTCCCTCTGGTTGTGGTTAGGGACGTGTACACCAGGTGTACGCTGGGCACCTGCCGTCTGTATAACTACCACAGGCATAGGGCTCCATCCCTAACCCCTCTCCCCTTACTTCCTCCTGTGTCAAGGTCAGGTCACAG
Organism: Acholoe squamosa; assembly: GCA_949317995.1. NCBI lineage: Eukaryota > Metazoa > Annelida > Polychaeta > Phyllodocida > Polynoidae > Acholoe > Acholoe squamosa. The sequence goes on along the minus strand of OX439036.1, from coordinate 109,204,178 downwards.
ACAGGGAGAGGGAGGATTACTGAAATATAATCTTGTTATATCAAAGAGATTCTTATCCTAATCCCTTAATTAGGGGTGATTAGTGGATGTTTATTCTGCACTCTGTCTGTCTCAGTCTCATTTCACACTCTTACCACATATTCAGATATCAGTGATAACATCTGCTGGGAGAGTGTGCTCACTCATGCACATCCAACAGTTTCCAACAATGTAGTGGGAGAGTAGCGGGAGCGGAATTCAGGGGTAGGTTTCCAGCCTACACCAGGTGGTGTAACTGTGCACTTGATGTTAGTTCTGATACAACTCACCAGGTAGCAGGAGTAGACTAGAACATCTATGCCAGAACCACAGGTTGTTTCACTTAGATCTAAACCTTTTGTACATATTCCTTACTCTCTTGTGTATAAGATGCATATTATGAAATTACCGGTACCCCCCAAAAAATAAACCAAGACCCCCTGTCCCTCTTTACACAGTGAAGCCTCATATATGCGATATCTGATGGTACTGCTACTGTGGTGGAAATTCTGGGAGTTCCGCAGTTTTGACAGATACCACTTAGCACAACTTTTTACTGTCACTCAATCCAGAGTTTATCAATCAGATCAGGACCAGAAAGGAACACTTAACATCCATTCCAGTTTGTGACATTTATCTCTTGGTTACTGTCATTTATTCATTCATATGTACCGTAATCTCCCGTATAAGGCGCAGCCCGGGTATAAGGCGCACCTAGAGTTTTGGAAAATTCTCCAAAAAATGAAAAATTCATAACTTTGGTTCTACTGAATGGATTTTCAAAATTCAAAGACCTATGTGTAACTTGGGCCCCATAGACCCCCCTAGGCCCCCATATATCCTGTTATGGCTAAGGGGGCATGTAACATATCAAAAGAAAAGTCTTGGAGTCCCCCTTGTGGTTGCAATGAGAACTAAACCCCCCCGTATAAGACGCGCCTTATACGCGGGAGATTACGGTACATAATCAATTCAGTGCTGTCCATTCCTATCACTCACCCATATAATAACAAAGGTACAAGTAAAAAGGTTATTCTTTATTTTTGCATTACACTGTCGAAGTAAATGTGGTTTTTATATCAAACAAATGGATATATACACATTATATATGATTACAAGACATGTAAATGTACGTTATATACTATGTGAGAGTGGAAAAGACCTGCTTGGTTGTTATATATCTTCTTATAAGTACCACGTGAACACCCATAAAATGACGGTGAAACTACATTGCTGGTGTATTATTTTTTATGCGTAAACTCGATGTACATATCACGTTCGTACATTATTGTATAAAATCAATACTAGATTACCATTATATAATTATATATACTGCATCTGGAATGAAGGAAATACCAAATCCCTCAAGGTTTGACTTCTACGATATTTACTGTGTTCGAAAAATATGTTGAGATTATGATATGTTATACATGTAAAACATCTATTAAATTTGTAGTGCTTGTTCATATTATTGCAGAAACAATGTATCATTTTAGTGAAACAATGATCTTGATCTCTCAGTCTCTGACTAAACTTGCAATAAATACCTATATATAGTACATCTCTGATGTCATGGCAATGGAGACATTCTTGATCACAAAGCAATGGGACCCTAGCCTTAGGAAGATATGAATTGTTCTAACTCTTTTTGAGGGGATGATAATAGCAATCATACAATTAGACCTACATCTGATTGCAATGCTGAATAATGCCGTTCCTTAGGATACGATGGAACTCACCAAAATCATAAGGTGCCCCTAACAATAAGTATGATCTATAACTGTTTTACTTCATCAATTTTCTTTCACCCACATATTCTAAATCACATCATGTTTATCATTCCTTTTGCTTTACGTTGTAGAGATACTGGCCAGTGCATATATATATATATATATATATATATATATATATATATATATATATATATATATATATATATATATATATATATATATATATATATATACTTATAGTGTATATAGGCTGAAACATCACAATTTGGAAGTTTTGCAAATCACAATTTTTTTATAATCAACACAATGGAATCCAACCCCATGGCACATTTATCTGTGAGGTAATATTAGTTTTCATTAGACTTGCATAAAGTATAATCATGCTCCCGTAGTTTCTTATTGCACGATTCTACAGCTGATTGTTGATTTACAATTCGTCGTCCCGTTTGGCGCCGGTGTTCTCAAAGTAGGCACGGGCCCTCTTCATACCACTGGCAACTGAAAAAAAAGAGGCAATATGTCATCAGCATGAAGAAGCACAGCAGTCAGATCTCACAAGTCTGTATGAAAAGTTTTCCCCCTTGCAGACCATTCGGTCCTGCAGATTTGACGTATCTGCAGGTCTGGATTGATTTTGGCAGGACCAGATAGCTCAAGATTATCATTGTCAGGAAAAATCAACCATCTAATTCTTTAAACCTTAGCAAACAGTAATGCCTTTGGTTTAAGGCTGTAGAACCTTAGTAATGGTCCAATTTGCCTGCCAAGAAATCCAAAATGTAGCCCAGGTCTCAAGGTTACAGCCAGGCATCCAGTCGTGTAGTTTAGCAATTTACTACTACCAAACTACCGATTTGTAATCCCAGGTGCGCCTTTTAGCTTTCTCCCATGGTCAGGGTGTGGCTTATACGCTGGTCCGGTTTATGCATGAGAATTAACAGTAATAGTTACTTACGCATGTCGGCTGACGGGTAGTAGTACTTGTAGCTAGCGCTGCCTTGTTCGTTGTAAATATCCTTCACCACGTCACCCTTAGGATCTATATATAGAAACATACAGAAGGTGAAGAAGTGAATGATAGATGTTTCATGTCATTTTGACAGATAAGGTCATATTCATGGCGAGATTTGCATTACAGTTTCAGAGGAATGTGTCGGTGCCCACGCATATTTGCACCACACACATCCAGAGGGGATAGGATAGAGGAGATAATAGACTGTTTTAAATGGGTTAGGGAAGCCCACGTACAGAAAGCAACACCTTGTAACATTATTATTTCCATAAGTTGAGATGGTTTTTAGATCTAGATGTGTATTCCTTCATAGGAAAGACATTTGTACATGAACGAACCATTAGTTTGATATTCTACAGTTTATTTTCCCCCAATAAGGTGTGTGATAGCCTGGGATAATTGGAAAAAAGTATATTGTGTATGGGTTAGACCTAACCCAAGAACTACATGACCACTTACCAAGAAAGAGAACGCGTGGGATGTAACCGCCATCTGGGGAGAACTGAGATCCTACAGGCTCCTCCTCATCCTAAAAGTATGCAAAGGCGTTTGTGTATTTGTTACTGCAAAAGAGATAAATATGTATTTTTTTTAATTGACTTTTCCTAAAAATATATTTTTAACTGCGTTTTAACTGACACGTGGGAACCATGACGTCATTTATTGACGGCCCCTGTGTATTGATAATAAAGGGTACAACATGTGCTCACCTCCGTGTTTACCATAACAAAGTGTTCACTCTCAGCCTCAATAGCCTTGGATGTCGCCACCTGGGGTTTTAACGCTGCAAATATAGCGGCAACATATGTTAACTGTGGTAATTATTTCAATATTATCAAGTCATGGCCTGGGCACTAGGCAAGTTTCCACTTTGTAGTACCAACTGCTACAGGGCTGACCCGGGTAGCATCTTTGACCAATCAGATAAGTCCCTGTATTCACTGCAGAATTTTTTGGTACATTATGTAATACCTGGTACCCATCATGTTTTTTTTTGTATCAATCAGGGTTTAAACTCTGAAAAGGCTGACATGCTACCAGTGTAATCCATAAAGTGGATTGACTATAGATATGCTATGAGTGAAAGGTATACATGTATTCCAGATCAAATTGTAGCTTTAAATCAAAATTTCAATGAGCACACAGAATGAATTATGAAATATAGGATAACAATGTGCATTGCAGGTAACTCGAAAAGCCGATTTTTCCCCTTTGTTGCCTTCGTTTTCTCATCAGTCACCTCTACAATTATATGTACTTTGTATGTTTGTACAACAGGGAACTATTCATACCACCAGCCTCCCTTTGAAACTCATTTACATATATCTGCACCCGCAATAGCCATTCACACCACCTCAGTGTAAAAAGGCGGGAATGTTGATCCATGGATCAACATCCCATAGGCTCAGCACTGGATCCCAAAAGTGTCTTAAATGGACTGGACACAAACTGTGAATGACTTGTATGCACTCATGACAGGATATTTAAGAAAGTAAAAAAGAAAACAACTTCACTCTTTCCATATCATAAAATAGACATTCTAAGCTCCAATTCCATTTAAAAATTGTTAAGTTTATGGCATCATTTAAAAGTGTATTTGCAAATTTGAAATCCTGCCCCTCCCTTTTTCCCCCACCTTTACTGAGGCACTGAAAACCTTGTTTTTTTTACTCAGCTCTTATAACTCGCTTTTTGACTTAAATACTAAGCTATTAATGTATTGATATTGTAGGACTCGGTGAGGTTTGCTGGAAATAATCGCCCGACCGCGCAGCGGGAGGGCGATTATTTCCAGCTAACCTCACCGAGTCCTACAATATCAATGCATTAATGCGTTTATCGCACTTATTCCTCCATTTTGTATTAATTTCTTACCTTATAACCCCAGAATTAATCAGAGATGTCAGTTCGATATTTGGCGAAACTCTGAAAATTATTTTGGGGCACTTCAAAAGGAGGGTTATACCCTAATCAGAGTGACAAATACCTTCAAAATTAATCACTTAGGGTTGGGTGTATCTTTAAGAAATATCAGAATTATAAAATATTCATTTAAAAAAAAAAATTCTTATTATTTCTGTAGTAAAATATCACCTTTGAACCTCTGAAATCAGAGAAAATCTGAAACTCTGACATCTCTGATTAATCCATGAGAAGACATTTTGTAAGTGCATGTGATCCGCTCGGTTTGCCAAGCCGTCGTGGCCATGTTGTCGTTCTGCCCGACATACCTCCACCTTTACACTCATTTTTCGGGTATAATCCAATAATGTCAAGTCCTGTACTTCTAACACCGCCAAATATACGATCTCTAGTTGGTGTTCGCCTTCATTTTGTCTCCATTTTCTTCGAAATAAATAAGAATCCATTGATTTTCCATACCGATCCAACGCACACGGCCCGGTACACGGCCATTGCTTCTTGTTGACAGAGCGGGTAGGTGCCCGGATGTAAAAACTAGGTCAGCCACGCGTCGAGCAAGGAATGGCCGGACGGGGCGGGTCCCGACTCGTATTGATGTGGAAAATCAATGGATTCTTATTTATTTCGTAGAAAATGGAGGAATTTGGCATGGCATGTTCATCTAGGATATCTAAGGATGGTTCTCTGTTAATAACTCCACCAGGCTCCATTGAAATCTATGCTAACGAGGTCTGCAAACATCAGGTATGTGGGAAAAATTTTTCATATCTTCCATGTGTATTTGGTTCTACCACCGGTCGGCTTGGTATAGTGGACAGCGAGCTCGCCTCCTGCCCCAGCGGCCGGGGATCGATTCCCCGTTGAACCTTAACGGTTTTAACTGGAAAACTATGGCGAGGGTGGCTTCATATCCTTCTCCAATTTATTAACTTGCTCAGGTTCTAACCAAGATCGTCTTAGAAAAAAAAAAGGACTCTGAGAGTGCGGTTATACCCCGATAACGGAACGGGGTTATGACCAAAAAGGCACTGTAGGGGCCAGAATCGTGAGATAAATATATATATATATATATCAACTACAAATATTTGAAATCAAAGAAGGGTCAGCCAGAGAGTTGGTACCATTTGATACCGGTACGAACCAGCAGGGGCGCCATGAAAACGTTCAGGCTTAGGCCATCAAAGATTTAAAGATTTAAAGTGCAGGCCTCGGCTATATAAAGTATTGATGTTATATATATATGTATATATATATATATATATATATATATATATATATATATATATATATATATATATATATATATATATATATATATATTGGATGTGCCTGGGTTGCAGCTGCGGTAGAAGTCATTCATGTGTGTAGTGTGTGTGTGGGGAGGGGGAAAGGTATGTAAGGGGGGGGGATGTAACACATGGCAGACCTGGCCTATGTATCTGTCTACCGTAAAAACCCTGTGTATAAGCCGCAGTATAGACCATTTCAGGCCTCTGGTGCAGCTTATAGGTTTATCACACAGACTCACCAGTCTATGAAATCATCCGAATTTTCTGAGTCTCCAAGAGGAAATACTTATAGAAATTGCTGCCGAAATCGGTATTCCTAAAAAGTTTGGAAAAGTGAGTGAGTAATAGATATTTAACGCCATTTCGACAGCTAAGGTCATATTCATGGCGAGAACTACATTAAACAATTTCACAGAGGAATGTGTCGGTATCCGGGCATATGTGCACCACACACATTCGTGGGGATAGGAAAGAGGAGAAATAGACCCCTTGGGCTAGGGAAGCCCTTTTGGAAAAGGAGCATGGCTGTTATTATGAAGTCAGGGTGTGGCTTATACGACGGGTTTTTGATACTATAAAACAGTACTAAAATAGAATGCGGCTTATACATGGGATTTTACGCCAGGAGTCTTAACTGATAAAAGTGGGAATCCTGTCAAATACCGGTATAGCATCTCCAGGAAATCAGGGTGTGGCTTTTATGCGGGGTTTACTTATATAGTCTAAACGAAGAAATGAGGACCTTTGCTGACCCCTGGTATGGCTTATATCAACGCCATGAACTCAGGGTGCGGCTTATACGTGGATGCAGCTTATACGCTGGGTTTTACGGTTTGTACATCTGTGAGCAGGCAAAGACCCAGCTGGATACAGAGACGGCAACTTGTAAAGCCAGATAAAATGCAATTAATCTGAACTTTTATCTAAAAATCATAATTATTTCTGCTGGAAATAGTAGCAAAAATTACCACAATTCAAACCATTTCCCCCTAAAATCCTGAATCATTTCTACTGGTTCAAATACTCACGCCGAGTCACGGTGACTCAAGAGTGAAGGGCGAGTCCTGGCAACTCAGGGATGACGATTGAAATTGGAAACTTGGCCAAAAACCTATATTTCTTCAAAAACGAAGAAAGAAAACTTAGGGTCGGTCTTGTTTTCGAGGTAGGGTCGGGTTACCTGAAACAAACAATTTCTTTTTTTGCTTTAGTACAGTGAAGTGAAGCTGCATGCTAACCCTTACCTTTACACGCGCCGCACCACGACTTGTGGATAAGTAACATCATCGGTTTGTTCCTATCAAGGGAAATAATGAAGAACTCAGATCTTTACCATGTGGAAATATAATAATGATTAATTCTGAGCTCCAGAGAAATCCCGTCATTTTTCATGGTGTTATTCTCTTGCCAGTCTTGGAAAAAGTCGAAAATTTCTAAATCTCTTAGAACATTTATCATTACCATCGTGTCTTAGCCACGAATGACCACCCCTAGTGCTGGCTAATCATTGCGTTGTTTATTTATTTTATGGATTTTTGCTCACTTGAATGATAGATTTGATCTTCTTGTCACAGTGCGTTTTAATGCTAGCCTGAATAGGTCCATCAAAGTATGCTGATATTCTAATGCTAACCTGGTTAAGCCCATCAAATCTATAAAAGATTCTTTTCATTTTATATCAATTTAGATAAGGTAAGAACTTACTCTTTTTCTGCAATTTTCTTCCCGTCTTCATACGATACCCAGTTGATGTCATCGTTGAAACCTATACCGGTATGGAATAAAATTGAGAAAAATTAAGATTAATCTAGAATGGTTTGGCATAAAATCATGTCAGCATCAGATCAACACTGAGTTATATAGTGTTTTTATATATGACAAAATAGGCAGTGTGACATGGCCTTCTCTTAAAATCGACAAGGGACATAGAACTCTAGTGACAAGGACAGGGGAGAAAAAAAGATAATGACATAGGACATGGTTCTTTCTTAAAATCAACATGTGACATGGAGCTAAGTGACAAGGACAGAGGAAATTACAAATTTAGTGACATGTGACATGGGCTTTTCTTAAAATCGACAAGTGACATGGGGACCCCCCCCCCCCCATCTATACCCCCAAAATACAATTTATTGCAGCAGGCTTGCTTGATGATTTGCAGTAGGGGTTTTAATACCAATCAAATCTAAAAGTTTTCTGTTACCCGGACCGGTACTAACAGTGTTAGCGTTATGGTTTTTATAGTACCGTAAACTCCCGCGTATAAGACGCGTCCTATACGCCAAACAAAATGCTGGGGAGTCTTATAGGATTTTTTCAAGTTGGGGGGGCGTCTTATACGAGGGGTAATTTTACTATAGAAATGTATTGAATTTACAAATATCAGCATTAAAATGTGCGTCTTATACGCGAAAATGCATGTGCTGAGTTTGGGGTGCGTCTTATACGTGCAGCGCGTCTTCTACGCGGGAGTTTACGGTAGTAGTAATCCACAAGCATAAGGTATTCCTCTTCAAAACTTTCCCTAGCATTTGGGTACAGAACAAAACAATACATGTTTCACATCTTATGTCATATTTATGATATTACAGTGCGAACAGATAGAATGTGGACTATAGTCTATACTCTATAATCTAGAAATTAGAATACCACTACGCCTACGGTCACCGGTACTGGTACCTGTAACTCTAATAAAAACTGGTACATCACTTGTATAGAAATTGTGTTAGGCCAATGGAACCCATATTACAGTTTACCGTCCACAGCCCGCAAATTTCAAAATTTCATTATTCATTATCTAAAAAAATATTGCAGAATTTCTCAAAAATGCATTTGGACATGGTAGGAATAAGCAAAGGGGGCCATATTTGGTATCAAATTAAAGCTTACAAGTCACATTGCAAGTAGGGTTCTCCACACATAGGAAGTACACGGGCGGGACTTCTGTGTGCTAAAGGGGGCCATATTTGGTATCAAATTAAAGCTTACAAGTCACAGTGCAAGTAGGGTTCTCCACACATAGGAAGTACACGGGCGGGACTTCTGTGTGCTTTCCACTGCCGCATGTGTGCTGGTCCTGGAAATTGCCGCCTGTGTGCTTTTGTGCTCACTGTGAGCTTTTGATGCTTTTTTTGAATTTTGTAAATTGGTCTATTAGAACAGAAGTTAGGCCCAAAAGAAGTTTTCTTCCCTCAAAACTTCAACCAATCATCATTTTTGGGGACTATTATCATCTAAATTGTCTTTGTGGTTTGCCATCGCGCATTAGTGTTCGAAAAGTACCTGTGTGCTTTTTCATCCTGTGGAGAACCCTGGCAAGGAATGTCAATAACATGGTGACATAGACAAACTCCAGATATCTAGTTACTGGTACCTACATATTCATAATGATAATCAATAATGAAAAAAAGCCTTATCAATTTTGAAAATGGCTTGGACGCTAAACTGTAAGTGTAACCTGACTTCCCATGGCCTTATCAAGCCAAGGCGTGGGCGTATGTCACATCGCTTGACACACATCTTTATGATAAAGGAGCTAATGGACACATAGTGACATACCTGTACAGGTAAGTATCTGTTAGTGTTACCGACGGACGGCACAGCGGGCAGCACGGTCACCCCGTGCCGCGGTCCGTGGGAGGACCCCCCGTCACCGGCCTCCGTGCGGCCGGTCTCCCTCATCGACGGCACCACCGCCACAAACTACCCCGATATACAGACCTCCAACTAATGTAAAAAGAGAAAAAAATATAACTCACCGTGGGATAACCGGTTTCCTGATAAAGAATCCCCGGCGTACACGGCCAGCGTGCACAGACTCAAGGCAAAAATAACATTTAAACAGCTCATTTTCACGTCTGTTTTCCAAAATGCGTCACGTATACACTCGCTGGTTGTGAAGTTTCGGTTGTGAAAGAGAAGACCGGGAACAAGCTACAGTGGACGCTGTCCAATCAGATGATGCCCCATGGTGTTCTTTTTCGCGCGCTTGACCTGCTAGGGGGCAGGGTCAAGAAGCTTCAATAGATAGGAGATGAAACTCAGAGCTTTACCTATGGACACAGTGTAACAGCCCCCCCCCTCTACCCCCCCTTCAAAGTAGGCTCCCTTTTGTGTTCAGTATTGAGTCCTATGTAGGATAAGGGGGTTTATAGAGATGTCAGGAATCTTTATCAGAGTGATATCAAATGGAAACAAGGGGCCACCTATACCAGAAAATCCTGCTGAATCCAGAATTTGTGATCTTGATTCTCAAAATTTGACCTAAAGTACCTAAAAAGGAGGTTTGATGATGAGAATATTTTAAAAATGTACAAAAGTTATATTGAAAATGATTGGAACTATTTATAGATGCAACACGCTAATCAAAGTCAATACCTGAATCTACATATCCTAATGTGTGCCTATCTCAACCTGACAAGTACTCTACCTGTGTATGGCTCTGCCTCTCCCACATACTGCCTATCCCTTCGTCTACCTATCACTCATACTACCTATCCCTTGAAACATCTAGAGTTTAATTAGGTTTTCTCTCAAATGGCTTAAAGGATTAAAGTTTACCCTTCACCTTTGTACCTAATTTTCTCTGTACATTCTAACCATTAGTCTACCTATCCTCAATCTGCCTATCATTCACTTTACCTATCCCTCATGGTGACTACCCCCCAACTCTTCACATCCCTCATGTTTGACTGGCACATCTGTGATATTACCTAGCACCAATGTATCTTTTGAATATGCTCACCTTACAAGGTACCCTCTGTACCTATCTCTTAAACTGTTTATTACCTATCCTCCTTGCTACCCATCATCTTCAATATCTATCCCTCAAGCTCACTTTATAGCTTTCCTACCTATCACAGCTTGATCAGCTGGGATAGCTCACAATCAACCTTCATTTTGATCTCTTAGTCAACCTATCCACTAAGGAACAAATTTAACAGTCTACCTCACACATACATCTACCTATCACTCATGCTATATATCATTAAGGTTACCTATCCTTCAGGCTGCCTATCCTTCATGGTATATAGCCCTCAGTTTTTTAACTTGTCAAGTGGGATAGCATGAACGATATGCAGCATGAAGGATAGGAAGAGGGGAATAAACAACATACATGTAGGATAGGAAGTTAGCTAGTCTAATGATAGCCATGGTGAGGCATTTTAGAAAAGCATGATAATTCAATGGCCTGAGGGATATGTAAGGTAAACATGAGTGATATGCAGACTTGAGGATAGGTACAATGAGCGATAGGTATATTTCACAAGGCATAGACTATAAGAGCTACTATAAAGGTAGAAAGAATGGCATACAAGGTGAGAGATACATAGATAGCTGGTTAGGTAAGCAGAGGGCTATATACCATAAAGGATAGGCAGCCTGAAGGATAGGTAACCTCAAGGATATATAGCATGAGTGATCAGTAGATGTATGCTTGAGGTAGGCTGTTGGATTTGTTCTTTAGGGGATAGGTTGACTAAGAGATCATAACAAAGGTTGGATGTGAGCTATCCCAGCTGATCAAGCTGTGATAGGCAGGAAAGCTATAAATTGAGCTTGAGGGATAGGTATTGAAGAGGATGCGTAGCAAGGAGGATAGGTAATAAACAGTTTAAGAGATAGGTACAGAGGGTACCTTGTAAGGTGAGCATATTCAAAAGATACATTGGTGCTAGGTAATATCACAGATGTGCCAGTCAAATATGAGGGATGTGCAGATTTGGGGGATAGTCACCATGAGGGATAGGTAAAGTGAATGATAGGCAGATTGAGGATAGGTAGACTAATGGTAAGAATGTACAGAGAAAATTAGGTACAAAGGTAAGGGGTAAACTTTAATCCTTTAAGCCATGTGAGGGAAAACCTAATTAAACTCTAGATGTTTCAGGGGATAGGTAGTATGAGTGATAGGCAGACTAAGGGATAGGCAGTATGTGGGAGAGGTAGAGCCATATGCAAGCAGAGTACTTGTCAGGTTCGGATAGGCAAACATTGGGATATGTAGATTGAGGTACTGACTTTGATTAGCATGTTGCATCTATAAAAAGTTCCAATCATTTTCTATATAACTTTTTTACATTTTTAAAATATTCTCATCATCAAACCTCATTTTTAGGTACCTTTGGCCATATTTTGAGAATCAAAACCACAAATTCTGGATTCAGCAGGATTTTCTGGTATAGGTGGCCCCTTGTTTCCATTTGATATCACTCTGATAAAGATTCCTGACATCTCCATAAACCCCCTTATCTTACATAGGACTCAGTACTGAACACAAAAGGTAGCCTACTTTTAAGGGGGGGGGGTAGAGGGGGGGTGGCTTGCACTATAGGACTCTATAGAGTAACATATCCTAGGGAACCTATACTATTCTTGGCAGGGTAGGGTAGAGTGCGCTGGACCGAAACCGATACCTGGTAGTATATAACCCCCGGGACATAACCATAGCCGCTGTAACTACAGAGTGCCAGGTGGGAATATTGTTCATACTGGCCGATCTATTAATACACTGATCTGATATGTTCTTACCGTAATACCTCGCGTATAAGGCCCGCCTAATACACGAGGATAAGCCCCTGGTGCGCCTTATAGGATGAGGGAAAGCTGAGAGTAAAATTATCCCAATGCACCACATAAATTCAAAAGTGGTTCTAGGCCTCCTGGGGACATTTTAGCTACCCATAGCTTTTTGAATTTTGAAAATCCATTGATGAGAACAAGTTATTTCATTTTAAAATTTTCTAGCAGATCCAAAAGGTCTAAGTGCGCCTTATACGCGGGGTGCGCCCTATATGTAGTTATGACAGTAAAACCACATGGCCCACTGGTACAGGTAACTACGGGAATCAAACTGTAATATTAAAAATCATTTAAGGCCATGGGAAGTCAGGTTACAGTTTACCATCCGAGCCATTTTGAAAATTGATGAGGCTTTTTTTCATCATTCATTATATATCTACCAGTGCCTGGAATATTCCAAGTTGTAGATGTCATCATGTTATTTCCATTCCTTGCACTGTAAGCTTCAATTTGATACAAAAAATGCCACCCTTAGATAATTCCTATCATGTGTAAATGAATTTTTGAGAATTTCTATAATCTTTTTTTACATAACGCCATGGGAAGTCAGGTTACAGTTGACCGTCCACTGCCTGCATGTATTTAAAGGACCGCATGAGAAAATTTCATTATTCATTATCCACCCAATAGTTTTATTTTTTTATGAATTTTTCCGGCATAAAAATAAGGGGATTTTTATGCATTTATTTTGGCAACTACAACTAGCAAAAAACCTATGTTCTAACCATAAGATTTTGCTCTTATTCTCGGTTTTTACTTCTCTATCAACTCCCTACTGCCACACAAACTTGCCACCCCCCTCTCATAACATAACTAGTGCAGATGGTACTATATATACATATAGTATAGAAAACTAAGATGGGGGATTACACAATATTTCTACTGATTTGAGTAATGCTTAATTTCATACTATGCTTCTCTGCCGTATGGCTCAAAATAACTAGATGTCTATTGTCTGTGAATGAAAGCAAAAGTATATTGTGGCATAGACCGAGGGGTAGGTAGTGGAACCGAAACCGTCCCTGCATGGGGCAGAAAAGCCGGGGACAGCGGTCGGCACAGCTGGGTCGGCATGAAGTTCAGCATGGCAGCATTGCAAACATACAAATAGTGCAGTGTTGCCAAAATGACGCTGGCACACCGGATTAGAATCTTAATGGCAAGCGTAGGGCCTTGGGACGCAGGCGAGAATGGCATGATCTCAGCTTTCTAATGGCAAAGATAGGGCCATCTTTGTTAATTGAATTAGCGAAGTTGTGTGATTATTTCTCCATATACGTCGAGAACTAAAACGCTACATATATTCTATAGATTCCTTCACTGATAGGTATGCGCACTGTTGTTATTACACTAGAATATTGCAGGAATAGTCCATGGCAACTCTCAATCATAGACCCCGTTAATTACTTGGACTCCTCGCATACAGGGCACACCCAAAACTGGACGAGTCCTACAAGGCTGGTTGAAGGCCTACTGACCCTATATACAAGCTGCAGCCTTTAGACCACTGCAAAATAACTTGTCAATCACCGCACAACGGTCACCACAACTTTTCCCAGCTTCCATATCATACACTGGGGGTTCATCCTCGTGTACGATCTGTACATGTAATACAAGCAGGGTTTTACATTAGTACACTGTACTGTTCTATAGACTTCTAATCTATTACTGTCGCCAACACATTTCAAATAAGCAAGACACGAAAGGACTGAAAACATCTTTTTTTTTTATTTCCAAGATTCTAACATCTATGACTGACTCAATCAATACACAATTATGTACAAGAAATGGGCATAATCATAGTACAAGTAGAGAGTGATTTGATGTCTTCGTCATCTCACTTGTCAAGTACGCCTTATATGCCGCCTTCAATAAATAACCATTATTAATCAACCCATTGAGGGCCGCTAATGTATTAATGCATCATACCCATTGGTCAGCATCAATGCAGCCCTGGTGAATAATAGTCAGGGTTACATTCACAAAACCGTCTGAGGTAAATACACCCCGGAGGGTCGGCATGATGTGCCAATGACGTGCTGACGAGCAGTCTCACAAGCACTTCGTTGGTGCATCATGACGACCAATGGTCATGATGCACTCCTGCATTAGCGGCCCGTGAAGGGTAAACTATAAATTGGAGCATGATAGTGATAGGTATAATTAACAGATATAAAAAGTTACAAAAATACAAATAACATTGCATGTGATTGCTGCATTTAGTTTTACAGAGTGCTTCAAAGTGTGGAAAATGAAATATTTCAAGCAAATCATTGTCTTAAAATGAAGCGATGTGTACTTCAGTGCTATCTGACGCAACCTGCTCACTCGAAGTATAGAGAGAAACAAAAGACCCAAGGTTAATCAGATTAGATTTTTCACATGGTGACAACACATTATCCTATCAAAATAGTACTGAGATATTTTCAGGGTTCCCACTATTTACGGGTCATGGTTTTAACTGACTTTTACCTGACATTTATCGACTTTTACCCGACCAAATAATGAATAATTCATAGGGTTTACATAAATTTTTTTTAGCTCTGAAGCGAGGATGTTAAAGAAATTTTGCAAATTTGCGTGAAATCTTGACAATCAACCCCTTAAAATAGTCAAAATACCATTTTTAACTGACTTTTCCCTAAAATATCTTCTTAACTGACCTTTAAAGAAAAATGGGTTTAACTGACTTTTAACTGACCAGTGGGAACCCTGATGTTACTCTTGGGCTGACAAAACCAGGAAAAAATATTTGGTCACCTATGTATACACAGAAATTTGAAAATAATTCAATAGAGACATCTATCATAAACCAGGAATTCCTGGTACACCAGGAAAAGTGACACATTTAAATCATTAATTAACCCTTTAAGGGCCAAAGGAGTGCATCGTGCCCATTGGTCGTTATGATGTACCAATGAAGTGCTGGCAAGACTGCCCCCAAGTACTTCATTGTAGCATCATACCAACCCTTCAGGAGAGTATCAACCCCAGAGGGTTGTCATGATGCATGAATGCAGGCCTGGCGAGTCACTCGCCTGGGCTACATTCATGCATCAAGACGACCAATGGGCATGATGCATTAATGCACTAGCGGCCCTTAAAGGGTTAAACAGTGTCCCTATACAAATGGCTCCTGTTTATCCTGATTCATTAAGTGGCAGTACAAAGCTGAATAGACACATATATACAATATGTATATTAACCCTCATCTAAGGGCCACATCAATACTCCATGCTCACTGGTCCCCCTCATGCACAAGTTGCCACACTGGCGAGTTACTCACCAGGTCTAAAGCACTGCATCACGGCTATCAGTTGCGCCTTATCAATTTGTTTTTCGTGTGTTGTTGGCACAGTGCACAGAGGTTTTTTCGAGCCCTGACCGACCGTGCGCTCGGCCCATAAGGGAATAAATAGTAGTTAAAGTGATGATGATTGTGGTGGTTGTTCATGCCTCCTGGACCTCCACCTGCTGACCGTCCTCCATCTGCTGTATAAACACCTGCTGTCCTCCCACATTCTGGATCTGGAACATCGGCTGCTGCTGAAATACACAGGGAATACATACACTCAATGTCAGTAAAGGTAGAGTGGCCGGTAGAGTGAGAATACCGTAATCTCCCGCGTATAAGGCGCGTCTTATACGCCAAACAAAATGCTGCTGAGTCTTATACGTGGGAGGGACATTGCCTTGAGTTTGGGGTGCGCCTTATGGGGGGGGGGTTATTTTTACTATAGAACAGTACTAAATTAACAAAAATCTGCCCTTAGAGGTGCGCCTTATACGTGGAACAGGCCTCCCCGAGTTGGGGGTGCGCCTTATACGCGGGCAGCTCCTTATACGCGGGAGATTACCGTAGTTACTGTAAACTACTATGTGCAGGCTGCAAATTAGAGGCTTTTGGCGGCTTATAGAATATACATGCAGGTACTTCACCATATAGAACACAAATCCTTTTTTCATTCAAAACCCCAGTTGCAGTACGTTTATCTGTTTACGGTACAAACCCTCGCATATGAGTTGCACCCTGAGTTGAGCACTTTGGGGCTTCTTTTAAGCACTGTAACACTGATACAAAGACGAGAAGGACGCTAGGACGGCCCATTTGATAAATCAAATATGGGAGATCTTGATATTTCTATATACATTTCATATTGAAAAGCTTTGAAACCTTTCTATTTGCAAATGAAAACCAGAGACAGTTTGGTGATGGCAAGGAGCAAGAGCTGTGGTGTCCTCTGGTGTCATAGTCCAAAAGTACAAGAAGGGTTACACATGGATGTGCATAGCGCTATGACGTAACTATGGCAATGTGCTGCACCATACCCGCCACAAGGGAGTTCTCTGATTCAGCCAAGGAGGGGAGGGGAGCGAGGGGGGGGGGGGTACAGAGGATTGTCAGCCAGGGGTCTGTCGGGAAATTACTTGTACTGTATTATATGTAGGCCTAATGGACATATATCAAAGTATGACAAACACAATGATGTAATTTGTTTTCACATTTGGATAATTCATTTAAGTTCTTTTCATGAACAGAGATCTGAAGTGCCATATCAAACACTATAAAGTATGTCTAAATTGCTTGAAATGTTGGCTGCCCACCAGTGCAGCATAAGTTTGAAACCAAGGTTGCTAAGCTAGGACAGTCGTGGTGGTCTACCAATGCTGGGGCTTAGGCCAGACTGCTTCTGTGTTATCCGGCTGCGAGGGGTGAGAAAGAGCGGGAAGACAGAGTGAGTGAGTAATAGTTCTTTAACGCTATTTTGACAGCTAAGGTCATATTCATGGCAAGAACTACATTACACAATTTCACAGAGGAAAGTGTCAGTGCCCGCGCATATGTGCACCAGTCACATCCAGAGGGGATAGGAAAGAGGAGATATAGACCCTTTTAAGTGGGCTAGGGAAGCCCGCAGGAAGACAGAGCGTGATGCACATCTAAGGAGAAGGTACAAGAAGCAAGTGTTGTGGTGCCCCCTGGTGTCAGCCGATCACAACAGCGAAATTGAAGGTGTGAGACATCATGATCGACTGCTTAGCCAATCACAACACACCGATCCAGTTACAGAGGAACACCCCAAAACAACATTGAGTGCCAGCACACATAGAATTCAATAGATCTCCCATAAAAACGAAAACTAACCAATTTCTGACAGCTCAGAGTCAAGTCGATAGAAAGACTATTTGTATGGTGATGCTTTGAGTTTTGGTCATACCTGTGACTGTGAGAGTTGTGTAAGTTGGTCGGCGCCCTGTGAGGTCTGGATGATGATGGGTTGACCCGGTTGTTTGCCCTGCACCTGTAGCTGTATGGCTTGTAACTGGTCTGGTGTCAACTGGATCTACAACAACAATACAGACCATCATTATAGCAACAAATCTTGTGTATGTGAGTGCACGGCCATGACACGAACTTCTCGTGCTACCGGCTTATATGAGGGTATTTTTGGGAGAAGCTATTTTTTCATAGCTTCTCCCAAACTTGCCAAAGTCGGGGTGCGTGCAAATCCCAAAGAGTAACCGTACGGAAACCCAGGGTGAAAGGGTCTTAAATCCTTCTTCATCTAACAATCTGTAGGCTATTTTCAAAGTCAGTCAAGAAGAAAGAATGACTTATTTTCACCTCCTCCTATATTACATACCGGTATATTTTGAATGTCTCCAGAAGGCCCCACTATCTGATGTAGAACCTGTGTTGTTGGCTGTTGTTGTTGCTGCTGTTGTTGTTGTGGCTGTTGTTGTTGGACTTGTGGTTGTTGGACTTGTTGAACTTGCTGTTGTTGTTGCTGCTGTTGTTGTTGCTGCTGGGGTAATTGGACTTGGATTATTTGAGGCTGTCCTGACTGGTCCTAAGAAGAGGGAAAAGAAACAAATATTTCAAATTTGATTTCTTTTTTCACAGCGTGAATAACCAAAGACCGATTAAATGCAAAGACATGCAAGTTTTATTCACCCAACTCCCTCTGTTACATATCACAAGCCACGTCTGTAAACCTTTAAAGGCTGCTGATGCAGTCTCTGGAGCTGTCTCACCATCACTTCATTGGTGCATCATGAGTACCAATGGGCGTGATGCACTCCTGCATCAGCAGACCTTAAAGGGTTAAACATCAATAGGTCTTTGGCATCCTAAAATCTACAAATCGATCACTAGATCAAACTTAAATCTAAATCTTGTTCCAAAAATAGTCCTCTGGATCGTCCAGAGTTTCCGATGTCATTGCGGTTGTAAGAAGCATGCTGAGACGGGCTGCTACTACCCCCATGGTTGTGGGTTGGATATCTACATAGGTCTGATACTTACTTGAATCTGTAATTGTAACTGTTGTCCCACCTGTTGTAGAATTTGTCCGGCTGAGAAACATAAAGCAAACTATGTGTAAGAATGGCAAATCATGATGGTGATTTAAATACCGCTGTGATTTGGATAATATTCTGGTTCACCTTAGCAGAGAATAAAATTCCTCACTGAGGTACGTTTCACCTTGTTCAGGTTCTCAAATTAGCGTACCGGTAGGTATAATTTCAGTGCAGGGTACAGGAGGTTAAACAGACTCTAAAATCTATACATATCTATAATTCAAATTAGGATAGGCCCCACTTAGGTGCTCGCGTGGTGAATCATACTGTAATCTCCTGTGTATAAGGCGCGTCTTATACGGGGGGTTTAAGTTCTCATAGGATCCACAAGGGGGACACCAAGACATTTCTTTTGATATCTTACATGCCCCCTTGGTCATAAAAGGACATAAGGGGGCCCAGGGGGGTCCATGGGGCCCAAGCTACACATAGGTTTTTGCATTTTGAAAATTCATTCAGTAGAACCAAAGTTAGGTATTTTTCAACTTTGAAAACTCTAGGTGCGCCTTATACGCAGCCTGCGCCTTATACGCGGGAGATTACGGTAGGTTTGAATACATTAGCGCCTTGTGCTGGATGGGGCTGATGAGGTAATCATGATGCATTCCGAGTTGGCCTTTTCCTACTAGAGGTATAATATCTATTTCTAGGTCACCGTCAAATTGTATCAGCATGCATTACCCAAAGTGCTGCTTACAGCTTATTCTATAGTTGGCGGTGTGGCTAATAAATATATACAGGTGTGGCTTATCTTTATTAATGGTATATGCGAGTCAATGCTATTGAAATCGAGTCTAAACTATGCACACCATAGCTTTAAAAAGAATCTGTATGTCACACATCTTAGCAAAAAATTCAATGTTTCACCATCTATCAAGCAGGACAATAAAATTGTTCCTTCCATATTCTGCTGATTTCTTAATGGAAAACTGGTTCCAATTGGACTAAGAAAATATACAGAGATGAGTCACCTTGTATTGGTATACCCTGTGTTTGCGCGGTAGTGGCGGCGGCTGGTGTGGCTGTGGCGGCTGCAGCAGCAGGTTGTGCTACCACTGCGGCAGGCTGAGCTGCAGCAGCGGCGGGGGTCGTGGTAGTGGTCGTCGTACCCTGCTGTTGTAGTGCTGCCTGCGCCTGCTGGGCTAACTGGAAGTAGTACTGCACCTGGTCCGGCATCATCGACGCACGCTGACCTACTTCATCCTGCGGGATTGATTATCGATTAGTATTAATGTCTGAGTGCACATAAAGAACCTTACAAGACTTCCTCATGTTTAATTGGAAGTTCAGTCCTGGACAGTATTCAGGTCTGCTTGCCAATACAGCAGTGATTGCATCTGTGGATGAGTGATCATTTGGTGTGGGGGAAAACCTGTACTACGCGGGGAAAAAAGTCTTCTCTTTTCAAAGGATGGCAAGTATTCTTTTATTTTCCGGGTCACATTGACAGGGTGAGACTGGGGGAGGAAAGAGTTGAAAGAGTTCCTTATACATGTATGGCAATGATTCAATCATATATTGCACATTGAGGTATCATATACCGTAATCTCTTGCGTATAAGAAGCGTCTTCTACGCCAAACAAAAGGCTGGTGCATCTTATAGCATTCTCTCAAGTTGGGGTTGCATCTTATACGAGGGGTTATTTTACTATAGAAAAGTACTAATCTTAAAGAATTCAGCCTTCAGAGGTGCGTCTTATACACGAAACAGCCATTGGCTAGTTAGGGGTGCATCTTCTATGCATACTGCGTCTTCTACACGAGGGATTATGGTACATGTACTACAAATGATGCATCAAGGAGATATGCTAACATGTCTACATACCGCTCTCTTCGCTGGTTTCAGCTCATCACGTGGTACAATGTCGATCAGGAAATCAAATTGATCAAACTTGCTGATTGCCATCGCGATATCATTTCTCTGAATATATGTGGGGGAAAAAATACCATAATTTTTTTTTTATTTGGGCATTAAAATAAATACGGGTAATTCACTCAAGATTTGTTAAAATCCTTAACTGAATCAAGGGTGAACATATAAAAAGGAATTTATACTGACCAAAGATATCATAACAGGTTGATACAGAGTATCAGTACCAATTTCAATTTTAAATTCATGTGAAAATATAGATAAGTTCAGCACAGACATGCAGTACCGTAATCTCCCGCGTATAAGACGCGTCCTCTACAACAAACAAAATGCTGGGCAGTCTTATAGGATGTACTGAAATTGGGGGTGCGTCTTATACCAGGGGTAATTTTACTATAGAAATGTACTGAATTTACAAAATTCACCCCTAAGAGGTGCGTCTTATACGCGAAAATGCATGTGCTGAGTTTGGGGTGCATCTTATACGCGCAGCGCGTCTTCTACGTGGGTGATTACGGTAGTTACCTGAAGGGTTCGTCGTTTGTTGTCCTCCGTGTGGATCCAGGCCCGTAACGACAGCTCACTTATGAAAATTTCTGCTGCCTTCGCAAATAGTACTGGGGCTTCTGCACTTATCATCTGTAAGCAAAGTTAGAATCTCAGTCAACATCATTATTTCCGAAGAAAACAACAGGATTCCAAGTTCATGGATAGATTTAGAATCTGGTGCCTAGGATAACTTGAACATACCAGTAGTTAAATGGCTGCATTTCTTTTCTATTTAATACCGGGTAATCCATGTAAATCCAAGCACACTGACTGATCATAATAACGATTTCATGGCTTATTCTCTACACTGTTCCTGTGCCAAAATTTAGCATATCAAATGTAGAATACCTTGACATCATCATCAAGTTTCATTATCTTCTTAATACGAGCCAACGGAAGTTCCTGCGTCTTGAAATCATTCTGAAAATCAATAAGCCAGATTAATTTGCTATTAATACCTATGTAAAACGATTTAAATATACCATAAGCTAATCTTCTAGAGGGCTAGAGGCTTAAGTTGCGAGAGTTTGAATGATTTATATTACAGCGCCTCGACGTAAATGTTAAAGTGACCCTTGAAATTATTTCAATTTGAAGCTGATTAAGGTTGGCCGCTGCTCTTTAGTGAAAGTAAATAGAATTTCTTCATTTTTGGTGTTTAAAGTACCTTAAATCATATAGAATCGATATATGAAAAGAAAAATGGAGTGTCCCATGCTACTTTTTGAAATATGGAATTTTGAAAAATAAAAGTTTAATTTTTTCCCTCTAAAATGAGGAAAAAATGTTTTGATTTTTCTTCATAGCAACCATCAATCACAGAAACATGAATCCTCGCATGTAGAAAGCCTATTTATCAAAGATAATAATATATTTTTTTTTGTCATATGGCATGGCATTCTGGGTAAAAGTGCAATGTCTTAGGAAAGAGTAGGGACAATTGGTGGACAATTTGGCTTAATTTGGTAACATTTTTGCCTAAAAACAGTATTCAAAGTACATAGAAATTTTTAGAACTTTCTCCGAAAATACCTTACATAAATACCTTTCTTATGAAAATAATTTTGACATAGGGTCTCATGCATAATTTTAGGTCCCTTGAGATAAAAAAAGTATTCTAAAAATGAACAAAATCTCATATTTGGAGTATTGCATTATGGGTAAAATGGCAACAATTATATTATAAAATGATTCCTAGGTATACCCTTGGATATTCTAAGCATCATCATCACTTCCACATTGTTGTTTAGAACATTTGAGTGTTATAAATATAAGCCATAGAAGAAAGTTCGAAAAATCTAAATTGACTGTAGCTGCAAATATGCATAAATTTCAAATTGTCATAAAATGCTCAATTTTGATCAAAATGACCTGCATTCAAGATATATGTAGGTCCATGCCCCAAAAGAAAATGGTGTTATTCTGATAAAGATGATCTACATGCGCAGACATCTGTGCAGTAGGTTATTTTCAACAAGTAGGGACCAACCTTAAAGATGTTCAAGTTATGTTTCAGATAAACATAAACTTATCATATACAAGCTGCGGTACTACTTATGCCATTTTTTAAAATCATACATATAAACAATTATTTAATTGTTAATTGCAATATTCAATTATTTCAATTTTTTAAATATTTAATTGTTAATTGCATGTCTCCGCACGCAGGGCAGCCGCCAATGTAAACGGAAAATCATAGCAATAAAGCTGTTATGAGTATCATAAGAAAAAAAATGTGAAAGGTGGGGGTGCACTTGGAATGTTAAGTCAGCAATGTGCATGAGGAATTAGGAGACATTATGGCATCCAGTGATTAAATATGGTGAAGAAATACCTGGGTTAAATCTTTTATTTCATCCATCGTCTTGGCCCAGAAGTCTCTGAGCATGCTGGCAGTCTCGGGCGATCCTGTGGCAGTCGCCGTGAAAGACGTATCTTTACTTGCCATTGTCTGTTGTCAAAATGAACATAATAATGTCAATAGTACAGCACCTGAGAGAATACATGGATGGTGACCACTCATAAAGCCCTATTTGAAACTATATAGGATATTATTAAAGTCGTTGTATCTCTCTCCAAGCAGATACTCGCATAACTCCGCTGCTGTGGAGAGTGAACACTTTGGTGATGTCACCTAATGGCTCGTTTCCAAACCAAACTGGATTAATGTTGGCCCCACCACACATCCAGATGGTCTGCTGGTTAAAATTAGTCTTACCAGTTTTGTCATATTTGTGATATGATGTGTTATTCTATGATATTTTATTCTTACACTTGGTATCAAATGTCCTACTTGTAACTGTTTTATTAACCTACAATAAAGGGCCTGTTTATTTCACTATTTCGCAAAACACAGTTTTCACTCATTCATATTAACTGTGCATGTTGATATTTATTACTGACATATTATCCACAGCACTCAGCGAGCTTATAACATCTAATTCCCCTTTTGTCATTGGGAGAACTTAGTCTTAGACAGAGGTCCCGGGACAGAGGTCTATGGCAGCTTAATTTCTACCGGTTATTTACTTTATATCAGGGGACCCAATATGGTGAAGACTGTTGATAGTTGTGCTATCTTTTACTTTTTATCTTTGAGAGTTTCAGTTTGACTAGATCTATATCAAACCTGGGTTTGGGGAAGTTGGTGAGGAAACAGTATTTTGCAATTGTAAGGACCTTAAAGACTCAGTTTTCATTCTGAGAGCTGTCATTTGTCAAATGGGGCGTGTCCACTCTTACTAGAATCAAGGGAAGTCAGGTTACAGTTTACCGTCCACCGCCCTCATGTATTTAAAGGGGCTGTATGAGAAATTTCATTATTCATTATTTCAAAAAGTTATGAAAAATCATTAAAAATGTCTTTAGACATGACAGCAAAGACTGAAAGGGATATTTGGTATCAAATTAAAGGTCAGACTGAAAGGAATACAATTAACATGGGATGAAAGTCACAGATCATGAAAATCCCTGAAATGGTCCAATGTTTGCCCCAAAAACCTGGGTTTCAATGTGAATGCATAGGGCCCTGAAACTTCAAAATCCCTGAAATAAGGGATTTCCCTGAAGACTTTCATCCCTATAAGACGCTGATGTGATGGTAGATAATGAATAAATTAATGAATAATAAAAAAAAATTGCCTCATCTTTTTTCAAAATGGCTCGGACGGTAAACTGTTGGCTGGTGCCCGACCCCATCTCCCTCACTCAGGGTTGCCAACTCTCACGTAATTGGCGTGACACTCACGCATTTCGACCCTTTCTCACTGTACAGTATGCATACTAAGTTTCAGAATCTTCCCCTAGGGGTGACTTAGACCTATCTGCTGTCCATGGTTGATAAATAACATTATCAAAGCTCCTGTCACTGCATATGCCTAGCTGATGCTGATGGTAGCTATTGCTGATATCCTAAGGAAATTTTGGATCTGCCCCGGCAGAATGCAAAACTTTACATTAATATACCCATTTTTCTCTATTTACAGAATAGACAACGATCTTCTTCACATCAAGACTGTCTGTTGTCCTATAATGCACGAATGCTGATCAATTAAGGTATGTCTAGACCAATTAATGGCCCTTGATTTGTTTACACCTATGGTGACCTTGCTCATGTGTGCACTACCCTCCTATAATGCACTCAAGGTCACTTCTATCGTGCAGCAGAGCACTGCCAGCAGTTTTATAAACATCTACAAATGACTCACCTCTATTAATCTACAAATGACACCTCTCAGAATCTACCAGATTGCAATAGTCTGCCATCAAAATTTCAATTTTTTCCTGGGGGAGGCCCCAGACCCCCCCCCTTGCCTATCTTAAACCCATTGGCTCCCTCCCCTTTCTAAAAAGCTGGAAACTGCACAATTTTACACCTTCAGGCCAATATATTTTCATTGTTTCTCAGTGGGAACATTAAAGAGTGGTCGCTCTGCAATACCTGTGAACCGGTGGCAAGGCTGGTGCCGCGGTAATTTTTGAGATATTCACCAATGTCTCACTCATTTCAATTCTCAGAAGTTGGCAACAATGCTCACTCGGTATGGGGCAGGTAGGTAGCAACTCCATGCACTAGCATTTTCTAAAGATCGGTATAGGCGCGTGAAGCATGCACATGGGCATGCACATGCACCCGCTTCACTCGCCTATACCAAGGCTTTGTACTTTGCCAATGCTTGAAAAGAGTGATATGCAAGTCATAATTTATGATAATGATATTCTGGTCACGGGTTAGCTCTACTAGAACTCGTGACTTCATAAGGTCAGTTAGTAGCCACCTGCGGGCAAATCGCATCGATCCCGCAGTGGTACCAACTGAGGTTTTATAAAACTGTGACCTGACTTCCCATCAGACCCATGGCCTAAGACTTAGCCTAAGTCTAAGACTAAGTTACTTACACACAGTGGAATTCTATTTTAAAACTTTAAATTGAGTTTATTAAGGGAGTGGTCATTATTAATCAACAGGGGGCGGGTGGGGGGTTTCCGCGCGGATGCGCGAAAATTTTTTATGCCCCCTCGACGAGTCAAAATTTTTTGCGCCCCCCCAAACCTGAGGCGCGGAGAATTTTCGCGCCCCTCTTTGAGCTATAGTAGTGCCCGGGCTTTTTTGATCAAAAGAGGGTAAATTTTTTAGCCACCCCCCTCAAGAGGGGTCAAAATTTTGTTAGCCCCCCCCTCGGGAGGGGTCTGAAATTTTTACGCCCCCCCCTCAAACCCACCACCCCCCCATGTTAGGTACATCACATGAAAATTAAGATAAGGAGTTAGAGCTAAACCCCTGTGTCTTAGTTGTGCAGGAGAGTGCAAGGATTTCAAATCTTTGGGCCATGTTGATAAATAATGACCACTCCCTAAAATAAATACAGGTGTATTCGAGGGTGCATGGAAGCGTGTCCTGAACCTGAGGGGGAGGGGCACAAACGGTAACCGTCAGTGCCAAAAATCTGTCAGTGACTGACACTCTGACTCTGACTGAATCTCTGTCTCAGTGTCTGCCAGTGATAGTGTCATTCAGTTCAAGTGCACGCCCAGTGTCGAGCCCCCAGTACCGTGGCAGTGTCAACTTGAAATTCAAATTGAACTTGAAGCCGCCTGGACATGTGAAACAATTGGCACTGCACGTGGTCGTATGAAAACATCAACCACACGCACAGATTGGCCAGTGAAATGAGCCCTCGATCAAGACTAACTTCTGACCAATAATTTGTGGACTCGGCTGAGCACACCAATCAAGACCGACCGGCTTCTGCCAATCGGAACAAAGAAGGCCAAAATGGCGCCGACACCGCGCTCTTCGATTTCGCCCACTTCGGGAAGCCGTTTTTCGCTATTCCAAGGCTGATTTTTGTAACTGATGTTATCAAACACAAATAGAAATGTCAATAGAATGTATCTGAAGTACAAAACTCACTACTTTTGCTCTGAATTTCGTTAGGAGCGATGTAAATACTTTGATAGGGTGGTGCGCCAAGAAATTTTGATTGGCTGCAGTCGCAAGCTCACTCTACAAGCAGAGTTTTTGTCAAAATTGCTTGAAAGAGAACCGATCAGACATCTGCTTGGAGCGTGATAAGAAAGTCTCGTCCAACCTCTCGTCAAATCTCGGTTGTTATTTCCGGAAGTGAAAGTTAGCAAATGTCTGAACTGATTTGACAAGAAAACGTCAAATCTTCCGTTACAAAATGTTTGGAAGAAAGAAGGAGCCAGCCCCTCCTCCTCCCCGTAAAGGAGGAGGAAACAAGCTTATGGCACAGGTATGTTATTGACAATATTGTTGATATGGTCATGTCAAAAACAATCACACTGTCATTGGCAGTCACTGTTGCCAGTGTTGGTCTAGCAACTCTCGTAGCCCTACCAAAGACAAAGTAGGGCTACTGTGCGAACCCCATTCATTTTGAGGGAAATTTTTTCCAAAAGGGTGGATTACATTGAAAACATTATCTTTAGTACTTTACACAATAAGTGATATATGTTTGGATAGATCTTTGTCTCACCTTTGGCTTTGGGGATTACATCAAATTAGGACTGAATAACACTTAACGAAAGTGTAATTATCACAATTCTGATGATACCTGTAGTAGGAAAGACAGCGGCAGCCATTTTGATGTGCATATGACGTAACTATTAGTTGCCATAGTAACATCTTACTTGCCCCCAAAAAGCCAATACATCGCAGTCAGTCTGTGAATGGCCAACCTGTGACACAGATGAAACTCAGTCTACTGTTGGTCGAGACTGACGAGAGCTAGACTGAGTTTCGTCTGTGTCACGGGTTGGCCATTCACAGACTGACTGCGATGTATTATCATATAAGCCTCTCCCGCATTATCCAGTGGGCCTATCCATTGCTGAAGCTGGTAATGGTGTGCTGGTGAGCAGAAGTGATAACGGCTATCAGCACCAGCTATCACAAGGCGATGGGTACCAGGTGCACACGAAAAATTCAGCGGCGCAAAGAACTGATTTCATTGGTCTAAAATACATCCCACCAAAACCCTATAGTGCAGGTGCAAAAACGCATTTATTTCCAATACAATACTCGGCCGTTTATTATTATAACTTTTCTTAGTAACCAAATATTGATACCAGTACATGTACTTCAAGATTGTAACATTGTGTACTTTTTTTCCTGTTTTAGTATTAACTTTTTTTTTTTTTTGCAGATGGGGATGATGGATCCTAATGACATGGCGGCAATGGATGCCATGATCTACGGAGACGATGATGACGCTGAACTAGAAGCCGAATTGGCAATGATAGCCGGAGAGAATCCGCCATCTAATAAATCATCTCCAAAGAAAGGTAAATTAGAGTGTGCTAGAAATAGGATTTCTGAAAATTGTAAATCCAGTTTAGTGTTTTATGCAACATGGTAATACAGATAGGAAAAGTCACCATTGTGTAACTGAGGTCAGGAACCGTTCAACAGATCAGTTTAAATGAAGATAATAGAGTGATTTCTTTTTATTCATCTCGTAGACGTTAGCATATGCCTTTGCTGGGCCCTGGATCTGAATGCTTTACAATCATTGAAATGTACTTTATCATCACTGGACTAGTCGGTAGTTAACTCTGTTATCGAACATGAATCAACTTTTGCTATGTCTAAAGACCGCTGAGTCATGAATGCATCATGCATCATACCAACTCTACAGGATTGATACACTCCCAGAGGGTCGGCACGATGCTCCAATGAAGTGCTGGTGAGCAGAGTCGTCATCACTTCATTAGTGCACTACGCCGACCAATGGGCATGATGCACTCCTGTATCAGCAGCCCTTAAAGGGTTAAATTCATCTCCGTAGTACATGTTTTGTACATGTGTTGTGACAGGACCGGTGTCGATGGAGGCGTTAGATAAGATGGTAGCGAGCAGCATGAAGGACGTCCCCGACAGTGACGATGACAACGATCTCGATGTGAACGACCCTGAACTGCTGGTAGGTTACATATTACCGGATCATTTCCCCAAATTCTACCCCTGGCTTATGTCTTACTAGGTCGGTTAATGAGCCGGGTTTTATGGTAACTGTAGGAACTGTGAAAAGTGGCATCTGGTACTTGAAAATGGCCAGGTTAGTTCAGACCTACAAGGTTCAGATTTTGGGGTTTCGGCCACCCCCGGGGGCCGGCCAGCCCTGCCGGTAGTCTTATATGAACTATCAGTATTTGTTTGTGAGAATATCTATGGGCGAATTTTCAGGGAATTCACAGAACCGCACCTAAAATCACGAAACCCTGCCTAAAAGCAGAAACCCCAGCTTAGGCTGATTGACATTCTGTAAGCTGCAACTGACTTCAAATGGTCTATAAGTCAAGGCTTATATCAGGGTTCTATGGTACTTCAAAATAGGGAACCAAAACCTACTTAATCCCACTCTTACTACCGTAAAACCAGGGGCGTAGGAAAAGGGGGGCCCCCCCCCAAAAAAAAAAGAAAATGCCACATATGCATAACAAAATGTAAAAGAAGCTTTTCAAATTAGATTAATATAGTGATGGGATGGGGAAAATGGGGGCCTGAGCTTAAAGTCAGATCCAAAATTGACCAAAAATTACTTGATTACAAATTGCGGCTTATATAGTCTAGACCATCTCATGCTCTTGGTGCGGCCTATAGGATTGCCCTGAACTCAGAGTGCGGTCTATGCGAGGGGTTTAACTGATATAGACTATATAGTAAGAAATGACTATTTCAGGCCTCTGGTGCAACTTATAGAATTTTCCCAAAGTCACGGTGTGACTTATGCATGGGTGCAGCTTATACGCATGATTTTACAGTGTGATTTCTTCCGTGCAGGCTGAGCTGCAGATGTTGTCTACGCAGGGTGGTTCACAGTCACCGGAGCCCCCGCCACCCGTCAATGATCAACATGCCACCCCTGCACCCAACGCAGGGAACATGCCCGCGCTACTAGAGGACCGTCTCACCATGTACCAGATGGCTATGGAGAATGCCAAGGCCACAGGAGACTCAAGTAAAGCACGCCGACTGGACCGAGGTATCAAGGTAGGTTATAACCCTTAGGAGCACCGGATGCAGAAGTGTATCATGCATATTGGTCGGTATGATGCACCAATGAAGTGCTGGCGAGACTACTCACCAGCACTTCTTTGGTGCATCATACCGACCCTCTGGGGGATGTATCGACCCTGGTTGGTTGTCATGATGCGTTAATGCATCAGCGTCCCTAAAAGGGATACTACCGTAATCTCCCGCGTAGAAGACGCGCTGCGTGTATAAGATGCACCCCAAACTCAGCAAATGCATTTTCGCGTATAAGACGCACATTTTAAGGCTCAATTTTGTAAATCCAGTACTGTTCTATAGTAAAATTACCCCTCTTATAAGACGCACCCCCAACTTGAGGAAATCCTTTAATACCCAGTAGGGATTTGTTTGGCGTAGAGGACGCGTCTTATACGCGGGAGTTTACGGTAGTAGTCTGACTCTTTTAAGAGTTCAATATGTCATCATTGGTATACAAAGATAGGTTTGCTCATCATTTTCTGCTCTAGCTATCTATGAAATGACATGCTAAATCTAGAATCGAAATTTATCTCTTGATGTCTCATATATAGGGACAAGTGGGCAATCTAAATTATTGGTCATTATCTGCAATTTTGATATAAGTAAATATCTCCTTTTTAAAAGCATGTAAAAAAGCACGTCTGTGCAGGTATTTTCTCACTATCACATACCAGATTCAACGTAATAAGCGCACAGTGCGCTTAGAAAATATCAGAAGTTTTTGTCTAGTAGTTAAGAGTTTAATTTGGGTTCACATTCAGTAGATTTTGGGTCATTTCTACTTTGAAATATGAATAATAAGAGGGTGTGTATGCTTATTCTGCAGAGATGCCACTTTTCCTGGTTTACCAGGAATTCCTGGTTTTGATTCTAAGATTTCTGTATTAAATCGTGTTAAATTCCTGGGACAATGTGTCCAAAGTTCAGTTTTCCTGGTTTTTGTCGGCCAGTGAGTGGCATCTCTGATTCTGGTATGTGTGCTAATTACGTTGAATACGGTAATGAGGATTAATACATTGTTGACAGACACTGAGAGATCTTCTACGGAGTGCCCGTGCTGGGAAGCCGATAGCAGAGGACGACATACCACCAGCCGTGTCATCGTCAGCGAAACCAACTCCTGTCTCCTCACCAATGAAGGAACAGTCTACCTTCCCTTCACCTCCCAGTTAGTCACTTTGGTTTTATTTTGACGTGAAATGTATCCTTTATTGGTTGACTTAATTCCTATTAATTTAAGTATCAAAATTTAAAAAAAAAACTCGGGGGACAAATGTCAGAACACCTCCGCACCTCTATGCTAAAAAAGATCAAGTGTCAAAATTTTAGTAATAGACTTGTGTGCACCCTTAAAATATTCAAAATTTTAAATAGAAGAATACTTATAGATGTTGGTTAACAAAAACATAACCTTCAAAGACGGCTTGATAACTAAAGGCATCACATCCATTTGTGACATCATTATTATGATACAGCAATACAGCGACATTTCTTCGAATGTGAACGCAAATAAAACTAATAGATATGGATTTCTGATATTTCTTAATGCACTGTGCGCTAATTACGCTGAATACTGTATTCTGCTTGGCTAAAATATTTTTCCATCGCAACCTCAAATGTGCATAATACCTCCCAATGTTAATGTCCAGCCATGCTGTGTAACCAGGTAGATAAATTTAGCAGAGTTATCAGAAAAACACTGGCCAGTGTTAAATCGTAACGGCCCTTGTAATGGTCTAGGGCACTAGGCATAATCGCCGGCAATGATGTAAGCTTTCCAACAGTGAAAGAATCTCTCAGATAATCCTATTGGCCCGTGTTTAAAAAAAAAAGAAGAAAATTCAGCAAAGCTGCATCCATCTATTCCTCGCTACCCCCAGGGATGAAAGTCTTCAGGGAATTCCCTGATTTCAGGGATGTTGAAGTACTAGGGCCCTGTACATTCATATAGAAACACAGGTTTTTGGGGCGAATATTGAACCATTTCAGGGATTTTCGTGCTCTGTGACTTTCATCCCTGTACCCCAGACTTTGTCAGTCACTGTTAGCAAGTGCTGCCCTCTGCCACCATCCTACCATTCTACTGCTACCACAACCCTTCTAACAAAATCCTTTTAAGTTTAAATACACAAATTAAAATCAAGGTTTTACCTTGATTTCAGAAATCAAGCGGCCTGATGAAACTATGGAGGCAGAGGGTAAGCTAGCTCAGGTTTAAATTATGTGTATTAGACAGCAGCGGGATTTTTCTGTGTGATTTCTCCAAACATGCAGTTATTGACTCTTATGTTCAGGAGTAGAAACTTAACCCAGGATTTGTAGCTGGAAACCCCTGTTTTATGTTTAAAAAAAACAAAAAAAAAACATGAGAAAAATCGAAAGCTTGAAAATAAATCAAGTTGTCTTCTCTTCATTTATTCATGTTCCTGGTACACGTCAAACATTATTAAAAGTATCAGATGTTGAAAATCTTGTGGTCAGAAAATCCAATGTAGTTATGGCAGCCTTTTCTACCAGATGCAGTGGAATTTAGTGGGGGGGGGGGGGCACTGGCCACCTGGGCCAATAGTAAGTTTGTTTTTGTAAAAGTCACTGGCCTGCACTCAAAACTACTACCGTAATCTCCCGCTATGAGACGCGTCTTCTATGCCAAACAAAACCCAAATGGGCCATTTAGACATTGCCAAAAGAGGGGGTGCGTCTTATAGGAGGGGTAAAATTACATTAGATAAGTACTAAACTGGTCCAAATCCTGCCCCAGGTGCGTCTTATAGCTCTCCTTTCAACTCAGGGTGTGTCTTATATACGTGAGATGCGTCTTATATGAGGAAGATTACGGTAGCTATTAGTGACCGGACCAGTGTTAGTGTCTACCCCTATACAGGGGTAGATATTAACACTGGCACGGTGGCCAATGGCCAGTAGTTTTGATGGCTGGCCAGTGATTTTTTTTCAAAAACAACCATCCTCCTGGCCCAGGTGGCCAGTGGGCTTTTCCCCACTAAATTCTAAATTTTAAAAACTGTGATACATTTGATGAAGTTTTCTTTGTAGCAGGGACATGAAGAACAACAACGTGTAGATAAATAATGCCAATAAAGTGCCCATATTAGAGTTTCAAATTGTTTACTTATAGAACAGGGGTTCCCAGCTATAATTTCCTGGCCAACAGCTTTAGCAGCGGGCCATTAAATTCTGAGGCTACTGGCCGGGGTGGTCTGTGGCTAAAAAAGTTAGTGTCTATCCCTGCCCTATACATGTATTAAGTATTTTGTCCAACTAAAATAATTAGGCCGTTGGCAAATATATTGGCAACGCCCTGAGACATTTCGCACCATAAGTAAATGTTAGCATTGACCATGGATGAAGCACAGACATGTGGACTAACGCTGACGATTGTTACTTCCAGGTAGTAACATGAGTACCGTAATCTCCTGCGTATAAGACGCGTCCTCTACGCCAAATAAATGCCTTGTGCGTCTTATAGGATTTTTTCAAGTTGGGTGTGCGTCTTATACGAGGGGTAATTTTACTATAGAACCGTACTTGATTGACAAAAATCACCCCTAAGAGGTGCGTCTTATACGCGAAAATGCAAGTAATGAGTTTGGGGTGCGTCTTATACGCGCAACGCGTCTTCTACGCGGGAGATTACGGTAACTGTTATTTTCAGGTAACTCCAGTAGCGCCCACGGCTCACCGGCTCACGGGGGATATGGCCAGCAGATACAACCTACGACTGCCTCCCCTGCCAAGGTGGCTGCTACTCCTGAACCAGGTAAGTTCATCCCACAGGGATAAAATCCTATAGGTTTTTTCCCTATTTCAGGAACTTTCAAAAGCTATGCGTATCCAAACCTATATTAAGGGGTTCTATAGAGAGTTAGCTCTCCAACTAGATTTCTTCCACACAAATAGAAACAATTGAAATTCTTTGTGACTAGTGTCTGCCAAGCCATCCCCAACATCCACCCGACCCCAAACAGTCTAGCAATAGCTGTCTAGCTGAGTGCTGCTAGAGCTGGGTTGGACCCTAAGGTCAGACCTTATTGACTCGTCTTACTATATTGGCTGGAAGAGGCTTTGGAGCTGGTTCTGGCGACACGCACTGATAAGAACTGATAACATGGGACCAGCATGTCCCTGGAAGTGGGTGCTACCCAGGGACAAGGTACCCATCATGATATGTCTTATCAGTGGGGTTTACCTCAACCAGCAAAATTCAAAATGGTGGACCCACAGGACGTCCATACTAAGCCCTATTCCACAGTTTATATTTACTTAATGTCAACACCCTTCACCCCTGTAGTTAACATGAGGTACAAGTAACCATTACCCTAAGTGTCGGTATCCATGCCGACCCTTCAGGGCTGATACACTCCCAGAGGGTCGGCATGATGCACCAATGAAGTGCTGGCGAGCAGACTCGCCAGCACTTTATTGGTGCATCATGACGACCAATGGGCCTGATTCCACTCCTAGAATAGTGGCCCCTAAAGGGTGAACATGAGGTAATCTCTACACTAAGTGTCAGTGCCTTATTTCTACCCTGTGTAGGTGACGACCGCGGATTGTTAGTTCAACGTAAGGACCAGTACAAGCACTCAGCACTAGCGGCTAAACGTAGCGGGGATGAGACCACCGCCCGCAGGTATATCAAAATAGCCAAGGTGAGTTTTGTTAGATATGAAACTGCTTAAGATTTTGAGCAGGGGAAGACACTAACACTGGCCAGGTGGCCAATGGCCATTAGGTTTCGCTAGTGATGTCTTTCTAGATTTCATTTGACATTGGCCACTTCGCCAGTAGAATATTGGACAAAACATTGCTATATATACTAGACAAAGCCCAAAATATTAGTGTATACCCCTGTTTTCAATAATTAAAATATCTTAAAATGTCCCAATCTTGTCTTTTCTGCTTCCTCTGTGTGTCTGGTATCTATATGCCTGGGCACATACACATATATGGATTCATCAATTTGTGCCTGCTGTAGTTTTCTCATCATGAATATGACCGCATCTGTCAATATGGCATTAAATAACCATTATTCACACCTTATTCAGTTGACTTGACTTTTAAGGCAACCAGGGCAGTTTGGGTAATTTTGGTACTTTTTTTTTTTTTTTTTTATGAATTTTATTAAGGATAACTCAGTAGAGTATGTTAGAACATACACCCGAGACACTGCACTACGGTCGTGACGGTCCGCCGTCCAGACCTTCTTTTAACTAACTGACTACTGGAACCTTTCAACTCTGTGTAATGACGTAAGCTTATCACAATTAGTATATATACAAGATGCTATATTCAGCTTGAAATAATACCTGTCATATATGAAGGGGATTTGGAGGGGTAGGGGATAGGGAATGGGAGGTACTGGTGAGGTGGGAGAGAGATCCGTTATACTCTTAATACGTAACAACTAATAGTCAATTTCATATTACACATTAACATAACATTTTAGTTGATATACCAATATGTAAATAGTGTAGCTAGGTCTACACCCAAGAGGAAAGAATAACACAAATGACATCAGTCTTCTAAAAGCTTAATTTCAATGTATACCATATATACTAGACAAGGCCTTTATATTTTATATGATATAATATCTTTGCATATGTAGCTGTCTAGGTTTGTCTGGTAAAACAGGTGGAGCCACTGTAGTCTGACTCTCTCCTACCCTGCCATGATCCACAAGTACATGTATACCACAACTTGGATGAAGCACCATCCCGATAGCTCAGCGGTAGAGCATCGACCTCAAGGTCTTAAGGTCCCAGGTTCAAGTCCTGGTTAGGATATGGATTTTTCCAATGCCGATGGTAGCACATATAAGGCAAACCCTGACTTCCGGCCGATTCCATAAGCCGCATATAGCCACACCTTATATCTGATGTGTCACAGTAGGAGATACTTTTGGTACTTTTTTTTTTTTTTTTATGAATTTTATTAAGGATAACTCAGTAGAGTATGTTAGAACATACACCCGAGACACTGCACTACGGTCGTGACGGTCCGCCGTCCAGACCTTCTTTTAACTAACTGACTACTGGAACCTTTCAACTCTGTGTAATGACGTAAGCTTATCACAATTAGTATATATACAAGATGCTATATTCAGCTTGAAATAATACCTGTCATATATGAAGGGGATTTGGAGGGGTAGGGGATAGGGAATGGGAGGTACTGGTGAGGTGGGAGAGAGATCCGTTATACTCTTAATACGTAACAACTAATAGTCAATTTCATATTACACATTAACATAACATTTTAGTTGATATACCAATATGTAAATAGTGTAGCTAGGTCTACACCCAAGAGGAAAGAATAACACAAATGACATCAGTCTTCTAAAAGCTTAATTTCAATGTATACCATATATACTAGACAAGGCCTTTATATTTTATATGATATAATATCTTTGCATATGTAGCTGTCTAGGTTTGTCTGGTAAAACAGGTGGAGCCACTGTAGTCTGACTCTCTCCTACCCTGCCATGATCCACAAGTACATGTATACCACAACTTGGATGAAGCACCATCCCGATAGCTCAGCGGTAGAGCATCGACCTCAAGGTCTTAGGGTCCCAGGTTCAAGTCCTGGTTAGGATATGGATTTTTCCAATGCCGATGGTAGCACATATAAGGCAAACCCTGACTTCCGGCCGATTCCATAAGCCGCATATAGCCACACCTTATATCTGATGTGTCACAGTAGGAGATACTTATTGATTGCCCTTATCCCTTAATGACTCGTCTCACATACAACATTTATTGATAAGGTTCTCTCTCCATCGGTTTCAGCAATTTGAGATGGTCATCACGGCCATGGATGAGGGTAAACCGGTGGATCTGTCGCAGATGCCGCCGCCTCCACCTGAGTTCGGAGGTCAGTAGCATTTAAAATCATTAAAAAAGATTCAGTTTCTCAAACACCTGTTACAAATTACCG
Source organism: Acholoe squamosa (assembly GCA_949317995.1). Taxonomy (NCBI): domain Eukaryota; kingdom Metazoa; phylum Annelida; class Polychaeta; order Phyllodocida; family Polynoidae; genus Acholoe; species Acholoe squamosa. The sequence goes on along the minus strand of OX439036.1, from coordinate 109,167,349 downwards.
TAATACCCCGCGTATAAGGCACCCCCAGACTTGGTAGATCTCCTAGAAAATTTTAAAATGAAATAACTTGTTCTAATCAATGGATTTTCAAAATTCGAAAAGCTATGGGTACCTAAGAGGCCCCCCCAAGCCCTAGAACCACTTTTCAATTTATGGAATGCTTTGGAAAAAGTTTACTCTCAGCTTTTCCTCATCCTATAAGGCGCACCAGGGGCTAATCCGCATGTATAAGGCGCTCCTTATACGCGAGGTATTACGGTAAAATGTTTTTAGGCCGAAATATTTTGAATGTTAGCCCTTTAAGGGCCGCTGATGCATTAATGCATCATGCTCATTGATCGTCATGATGCACCAATGAAGTGCTGGCAAGACTGCTCACCAGCACTTCATTGGTGCATCATGTCGACCCTCTGGGAGTATATGTATGAACCCTGTAGGGTCAGCATGATGCACCAATGAAGTGCCGGTGAGCAGTCTCGCCAACACTTCATTGGTGCATCATGTCGACCAATAGGCATGACACATTAATGCATCAGCGGCCTTTAAAGGGTGAGACTTCAGCTGATGTACAAGCAGCCTAAGAAAGGACTTTCCTCACTGATAGGTCTTTATATTTTCTTCTTTGCGGATCATCACTTTCTGCTCTGCTGCTCCATCCATTCTAGATCCATTACATTGGAATTTCAGACACATATATTGGTACAAATATCCATCTTAGAGTAGAAATTTCCTTCTGAGGCCCATCTATTAGTGGACTAATCTCCCATTTTCTGCACAGCAGGACCCACACCACATACCCAGGGGTCGGCTCAGGGGACAGTGGGACCGACACCATCAGAGCTTGCTAACGCGGCCAAGGCTGCTGCTGCTGCACGGTCGCTGCCGTCACCTCAGGAAGAGGAAATACCAGTACCTGTACCAGAGATGGCTGTAGAAGGTGAGACAAAAAAAGAAATTAATTGTTTGTTTCAGGTAAACCCAGTGTTGCTGAAAACTTTTTTTCAACACAGTCTAAAGTGACCTGCTTCTTAGCATCTTACGCAGGCCATTTCCTTCTCACACAGGTCACGTGAGTGTTGGTATTCTAAGGTACCTTTATAAACTTCATTATAACTTGTTTTATTCTATACAGATACTGAAAAAAATATTTGAATATAAAACAATTTTACTTTAATGGCCCAATCTTCAGTTCTGATGGGCTGATTTTAAAAATTCTTACACCATAATAGAAAGCTGATGGTCTACGTCAGCCATTAAGATTCCACGCCAGCTTTTGCCAGCATGCCAGCATCATTTCAGCATCACTGTTACCCGACCTTACCTAGAAAAACAGGGCTAACCCTAACTTTTTCTCAATCTTTGGAGAAAAGATAGGTTTTTGGCCAAGTTTTCAAGTTGTCAATTTAGTCATACCTGATTCGCTGTGACTTGACCCCGAGTGATCGCCACTCATGCGTCTTTAAAGCAGTTAAAATTTGCAGCTTTAGCTATAAACAATATATGAGAATACCTATGAAAAGTTTAAGACTTTTTTTAAAAAGCCCTAATGAATTTGAATTTCAGAGAAAAAGAAGTTGTTCAATGCGCCTAGTGAGGCCGGCACGGTGCTGGAGGCTCTAGAACAACGTCTGGAGAAGTACCGCGCCTCGTGTCTACAGGCCAAGGGGGAGGAGAACAACAGTAAGGCACGCCGCATGGGCAGGATCGTTAAGGTACGCTGACAGAGTCTGTTTGTCAGCTTTATCACTGAAGTGCTGATTTTTATGTAATAGGCAGCACCCAGGGCACTTAAAGAATTATAAATATCAATGGAACTTAAGTAGTAAAAGATTCTAAGTTTATTTTGAATACATTTGTAATCATTGTGCCTATACATGGGTACAAAGTGACGCTGTGACGCAGGGGTTTTAAAAAGTGACGGACGGAGACACTAGCAAAAGTTCCCAGTACATTGGCATATACCGTAATCTCTCGCGTAGAAGGCGCGTCTTATACGCGAATCAGATCGTTCATGGGTCTTATACGCGGGAGGTAAATTGCCTTGAGTTTGGGGTGCGCCTTATACGCGGGTTTTTCCAACATCTCATTTGGGAAAATGCGCCGATGACAGCTTGAACTCATAGCGCCAGCACCGCGGCAGACCGGGAGGTGTCGACGCGCTCGCCGGGGATAAGGCCCACCATGCGCCGATGACAGCTTGAACTCATATAGCCAGCAGCCGGTCGGTGTAGATTTGCTCGGCGGGTTTGACGCCGACCGTCACACCGTGTGCCGATGACAGCTTGAACTCATATAGCCAGCACCGCGGCAGACCGGGAGGTGTCGACGGGCGCTCGGCGGGTTTGACGCCGACCGTGTACCGCTGACAGCTTGAACTCATAGCGCCAAGCGCGGCAGAACCGGGCGCTGTAGATTTGCTCGCCGTTTTTTTTACGCTGAACGTGTGCCAATGACAGCTTGAACTCATATAGCCAGCACCGCGGCAGACCGATCGCTGTAGATTTGCTCGCCGTTTTTTTACGCCGACCGTGTGCCGATGACAGCTTGAACTCATAACACGAGCAGCGCGGCAGACCGGGAGGTGTTGACGGGCGCTCGGCGGGTTTGACGCCGACCGTGTGCCGATGACAGCTTGAACCCATATAGCCAGCACCGCGGCAGACCGATTGCTGTAGATTTTTTTACGCCGACCGTGTGCCGATCATATAGGGGGGTGGGCGCCTTCTATGCGAAACAGCCCCCCTGTGAGTTGGGGGGGCGCCTTATACGCGGGTTTTTCCAGAAATCGATCCAGAGGAGGTACGTGCGCCTTCTACGTGAAAAGGCCTTCTCTGAGTTGGGGGTGCGCCTTCTACGCGAGCTGCGCCTTCTACGCGGGAGATTACGGTACGTAAAAAGTGACGGAGTGGCGCTATCCCTCCTAAAAAGTGACAATGTGACGTCCTTAAAATTTTGAGCACCCATGTATAGGCACATCATTAGTGATCAACAAAGTGATTTTTCTGAGTATGAATTGTAGGTATAGATATTAATATTTCGGATATTGTGATGCTTCATTCTATAGCAATATGAGGATGCGATCAAGGCACACAAGGCAGGAAAACCGGTTGACTACGCCGAGCTACCAACACCCCCAGGTAGAGTAACAGTTACTTATATTGCAGTCATCATACCTTTTCCTCTCTTTCCAATTTTTTTCAGTGAATTTTAATTTCTTTCAGCAAAAAAAGTCATTGAGATTGGTAATCTTAAATTAACCAATGCTCAGTGCAGATGAGAGTAAATTCTATACATTACACTCTCGTCTCTAGGACAGACGAGCTATATCCATTATGTGAATGAAGCCTAACGTTGTTCTTCCTGCACAAATATTTTCAATAGCTTTTTGTTCTTAACATGGCAAAAAATAATTTCTCATCATCAGGTTTCCCACCCATTCCTGGGCCGGCAAAGATCCCGCCTCCGACCCCGTCTCCTCTCCTGTCGCCATCCAACTCCAATAACCAGCTGGTAGATCACCAGTCCCAGCAGGTGTCGCCACACAAGTCCCCACGCCATGTAGCTGGCCCTGCCGCCTCCGCACCACAACCCACCGCGCACCACGCCCCCGCCACTGCTGCTAGACCAACTATGCAGAGACAAAGTAAGTGACTTTTTTTTCAAGTAAATATTCATTTGATATTCATTTTTGTTTCTGCCCATTAGGTGTCGTGTGATAAGTAGTATAAGGCTCCCTCTTGTAAAGAGGGCCTTGGTGCAAATCGAACAAGAATGAGTGGTGCCTCCCTATGGAAGTTATCAGAAATAAATTCTTAGTTGTGATGAAAAGTGGTTTTAGTGTGGATTATAACTTGCCAATATTCACAGGATACCTATTGATAGTTTTTTTTTCATTTGGTTGTAAATGTTGTTTTTTTTTCTCTCGAGACTCGTGTCAACATTTTCCTTTTCTGGTGGTGGGTGGCGGTTTCTCCTTTAGAGAAGATCAAATTAATAAAATGTACTGGCATGATTGTTAATTACTATGCCAAACACTGTTGTGTTCAAATAGTTGATAAAGTAACTAAGCAATTTCTGTGAATAGGTAAAAGTCTAGGTTAGTTAAATTGTGTATATAAAGATTTTGGATGGAAATTGATTGCTATGCTTCAGTTAGAAGAAATTATTCCTCTATGCTTTCGGACGCGTTGAGTCATGATTGCTCTAAAAATATCACGGCATGCTTTATTCATTTGTTATTTACGCTGAAGAAAAAAGGGAAATTCTCTCTTCTCATATGATAAGTTTTGGTGCGTTGGTGTTATTTTGAAAGACAAAAACCCTGATATAAAAACTGAGGCTGTCGTGAACGTAACCCCAAGCTTATTTGTTAAGATCTTAATTCCATTTAAATAGTGCAGCTGAAGAGCTATAGATTTCATCACGGGTTTTCTTTTTTAGGGTTATTGAAGCCATTCTAATTTTTTTCAGTTATGATGATCGCAATTTAGACCAAATTATTTTGACATCAATTATGATATTCTAAGACATATGAAGCGACTTTTTGAGTCGTTTCTTACATTTATACGAATAATTGTGCATTCTTAACACCCATCACATACAAACAAATATTCAATCAAGTTTGTAAAAAGTAATGATTGACAAAGGCATGCAATAGGCCGAACCATGTCGGTTCCTATAATTTAGTCCTTCATGAGTTCTATTTGAAATATTCGCAGCGAGCGCCAAAGGGGTGGAGTTTTGGGTGTATGATTTACCAACCCTTTTCACAAATATAATTTTATCAATCAAACTTCAAAATGTATTAATTATGATGCATTTCCTGACAGCGTCAATATTAAGTCGAGCAGAACAGCAGGGCATGTTCCTCCAGGAGCGACAGTTGGCATTTAAACGTGCTGCGCTCAAAGCCAAACAGAACGGGGACTTGGAGCTAGCCAAAAAGTACCTACGACAAGCAATGGTAAGAAAACGATGGAAAAACTATGGCGGGGTATTATGCTAAAATGATGGAAATAATCTATGCAGCGCAAAACCCAGGTTATAACTTGGGAGGGTAGTATGTTAGAATGTATGATGATTTCAAATTTGAATTCTTTTAGAATGAATTACCTGTAAGTATGGTCAACTTAGATGGTTACAGCTGAGTTCAGATTGGCCCAAAAGGCTCCTGAATGGCCCAGTCATACCTTCACTTTAATAGATGGTGATGTGTCTTTCTTTGTTGCAGGGATTTGACCAGATGATTGAAGCGTCCAAGTCAGGTCTGCCCGTGGATATGTCCCAGGTATATAGGGAGTTGTCCTTGACTCAATTAAGGATAAAATGGTTTAATAATAAGCCAGGATGTTCAGATCTGATGCACATAAGTCTTCCTTCCTTATATTCATTCTTGAGAAATCTTTTTGAACCCAAAATATTATCTGATATTTGGTCAGATAAAGCCTGATGCAGGTTAGATAAAAGTCAGTTTTAAATCAGGCCCGGATTGGTCTTGGCAGGACCGAATACCTCAAGATGTTTTAGGCTGTAAAAACCTTAATAATGGTCCAATTTAAAACCAAAATGTAGCCTAAGGCCCCAAGATTACAGACATGCGGCCCGGCAGCCATTTTGCTGGTGTCCAAAAAGTTTTCATATTGACTGCTCAGATCAGTGGTCCTTGCCACATTTTTCTTGTTATGGTATCTGTACAATCATACACTACCTAATGCGCTGTGTGCTGGATGTTCCGCAGGTTCCAGCGTTACCCGGTATGGGAGAAGACAAACTGGAGTTTATCAGTAGCACAGACGTCAAGACGGGCGACCGCGCCGAGACTTACAAGTCACTGGAACAGGAACTCATAACACAAATACGGGTGAGTTTTATAAATTTCTGTTCTATTGTCACCAGGAAAACCAAGATCAGTTAATTCTTTAAGGATACAACACAGGTAAGTTACTACAGCATACAGGCATGGACACAGTTCTCAAACCAGTATCTTATATTGTTTTCTTTTATATGAGTATGGCCTTAGGTGTCGATATGGCTATGACGTTGTTATTCCACATTTTTCTGTTTATTTCAGACATGTACGACAAATTCAGAACATTTCACAAAGTTAGGCGATGTCTCAACAGCCTCCAAGTAAGTCAGGTTAATCAATTCAACTACCGTATATAAGCCATAAGGAAGGGAGGGCGCCCTAGTGCTATATACCACTGTCCCTCCAGTCAGGTACTAGTTAAAGCTTGGGATCTGACAAAGGCTAATGTAGCCGAAATATTATCCACTAAGAAGCTATCTCTCACTTTAAAAACTTGTGCAATATCCATCAGAAATAGAAATTGCAAAGCTTTATTCTACATACTTCTCGTTGTCGGATTAACAGCCAAGGTTTTAATGATTGTTTTCAAAAATAGCAGTCTTTAAGTTGAAGCTGGAAGGCCATGACTTTTCTGGCCTTATTGTGCCAGGTTCATTTTGCACCTAATCATTACATCTCAATATATACATAAAAGACCTGTGTTTAAAAGGTAGATTGTATTATGAATATGGTATTTTATAAAATGTGTGCTCTCTGACAGGTTCGATAAGATTGGTGTAAATGCACGAAAAGATTTGGAGTCGTTAAAGAATGCCTTCAAACATGGAGACCCGGTACCAAGGTTCCACTACGAGTCCAGGACCTACACATTAGTCAAGTAAGTGAATCAAGTGTTACATATTGTAACCTCTATCTACACATATCAATTATCATCACATATATATTTCACCACCAAATACCTACAACCTACTCTAGAGCCGCCTATGCCACGCCCTAGTTACACATACCGACACTAGGGGGCGTGGCCTACATTCGCTGTATATACATGCCGCGTCCTACCCACAGGGAAACCAGCATACGCTGCCTTACTACCAATACCTATACCTTACGACTCTGTACAATATGCTGGAATAAATGCACCTTTACTGCTAACTGATACAAGGTCTTGTCCTATTGATCATGTGTATCTATTGATAATCAAAGACCATTAAGATATGACGCAAGTACCAACAAATATGCAATTTTGGTGACCAATTACGCTCTTGAGTATTAACGTAAATCCCCTCATATATAAGTAACACTCTAGTATATAAGCCTCACCCTGAGTTTGGGATAAGCTCTAAGCTGCATCTAGGCCTTGAAAATTCTATGGTGTCAAATACCCTCATATAAGCCGCACCCTGAGTTTGGTAACCTGCTATAAGATTCAATAAGTATCTGACTCTTTTATAAGCTGCGGCTTATACAAGAGGATGTGTGGTAGACATGGTTTAGACATAAATTCCTCTGCATATGTATACGGTATAAATGTATAATTGAAATCTCTTATTGGACACGTATCTTGTTTTACAGATCGTTTGCCGACTTGGGAGACAACGACCTACAGCTCACCATCATACGCGGCCTTAACTACCACCTCCCGTCAGACTACTCTCCGAGTGACCTCAACACCTACATCCAGTACGAGTTGCCCTACCCTAACGTACGTCCTCATGAATCTTATCATATAAAACATACATGATACTACTGTAAAACCTTACATATAAGCTGCAATCCTGTATAAGCCCCTAACTTTGTAGAAAATTACCGTAAAGTCTCTCGTATATTAGCTGCACCCTCATATTAGCCTCACCCTGAGTTAGAGAGGAAGCTATAGGTCACACCTAAGGCTAAAATTTGATGCTTTAGTACTGTTCTATAGGGGTAAATACCCCCTATAAGCTGCACCTCGACTTTGGGGCGATTCTATAAGCCGCATTTTGATATGGGTTCTGGTACTAGCCACAGCTCATATGAGAGAATTTACGGGATAAGCTGTACCTGGTACTTTGTAAAATAAGAGATTCAGCAGTTTTCAAAGTCACATCATAAATATTGATTCCAGTGTAGCTATACGTCAAGCCATGTATCGGGTATGTAAGCTGGGGGGTATGTCCTTTGTCTGTACCGGATAAGATCAGAATTTAGATACCCGTAGAATGCAAGAAAGACCTTAAATAGAGGATGGCTCTAAGTCTTGAATAGACCATGAACAATTCTTGTATGACTCTAGATGTTCATTCATTTTTTCCTTACAGGATGATCCCCAAAAAGGATACTCGGATACAGTGAAAGGTAGCAACAACCCCGAACACAATCAGTCGTTCACGTTAACAGTAAACCGAAAGTCACGCTCCTTCCTCCGATTTGTAAAAAATAAATCGTTAAAAGTAGAAGTTTATTATAAAAGGTAAGTTTTATATATGTTCTTATTTTGAAGACTTTTTATATGAATAAAAATTAGAATAACCTTTAAAAAACATTAGCAAATAAAGTCAAATTTGCTGATACTGTACTGCATTACTTATTCATACACTCTTTATCAAATTTGTTTGTAAATCATTTAATCAATGAAGCGTTTTTTTCTTACATATATGTGCTAAAATAAACTGTAGTAAAAGCTACAGGAACTACATTATTTGGTAAATAGAAATTCCTCTCTCTATCTGGGATGCAAAAAGAAAGAAAAAATGTTTATAGGGGAAGGATTTGATCTGGGTCCTCTTTGCTATGTCTGTCTCCCTGTCTATGTGATATCCCTCAGTGATGACTAGTATGAGTGCACCTTTGTCTATATATAGGGGTTTGTTGTAATCAGGCGTGGATGAAGTACTGATAATATCAATGTTTGAATCATTTTTCCTCTCTTGCCCCTAACAGGGGATTCTTCAAAGGAGATAAATTACTAGGAACTGCTAATATTAAACTGATGCCACTTGAAAACACCTGTGAACTGCACGATAGTTTTGATGTAAGTATACTTAACTGAACATGTATAAAAGACTGGAAATGCTCTTCGATGCATGTACCTAACAACAGTTCTATTCTATAGTAGGCTCTTTTATGATTTTTCAGTTATTGGCTCAGGACCTACCTTGGTCTTAGCTGCCGGTTTTCGATTACCATTTTCGATCATTAAAATTAAATAAGTAGTCTGCAATAAACCGCTAAATGAATGATAAATTATTATTGAAATGTGGAATAATCTACATGTACTTTTCTTTGTCTCAGCGAAGTGAGATATCATCAATTAAGTGCCATAAAACTGAAAATATGTCATTCATCTACACACGTGATTCACATATAAGCGCAGTTTATTAGCTGGGAGTCCCACTGGTCCATTCAGCACCAGCGTTCTAGAACAGGGAGAAACCGTTCTCCATTTGTCGACCAAAAACAGATACAATAGCTAATCTACTGAAATCATCAGTGCATGACCTAGACCGCTTAGGCATTGCTAAGGTCCTTTCAGTTATTCATTTTTTTTCTGTCTCTGGAAAGTTATAATATTTAAGACATGGTCTCAGACTAAATAGGCAATAACAAAACAGATTTATATAAGACCTATGCAATTCTATGTTTGTCACAGGTCGTTCTGGGCCACCTGGTCGTCTTGGGGCTGCCTGATAGCTTTTCTTGTTGATTTCATGAAGCCGAGAAAGCTACCCACTCAGATCTCGCCTACAGTTCCCACTGGTCCATTCAGCACCAATAGAGACACCCAATACCCCCCCCCCTCTAGTGGTGCATTGACGCTAGGAACTGAACAAGACTGTATATCAATGTATAGTGTCTGACTGATACTCCTTTACCTTGCTATAGTCATGCATTGATGCTAGGAACTCAGTAAGAATGTATATTAATTTGTAGGGCCAGACAGATACCCTTCTACCTTGCTATAGTGGTGCATTGACGCTAGGAACTCAATAAGACTGTATATTAATTTGTAGGGCCAGACTGATACCCCTCTACCTTGCTATAGTGTTGCATTGACGTTTGCAACTCAAAATTCCCTTCATGGCTGCATTTTGGAAGCTAACTTTCTTAGGCTTGGGCATAGGTGAAAATGAACATCACCATGATGATCGCCAGCTCGAGCTACCCTTTATCTATAGGTCACACTATGGGAAACTCCTATTATTAAGGGAGATACGATTTATTTTGTAAAACTGCCAGTTCTTGGACCTCTCTGCCAGTGCCTGGACTGGGGTCTGCCCCTGTGTCCCAAAAAATCCTATATTTCGATCCATTCCTTCCTCAGACCTGCCCTTTTTTGCCGGTGACACTTAAAACAGATAGGTTTTGGCTGGAGGTAGGGCGCAGGTGGACCGGCTCAGGCCGAAAAGGCCGCAAGTCAAAAAGATTATTTCGCTTATTCTTTTCTGAAACAAATTTTTTAGGGGGGCATGTCCTTTAGGGGGACGAAACACCCCAGATTGATACCAAACATTCCATATCCGCGCATATTATTTGCATAATTAGCATAATTATGCAGTATCTTGGTACTGTTCAATATAATATAGATATGTTCCATTGGTCCCTTATAGAATTCATATGCTTGCAAGTATAAACTACTGACTGCACCTAGTGACTAGTGGAATCTGAACAGTAGAAAAGAAAGACCCCTCCTCTACCTTTGTATAGCATCAAACAAGTTGTTCAATAGAGGCAGCCATTGCTTGATCACATGCTTAAACCTTTTAGATCCAAATGCTAGTTACCAGTGCATTATCACTGTTTATAAGCTTTACACATCAATACCTGCACCCACCCAGGGCACATGCCCTGTTTGCACTGAATGGATGTCTTTCCATTTCTCCATTCTCTGGTGTTTGATTGAAAATGTTGACGTCATTCTTTGTTTTAATTTGTGTTTTAATCTGTGTTTTTATGGTACATATATTGAGTTTAAGGCTATAACAGGTTAGTGTTAGTACTAAGGTATGATAGTAATTACTCACTATTTGGCAGCGGTTAATCAATATATGTTAGTAATTACTCACTATTTGTTAGCAATTAGTCAATACATGTCAGTATTTACTCACAATCTGTCAGCAAATAGTCAATATATAACAGAGAAATAGCCATTGATTCAATTGTGCATCCTGCCTTGACTGGTATTTGTCAAGATATGTCAGTATCTATGGACTATTTGTCAGCAATTAGTTAATATATGTTAGTAATTATTCACTATTTGTCAGCAATTAGTCAATACATGATAGTAGTTACTTACATTTTATCAGCATTTAGTCAATATATGTAAGTAATTGCTCACTATTGACTAATATCTGACAAATTGTGAGTAATTACTGACATATATGGACTAAGTATTGTTTTATAATGACTAAGTACTGGCATATATATCCTGATTGCTGACAAATAGTGAGTAATTACTGACACATATTGACTAATTGCTGACAAAGTGAGTAATTACTGATGTATATTGACTAATTGCTGTTATATAGTGACTAAGTACTAACATATATTGACTAATTGCTGACAAATAGTGAGCAATTACTAATCCGATCATAAGTACATAAATCTAGATGATACGACCGAGCAGCTATTACAGCAATGCTGTATTTCTATATCGAAATATAATATCCGATCATAAGTACATAAATCTAGATGATACGACCGAGCAGCTATTACAGCAATGCTGTATTTCTATATCGAAATATAATATCCGATCATAAGTACATAAATCTAGATGATACGACCGAGCAGCTATTACAGCAATGCTGTATTTCTATATCGAAATATAATATCCGATCATAAGTACATAAATCTAGATGATACGACCGAGCAGCTATTACAGCAATGCTGTATTTCTATATCGATATATATTAAATGACCATAAATACATAAATCTAGATTAAAGAGTCATGATAAAGATCCTTGAGTCATGATAATGAGTAGAGTCATGGGCATCCTCGTATACTTGTAATATGAAATGAAACCAGACCAATGTTCCCATTTTCATTTTGATTCATACTTTTAAAGTTTCTATTTTGATTTTGATTCTTGGCTTCCCTAGCCCACTTGAAAGAGTCTTTCTCCTCTATCATATCCCCTCGGAGGTGTGTGGTGCACATATATGCGGGCACTGACACATTCCTCTGTGAAATTGTGTAATGTAATTCTCAGCATGAAAATGACCTTAGCTGTCGAAATGGTGTAAAACATCTATTACTCACTCATTTTGATTAATTGTTTCATATATTTGCAGTTAATGGACGGTCGTAAGGCGGTGGGTGGTAAGTTGGAGGTGCGCCTACGGGTACGGGAGCCCTTCCTGGGTAAACAGGTGGAGGAAGTCAAGGAGAAATGGCTCATCATCGACCACTTTGACAGAGTCCTGCCTGCCGGACAGGTGAGAGATAATACTGAGTAATTAACCTAATACTTTGTAGGGCCGCTGGTGTATTAATGCGTCATGCCCATTGGTCGTCATGATGCACCAATGAGGTGCTGGTTAGATTGCTCGTCAGCACTTCATTAGTGCTTCATGCCAACCCTACGTGGGTATATGTATCAACCCTGTAGGGTCGGCATGATGCACCAATGAAGTGCTGGCGTGCACTCTTGCCAGCACTTCAGTGGTGCATCACGACGGCCAGCCGCCAATGGGCATGATACACTCCTACATCAGCAGCCTTTAAAGGGATAAGAGAAATGGCTCATCATCGACCGCTTTGACAAAGTCCTACCAGCCACAAGGTGATAGTGTGCTGGGATGTTAAACCACCAATCAATCCATCTTTCTAATTACAGTGAGGTCGCGATTTATCGGTCTTCTATAAGTCGGTCATTCACCTATCGGTCACAGGTTGGCCATAATCAGTTTTAATTGCACTTAATCTGTATACAGTAAGTTGGTCATTCATGCTTCCGGTATCGGTCGGTAATTTCAGAAACAAATTGCTTATGCAGCATTAAATTACATCATGATAATCTGGCCAGCTGGGTTGAGTCAGAAACCAGACCCCACCCTACCTCCCTCCCTCCTCCTCTCCCGACCAGGGCAGGACGCCCCATCACCTCACCCTGCACACAAACAGCTGCCACTACCAGCTCACCCTGAGTGCATCTTCACATGACATTACTGCATAAACAATTAAGGGCACAAGCAAAATGGATACTACATGTATATTTAGCATTAATCATAGTTCTGAGGCCAAAGAAAAGGCCCAAGATAGAAAAGAGTGGAGAAGGGTGGTAAACCAAAAATGAGGCGCCATGTGCTAACGCACTTCGTGCGTAATAGATGATGATGATAGTTCTGAGGGAATGTTCAATAGAACTGTTTTACAGCTTTGATTGAAGGGGAATTGTTAGTCTTTATCTATCAGTCTCTGTTAGTCTGTGTTTACATTTAACAAAGAAATGTGACTTTATAGGCATTTAATTGCATCTCAGGGAGGCCTTTACATCCAATAAACTGCTTAATTCCCACACATCTGATAAGGCACTGTTTCCTCTTACCACCCCTCTCCATCCTACCATCAAAAGTGAGTTTGATATTGCCATAGGGAAGACTACAGTGGGTGACATACTGAGGGAGTCAAAGAGGTGACTCTGTGAGGGATCACCACAGAGATCTAAGGAGGGAATGTATTCTGATCTGGAGAAAGCTCTTCTAATCTGAATTAATGATATCAGAGCAACGAAGGCAGTGGTGAATGATGACATGATGCTAAAGAAGGCAAAGGAGTTTGGGGAGAAGATGCTGATCACTGGACTCACCTATTCTAGAGGTTGGCTTGCTAAAGTGAAGGTTAGAAACAACATCTCCAGTCAGAAGCTGCATGGGGAGAGTGGATCCGTGGATCTTACCAAAGTGGATGAGGGGGGGCAGCATCTACAGGAGGTCCTCTCTGGGTACTCCAGGGAGGATATCTATAACATGGACGAGACGACACTCTTCTATGAGCCGGGACCCTGCAGGACCCTCTCTACTGTGAGGAGGGTAGAAAGAACCAAACAATCTAAGGCCAGGGTGACTGTTGCATTGTGTAGCAACTCAACTGGGACCCACAAACTTAAACCCCTGGTGATTAACAATGCCAAAAAGCCTAGGTGCTTCTACAAAACTCCCAATCAAGATGAGTTCAAACCTGACATCTATGTGAGCCATTACAACAATACCAAAGCCTGGATGACGTCCATTGTGTTCCAGGACTGGTTGTCAGGTCTAGACGGGTGTATGAGGAGGGAGGGGAGGCATGTCATTCTTCTCCTGGACAATGCCTCTAGCCAAAAGTGTGATGGGTACAAGCCTACCAATGTGACTCCACACTTCCTGCTACCTAACACCACCTCTCACATGATTCAGCCCATGGATGCCGGCATAATTAATAGTTTTAAATGCCACTACCGTAAACTACCGTAAACAACTTGTGAGGGAGTACATCATATTAGCAGAAGCTGGTGCCAAACAGAAGATCAACATGAGGACAGCAATGTGTTTCATTAAAAATGCATGGGATCAGAGATGCCACTTTTCCTGGTTTACCAGGAATTCCTGGTTTTATTCTAAGATTTCTGTATTAAATTATGTTAAATTCCTGGGAAAATATCTCTAAAGTCCAGTTTTCCTGGTTTTTGTCGGTCAGTGAGTGGCATCTCTGCTGGGATACAGTGACCACCATCACCATACACAACTGCTGGAACCACACCTGTATCCTGGAGGCACCAGTGGATGTCCCCATGTTAACAGTGGATAGGGGGGGATGAGGTAGGTGAGGGAGTGAGGGTGGAGGAGGATGACCTCCCACTGTCAACCCTACGTGATCTTATGAGGGACCTGGATCCACAGGTAGATGATGTCAGCTCCTACATGGCTGTGGATGAGAGTGAGCCTACCTATGGAGAGCTGACTGATGAGGACATTCTAGACATTGTACAGTCACAGTCTCAGCCTGTCCCAGGTGCCCCTTCCCTCTGTGTGTGTAGATGAGAGTCGCACCGATAGCACTGACTCACTGCCTGCCCCTCCCACACTCTCCTCCAGGGAGGCCTCCTCCTGTATCTGACCTGATCACCTACATGGAGACCAGTGGGTTAGACAGGGCCTCAGAGTTCATCACCCACCTACACGGGATGCAGGAGGCTCTGTACACTAAGAGAAAGGCCAACATCAAACAGATGAGTCTACTTGATTTCTTCAGAAAGGCATAGACAATGGAATCACATGAATGAAATGATCCGTAGACACTATGGACTGGGACTGACGTGCATACATATATGCCGAGCTGCTATAACACTTTGAAAAACTTTTCCTGGAGCTATTTAATGTTTGGACATATATAACGTTTTTTATCTGTTCATAAAATAATAAATCAAATGCATGTATATGAGTACTACTGTACTTCTTATTCTGTAATGTATACTGTTGTTGGTACAGGCTGTCCACCCCTCCCCTACCTCCCCCCCCCCCTCCCCCGTTCACTCCCCTCCCGTCCCCTGCCATTCCAGAGAACCGACCAATTCAGGAACCGTCCAGATGTTATCTCTCATGGACCTGGTAGGAAAATCGAGACTTGACTGTATTAAAACTAAGAGTTTCTATGAATAATGCTGTTCAAACAAAGGAGAGAGAATTGTTTTCAATTTCCATTCCATGGGTGGGCAAAACCATCAACCAAAAGGTCCATAACAACTACCAATAATTCCTACGTAAATGGATAGGTGGCAGCACTGAGCCACTCATTGGTTACATTTAGTTTAAGATGTCACCACTAGGGGCCACTAGTACTTGTACTCAGAACCATAGCCAGAGGCAGACTCTACAGCCAGTATTCTACATCAAATGAGGTTGTTAAAAGATAGCTAATAACTACATAATGAGATAAGAGGTCTAACTATAGCCCAATTACCCCAGGTCACAAATCCCATCTACTCTGTCCCCAAGTTTGCAGGCTTTGTGCGGCAACAGGGGTGTGAACTCTCCAGGATTCTATGCATGAACAGTTCCTGAGATCAGTGTAAATCAAATCCACTGAGAACATTTTCTACAATTTATATGGGGGGGGGGGGACCTGGGATGTCTGACATTTCATTTCATAACCAGATAACTGTCTGGCCCCTTTAAATATATGATGAATATCTCCATTCCAATGGTATGTTTAAATGTTGAAATTCAAACCCCTGAGAGGGTTGGGGACATCCTTGATAGTATTTGACTAAATGATTTCATTACCGAACTATAAATGTTTGTCTTTTTTTTCGGTGTCCTTTCAGGATGGGGCGGCTTCATCTTCCAGAGGAAAGTAAGTAGGCCTTGTAGTTCTGTCTATCTTAGTTATACTAACCTTTAAATGCCGCTGATGCAGGAGTGCATCGTGCCCATTGGTCGTCATGATGCACCAATAAAGTGCTGGTGAGACTGCTCACCAGCACTTCATTGGAGCATCATACCGACCGTATGGGTTTGATACATATACTCCGGAGGCTCGGTGTGATGCACCAATGAAGTGCTGGTGAGCAGTCTTGCCAGCACTTCATTGGTGCATTATGTCAACCATCGGGCATGATGCACTCCTGCATTAGTGGCGCATGTTGCCATGATGCACCACCATAGCTTCATTGCTGTATCATGCATCTCTTCACGTGGTACAGGTGTATATGCTGCTGCTGCATCCATGTGACAAAAGAGGATAGTCCGTGAAAGCCCTACATAAGTGGGCTGTCCATATAGTAAAGCGCTGCTTCCACTTCCTACGGTCAGGCGAATTTTTGCTAGTCCAATGATATTTTTCAATACATTTCCAATATGGAAAAAAAACGTTGGATCTGCAAAAAAATTGTCTGGCCGACGACAGTGGAGCCAACGGTTCCACAGCTGGTTGGTAGTACTACATATGACCGATTCATTGAAAAATAACCTTTAGCAAGTTCAAGTTATTCAACACATGACAGCATGAAGTTGAATGCACATCTTTTGTTATAATCATATATTGGGTTAAAAGATGAGGCTGGATCAAAGTGTCGCTTGTCGTCCTTTATGCCAATGTATGGGACACAGCCTTCTTAGACCTTTTTAAGATACAGCTAAATAGTGTTGCTGTGATCAATGAAAAGGACGTGGTCTTGGGATCCTTGACATCAGGTGTATATATGTAATCTCTATTACATCGAAATATATTTACTAGAGTGTAAATACATGTATGTCAGTACCTGTCAGTGTTTCATGTGGATCTTCTCGTGTATTTTGTGAAACTCTGTCATCTGTGTGGTTTTAAAAAATGTTATGTTTATGCTAAGTCTGTGTGCTCTGAATATTTCTATAAATTTTAGTTGTGACATCCACTCTCTCAATATTCTTAATGCTTTATATCACTGAAACTTGTACACAGAACTGATATATAATCTGAAACATAAGTTTTTAACATAGGTTTAAGTCCAAAGGTTTGCCTTTTGGCCTTGTATCTGCAAACATGTATGATAGCATTACTTACTATGAATATGACAATAATCAACAAGAATTTTTAAACTGAGTAATTAAAGTAAATATTGTAAATACTTACACCTGTCAAAAAGCTGAATATAAATGTATGAACCTGGAGCACTTATGCTGTATATATTATAGATAGATACCTCAAGTGTGGACTCTATATCTCTGTTTAAAATATACTTACTACTTTGCTCTATGATATCGTGCAACCCTTAACTACTTCTCGCTATCAGTGCCCACTTCTGAGGCCCTTCGCTGAAATCTTCTCTGAATCTTTGTAAACCCTGATTCACACTGGCCATATACATTACCGTAGATGTATTCATGAAAGGCGAAGAACAAATGTAATATGTCTTTTTGAACTTTAATATACTGGTATATTGTATACTCCAGTATGTCTTTTCATTGCCATTCCCTTGGTTACCACATTAGTTATTGTCACCTTAGTTACCCTCCCCTTGGTTACCTCCAGTAGTTATCTTCTCCCAAGTTACCCTCCCCTTATTTACCCCAGTAGTTACCTTTTCCTTAGTTACCTCCCCCTCCTTGGTTACCTTACCCTTAGTTATCCCAAGTAGTTATCTTGTTAGATAGCTTCCCCTTGGTTACCCCAGTAGTTATCTTGTTATTTACCCTCCCCTTGGTTACCCCAGTAGTTATCTTGTTAGTTATCCCCCCCTTGGTTACCCCATTAGGTGTCTTCCCCTAACTTGCGCTCCCCTTGGTTACTCCAGTAGTTATCTTCATCTGAGTTACCCTCACCTTGCCCTTTCCTTGGTTACCCCCTTCTCTCTAGCTACCCTATTTCCCTATTAGTTCCGGAGTCAGTTTTTTTCTCCCTAGTGACCTCCTCTAGGTTACCGTTCTATTTGTTTCCCTTTACTTAGTTGGCCTTTCCCTGGTTACAACTCCTTGGTCATCAGTGCTTTCCCAGTTAAATGTCACTTAACATCAATCTAATCCATCAAATTTGATAAATCAAATTCAAAGGCTATGTAATAAAGGTGAAGGAACAAAGACGGTGTGATTATAAGTTTTGTGACAGTAATCATTTATAAATGATCATATTCTATTTTAAATCTGAGTATTTGTTACAAAATGAACCATTGTGTATTGATGAAGTCAGTGTGAATCAGGAAATTTACAACTCGTGCGACCTCCTGACCTCCGTTTTGGGTTTCTGTGTGAAGTGTTAGTCTATAGAGGGCGCCACCTCCCTGCCAGCACCCTTACTATTCCTATAGCTGTAAAACATGCACCGTTGGCATAACGACCCTTTGTTAGGGGTGTGAAATATCCGATAAATCTCAGAATTCCAATATTTTCATCTTTATAGAGACAGATCTTGAAATCATTGAAAATTCTTTTACCAGTTAAATTGGGGAGGAAGGGGGTAGGTCTCTGAAATTTCATCCCGTAGTGTCTGACCCCTTCAAAAATAAGGGTAGGTATTTTAATATCCCAGTGATATATTTGAATTTTGGTCATCAAACGATTGATTAATGTGCCCTCCCTATGACTTTTGCAGAATCATAAATCACACTTTGCAAAAAAACAAAAAAAAAGCAACATTTATTCGGCATTTCACACCCCTGTGTTGGTACGTTGTACAACTGTATATTTAAAATTGTAGATAAACTTGTAAACTGTTAGGCACCTTTGAGTTAAGCTTGATAACTCATTTGGAAATTGAGGTGGAAATTTTTACTTTTTTTTAATTGGAAATCGCATAGTAGATTTCAACAATGTTGATAAATAATTCCTATAAATTGGCAATTTTATAGCTTTCCACAGTTGTACAATTTGAGATAATTTGTTGTGTGCCTATATATTTGATAAGAATGAGCACTTTTCCAATATAAATGACTAAATCTCACAGGGTCCCCCCTTTCCGTCTATCAACAGAGTCCAGTCAAAAGCATGTGCTGTTCTATAGGACGGTTACTGAGGGGGCTGGTGCTTTGGTGGCTCCCTCTACTTGACGACTTTCACACCTAAACCAGCCTGGAGGAATGACTTAATGCATGTGATTTGTGAAACATATCCGCCCCAAATTCCAGCGGTCGGGTATATGACATTGTGTGTTATAGCGACTGTCTGTGATGAAGGACTATCATCAGAACCTTGTCTAGAATAAAATCGACCAAATAGAACCTGAATGGACCCAAGTACTGGATTAGTATAGTTAGTTGTGGAGGCCTCGGCAATTATCTACAAGACCCCTCTGAATACGTCTGACTCCTTTGTATGTATATAGGAAGCATATATCACACCATCATAAGGCAGATATATGGGATTCTAATCTATGAAATAGGATCATACATTCCTATTTTATAGGCTGCTGATGCATTAATGCATCATGCCAATCGGTCATCATGGTGCATGAATGCAGCGAGTAATGCGTGCATCATACCCGAGTCATGCATCATGCCAAACCTATAGGACCGATACATGCCCTGAGGGTCAGCATGATGCTCCGACTGCTCGCCAGCACATCATTGGCGCATCATGCCGACCATGATACACTCCTACATCAGCGGCCAGAAAGGCATAAAAGTACTTTACAGCTCACATAACCTGCTTCAATATAGTAGACAGGTATATGTGCCATTGCCTCTCTCTCTTAGACAAAACTGAAATCTTTTTCAGGCTATACAGGTTTGGATCTTTCCTTATGTTATGGTCTCTGTGACATATAAAGATCACCCCATGGTGATATTAATCCAATATGTCATATCCAGATAAATTGATTTCAGGTTTAATTGAGAAATATAAGCTTAAAGAAGGACAAAAAGTCAATCCCTTTCATCTCCATAGTCAGTGGAAGGTGATCCTTCTCCGACGCTGTTGGCAGCCGATCGCTGTTTGAACGGGCCACATCATAACTTTTTGTCAGCGATCCATGGAATTATCTTCGCCTTTTGATGGAGTGAGAATTGCCGTGGCAGGAATTGAACTTAAGATGAATCGCTTGTTCCAAGTACTGCTCTAAACAACACTACATCATTTGGTGTGTGAGACGAGGCTTGTAGAGGTTGCTAACGCTTCCTGTGCGACCACGCAAATACACCTGCAGCCCCAGTGCTTCCAAAATTTTTTTTCGAGTAGCCTCTTTAGGTGAAAGACAAAAATTTCAAAAACACTACATCATTTATCAATTCACTGGGTGATTAAGTGCTTAATTGCCAAACCTTTAACCCTCTAAAAGCCTCTGATGCATTAATGCATCATGCCCATCGGTCGTCATGATGCACCAATGAAGTGCTGGTGAGACTGCTCACCAGCACTTCATTGGAGCATCATGCCAACCCTTAGAGAGTTTGTGCATCAATCCCGTAGGGTCAGCATGATGCTTCAATGAAGTGCTGGTGAGCAGTCTTGCCAGCTTTTTATTGGTGCATCATGACGACCAATGGGCATGATGCATTAATGCATCAGCGGCCCTTAAAGGGTTAAGGCTCACTAATGCAGGAGTGCATCATGCCTGTTGGTCGTCATGATGCATAAATGCTGCCCTGGCAAGCGTTCATGCATCATGATGACCCGATTGGGTTGATACACTCCTAGAGGGTTGGCTTGATGCACCAATGAAGTGCTGGTGAGTAGACTCACCAGCACTTCATTGGTGCATCATGACAACCAATGGGCATGATGCACTCCTGTAATAGCGGCCCTTGTAGGGTTAAATACTAAAGAAGCTAGTCTTCTCTCCTACACTCTATCACGCTATATGGCATATAAAAATCTCAAGTGTCTATTGATGCCATAATAACTGTTAGAAGATATCAATCTGCGGCTTGCGCGACTATATTGAATACATAATGGATGGAGGGGCGTTAATTGTCATCGACTCTAAAGAAGGCAGGTTATAAAGATCCCGCGGTTGTCGTAAAATGGTGACTAATGGTGGTTTAATTAGGTGATTATGATTTGAGTTGTATTATCTGTTTGACATGAATAATGTGCTTCTACTTTTGTCACCCCTTATGAGTCTAGTGTCTAGATGATTAAAATGTTGTAGAAGAGGGGGCAAGAGGTTTTGTACAAGTATTTGCTGAGTATAGACTGTCAAAAAAAGGCTCATATATTTAAGTAATGATTTTATACCTTAGAGATCTGTTATATATTTTTAAGACAAGCAATGTTTCTCTTTTCTAGATTCTATGAGGTTTGTTGTGGTGTTTATTATCATGAAAAAATAGAAGGTACATACATGAATATATTATAATTATAAACAGGAAAGACTACCAGTATTTAAGTCTTACGTTGTATTTCTTTTTGTCTGAAGCTTTTATTTTTTAAGAAAAAATAGAGAAAAGAGTGTGTCATATTCTTTGTGTCATATTTTCTTCTTCAGCCTTTCATCCGTCCACTTTATATGTATTTATATGTTATCCTGGTACAAAGATGGCAAGATGGTAGTTAAGTAGATTTAATATTTCCTTTACTTTAAACAGGCTAGGTATGAAAAATCTTTATAGAGTTGAAATCTTTTACCACTCCTAGCCTGGCATCATCTCTAGCTGATATTGGGTAAAAATGATGGTAAACATGATGTAAGGGGTTTATTTCAATCAGATATGAGAAATTACCTATGATAGGTTAAAATGATGGTAAACATGATGTAAGGGGTTTATTTCAATTAAATTTGAGAAATTACCTATGATGGGTTAAAATGATGGTAAACATGATGTAAGGGGTTTATTTCAATCAGATTTGAGAAATTACCTATGATGGGTTAAAATGATGGTAAACATGATGTAAGGGGTTTATTTCAATCAGATTTGAGAAATTACGTACCATAAAACCCCACGTATAAACCCCGGATTATAGAGCATTTCTGGCTTCTGGTGCGGCTTATAGCATCTCAATCTGGCCCAGCTCGACCACTAGCGTGAGTCATCTCTGGCGACCAGCGTTTATGGGAAAAAAGTAGTTCTGGCTGCTAGTTGCTGTAGTGATAAAATGTAGGCAGGTACTGTCATACTAGTGATTGTGCATGATCAAGTTGTCATATGAGAAATATCATAAGACTAGTGGTATATAGTGTAATTACCTCAAGGCTCTTATAAATAGTGTTATTTCCAGTTATCACTGGTTTATTCAGCTTTAGGCAACATGTAAGAAATATCAATCACACAGTAGTTAGTATGTAGGTAATTTGTACATACAGTAAATATACAGTAGTTTATAAAGTATAATGTTCTGTTCCACTCCACCTGTGAGGTAATAATAATACAATGTCCAGCATAGTTCTAGGTGGGTTCCTACACCTAGCTCCTGGCCTGCTGCTTAGAGGAATAATGTAATAATGAATAACTTTACCCTCTGGTGGAAGTCTTGAGGAAGATACCCTCTGGCCACTAATGATAGAAACCAATGCCTGTCTGGCATAGTTTCACCATAGTGCAGTGGTATAGCAGGTAGCAGGAGATGACTGGAGATGTTACCTCTAGAGCGGTTCTTGGTGTTCTGTCCTCTAGGAGGTGCAGACAGGCTATTTGTAGCAAATCTTGGAAAAGCACCTCCAGACTGACTGGGGCCAGTAGCATCTGCCTAACTCTGCAATTGTTAGAGGGGAGCCTTTCATGTGTCACTGGGTGCACAAAGGACCCCCATGGGCGCCGCTGTGTCCCCCTTTGTCTTGGTCGGTTCTGTAACTTCAGACCCTCATATCTCGGTCGTTTACGCAGCTACAACCGCCATTTTGCGCATGCGCGGAGTTGAATATGCCAAGTTTATAATGCCCGCTGGATAGGCGCGTAACTCGCGCCGGTTCGTCTGTAGTGCACTCGGAGGTCGATTCAGTCTCCATGGCGTAACTTCCTTAATAATGGGAGTTCCGCCTTGATCTTGGGCTCATTTTGACCGTCTAATTATGGGCTTTCCATAAATGCTTTGATATTTGACCTAGCTCGCTCAGGAGCGACGCTAGAGCGACCGGACGGTTATGGCGTCGTGCTTATGTAACCCATTGTTCAGTTATTAGAGTGCTCAGACACTCATGACGGCGTCAGCGGTGCTCAGGCACCCGTGACGGCCGGTTGCATTCACTTACAACTTATTAGTTTGTGCACTGAACCATGAGGTCGCACACTGAGACCCTCATTTTTATTATATTGTGCAGTGAACCATTAGGTCGGACCCTTTGATGTCATAAACTCTGTCTAACTGACTCTGGCTGGTGTGCAGTGGGGCATGAACGCTCTTATACAAAGTTTGAGCGCTCTTATAGCTCTTAGAAACCAACCTATGTATTAATTTCATAGATATTCTTTGATTAATACAAAATATGTTAGAATTTATGGAATAATAAAATGGTATATCAGTACAATGCGTAGTAATATTGCCCAGAATATGGGGACCCACAATCCCCAAACACGAGAGAGGGAGTTCCCTGAATCCCGACAGGACGAGCCTTATAGCATCTCCAGGAAGTCAGGGTGTGGCTTATATGCAGGGTTTTCCTTATATAGACTAAAGGAAGGAATGAGGTCCATTTCTGGCCTCTGGTGTGGCTTATATCAAAGCCGAGAACTTAGGGTGCGGCTGATACACGGGTGTGGCTAATATAAAATAAAATGTAAATATGTTGATTAGAATTTGATGAATGTCATATCCGATGACTCACTGTTGCCTTCTAGTCTTGTTATTGTTAGTCAGGTTGCCATTATCATTCATATATATCAGGTATTTTTGTATTGCTATTGTTGACCTATGTAAAGTATTAAATACTGTCCAAATCTTAACAATCCTATTTATATCTGTTACCTGTTAATGAATGTCTTTATGCCCTTTATTCTTGTGAATAACCTTTTAACGGCCGCTAATGCATTATTGCATCATGCCCATTGGTCGTCATGATACATGAATGTAGCTCTGGCAAGTTAGGGCTACATTCAAGCATCGTGCCGATCCTACAGAACCAATACACTCGTGGAGGGTCGGCTTGATGCTCCGATGAAGTGCTGCTGAGCAGTCTCACCAACACTTCATTGGTGTATACTGATGACCAAAGGGCAGGATGCACTCCTGCGTTAAAAAAAACATGTGTTACCCATCTGATAATATTATATGTACTAAATGCGTGTCAAATTTGTGCTATAATCAGGAAAAGACAGTATGTATGAATTACTTTGACATTTGAACCATAAATGTACAAACACTATTTTAATTGTTCACTCAAGAGATGTAAGATATGGTGTTAAGTTGCATTCTTCTAATGTTGTTATTGAATATTCGTTTTGTCAGATTGTGCAATTTTATGAAGAGTTACCAATGAAGCAGTTACCATGACGTGCATTCTCTATAGTCTTATGTTGAAGGAGTATTTACTTGTCCTTTCTGAGATTAACCAAGTAGAATTCTATTGAGTGAGGAAGAAACCCCGAATAAAAAAAGGGAAAGACTATATTCGACAGCTTTTTCGTTGTTAAATTTCAACTTAAGGGGTCTCAGTGTTTTTCTCTTCTGTACAGGTGTTGAGATTTTCAGGTATTAGACTTAAAGTCGTGTATATTAGGGCTCCATCTACCCTTTGGGCGGGGTCGGGGTTGCAGTGGTATTGGGCCTTGCCCCCTGGATATCCATCGGGTAAGCTTTATGAAAGGAAAAAAAGAACTTGTGCCAAGCCCACATAAAATGACCCGCATGAAATAATGCTTACAACATAGGCGCAAAATTTCACCTGTCCACACAAATTCCACTACATCATTCCTGTTAAAAAGGAAAACACGCCTGGCACTCCCTTAAGCCGTTTTGTGTTAATATTAAATTTCGTGGTAAAGGAATGAGACAATTCTGGTGCCATCATGATGGGATCTCAGAGTAGTTTTCATAACAAGATTACTCATTTCAGAAAATTATTCCCCAAATTGATCATTGATATTTCCTATTTTCCTAAATTTCCATGCTTGGAATTCCCCCTTTTCTTTAATGGGATAAGTACCTTTCACGGGACAAAATAGACAAAGGTCCACGTACGTTGGTCACCGCTGAGAGTTATCTCAAGGGAAAGATGAGGGAGATAACCCCCACTGGTAATTGATATGTTTAAACTTATATTTATCTACTATAGCACAATTAATAACGGGGCTTCCCTAGCCCACTTAAAAGGATCTGTATCTCCTCTTTCCTATCCCCTCGGATGTGTATGGTGCACATATACACGGGGACTGACACATTACAAATTGTGTAATGTCGTTCTCGCCATGAATATGACCTTAGCTGTCGAAATGGCTTTAAACATCTATTACTCACTCAGTTAGTGCTGAAACGATTAGAATGCTCTCTTGATCATTAGCATGCTCCATCTAGTGCAAAGTTACACATACATGTACAAATGTTTCCTACATGTATGTAAGTATATTGCTGGTATTCTTTTTTCGTTGTGCGTTGTCTGTGATCGAGTCAAAATAAATGTGAAAGTTTTTCACTTGGAGTTGTGTATGTATTGTCTAACCCTTTTAAAACCCTTTACAGGCCGCTGATGCAGGAGTGCATCATACCCATTGGTCGTCATGATGCACCAATGAAGTAGCCAGCACTTCATTGGTGCATCATACCACACCTCTGAGAGTGTATCAACCCTGTAGGTACACCATGATGCACAAATGTAGCCCTGGCGAGTTACTCGCCAGGGCTACATTCTTATATCATACAAACTAAAGAGTCTAAAGTCAGTTTGAATGTGTTTTGTGGTTATTCTACATCAGGTCATATTGTGGCCGTGAAGAGGTTGTGTAACGATATAGTTGTATTGTTTGTGGAGTCAAAAACCGTTAACAATACTTCAGATGAACAAAAGGAGAATCCATTCAATTGTTCTCAATAAATGATGGAGATATAGAAAAAGCATGGTTTCAGTATCAATTTCCCTATCTTTTAGATGCGTCAGTATCTATTGTCAATTGTTATTTCCATGTTCTGTATGAACACTAGCCATCATGGGCTGTTTTTGCATCATGTCCATTAGTCATCATGATGCATGAATGCAGCCCTGGTGAGTCAACAGAGCTATAGGGAGCCTAAGTCTCGCAATAAACAATGTCGTAAAAAAGAATTCTGATTTGGAACTAAAATGACCAATATTTTGATTGACCTGGAGGCCCACCATATGAAATTTTAAGGCTCAACTCTCATTCTCAAAAAGGTTATGCTAGGCCTAAAATATTCCCCTATCCTTCAAGCCTGCGGGTGATAATATGCTGAGCTCAGAATCCGCCCGCATGTGATGTGACTTCGCCTCCCTATAGCATCATACCAAACTTTCCGGAGTGCCTCATACCAAATCTATAGGGTCGGCATGATGCATGAATGCAGCCCTGGCATGTAGCCTGACCAGGGCAGCATTCATGCATCATGCCGACCAATGGGCAGTAATGGAAACCAAGTCTGGATACACCTTAAAAAACGGTAACTTCCTATTGATTTTTTCATTCCAAATCTACACATTTCATTAATTTCATGACTTCTTACTTTGACAACAATTGAATCCCCCCCCCCCTGTTTTCAAAGTATGATGCACCAAATGCAGTGCTGGTGAGTTACTCGCTCTGCATTGGTGCATCACTTTATAAATACCGTATTTTACGTAATTAGCGCACTGTGTGCTTAAAAAATCCCTAAAAAGCGACTGCAGTCCTGAAGACCTGGGCTCTAAAAAACAGTAAATTTTGGGTTAATTCTAGTCTAAAATGTGGCCAAAAAGAGGATGTGTGGACTTATTAGGGGATGTGTGCTCAATACGTCGACTGTGGTATTGTAAACATGATGTGTTTATTGTTGTAGGGCCCCTGCACCCCCCTCCCAGTACATCGCCAGTATCAAGGTACTAGAGTATGAGAAGCAGCTCTTTGATCGACAGGTAGGTAGTTTTAAGACATGGTGTTTTATCAATCTTTGTTTGTTAAAGTTAAATTGTACATTTTTTTTGTGATAAGCCATAAACTGTATCTCAGCGTTATGGAACTTGTGTTATATTTGACGTATTAACTACCGTAATCTCCCGCGTAGAATGCACAGCTCACGTAGAAGGCGCACCCTCAACTCAGAGAAGGCTGTTTCACGTAGAAGGCGCACCCCTCCAGGCAGATTTTTGTCAGTTTAGTACTGTTCTATAGTAAAAGTACCCCCCCTATAAGGCGCACCCGCAACTGAAGGCAATTTACCACCTGTGTAGAAGGCGCACCCCCAATCTGATTCACGTAGAATGCACGCCTTCTATGTGGGAAATAACGGTAATAGTGGTTCATGAATGCGCCAAGGAAAATGTCTTTACTGCCCTCATCTCCCAAGTATAAGGCGCATCTTAGTTACCCAACCCTTAGTTACTCCTGTAGTTATTTTTACCTTAGTTACCCTTCCCATAATTGCCCCCAGTAGTTATCTTCACCTTAGTTACCCTCCTAGAGGTAAAGAAAATGGTCAACAACAAAAAAATTCAAAACTTTTAGTCTAATAAATGGATTTTCAAAAATCAAAAAAGCTATGTGTAGCTTGGGCCCCCTGACCCCCCAGAGCTCTTGGGGCCCCCCTAGTGGATCCAGGGAAAACTAAAACCCAGCTTATAAGGCACGCCTTGAACATAGGAGATTACGGTATGTGGAATTCTTCGGTGTTTAATTGGCCACCTTAATTGGATAATTTTTTGGTGCTTTCTAGTCGGAAAATTAACCAAAATGAGGCTAATTAGAGGGTGTTCCCTTATCAAGTCTTGTTTAATTGCTTAGAAATAAAATACCTCGTTTGAAATCTACTTCCCCAGGGTTTTTGATATAAAAGTTATCGGCATAAAAAAAAGTCTCAAAATATTTCTTTGCAATATTGCTGATGTGAGCATGCGGATTCATATCTAAAGCCAGTATCAAACTTCTGTAGGAAAGTTTCATGAAAAGAAAATAAACCTGATGTAGCTTTTCTGTGCGCTGATTTAGATTCAACGAAAAGCTCCTCAATCCTTGCTGAGGAAGAAAGTAGCCTGATTTCTGAGAAATTTAAACTAAATTCTCCGAAGAATAATTGATAATTACACAATGAGTGGCAAAAGTAGGAGCTGGCAGACAAAAGAGGTTGTAAAATGAACATAGTGCCTGTCGTGGTGATTAAAACTGTGCTGAGTTAATGAGTTAATTGAGCAATTAAGAGCTGTTCGCGTGGCGCGATGTGTAGGCACCGCCCCATGGAGTGTGGGATGAGGGATTGGTTGTTCTCAGCACAGACTGCATTAGAAGTCCATGCTTAGAAACCTGCTGCCACATGCATAAGATTGTTGTGTTGTCATAGGGCTTCCTTAGTCCATCTTAAAAGGTATTTACCTCATCGTTCCTATCCCCTCTGTGCCCCTTGATCTAGGCTTACAGAATATACATCTTAAGGACAAACTAAAGCTGCGGCTTATACACAAGCTACCGTAATCTCCCGCGTAGAAGACGCGTCCTCTACGCCAAACAAAATGCTGGGGCGTCTTATAGGATCTACTGAAATTGGGGGTGCGTCTTATACGAGGGGTAATTTTTCTATAGAAATGTACTAAATTTACAAAATTGAGCCCTAAGAGGTGCGTCTTATACGCGAAAATGCTTCTACCAAGAAGGGGGTGCGTCCTATACGCGCACCACGTCTTCTACGCGGGACATTACGGTACTAGAGTATTGCTTTTTTTTTGTTTGATGACCAGAGTAAGTCAACCTTCAAAATTCATAACATAAAAATCCCGAATACCTCAATTAAAACCCCCAAACATAGATTTTGTATAGGACTACCGGGGTGGGTATTTGGAGAGTGTAAATCAGGCACAACTCTGAGGACTTCCACCCCACTGTAATAATATTGGGCAATGAATTTTTACAAAATATAGAAGAAGTCTGAAGTATACTGTTGTCGGGGCAAGGTTTATATAGGACTCAGTATGGAGGCCTAGTGGAGCCACCATCTTGAATTTCGCTGGTTGGGCTAAAACCCACTGATAAGACATACCATGATGGATACCTTGTCCCTGGTTAACACCCACTTCCAGGGACATGCTGGTCCCACCTTATCAGTGTGGAATCAGCTCCAGACCAGCTAGTGACCAATAGAAGTAGAATGGCTTACAGGTTGACTGGCTTCTTGAGCTGTGGTCAACTCGGGTGGTGTTCGGTATGCATATATAGAGAGGTGGCAGCACCTCTCCTCTCGCTTCATTTTCCCACCACTCCATGTCGCCACCCATCTTGTTAACCATATAGGTGCAGGCCGGATCATCGTGAGGGTATTCAGTATCAAGTGTCTTAAACATATAACTTACCACTGGTGACTATAACTTGGAATCGATTCAGAACAATTAGCTTTTGTGTAATTAGGAAAACTGAATAAAGAGTAACCTAATACCCCTGAACCGGATATCATCTATTAGTCCTCTATTCAAGTCGAGGGCTGAATTTGAAAATACAATCCATTACACTATTGACAATGTATTAGTAACCCTTTGACTTGGCTGCTCTTAGATTCAGCAGATGGCGGGTCGGCTGTCTCGGTCTCAGGAGGAGGCCATGAGGAAGAAGAGCGCCGAGCTGGGGCAGCGCACGGACGAACAACGGGAACAGCTCAGGAGGGGCGGAGTTAACGCACTCAGGGGTAGGTCCCGCTATCTCAGGACCGCTGATGCAGGAGTGCATCATGCCCATTGGTCGTCATGATGCACCAATGAAGTGCTGGCGAGTCTGCTCACCTAAACTTCATTGCAGCATCATGCCGACCCTCAGGGAGTTTGTGTATCAACCCGTAGGGTTGGCATGATGCTTGAATGCAGCCCTGGCGAATAACTCGCCAGGACTGCATTCATGCATCATAACCGCATTATCGGCCTTCAAAGGGTTAATTTCCCATATTAGGCATACCACTTGTATAAGATTTCAGCCAGAGTTCGGAGTTAGTCCTGTTTTAAAGTATTAAACCCTTGTGTAGAAGCCGCGTCTTATATGTGAGGTATTACATTACTCACATACTGAAATTTTCTTCTTTTATGGTTATCTATTTTTCATGGAAGCAGAATTTTTGTTCCCTGAAATTCAAAATTATCTGAAAGTCTTAGCTTTGATCATATAAGATAAAAAATACAAAAGCTGTCTATGGTGTTTTAAGTGTGTTGTGCAGTCTTTTTAAGGCAATTTTGTTATATATCCTTTTCTTTTACCTGCAGAGTACGCAAATGCGATAGATCAGAGTAAAGCGATGTACCTACAAGAGGCAAGCGCGTTACTGAAACAAGGTAACAGAGAGAAGGCACAGATACTGGTCACCAAGAAAAAGATCATAGAGAAAGAGGTAGGTAGAACAGACAGGTTTGTTATTTTATGGGAGATCATTTTGGATCTGAATGCTTTCATGCTTCACGGCATTAGTTCATTCATTAATAGTGACCCAAACGTGTATCTTCCATATTGTTATTGTCAAATGTTTTCCCAGATTTCCCAGGGCTGATCATTTTGTTAATTACGACATAAAAAACCTCGTTACATCTTATATTTCATCGATTTTGCAGGTCGAATCCATCAGATCCAAGCTACCGCGGTAATGAAAAAGAAGACAAGATAAATTTCAGTTATCCTCTCAGAACGAATGAACCTGTGTTGTATACAATACCCTTATAACTGTCAGAAACATGTAATGTTATAACCTAAGAGCTGCCCCTTATATCAGAGGCACTGGGAATTGATCTATTTGATTCCCCAAATTTCTTACTTCTTTATTTTTCCTTTTTTTTGCCGGTAAACATAAGCAATTAGCATATTATGCAGGCTTATATATGCAGAATATGTAATATATATGTAATTGTTATTGTTACTTACCGTAATCTCTCGCGTAGAAGACGCGCTGCGCGTATAGGACACACCCCAAACTCAGCAGAGGCATTTTCGCGTATAAGACGCACCTCTTAGGTACCAATTTTGTAAATCCAGAACTGTTCTATAGTAAAATTACCCCTCGTATAAGACGCACCCCCAACTTGAGAGTATGCTATAAGACGCACCAGCATTTTGTTTGGCGTAGAGGACGGGTCTTCTACGCGAGAGAATTACTGTTCGGTTGATTATGAGAGCTTATGTATTGGAGTTTAGTTGAAAAGAATGAGGATAAAATAGTAAAAAAAAAAAAAAAAGTGGTATATATTACAGCATTATGTGATCCTTCAGGAGTATTGTTGTGTTAGTTATTATAAAAACAGTAAAGATGAAATTATATATAATCTATTGTATCACAGTTTAAAAAAGCAATCATGTATCCATGAATAAGACCATTCTAATTTTTCTTAAGAGAAGGAAAGTTGACTTTTAGGTTACTAGCTCCACCTGGCAAAACAGGGCTGACCCTGGCATTTATTTTGCAATTTTTTTTTAGAGA
Organism: Acholoe squamosa; assembly: GCA_949317995.1. Taxonomy (NCBI): domain Eukaryota; kingdom Metazoa; phylum Annelida; class Polychaeta; order Phyllodocida; family Polynoidae; genus Acholoe; species Acholoe squamosa. Next base: position 109,135,664 of record OX439036.1, on the reverse strand, counting down.
ATTTGTAATGTAGGGTCATTTTCATTTTGGTTATTTTCTAAAAGAAAATTTAAAAAGGCAAAGGTATGACCTACCTAGCCTAGGTTCTCTGTTATCACCTGAAACGCAGCTTTGTTTTCAATCATAGGCCTAAAGCCAGTTGATAAGCAAACAGTACAAACATGGCAATTCTTCTTTAGAAGCGATGAACAAGACAGTTTGACCAAAGCGGGTTCTCTGCTGTATAAGCTGAGATTCATGATATAGGCTTTGATGAATCATTACCTATCTTCACCATTGTTGTTTCTATGTTGTTTTTGTTGTTGTTTTTTTTTACCTCTGGTTTCAAAGTAACACGCCATATATACGACATAACATAATCTAACCGGGGTTATTTACAGAATATCATTGCATGCTATAGGCAATAGTTTTGTTTTGCATTTTTGAGACAACATATCTAATCATGTCTACTTTCACACAATTCTAGCAATCATTTGGCTACTGCAATATCTCCATTTGAACCTATATGTTCAACCAGAAACCACATATATAACACCAAAAGTATGTACACATATATACACCAAAATATGTATATCCATTTTGAGTTATGGTTTCATCTTTCAGAAATTGTCAAAGCCTTAATAACTAATTGATGAAGAATGATATATGTTACTTTCCTCTTCAAGATTCCTATATGTATGGTGCTTCTCCCCTATTCTGATATCTTATACATATAGCTTCTTGTGTGTTACAATAGTCAAATTTCCTGCTAAAGTCCCAGCATCAATCATATTAAAATTGTAATATAATTTGATGATAAGTGTCGAAATAGCTCTGAAATGTACTTTGTTAAGATATGGATTAACCATAGCGTACATTAATATTAACCGTTACATTCAAAAATATAATCGGATTGCTGTATATGAAGATGTAAACCATTCCCTGTTGTCAACATTGGTTTGAAACTAAATACAAAAATTGATGATAGAAACACAAGAAGGCTCACAACCTTAGCAATGAATCTGATACATTTGATATGATAGTTTAGGAATTGTGTCAAAAGCATCCCCAGATGTGACCATATAACTGCCGCCACATAGGTAGTTGTGTTGTGCATTGGTTAAGTACCGTCCCAGTAGCTCAGTTGGTAGAGCATGGACCTCGAGGCCTGAGGGTCTCGGGTTCCAGCCCTAAATGGGATATGGACTTTTCTGCACAGACCCCGAAAAAAGTGTCAAAATGTGGTATCTGAGGCACCCCACTTTCACCCTTCTGCTAGTGTATGGCAGTCATAAATGTGGAACTAAAAAGTGCCTTGCCTGTGTCTCGCCAACTGTTACCATTACAGTTAAGTCTCAATGTATTGACCACCAGGGTTTGAAATAATATTTGGCCTTTTATTGAATTGGTTTGTCCTTTGAAGCAGAATCACATCGGAATTGGAAACTGTAGTTACTAGATCGGTTCAGAGAAATATCTGGCCGACATGTGAGTTGAATGACCTTTTAAATATCCAATTAGTAGGATTTATTATCAGCCAATGAAGTAACTGCAGGCATCTCCAGCAGAGAGGCAGGTGCTACCCATCTGATAGCTGTTAACCAGCTTCAGACATGGCTGCACCTATAGGACAACCCGCTACCTCAGTATTCCAATATATTGACACCTGACTGTATTAATCACGTAAACCCACCCACCCCACTCCTTCACAAAAGAAGCATATCTCTGTTGATTGCGAATGGGTTTTCCGTAAATTCCCTCGTATAAGCCGCTGCTAGTACCAGAATCCAAATGAGGCTTATAGGATGAGTTAAGAGAAGGAGTGCGGCTTATAGGAGGGTATTTGGTACTATAGAACAGTACTAAAACTACAATTTCCAAGCAAAAGATGAGGCTTAAAGTTCCCTCTAAGGTCGGGGGTGCGGCTTATACGAGAGAATTTACGGTAGTTAAAAAGCTTAGATCTTTATTTCATGTTGATATGCCCGAGATACTGACAGCCCATAGCTCTAGCACTCGATCGGCCGTATCGCACACCCCCCGTGCGATAACCCGCGAAAATATCACACGCCGAGGTCACGTGACCATTTAGTGACGTCATAGCTCCAAGATGGCGATGTAAACAGTGCGCACAGGGAGTCATTCTGGTAAATTTGATTCTATTTATCTGATTTAGATGAAAATAACATGAAATAAATGCAAAGGCACACTCGTTGGAGGAATGTCGGGGGGTTATCGCACGCGCCGATCAGGTGCCGTATCGCACGACGCCCTCCAACTCGTGAACCTTTGCTTATTTATTGTATAACTTGCAGATTTTGACGCTGTATCAGTGTCAGTAAGAAACCCTTGTATTTGAAAGGAGATCCATAACTTCTCTGCCCTATTAAGTCATTGACTTTGTCAATATATGTATCTAAGTATCTTTAGCTTCAGTTTGTTAGTACAATTCCCAACTGGTTATAAGGTGATTCCGCGGAAAGTTATTCATGACGTAAAAAAATGCTCTCTGTAAAAAGATGTAATATACGCAATCCAAGCTACTAATTGTAAACTACTGTTTATGGTACATATTATACATACAGAGCAACTCTTGTGATAGGTTGTTTTAATCATGATTCTGTAAATGTTTAATGTAAAAATGACTATCAATTATAAATATCTCATAAAGTCTGTACTTTGAGATTATAAGTGATGGTACTGTTGTCTCTGTCCTTCATTAAAAGGCTTAATCGTTGATGCCTACATAACTTGCAGTATACCAATAGCCATGGATGTTCTTTTTATAATGCTTCTCGCTCCTAAAAACACTTTTCTAACTAGTTAAGTAGTTATCCAAAAACTACAGGGAGGCGAAGTCATGTCACATGCGGGCGGATTCTGAGCTCAGCATATTATCGCCCGCAGGCTTCAAGGATAGGGGAATATTTTAGGCCTAGCATAACTTTTTTAAGAATAAGAGTTGAGCCTTAAAATTTCCTATATGGTGGGCATTCAGGTCAATTCAAATATTGGTCATTTTAGTTCCAAATCAGATTTTTTTTTTTACAACATAGTTTATCGCGAGACTTAGGCTCCCTATTGGCAGGACTGGGGGTCGAGTGGGTGTTAAGATTACCAGAAATGAGAGGTATCTCTCACTTTCTGTCAAAATTATACCATGTAGAAGCACTTATATCATTATAACAATACTACATGTACTTAGCTGTGTATGTCAATACCATGTAAGATATTAAAATTGCATATTTTATTTGTATTTATGAGTAATAAAATAAAATCTAAAGGTTTCACTTTTCAAAATAGATTAAGACGCCATATGCAAACAATGCTTTGTCTATTGAGGGTGATAATTTCCCGCCCTTTTGAGTGCTGCCACCTCTCAATCTCCAGAGCAGTAGGTTAACATACTGATAGAGGTGGGGTTAGCTTGGAGCCTATAGCTCTGTCGTGAAGTTGAACGCCCACTGAATGACATGTGAAACATGAAATGTGTAAAAAGCATTTACAAAGTGATGTTGGTAGTGAGGTCAGGGATTTGGGTGGATGTAAATCCCCTAATTTCCAGCTCCTCTCTCTCTTAAACCTTTAAGCGCTGCGGCTGCAGCAGTGCATCATGCCCATTGGTCGTCATGAAGTGCTGGTGAGCATTCTTGCCAGCACTTCTCGGAGCATCATACCGACTCTCTGGGACAGTATCAACCCCATAGTGTTGGCTATATGACATGTGAAACATGAAATGTGTAAAAAGCATTTAGAAAGTGATGTTGGTAGTGAGGTCAGGGACAGTATCAACCCCATAGGGTTGGCTATATGTACCGTTAACTCGCCAGGGCTACATTTGACATTAATGCACCAACAGCCCTTAAGTACAAGATTTAGTACTGCAGGGCAGTGGCCCGTAAAGAGTTAACAAGACAAAAGAGGATGTATTTAATTTAGAACCGACTAGAATAGGATGGCGACAACATGATATTGGAAGTTAAAATGAAAGCCTGCCGTGTGGGGAAAGGATCAATTTCAATTTAGAAGTTCATCAACAGGTTTCCTGGCTCTTTTTGAATATCACTAGGGTTTCCAGATGTTTAGATATTTTTTCAAACATCTAATAAGCTTACAATCCCATTTCAAGCATACTGTTCTTAAGTTATTTGTTCATGAGAGAGTCAATCCTGTAAAAGGGGATCCATCAGAAAGCGATGGATGGACACTGGAGGGGGGAGCAGTCTGCATTCTAGTTTTTACTTGGAGTGTATTTGTCTCATCAAATGAGGGCTTCCCTAGCCCACTTAACAGGGTCTGTATCTCCTCTTTCCTATCCCCTCGGATGTGTGTGGTGCACATATGCATGGGCACTGACACATTCCTCTGTGAAATTGTGTAATGTCGTTCTCGCCATGAATATGACCTTAGCTGTCGAAATGGCGTTAAACATCTATTACTCACTCACTCACTCTCATCAAATGATCAAATGCTGTGAATGAGTATAAAGTATTATAACTTTTGGATATAAGGTCCACATGTACACACCTTTTGTTTTTGACTGCAACCTTTCCTTTACCATAAATGAAGACTAATATAGATATGTTGCATATATAAGCAAATGTCCATGACCAGGGAATAAATTTGCATCGTATTCACAGAGGTGAGGCTGTCCTGTTGACGACGCCTTACACATTGTTCAACAGGACAGCCTCACCTCAGTGAATACGATGCAGATTTATTCCCTGGAAATATCTAATAAGCACTGTTCTGTTCAAAATCCAAGATGGCGGATACCCCTTGAATACGACCACATTGTATTCCATGCCCCCCATTGAATACAACATGTCCAGTACTGTTCTATAGTAATGATCGTATCTGCCATGACATAAATAAGCAAATGTCAACGACCATGGGATATTTTTGGATCGTATTCCCAGAGGTGCTATAAGGCCTCGTTGAATACGGGCAGAAGCATCGAGGGGAATGCGATCCAAAAATATCCCATGGGAGTTGACATTTGCATTTATTATATGGCCCTAAGGGATGAATTTGCTTTAAATAAAGAAACGCAACCATATTTACTTATTTTCAATGCGTCGAGTCGTCTCGGTTTGTTTTGATCCGCCATGACACCTTGCTCGACAAAGTAGGTCACGTGATACGGAGCTAGCCGCTGCTTTTAGTTTCAATTTAAATGTTCCTTGCGCAGGGGATTTTTTTTTTAACATGGCGCTAAAACTTAGATATACGTTAAACAAGTCATAACATAATATTATTTAACTAGTTCAATCATTCTTTTACCGCAAAACTTCTAATAACCATACCTGAATACGAAACAAATTAGCCCTGTATAAATCTCAAAATGGCACCTCTGAATATGAGAGGATCGTATTCCACCCCCCCCCCCCCATTGAATACGGCGTAAGTAGTACTAATCTATAGTGTTGTTGATATTAGCCATATAATAAAAGATGAGTTTAAATGGACCAGTGAGAGGTCCATTTGGATCTGTGGAACTTTGCCCTGCCTTTATTGACCTGGTCTCTTTGGACCACTTACACTGATTATTAAATAGATTGAATAAGTCACCTATAAAGAAGGCCCGAGCATCATAACGGCTTCGCCGAGCTCGGAGACAGGTTATGTTTTTGCATAATTTCTGTGAACCTTAATAAAACACTTTAAAAAAAGACCCCAACTTTTTGGGTCCCCTGACCTTGAGATCCCAAAAATTTTAGGGTACAAGCGTTCCGTTTCCCCTTCCATGCCTAATCTGCCTTCTAAAATGAAATAACTGAATGACAAATACCTCATTTCCTCGAATATAAGCCGGGGCCCAAATATAAGCCTGCCCCGTTTATAAGCCTGGTTTAAAGAGCCACTGGATCAAATATATGGCAACCTCGGCAAGTAACACGTCAGGGCTATACTTATACATCAGGTTTCAAACATGTAATAGCTAACAGGTATCAATGAAAGTTGTTCCCTACTCTGGTACTGGAAAAATATAGAGCCCCAAGAAGAGAATTGCCTTGTGAGTTTGGATTTGGCTGATTACAATTTTACAGATTTGCCAAATAGGCTTAGTCCTAGTGCTAACCAAGATTTGCTACTAGTACAGTATTTCCTTTAACTGAAATAATCTTTTGCAGAATATTGTGACAATTATATGAAAATTATCGAAATAATTTCATCTAATTGTACTCCACATGAATATTGAAATAAACATTAGAAGTTCACACATGTACAACATTAAAATTGACAATTTCCTTTCACGTATTGCCTACACTGTAAAAAATAACTGTTAAATCTGCCAGGGGTCCTCACAAAACTAAACAATGACCACTGTCATTGAATAGCATTGAACGAATGTAATGTATATATTAAAGAAGCCCCAGGAGGCAGTACGGTGGTGCACAAATGTAAAAGAAATCTAAAAAAAGTATCAATCTGTGAAAATAACAACAGATCTCCGGCAACTTATTGCACAGTTATTTTAAAGACCATTTATTTTACAGCGTGGAGTTACATGAGAAACCAGAGCTGCTTAAACATGTAATTGAAGTAAACTTTAAAGGCCACACCAAAAAAAAAAAATTACTCTACAGATCTCCCTCTTCATATTTTCGGAAATACAATTTTTTTTTTCTTTGAAAAAAATCTCGTCTACGGATTTTGCTCGCTTCACTTTCTACAAGTTTTCTCTTTGTGATGTTTGGCAATTTTTTTTTTTTTTAAATACAATTTTTTCGCTCGCCTCACTTTTTCAGCAAGGAATCCATTGGACTCCAAAAAATTCTTTAAAAAAAAAATTCGCTCGCTCGCACCATTCGCACCGAATTCTCAATATTCTGTATATGTGATACACAGGTAGGGCTATGAATGGTCTGTCAGGGTAGGTAGTTCATACCTGTATCTTCCTGTGGCCTTCCAAGTACTGAGCTGCTGCTCATATCTGTGTTGTCTGACTTAGCAGGGGGGTGATATTTCACACCTAGAGACTATCGTGATACCTGTGTTTTAACTGTCTCTAACAGGTGAGGAGTCAGTTGATATCACACTGATAGAAAAGTAAAAATGCTGGTTTACCTGAGCAGCTCTCTGTTCTCAGGCAAAGAAAAAAAAAAAAGAGTTGTGTTTCCAGTCACCCGACCAAACATAGCAAAACAGGGCCAAATCTTTTTCTTTTTTTTTTGATCTTGAAATATTTTGTCATTTTTTTAGGAATTTTTTTCTTAAGTTTTACAAAGTTTTCATACTGTTTTGAGGATTTTATATTTTTGTCCATTTTCATTTTCATATTCTACGCCTCTTTCACTTTTTTTTTCATTTTTATTGTGTAATGAAATCAAAGCATTTGATACATCCATTGATACGTGCCCTAACATTTCCTATATCTACATATGTAAAAAAGAAAAATTAAAAAAAAAGAAAAATCCGACCTACCGACCCTACCTTTTCAAGTCATGTTACTGGAAACAAACAAGTTCTTTTTGGCCTCATGTCTCCTTGGGCCCCGGTAGAACCCCAGAATCTAACAAGGGCCAAAGCGCCTCCCCAAGTGGCCACACACAGGCTGAGAACATGTCTCACCTTATACCAAGGTAGCTGATTGTCCAATGGGCGCCGCCATTGCTGAAGCCTGTTCCCAGCAGCTATAACTGATAGCAGTTATCAGATGGGTACCACCTGCCTGAGAGGACCACAGTGAATAGATTATAGTTATTTCAGTGGCTGAGAATCAAACCAGCTAAGTCTGTATATACCCAAGGTATATATATATATATATATATATATATATATATATATATATATATATACATTTATATACATACATACATATGTAGGGGCCAGCTCTGGCTGTGAGTCCATGGCGGTATGCTATCTGTCCCCGTTCCCCGGTTGCACCAGCCCCCAGGGGCTGGTCAGCCAGTGAACACTGCCCCCTTGTGTCATACCGATCCAGATGTAGGTGGAAGGTAGAGAACGTCAGGTCTGGGGAAGTAGCTCAGAGGAAGAGCTTCCGCTTCGAAGTTGGAGGGTCCCGGGTTCGAGTCCCGGTTTCTCCAAAGATGTTTTCCGCCGACCTCTACACTGGTGGAGAAACCCAGTTGGTCCTGACCCGTGTGAGGGGGGACTAGAGAACTCGGTACCTGGACTGGTATGACACAGTTAACGCTTCAACCTGCTAGGGGTAAACTAGTCACCTGCTGGAGGTTGGGTTGGAGGAGTAGGGTTGGCTGAAGCTGGTGGGGAGGAGTGTAGGGGCCAGCTCTGGCTGTGAGTCCATGGCGGTATGCTATCTGTCCCCGTTCCCCGGTTGCACCAGCCCCCAGGGGCTGGTCAGCCAGTGAACACTGCCCCCTTGTGTCATACCGATCCAGATGTAGGTGGAAGGTAGAGAACGTCAGGTCTGGGGAAGTAGCTCAGAGGAAGAGCTTCCGCTTCGAAGTTGGAGGGTCCCGGGTTCGAGTCCCGGTTTCTCCAAAGACGTTTTCCGCCGACCTCTACACATATAATTATACATGTATATATACATCCCAGCCATACAACATTATGAGGTATAATTCTTTATTGGTTATAAAGTCAACAAATTACATTAATCCAAGATGTAATATTTAAATAAGGCATAACACAATAAAACGTGCAGGCCACAGTTTGCACTGGTATCGGCGCCTGAACACGCTCAGTTATTTTGTCAGACATAAGGTATTGTTATACTATGTTGACAGTTGTTTTTATGACTTATTATGAAAACATCACATACATGTAAATCTGTATCTTGCTAAGCCTATTCATAATAAAATATTTTAGCCTTCTCACTCGGACACTTATTCCAAAGAAAATCAGTTGGTTCATTTTTATAATGCTACGGAACTTCTCAAATAACAAGGGACATAACAATTGAACTGTGACTATTCATTCCCTTATTTCCTTCACTAAGAATGTCATTTGTGAACTTAGAGACTGTATCTAGAGTAGACAGACCAGGTAGGTATCCACCTTGGTTTTTGGTCAGTAGCTGCTTGTCCTGGAGGTGACCAAGGACTTTGGCATGAACTATTTTTTCCATAATTTTGGATGGTAGTGGTATTACTGTTATGGGCCTATAATTGGTGACAAGTGTGGTGTCGCCCAAATTATGCATGATAAACAAAGCATTAAAAGGAAAGACAACTCTCTTCTCATGATGACTTATATTCGTAGTATTCTCATCTAGTAAAAATATTCAGGCATAGATTTTAACCACGGCTCCTAACTATGCTAACCATGTTCTGCCTGGCCTTGCTTAACGATTTAATTTTTTTAAAAAAAGGGTTCTCGTGGGTCATTTCTTCATTGTTGCAAATCTTTTTGAAAAATCCGAAGTCTCAGGTATAGAAAATGCACATACACATATATTCTTTCACAGAAAATGTGTATACTGGGTAGTTAATTTATGTGATGCTATACAAAAGCTAAGTCCACACAGAGATTCAAGCAAGCTGACAAGCTGTAGGTACTCCAGTACCACTAGGCCACCTGTTTTCACCACCAGGACCTATACCTGTTTAACCCTTTACTTCAGTACCACTAGGCCACATGTATTCACTACCGGGACCTATACCTGTTTAACCCTTTACTCCAGTACCACTAGGCCACATGTATTCACCACCAGGACCTATGCCTGTTTAACCCTTTACTCCAGTACCACTAGGCCACATGTATTCACCACCAGGACCTATACCTGTTTAACCCCTTATATCAGTACCACTAGGCCACATGTATTCACCACCAGGACCTATACCTGTTTAACCCTTTACTGCAGTACCACTCGGCCACATGTATTCACCACCAGGACCTATGCCTGTTTAACCCTTTACTCCAGTACCACTAGGGCACATGTATTCACTACCACGACCTATGCCTGTTTAACCCTTTACTCCAGTAGCACTAGGCCACATGTATTCACCACCAGGACCTTTACCTGTTTAACCCTTTACTCCAGTACCACTAGGCCACATGTATTCACCACCAGGACCTATACTTGTTTAACCCTTTACTCCAGTACCACTAGGCCACATGTATCACCACCACGACCTATGTCTGTTTAACCCTTTACTCCAGTACCACTAGGCCACATGTATTCACCACCAGGACCTATACCAGTTTAACCCTTTACTCCAGGACCACTAGGCCACATGTATCACCACCAGGACCTATACCTGTTTAACCCTTTACTCCAGTACCACTAGGCCACATGTATTCACCACCACGACCTATACCTGTTTAAACCTTTACTGCAGTACCACTAGGCCACATGTATTCACCACCACGACCTATGTCTGTTTAACCCTTTACTCCAGTACCACTAGGCCACATGTAGTCACCACCAGGACCTATACCTGTTTAACCCTTTACTCCAGTACCCCTAGGCCACATGTATTCACCACCAGGAACTATGCCTGTTTAACCCTTTACTCCAGTACCACTAGGCCACATGTATTCACCACCAGGACCTTTACCTGTTTAACCCTTTACTCCAGTACCACTAGGCCACATGTATCACCACCAGGACCTATACCTGTTTAACCCTTTACTCCAGTACCATTAGGCCACATGTAGCCACCACCAGGACCTATACCTGTTTAACCCTTTACTCCAGTACCACTCGGCCACATGTATCACCACTAGGATCTATGCCAGTTTAACCCTTTACTCCAGTACCACTAGGCCACATGTATTCACCACCAGGACCTATACCTGTTTAACCCTTTACTCCAGTACCACTAGGCCACATGTAGTCACCACCAGGACCTATACCTGTTTAACCCTTTACTCCAGTACCACTAGGCCACATGTATTCACTACCGGGACCTATACCTGTTTAACCCTTTACTCCAGTACCACTAGGCCACTTGTATTCACCACCAGGACCTATACCTGTTTAACCCTTTACTCCAGTACCACTAGGCCACATGTATCACCACCACGACCTATGCCTGTTTAACCCTTTACTCCAGTACCACTAGGCCACATGTATTCACTACTAAGACCTATGCCTGTTTAAACCTTTACTCCAGTACCACTAGGCCACATGTATTCACCACCAGGACCTATGCCTGTTTAACCCTTTACTCCAGTACCACTAGGCCACATGTATTCACCACCAGGACCTATGCCTGTTTAACCCTTTACTCCAGTACCACTAGGCCACATGTATTCACCACCAGGACCTATACCTGTATAACCCTTTACTTCAGTACCACTAGGCCACATGTATCACCACCAGGACCTATACCTGTTTAACCCTTTACTCCAGTACCACTAGGCCACATGTATCACCCCCACGACCTATACCTGTTTAACCCTTTACTGCAGTACCACTAGGCCACATGTATCACCACCACGACCTATACCTGTTTAACCCTTTACTCCAGTACCATTAGGCCACATGTATTCACCACCAGGACCTATGCCTGTTTAACCCTTTACTCCAGTACCACTAGGCCACATGTGTTCACCACCAGGACCTATACCTGTTTAACCCTTTACTGCAGTACCACTAGGCCACATGTATTCACCACCACGACCTATACCTGTTTAACCCTTTACTGCAGTACCACTAGGCCACATGTATCACCACCAGGACCTATACCTGTTTAACCCTTTACTCCAGTACCACTAGGCCACATGTATCACCACCACGACCTATGCCTGTTTAACCCTTTACTCCAGTACCACTAGGCCACATGTATTCACTACTAAGACCTATACCTGTTTAAACGTTTACTCCAGTACCACTAGGCCACATGTATTCACTACTAAGACCTATACCTGTTTAACCCTTTACTGCAGTACCACTAGGCCACATGTATTCACTACCGGGACCTATACCTGTTTAACCCTTTACTCCAGTACCACTAGGCCACATGTAGTCACCACCAGGACCTATACCTGTTTAACCCTTTACTCCAGTACCACTAGGCCACATGTATTTCCCACCACGACCTATACCTGTTTAACCCTTTACTCCGGTACCACTAGGCCACATGTATCACCACCACGACCTATACCTGTTTAACCCTTTACTGCAGTACCACTAGGCCACATGTATTCACTACTAAGACCTATACCTGTTTAAACCTTTACTCCAGTACCGCTAGGCCACATGTATCACCACCAGGATCTATTCCAGTTTAACCCTTTACTCCAGTACCACTAGGCCACATGTATTCACCACCAGGACCTATACCCGTTTAACCCTTTACTTCAGTACCACTAGGCCACATGTATTCACTACCGGGACCTATGCCTGTTTAACCCTTTACTTCAGTACCACTAGGCCACATTTATTGACCACCAGGACCTATACCTGTTTAACCCTTTACTTCAGTACCACTAGGCCACATGTATTCACTACTGGGACCTATGCCTGTTTAACCCTTTACTCCAGCACCACTAGGCCACATGTATTCACCACCAGGACCTATACCTGTTTAACCCTTTACTCCAGTACCACTGGGCCACATGTATTCACCACCACGACCTATACCTGTTTAACCCTTTACTCCAGTACCACTGGGCCACATGTATTCACCACCAGGACCTATACCTGTATAACTCTTTAAGGACCGCTGATGTAGGAGTGCATCATGCCCAATGGTTGTCATGATGCAGCAATGAAGTGCTGGCAGGACTGGCAGGACTGCTTGCCAGCACGTCATTGCAGCATCATGCCGGAGGTTTATTTTAGATTGACATACGATCTGACCATGACAGACTGCATGCTGATATTGCAATTCGATTACTTCAACAGTAACATACCAGTGTGAGCAGCTACTGCCCTAATAAAGGGGAAAAGCCAGTGAAACTCAGACCTGTCATGTGACGTTTGACAGACTAGGGTTAGGCCCCCTGGTGTAATAAATATGAACCCAGAGGCAGATGCTGCCACCTGCCATCCGGATCCCTCCACTACACCGGAGACCTGGGTCCGAGTCCCATATAGGCGTATGAACCTAACGACTTTAATTTATATAATACCACACCCCTACAAAGGCATGAAATGACATGAAGCAGAGGCATTTTTAAAATGACCTGTCTACAGGTAGGAGGTATGACAATAATAATTTTATTCTTATAATTACTGAATAAGAAGATGCAGGTACCTCTTGAAATATGCAAATAATATTTCAGTTTCGCAAAGGTTTCCACAGGAATAATATGTGAATGTCTGATGTAAATTTATTAAATGATATGCAGTTGAACATTTAGAAACTGTGAAAAAATGGGGTTATACACCAACCTTGATTTCTTTATAAACTGGCATTAGAGAGGTTTTATCTATACTCTTGTACTATTACTGGTAATTTGTAAGCTTTGTTGAGCAAAGCCTTCCACTCTTTCACCTCACTTTTAATTCTTGCCATACAGTCTTATTTTGACCATTATGATATAATTCCTGCCTAAGGTCACTATATTCCTGAATAGGATCTACCTGTCAAAGACCATTCCTAAATGAGTATCCAACACACCAATATTTGAATGGTCAAATAAATTAGCTGCCTTTGGGGTGTGTGATGCAGGGGCTTTGTAAGGATATGCAAAAATGTTAAATACTCTCTTTAAGGGAGCCAAGATTATGCCTTCCTGAAGACAATTTCTGAAATAGGGTACATATTGTTTTGTTATCCTTCCACTCAAGAGATGTCAAAATGGGGCTCACATGGGGGTCTTTTTCATGCCGACACCAACATTTAGATAGATGATCGCTCACATTTCGCTCATACATGCAAGAATAAATCTAAATTACCTTCTAACCTGACCAGCACCATCCTATGATAAAGTGACTCAAAGGTATTGTGCACAGATCAAAACAACCTTTAGTGAAGTCCCAAACATAAAAAAGCTGTACCATGTTGGGTAATCCAATGGAAGTGGCAATAGGGAGAATAGAGACATCAAAACATGTACACCAAAGTGTACATGTAGAAGGATTGTAAATGGTAGGTTAGGTATTACCATACACATTACAAGAAGGCGAATCTTATCCTATCTCTTAGATACCATGTTACTCTATCACTTCAACAGAAGTAGACACTAATGCAGGCCGATGCTCTGTAAATCTTGGATTAGTTTTCTCAAGAATCATCTTCCTAAGGGCCTGGGTGGCCCTTTGAGGTGTCTGAAGGCAGGCCTACATATTGATACATGTGACAATATAATAATCTAATATAGTTTTGTAGAGAAAAAACCTCTAATTAATTACTGAGGATTAGCTTTTCATATAAAGTGGAAACATATTCCAGATATTTCTTTCAGATGCACATACCTATGGCCCATGGCTCAAGAAGCCTTATATCTACCCTTGTTAACTATTCTATCTGAGGCTGATAAACTATTTATGTAAATCATGTTTACATGCAATGGACCTTGTTGCATGTGACAAGTTACAACATATTAAAACACAGATTATTTGATTGCTCTTTATTACATTTTTTAAATAACTTAGTGAAGCTGTCATTCAGTGAACGAGTGCCATGTTTCATCTCCAAAATCCAGATGTCAATAAATATGGTATATCTCATGATATAATATGATTTGCCAAGGTGTTATAGTCCTTGGAATATGAAGTATACAGTCCTTGAATATGGATAACACAATTGGTGTCAAGGTTCATTAGGTTTGTGTGCATCACTTGATTGCCAAGTGCTTTGGTTCAGCTTCAAAATAAGCTTCATGAATATGCACAGGTTTCAGTCCTTTTCTGGCTGGATATGATAATTATAGTCCTTGAATACATGTATGATGCAATCATTGTCAAAGTCCATTACCTCTTGTGTGCACCACTGTCTATAGGATCCAAGTGGGCCTGGAGCTGGTTCTGGTGATATACACTGATAAGAGATCATAAGAAGGGGACCAGCATGTCCTGGGAAGTGGGCATTATTGAGGTACAAGGTACCCATTATGGCAGGTCTCTTCCTGTTTTGCCACTCTTGGCAGACCCTGCAAAGTTCACTGGGCACGAGGATGTGCCCCTATACCAAGCACTTTTTTTGTTGCCCAAACAACACATACATTGAATTGCTACTGATTGTGTCTTGGTTATTTACCATTGTTGTAGGTGGGCTAATTATCTAATGCCATAGTCATCTAAGCATCAACCACGCTGGACTTGCAGAACAATTTCTTTGCAGCCCTTCTCAGCTCTTGGCTCATCATGATCACAATGTAGGGCTGAAGCACTGCATCGACTGACACCAGGATACCGACATAGCACTTCATCTCGTCAAACATGGGCTTAGCAATGGATAGCAGGTGTGAGTAGTAGGCACTGCTTACCAAGATAGGAGGTAGCCAACAGATGGTGGTACAGATGGCAGAAACAAGCAGCAGTTGAACCAGACGATCGAGCCGAGTTGTTGTCTTCTTCACCTTTGGGCCTGCAGGATTGGGCTGTGGTGCCAGGCTGATGGCATGGGACACCAAAGGTAGAGCAGTCTGGTTGGTGTTAACTGGCTTGTGTGACTTCTTCCACAAGGCATGGAGTGTCATACCCTGCATGCCTAGGCCTATGCTGATGGCTACTGTACCAAGAAGAAGGTGAACTAGCAGGGCCACTCTCCCTAGAGGACCATCGTCCATGGTGCAACGTTGCTGATTTGTAAGGGCTTTGGCGTCTCCAAACAATGAGTAGAAGAGGATGAAGAGTACATTTGACAGGAGTAGAAGACCCATAAGAGCCTTTGCGAGGCAAGGCGTCATAATTAGTTTGTGGGTGTAGGGTCAAATGATAGTGAGGAAGCTGTCTAGAGATAACATGAACATGCCCCATACGGTAACACGTAGAGTGGTTTCCACAGACAGGATGAAGTGGAAGCAGTACTTCAAAGGAATGTGGGGCCAGCAGATAGATAGCAAACCTTCCATGGTATAAGCCAAGGTCATCTGAATGAGGAAGTACCTTGTGGAGTGCTTCAGGTGCTTGGACTTGAGGTGAAGAAGGGTGATGAGGAGGATTCCATTGGGAATGAGAATGAATGCTCCAAGGAGAGTTCCATAAATTGTGAAGCGAATGTACGGAACAGAGGACACCTCTACTTCTTCACTACCCAATGTGGCATTTGTAGCGTTGAGGCTAACAAATGTCTCATTCATGATTGGACGGTGTTTGTCTGAAATATGAAATCAGTTTAAAAAAGTAAAACCCAGCTGATTTTTCATTTAGTAGATTGTGAGAGATGAGTCAATATTCAAGAGAATATTTAGCAGTAGATTGGTACCCACCCACCTTAGTCTATATATACTTAACTTTCTACATGTATGTCAGGATTCATATTGTATTATAATTGTTCATTACATGAATTAACTAAAGTTGTTCGGAAGTTTCTTATTATGTAAATATTTGAGATGATATTACCTGTTTGTGTCTGTAGTACTTTCCTAAATTGATGAGTCACCTATCCTGAAGGTGAGGTGAGGTAAACTACCTTATTGCTCCTTCACAGTCTTATGACCAAGTGCGAAGTGAATCTAGTGTCTGCTGATATCTATGTACCTGTAGAATCCTCCTTAGATTGTACTTATCAACATGCCGTATAATACTGCTTAAGTGCCGGGTTTTGAATAAGCAATTGCCTTAAATAAGTACCATCAGTAAGTGGGTATTTGAAGCATCAAAAATAGTCCTCAAATAATCACCTGTCTTATGCAAGGACCAATGGTAATCACCCCTTAAAATCTATTGATGCTAGGATGGTTTTCTACAACAATACGATAAGTGAGAGTAAAATAAATTTTGACAGCTACAATTAAGATGTGAAGTCTTATAAATTTGTACAAAAGCTACTGGTCTTGCACTGACATGTCTACAGGTGGGAGGTCATTTCATTTTCATGAATACTAAATAAGACTAGTAGATATCTGCAAAGAACTTTAAGGCCTCCCGACTCAGCAAAAGTTTCCATAGTGTAGGTGTCATACATTTTTACTGACTATACTGCCTTTGTAATTACATCAGTTTAACACATATTGTGAGAATGTGATTGTATCCACAAGGGCAGGTTGACCTCATGTGAGATATATCTTGTGGTCCTTGAAAACATTAGCCTTTGTTTCTTTGTAAACTGACATAAGAAACCTATAAACAAATGTATTTATCTATACTTTTAGATGTTAGTTTTTTTCCCTATATCATAGATGTTAAGCAAAGTCAGTAACATAAGCCTTGAATTAATCTCTTCCATTCCACCTTCAATTTCTGACCACTAGAATGTAAGAGTCCTGTCATCATATTCTTTATTTCATTTCCTGGTTAGCCTTCACCTGTTCCCAGCCACATAGCTCTCCATGTTACCTGTATTATCCAGGTCTAGTATCAGATGACAACCAATCGCCTCCTCTGTACCTCTGAACCAGTCACTACATTGTCAAGTTATTCCTGAACAAGATTTTATACCTGTTAAAACCTCATTTCTAAATGAGAAACCAACACACCACCATTCATTGCTACCTGATAACCATTGAATGGTTCAGGAAAATTGAGATTATCAAATAGAATACAGACTGAAGGTTACGTTAAGACACCCACTTGGCAAAAAAAAAAAGGTTTTTGGGAGAAAAAAAAACAAACAAAGTTTTTGGGTCAGTTTTCATTCTGGGTTAAAACAATGAAAAATATTGTAATTATTTTTAACCTTTCTGAACTTGTTTCATTCCAAAACATTTGTTAATGTTAGAATAGCATTTTTATTTACATCTATCTTCCCTACTCCTAGTCAAACAACTGCAAATGTTACAAAAGCTTAGCCCACTGATTCACACTAGGCACATCCAAGGGAATAGCCAGATAACATCTCTCCAATAAGATCCTAATCCTTTGCCATTGAGCAACTTATTGCCATTACTACAATTGACCCTTTGCTGCAGTTGAGCCAATGTTGCAATTGACCCATTGCTGTGATTGAGACAGCTGTGATTGAGACAGCTGTGATTGAGACAGCTGTGATTGAGACAGCTGTGATTGCTGTGATGGAGACAGCTGTGATTGCTGTGACTGGGCCATTGCTGCCATTTTTGTTATTGAGCTATTGCTGCCATTGCTCCATTGCTGCAATTGCTGCGTTTGAGTCATTGTTGAAATTGAGCCATTGAGCCATTGTTATGATTGTTGCAATTGTACCATTGCATTATTTAACATCTTGATAAATAATGACCACTCCCTAAATTTCAGAACATGGAAACAACAGGGATGCAATTGCTGTGTTTATTATAACAATTATTTGGATTGAATATTGAATCTTGCATTCATTGGCCCATTTAGACCTCGTCCTTCCCTTTTTAATAAAATCTGTGATTTTGATGGCTATGATACCATTGTCATAATTCATGGTACATACTATATAGATTATATATGTTCAATAATATGTTCATTAGCAAATTCCCCATATTTCTTTTTCTCTCATTATTATTCAGTCCTTTTCCTACAAAGTAAGACGCCAGCAAACACTGTCCATCGTATCACTTCCACAAGCATTCAGTCCAGGTCCATCCTGTCTTAGTAACATATGTGATTATGATAACTATGCTATAACATAATAGCAGTTAATGCGCTTGGATTATATATACATCTATATGTTAAATCATATGTTCATTGGCAAACTGCTGAAGCTTTTCTTCTCCAAAGTAAGATGCCGTTAAACATAGTACATCTTATTACTTCCTCAACATTCAGCTTGGGTCCTTTCAGTTTTCTTTATAAATGTGTGTAACTATGATTGATGACAGGTACAGGAATGAGGGGTATTAGGAACCTCTGCACTAAGACCACTTAAGAGGGGGGGGGTGACTTATAGGTGGGGTTTTGACCAAAAAAAGTTGATTATGAACTCTAACAAATGTCCACCTAATTATGACAGTTGTTGGAATTTTTGGTACTTAAGTTTTACATTTAAACTCAATTTTAACGTAGAAATGATAAGCTAAATTCCAATTATGATACATTTGTAAAAATGACAGCTGTAAAAGTGTCTGAATTTCTGTTACAATTTGTTAGCTTAACAGACAAAATGGGGGCCCTAGGGGGGTCTGATCCCCCAAACATTCTCAAGTTAGGGGGGGGGGGTTCAACTTATAGGTGGGGTTTTGCTTTTTTGCTTTTTTTGCATTATTTCTTTTTTGTATAAGTTGATTTGTAATTGAAAGTTGGGGGGGGGTCGACTTAGAGGTGGGATCGACTGTTCATTTCTAACAAGTGTCTCCAAAAATCCTAGATCTGTATCACTTGGTTTCGTATACCACTGTCAAAGTTCATGCCTATTCCTAAATACTTGTATTATATGTTCAACACTATATTCATTGTCCCTTCAAAGTATGGTGTCAGTAAACAATGTACATCACATTGCTCCCAGAAGAAGTTGTGTAGCTTATTTTCTTCTCAAGCAACTCAGGGCTTGAATGTGAATTGTTCATACTAATGTCTACATAGCTCTGCTAGCAGTGTAGCTATCTAAGCATCAACTGCACTGGACTTGCGGAACAGCTTTTTAACAGCTCCTCTCAACTCTTTGCTCATCATGATCACAATGCAGGGCTGGAGTACACCATCAACAGTGATCAGAACACCAAAGTTCTGCTTGACCTTTTCAAAATCAGATTGGTTGATAGATAGTAGGTCCAAGTAGTAGGCAACATTTACAAGTATTGCGGGCAGCCAGCAGATGGTGGTGCAGATGGCAGAAACAAGCAGCAGTTGAACCAGCCGATCAAGCCTAGTTGTTGTTTTCTTCACCTTTGGGCCTGCAGGATTAGGCTCTGGTGCAGCACTGACGGCATTGGACACTGAAGGAATTACAGCCTGGTTGATATTCACAGGTTTCTGTGACTTCTTCCACAAGACATAGAGTGTCATAGCCTGCATGCCTAGGCCTGTGCAGATGACTGCAATACAGAGCAAGAGATGAAAAAGCAAGGCTATTGGCCCGAGAGGGCCATCATCAGTGCTGCAGAACGGCTGACTTGAAGGGGGTTTGGTATCTCCAAATAACGAGTAGAAGAGGATGAAAACCACATTTGTCAGGAACAGAAGAACCACAAGAGCCTTTGCGAGGCGAGGGGTCATGATCAGTTTGTGCGTGTATGGTTGTGTTATAGTGATGAAGCTGTCAAGAGATAGCATAAACATACCCCAGACAGTTAAACGTATTGAGGCTTTGGCAGCCAGAATATAATAAGTGCAGTGCTTCAACGATACATGAGGCCAACAGGTAAGTATGAGTCCTTCTAGTGTATAACCAGAGGTCTTCTGAATGAGGAAGTACCTTGTGGAATGCTTCAGGTGCTTGGACTTGAAGCAAAGAAGTGTGACGAGGAGGATTCCATTAGCAATGAGAATGAATCCTCCGAAGAAGGTTGCATACATTGTTGCACCTAGGTATAATATATATGAGGGGTCCTCCACCTCTTCCTTGCTTAAGGTAGCATTTGTGCCATTGAGCATGTCGGTTGTCTCATTCATGCTTGTATTCATGACTGTATGTATCTGAAAAGGAACATGATTTATACAAATAATACTATTTGATATAAAAACCCCTTGATTAAAATTCTTTGTTTTAATGAGTCTAGTAATAGCATTAAAGTTACCCACTTCTCTTTGTGAGTACCGAAAGTGTATAAGCTACCGGGTAGTGGAAGTTACATTAGACATGAAATATATATATATACTCGTTATACTGCATATAACTGTGGTATAGATTACCACAGCCATTAGCTCTTTATATCACTGCACTATGCATCTGGAACAGAACATGAACAATACACATGATACATTTCATATGAAACCCCTTGATGAAAATAATTCTAATTCATGTCCCTGTCCCTCCCACCTTTATTGACAAACTACCCAAAAGGTCCCACCCAATCTTAAGTTGCTTCCCATGGCTTTGTAGGAGTGCATTTATCTACTTATCCTTTTGAGTACCCCGAGTAGATAACTGTGGAATAACAAGAAAATTGATCCTTACATCATGTACTCTGGTAACTACAAATTACTCAAAATGTTTGTTTTTGGAATTCACTCCAATAAATTATCATGTAAAGCTTTGTATGATGTTACTTTAGATATTGAAGTTTTGTTACCTATGTGTGCCTCCAGTACTGTTTTTGGATAATGTGTCTGTATCCCGTAGGTGAGGTACTGTAAACTATCCTAAACTCCTCACTGTCTGACCTGTTTATTTGAAGTGAGTACAGTGACTGTGGATAGCTATGCACCCGAGGGAAAAGCACAGGTAGGACCTTGCTGGAAATCTAAAATTGAAGTCGAAATATAATCTTTCATTATTCTGAGCTTTATATGAAAAGGACTGGCCCTTGAAAAGATTTCTCTCATATTGAGGGAACTAGATACTTTTGACGAGCCAGCCAGGAGAAAACTATCCACAGGATGGCCAGCAGTGGATTTGACAGGTGTTTCAGCTAGATGTCATCAGATCCCATAGAATGATAGTTCAGTAAAGTCCAACATTCTAATCACACTTTGGTACCACATGCTAGGTATTTGGTGGCAACATCTGCAACAATCTAATCCAAAGAACAATGACTTTTAGAGGATGTAACATGGGCAGAACAGTTTTCCAACCTAACACCCCAATTCCTAGGTATTTGGAATTTTAATCAAGAAGCTTCAATAGATAGGAGGTGAAACTCAGAGCTTTACCTATGGACACAGTGTAACAGCCCCCCCCCCTCTACCCCCCCTTAAAAGTAGGCTCCCTTTTGTGTTCAGTATTGAGTCCTATGTAGAATAAGGGGGTTTATAGAGATGTCAGGAATCTTTATCAGAGTGATATCAAATGGAAACAAGGGGCCACCTATACCAAAAAATCCTGCTGAATCCAAAATTTGTGATCTTGATTCTCAAAAATTTGACCAAAAGTACCTAAAAACGAGGTTTGATGATGAGAATATTTTAAAAATGTACAAAAGTTATATTGAAAATGATTGGAACTTTTTATAGATGCAACATGCTAATCAAAGTCAATACCTCAATCTACATATCCTAATGTCTGCCTATCTCAACCTGACAAGTACTCTACCTGTGTATGGCTCTGCCTCACCCACATACTGCCTATCCCTTAGTCTACCTATCACTCATACTACCTATCCCTTGAAACATCTAGAGTTTAATTAGGTTTTCTCTCAAATGGCTTAAAGGATTAAAGTTTACCCCTCACCTTTGTACCTAATTTTCTCTGTACATTCTCACCATTAGTCTACCTATCCTAAATCTGCCTATCATTCACTTTACCTATCCGTCATGGTGACTATCCCCAAACTCTTCACATCCCTCATGTTTGACTGGCACATCTGTGATATTACCTAGCTCCAATGTATCTTTTGAATATGCTCACTTCACAAGGCATCTCTATGCCTATCTCTTAAACTGCTACCTATCCTCCTTGCTGCCCATCTTCTTCAATACCTATCCCTCATGCTCACTTTATAGCTTTCCTACCTATCACAGTCTACCTCATGCATACATCTACCTATCACTCATGCTATATATCCTTGAGGTTACCTATCCTTCAGGCTGCCTATCCTTCATGGTATATAGCCGTCAGTTTTTTAACTTGTCAAGTGGGATAGCATGAATGATATGCAGCATGAAGGATAGGAAGAGGGGAATAAACAACATACGTGTAGGATAGGAAGTTAGCTTTAGTCTAATGATAGCCATGGTGAGGCATTTTAGAATAGCATGATAATTCAATGGGCTGAGGGATATGTAAGGTAAACATGAGTGATATGCAGACTTGAGGATAGGTACAATGAGCAATAGGTATAATTCACAAAGCATAGACTATAAGAGCTACTATAAAGGTAGAAAGAATAGAATACAAGGTGAGAGATATATAGATAGCTGGTTAGGTAGGCTGAGGGCTATATACCATGAAGGATAGGCAGCCTGAAGGATAGGTAACCTCAAGGATATATAGCATAAGTGATCAGTAGATGTATGCTTGAGGTAGACTGTTGGATTTGTTCTTTAGGGGATAGTTTGACTATAAGAGATCATAATAAAGGTTGGGTGTAAGCTATCCCAGCTGATCAAGCTGTGATAGGTAGGAAAGCTATAAAGAGAGCTTGAGGGATAGGTATTGAAGAGGATGGGTAGCGAGGAGGATAGGTAATATACAGTTTAAGAGATAGGCACAGAGGGTACCTTGTAAGGTGAGCATATTCAAAAGATACATTGGTGCTAGGTAATATCACAGATGTGCCAGTCAAATATGAGGGATGTGCAGAGTTGGGGGATAGTCACCATGAGGGATAGGTAAAGTGAATGATAGGCAGATTGAGGATAGGTAGACTAATGGTAAGAATGTACAGAGAAAATTAGGTACAAAGGTGAGGGGTAAACCTTAATCCTTTAAGCCATTTGAGGGAAAACCTAATTAAACTCTAGATGTTTCAAGGGATAGGTAGTATGAGTGATAGGCAGACTAGGGGATAGGCAGTATGTGGGAGAGGCAGAGCCATACGCAGGCAGAGTACTTGTCAGGTTGGGATAGGCAAACATTGGGGTATGTAGATTGAGGTATTGACTTTGATTAGCATGTTGCATCTATAAAAAGTCCCAATCATTTTCAATATAACTTTTTTACATTTTTAAAATATTCTCATCATCAAACCTCATTTTTAGGTACCTTTGGCCAAATTCTGAGAATCAAGATCACAAATTTTGGATTCAGCAGGATTTTTTGGTATAGGTGGCCCCTTGTTTCCATTTGATATCACTCTGATAAAGATTCCTGACATCTCCATAAACCCCCTTATCTTACATAGGACTCAGTACTGAACACAAAAGGTAGCCTACTTTGAAGGGGGGGTAGAGGGGGGTGGCTTGCACTATAGGACTCTATGGAGTAACATACCCTAGGGAACCTATACTATTATTGTTTTAATGTTCAGAACTGAAAAATCATTAACAATAGCAAAATAAAGATATTTAGATGAATCCAAAAGCAGATTGTTGCCGAAAGATCTTCTCTCCACATGTGCCTTATGTCATGAAAACACATCACATGTGCCAATCCTAAATATGCGATAAAATCAAAAGCAGAGAGTAGAAAAGGAACTTTTTATTCATGCTCATTGTGTATTTTACTAATGTTAAACCCACTAAGATATTCCACAATCACAAATGATCATACTCAGTAGACGAAGTGAATAGCTCTAAAATTAAAGCCATTTTTCTTACCACCACATAAAACAATTTACCTTGGCCATAAAAGCAAGTCTGCAACATTAAGGTTACCTTTTGTACACTGTAAAAAATCTGCTGAATCTACTAGGGAACCTCGTAATACTAAAAAGAATAGACCCCCATAATTGTATAGCATTGAACCAGTGTAGTTTTTATAAGAAACCCCTAGGTGACAGTATGCTGGTACACAAATGTACAAGGATTCTCTGTGAAAATAACTGGCAACTTTATGAAGAGGAATGCACCATTATTTCGATGACATTTATTTTACAATCTATTGTTTAAAATTTGTGGCATGTACTGAGAAAAGGGGTCTTGTTGCACCCTGCACTAAGACCCCTTTTCGCAGATCGTGTCACAATTATAAAGTTTGTGATAGCCTATAGCCCACCTAGCACAACTCGTGCAATTTTTGCCATTCATACGTGCAAACTCATGTGAATTACATAAAAAAGACATCATTTGGATGAGTTGTGCTAGTAGGGTAGGCTATCACAAACTTCATAGATGCATCCTTTCGAGACATCTTTCTGGAGCATTCCCTCTCCTGTATGGAGGTAGGTATAAGAAGGAAATCTTTGTTGTGGGGGATGGGGTGGGGCCCATTACAGCAGCCTTAATAACTGCTACAAGATCTCTAATACATGGATCTTCACCTTTCTACATGTCTATCATCACAGTAATTGTTTTGGTGTTTAGGTAAAATCTCAATCTATTTCGCAAGTTTTAACCATGGTAAATTTAATCATATATCTGTGTGAAAATAAAATGATTCCAGCATTTTATCCAGTCTTGATTGCACCAGCACAGTGGCTTAATCTGAAGCCATAAAGCAAAGTTGCATTCCCTACTGGTGGTGACTTTGATTGGATGTGGGGCAGGGTGCTGCCACCAGGAGGCTGTGACCACTACTAATTACCCAAGTGGTCTCTCGCCCCACCAAAGGGCCAACTGATCCGATGTTGTGCATATAATGGACCAGCAATAACCAGAATAAATTGCACCGTTTTACATAGGGAGGGATATACAATTCTATGAAATACATATAAGAAAAGGCTATACCAGGTTTTGTACCAGGTTTAAAGCTAGCACATTGAATCCCATACTTGGCTGAAGAATCTGCATAGAAAAGTAGTCTGATTTCGGGTCTAAGCCTCCATTATCCACATCCCATTATCATATTGGTCAAATCTGAGAGGTGAGAACCCTAGGCGTTTCATCATCTTATGACTGGGGGTTTTATATGCATCATTAGGCTAATGAACTACTTATAAATCAGGGAATATATAATTTTATACAACAAATGTTTATATATAAATTATATGTTAAAACAGATTTTTGATCGCTTTTAATTACAATTTTTGTTAAAGCTTTTATTCAATGGCCAAGTGCCATCTTTCATCTTCAAAGTCAGGTGCCAATAAATCAGGATATCTCATCTTCATAATTTGTACAAAGTTTCAGTCTGGTCTGAACACATACATAGTCCTTGAATATGAGGTCTCAAATTCACTAGCTTTGTGTGTACTACTTTCTGTAGGATTACCTTTCAGGGCAGCCTTTCACATGATTGTTTCATTTTAACCTTAAGATGCAAATAATTGAGAAATTCTTTATATATATATATGATAATATGCACAAGTTTTCAGTTCTGGACTGAAGTATATCTATATTCCTTGAATACAAATTAACATGAATATGATGAACAATTTATTTCAAATTAATTAGATTTTTGTGAATCATTGTCCAAAGCATTACCTTTTCAGGCAAAGTGTTGAAGCTTCTATTCAATTTTCAATTGATTTGCTTTGTCATAAATTTCAAATGCTCATCTATAGATACGGTATAATATATACAACTCCCACAAGTTTTCAGTCCTGGCCTGAAGCACAGTTGCTCTCATAGTCTACCAGTATTTTGTTCACCACTGTCCAGATAAAGTGTAGATTTATGTTTCTAAATAGTTTATCATGTAGAAGTTGTGCTATAGTTCCCTAAGCATCAACCACGCTGGACTTGCAGAACAATTTCTTCGCAGCCCTTCTCAGCTCTTGGCTCATCATGATTACAATGTAGGGCTGAAGCACTGCATCCACTGACACCAGGATACCAACATAGCGCTTCATCTCATCACACATGGGTTTATCAATGGATAGCAGGTGTGAGTAGCAGGCCCTGTTTGCCAACATAGAAGGTAGCCAACAGATGGTGTTGCATATGGCAGAAGTGAGCAGCAGTTGAACCAGACGTTCAAGTCGAGTTGTTGTCTTCTTCACCTTTTGACCTGCAGGATTGAGCTTTGGTGCCATACTGATGGCATTTGACACAGAGGGTAGGACAGCCTGACTTTTTCCATAAGGCATAGAGTGTGATACCCTGCAGAACTACTGCTGTACAAATGACAATGACAACAAGAACATTGTGAACTAGCAGGGTCACTCTTCCTAGGGGACCATCATCCATGGTGCAGCCTTGCTGATTTGTAGGGGCTTCAGCGTCTCCAAATAATGAAGAGTGTAGTTGACAAAAGCAGAAGACCCATAAGAGCCTTTGTGAGGTGAGGCGTTATGATCAGTTTGTGGGTATAGGGTCGAACGATAGTGATGAAGCTGTCTAGAGATAACATGGTAACACGTAGAGTAGTTTCCACAGACAGGATGAAGTGGAAGCAGTACTTCAAAGGAATGTGGGGCCAGCAGAGGAGTAGCAAGCCTTCCAAGGTATAAGCCATGGTCTTCTGAATGAGGAAGTACTTCGTGGAGTGCTTCAGGTGCTTGGACTTGAAGTGAAGAAGGATGATGAGGAGGATTCCATTGGGAATGAGAATGAATTCTCCAAGCAGGGTTCCATAAACTGTGAAACGGATACATGTATGGCATAGAGGACACCTCCACTTCTTCACTACCAACTGTGACATTTGTAGCATTGAGCACAACTGATGTCTCATTCATGATTGGATGCTGTTTATCTGAAATGCAACATGAATTGACACAAGTTGTCACAATACTCTTTTAGAGCTGTCTAGAACAGCTTCCAGATTACGGGTGGATATTCAGATTATGGGTGAATATTCAAGAGTTGGAGATAAACTGGTACCTTAGTTTAACTTACTGAGCTTCCTGGATACTTATTTTCAGACCCATGTCTTGGATGCCTTGGATTATGGAGATTTTTAGCATTTTGAGTAGTTATTACCGGTCTGTGTCTCTAATACTTTCTTCAGACAATGAGCCAGGTTTTCTAAAGCCAAGGTTTGGTAAACAATGCTTTTAGCCAACTCTACTCCTTCACAGTCTGATGCCCTTTTGCGAAGTGAGTTCAGTATCTGCATGGAGTACATGCACCTGTAGAGGCTGTATTTAGTGATACTTATCAAAATAAAATAAAAGCCAGCCCAAAGGCTTTATTTCATTTTTTGAATACTAAACAAGTAGATACATGTACAAGATGTGCAGAGAACGTTTCCCCTCTGCAAAAGTTTTACTAGGGAATCCGGTAAGTGGAAAATTAATGATATATAACGAGATATGACATTACATTTTTATAAATACTAAATAAGTATACACAGGTACCTCTTAAGATGTGCAAAGAACATTTCAGCTCAGCAAAAGTGGAAAATCGATTATTTCTAGGATACTAAGAGAAGCTCTTCCAATTTGCATATTACCTAAATTATAAATGCAGGGTGGTGAACAGGATATGCAAAAATATCTTTATAAACTGGCATTAGAAAGTAAACATTTATGTATACTCTTGAACTATTACCCCTTTGATAATTTGTAGATGTTGAGCAAAGTCTCCTACTCTTTCACCTTAACTTTAGTTCTCAGCATTGAGTTGCATTTTGACCATTATGATATGATTCCTGCCTAAGGTCTCCATATTCCTGAGCCAGATTTACATGTTAAAGAACATTCCTAAAAGATTAACGAACACACCACCATTCAATGATTATTTAATGGTCAAGGAAATTAGCTGCATTTGGGATGTATCAGTGATTACCATTGGGGTATGTGATGGAGGGGTTCTGTAAGGGAATCTAAATTATCCTAACAGAGGTTCAAAATACTTTCTGCATGCAATTTCTGTAAAGGAAAGGGCAACTTTTAACACTTCCACTCAAGAGATGTCAAAATGAGGTCGTATATCTTTTTTAGGAGTTGTTTTGGCGCATAGCAACATCGTCGGGCAACTCCTATTATGTTTTCGGTTTGCTTCATGGGAGAGTTGTGACGCCACAACAGTGGCATGACGTCACATACTGACGTCAGACAGCAGCTGGCTTGGTGCCGCGTTGAGTTAGCAGATCGAGTAGCAGATCTATGCTTCCGTAGGCCTCCAGACCAATTCAAGACGTTGAGGGAAGCTGGCCAGGAGAGCCGAAGATTTGTTCATGTTCATTGCCACAACTAAATCCCTCTCTCAGTGCTGATAGTAACGTATATAACATGGTTATCGAGTTTAGGCACTGATTTCAGTTCCTAAAATGGATAATATGAGTTCTGATATCTCGGGATATAAGAATCCAAAAAGACAGCGGACCGGACATACCTTGACAACGAGTTGACACGAAAGTAAATCCTCCATTTTTTAAGCTTATGTACGAAATGTGGCGACATGCTTTGGACATAACATAGTTGAAACCATATTCTACCTCCCTGTTGACTAGATTCCTTGATATTATGGCTGAATTTAACTAAAAAAAACCATAGAGATTCGAAGCAGGCGACTGGCCGTGCATCTTCGCCATTCTGTCAACAGTACCTGCGGCACTGCCTGTTGTGTACTGATTGAACTAACCGTCTGCTCGGATTTGCTACACGTACCGGAATCTTCCATCATATTCTGGTCATTTTGTGCAATTATAGTGTTCAAATCATGTATTGGAGTTTGGTAATATCTAATAGAATATATTCTAATTGTTTTAATAAGTTGAGAAGGCTACACATGTGTAGCCTTCTCAATGCTGTATGCTGTATAACATGTGTAAATGGAGTGTTTTTCTCGGCGGTCCGCTCGGGAGGGATATCAACATGAAACCAAGATGGCGGAGGGCCGTCTCATAGACTCGCAACAGAAAACACTGAATTCTATCAATTTTAAAGGTAAATACTTAGAGTTAATGGTGGAAACCATGTTATATATGCAGTATGTAATGATCAGACTTGAACTCATGCCTTTCAGGGCTTATATAGTCACTCCGCTTCGCCTCGTGCCTATATTATCCTCTGAAAGGCATTCGTTCAAGTCTAATCATTATATATTACATTCATGTATGAAACTACCATGTACGAAACTAAGAGCAACTCTACAAGTTTGCAGCCATCTTGAATAAATTAATCCTCATTGTCTCCAAGACCACATTGCAGATAAGTTGTTCTTTCATTACATGGTTGTCAGAAGTGGTGAAATAAGTGAATTCTCTAGTTCTCAATTACTAAAAACTGGTTCCCAAGATGGCAAATGCATCAGTCCCCATGTCTAGTATGAACATTTGGCCCACCATAAACTGGAATGAGCCAGATTTGGAGAAAGAGCGGGAGAGGTTTGCTAAACATTGTAACTGTGTTTGGTGGCCCACTGTCCAAGTGTAATGAGAAGGAGAAGATCAACTATCTAAAAGCATTTGTGGGCGACAAGGGCAGGGGGAAAAATTTGACTTTTACATGGAATCAGGGGGCTTTTTCTGTTTTGGAAAGATAATTCTTCATGTATGGGATTGTTTGACGATTATATGATGATAATTTTTTATCTGAGGATTATCTCCACAACTATGCATTTCTAAAAGTAAAATTGTGAGATTTTCTCAGATAGAGCTTGAAACACAATCTCGCGATTTTCTTTTAGAAATGCCTAGTCATGGGGATTTCAGAATAATCATCAGATAATCGTCAAAAACTAGAGATCATTTCATTTCTATTGTGGTTTTGAGGATAATGCCATAGTTCCAAGACCATATTGGAAGATCATATGACGACTATAAAGTTTTGCTGATGGGGGGGTTTACTTTTTGGTCTAGACCTTATTTCTTTACTAAAACGTATTAAATCTTTCAAAAAAGGACACTAAATGGTTATGGGGTACTTATTCTTGCAAGTTAGAGTGAAAAATTTAGATTTCCAAACATTTTTATACCATTTTGATCACTTGAGATTATATTCTAATCTCATAAAAATTGACAATAATTCTGAAATAATAAATCTAATGATAAAAATGTCTTTGAAATTATTCTCTTTTTTTCAACAATTATTCGACGATTACCTGAAGATTCTTTTCAAACCTCTGAGATTAGGCCTTTCTAAAAGGAAAATCTTGAGATCGTGTTTCAAGCTCCTTTTGAGAAAATCACATGCTTTTCCTTTTGGAAATACCTAGTTGTGGAGATAATCCTTAGATGAAAAATAATCATCAGATAATCGTCAAATAATCATTGAAAAAGAGAAAAATGTCCCTGACATGTTTTATTATTTAATTGTAAGGGAACTATCACATTGTTACCGGTATTGATATTCAGGTGGAGCCACTGCTCCCACTACAGGTGTGTGTTACCTGTACAGGTGTGTTTTACCTGGTGTATGCACTGATACTGATGTAAATAAGGGTAATTCTGCTGCGCTCCAGGGCTTACATCCGCTTGGTGAGAATGAAGGACCCACATCCCTGGGGGAGGGCAGAAATCCTTTACAGTCTGTGCACCCGCCTAACCTGCCTCAGCGTATTCTACATAAAGGTATTGTGTATGAGGTGGTTCCTAACCAGCTACCCAATCAACAATTGCTATCAGCTCAGCACACACTCCAAGCTGGTCTAGCTAGTGCTGGCTTGTCTTCAGCATCACTTGGGATTCTGGGGGACAATGCGAGCAGTCTACTCTCCAATCCTACCCCCACAGGTATGCCGGATTTAGACTGGCTTAACAACTTTAAGATGTTCTCTGACACCTCAAAACGTAAACGCTCAACCAATAAATTGAGGCCTGATTGTTACATAGATACAGACAAAAAGTTTGAAGACATGAGCTTTCAAGAGTTGATCAATGGCATGAACTGTGTAGCTGAATTCATTAACACAGCTGGTTTGCCCCGTGTTACTTTGGATGGCTATCTGGCACACATGAGGTTCGTTTCCCTCAAAGCTCAAGGAGGAGCCTTCCCAGCGAAAGCCCTAGCTAAATACGATCATAAAGTGGTTGATGATGTTATTGAGGGTAAATTAGCGAATTTTGTCTCTGGTTACACCCCAGCCGTAGAGGCTTATTTGAGCGCAGAGCACATGACCGTAGTAGAAAATTTGCTGTCAAGACAAGATCAGGGTTCCAGCCGCGGTAACAACAGACATCGCCGCAACCGTCAGCGGGGGGGGGGGGGTAATCAGCCCGGATCAGATTGGCCCACGGACATATGTTGGAAATGGAACTCTAATGTATGCGATTATGATCCGTGTTACAAGAAGCATGTCTGCGCCACTTGTAGAGGCTCACACAAGAAGAAATTCTGTAATAGTGACGATGGGCAATCGGATAAAATTGCTCACCATCACGGCAACCAACAAAATCAGTGACTGGGCAACCATGCTTATATAGGCTTAGGCGTAAGTTCCAGATATATGGATTGTTTGTCTGACCTTTGGCCCAACACTTATGATTTTGTAAACTGCTCAGCTAATGTAACAGAATTGATGTCCTGCTATACTGATTATGCTCCGCTCTGGGATGCATCACTCCCGCACTATGTTGCGGGTATTAGGGCACAGCTTAATATTTGTGGCTGGAGAAAAATGCTTTCAGGAGGTCCCGCACAGGTTTATGGTGAAGGTGGTTGGGACTGCAATGCACACTACCTGTTAGATGGGGTTTGTCATGGTTTCAAATTAGTCGATACTTTGGGCCCATCCTATGGTTACTTTTGTAAAAATTATCCGTCAGCAGACTTCTACGCTTATGATTATATCAACGAGTTAATCCTGAAAGAGCTCAATATGGAAAAGTTATCAGTAGTAGATACCCAGCCAAAATGTGTCCATGCTATGGGAGCAGTGAAAAAGTCCAGTGGTGGTTATAGACCTATTACCGATGCTAGCCGCCCACTGCACAACAGCATTAATAATTACACCAAAGACACTTTCAACTCCTTTAGCTACCACTCTATCGATGAAATCTCTGAACTTATGGAACCAAACTGTTTCATGGCGGTGACAGATTTACAAAGTGCTTATCGCTCAGTGTTAATCAGGCCAACGGACCGCAGCCTTCAGGAGTTATGTTGGAATATTGACGGTAAAAATTGCTTTTTACAAGATAATTTCATGAGCTTCGGCACGAGAGCTGCCCCCTATATATTTAACAGTATATCTGATGCTATAGCTCTCTATGTCAACGCCAATGGTTTTTTATGCCGAAATTGTTTAGATGACTTCATCGTTCTTGGTAGCGATTATGAGGAATGCAGGGACGCGCAACGGTTTCTCCACGCTACAATACGCTCGCTAGGCTTCCATATTGCTTATGCTAAAGTTCGATCCCCCTCACAGGTTCAGCGTTATTTGGGGGTGATCTTGAACTCGTTTGATATGACTCTCAGCTTACCACAGGACAAGTTGGACAAGCTTCACTTAGAGCTGCGCTTTTTTGCAGGTCGCCGTAGGGCGACAAAGCGCCAGTTGCAACACTTGTGTGGTGTGCTAAGTCACTGCTCAACTCTGGTACGGGGAGGTAGAACACTCTCTTACAGGGTCATAACGATGTTACGTGTGTTTTCTGTAAAGAAACATTATATTACATTGTCGGATTCGTTCCACGAGGACTTGAAATGGTGGGGCAACTTCGTGTCATGGTTCAATGGCTCAGCGAAGATTATCACTCCGCCTGAATTCACCTCACTTGTGTATACTGACGCTTCTGGTATAGGTTATGGTGCCGTTCATGGTAATGATTGGTTATGCGGACACTGGTGTGACAAGCTAGTGATGGATAGTGACACTCACGGCCATTGCCGGGACATACCGACAACGGAGATACCAGCCAATATTAACGTCAGGGAACTCTATCACATATACGAGGCTTTGGAACGCTGGGGTCCATATTGGAGAGATCACAAAATATATTGTGTTACTGACAATACACAAGTTATGCATGTAGAAGTGACAATGATGCCTCAATGATTTTGTTGAGAAAAATTTTTTGGTTATGTGTTATATTTAATTGTCACTTAGTGAGCATTCATATCCCTGGTGTACAGAATGTTCTAGCGGACGCGATTTCTAGGGCCACATGTTCTAAAGACTTGCCCGTATTCCTTTGTTGTAGACGCTAGCCAGCGGGTGCGCCAATTGGACTTAGAAGCAGCTGAGTATAGGTCCAAGGCTTGGGCCCCCAGTACGTGGAGGACAAAGGCTTCCCAGTGGAAGCGTTACATAAGCTTCAGTAATTCGATCCTCACACCAGCGCTGCCTACTGATGCTCAACATATGTGCCGTTATGTCGTAGACATGGCGAGAAGTCTTAAGTACTCGACTATCCAAAATTATGTTAGCGGAGTGATCTCGTTGAATATGTACTATGGTTATGATGTCAAGTTTATCCGATCTTCTTTTGAATTCATTATGACTTTAGCCAGGGTTCGCAGGGTCTTAGGTGATCCGGAACCAGTGCGCCCATCGTTCACTTTGAAAGACATACTCAATATGTATAAATTTGTCGACATGAGTCAAACTCATGATAGAGTCCTGTGGACCTGCCTGGCACTGAGCTTTAGAGGGCTACTCAGGAAATCTAACATTGTGCCAGATTCTATCCCAGCTGTTGGTGTTCATTATCTCAGGCGCGGAGCGGTTAGTTTCACAGACTGGGGCATGGAGTTGGCCGTGTCTAGTTCTAAGACTATTCAGCATGGCCAGAGAGTACAAAAGGTGCCAATCACTTATGCCCCCGGATCTCCCCTATGTGCTGCAAGTCTAGTCAGACGTCATTTAAATAAATTCCCCAGTTCTGACCCATCAGCTCCAGCTTTTGTACTTTCCAAGAACTCAGAACTGGTACCAGTCACTTACGGTCAATTGCTGAAATTTCTGAAGAGGTTAATGTTTTTAGCTGACTTACCTTCAGAACGCGCTGACATGCACTCCCTCAGGAGAGCGGGAGCTCTATACATGTACCGTATGGGACTGACTCTGGAGGACATACGTCAGGCCGGGGACTGGGCCAGTATGGCGGCCTTATTATACCTAACTAAACCCTACCACACACGTATTGAGACTGATATGGTAGTGTCAACCTGTTTAGGAAAGGAGTTGTCTATTTAGGTTATGACTATCGCTTAGACACAATTTATTTACATGTTTTCGAGAGTATGAACTTCCTTTTCATGATGTTTAATTATAATTGTTATATTCCTTTACTTGGAGTTGCCGGTAGTTCTGTTTAAACTGGCCCAAGTCCATCATTGCGTTATTCCCTTGTCCCTCTCACCGTAAAGGATTAATGGAAGGGAACTATCACATTGTTACTGGTATTGATACTCAGGTGGAGCCACTGCTCCCACTACAGATGTGTGTTACCTGTACAGGTGTGTTTTACCTGTCAGGTGCTGACCTACATTGCTGCTACCAACCCTCAGGCTGGAGGGTCTGGTGCTTGGTCTCAGCTGGAAATTCTTTCTTTTCTTTTTCTTTGTTTTTTCAATAAATAAGCCAGTAGTTCTGTTTAAACTGGCCCAAGTCCATCACTGCGTTATTCCCTTGTCCCTCTCACCATAAAGGATTAATAATTATTTCATGATTAATGCCTGTTTTTAAATCCTAATCATTTTTTGATAATTTATAATCTAAAAAATAAGTACCCTATAATCATTTTATGTAATTTATTTTGTCTTAAAAAAAATACCACTTACTTTTAGGTCTAGACCAAAAGGTAACCCAATCCATCAGCAAGACTGTATAGTCATCATATAATTGTCAAATCTGGAACTATTACATTATCCTCAAAACCATAATGATTTCTAGCTTTTGAGACTCTCATCATTCTCATTGAGACTCTCATCATTATCTTTGTGACGATTATAAATAGTCCCCATTTTTACATGATTATCAAAATAGAAATACTTTTTCTCTACGACTATGTAAAGAATTATCTTTTCCAAAACAGAAAAAGGCCCCAGGTCAACCAACAAAGGCACAGCAGCAGCACTTGACATGAAGAGTGAAAAGGATGTTTTGGTCTCTGTATTTGCGAAATTCAAGGAACATGTAGAGGCAAAGAAAAATCCCATAAGAGCAGCAGTAAAATTTGACTGCCGCAAACAACAACCTAAAGAAACTTTTGAAAATTTCGTCACTGATTTAAAGCTGTTAGTCAGGGGTCTTGACATCACTGATCAGGACAAATTAGTGCGAAATTCAATTGTGTGTAAATCACAAGACGTGCGAGTTAAACAACGATCTATGGAAAAAGGGGCATGACTCACACTAGATCAGGCCGTAGAAATAGGATGAACATTCAAAGCCATCAGAAACAGGGTCAGGATAGGAAATTGAGCGACAGACATCAACACAAGCCTGCAAAGGGGAACTGAAACGGGAATAACACTGATGAATGCGTGATGGATGAGTAGTAACACCAAGCATGTGCCCCGGAGAAATGCCCTGCTAAGCATGATCCATGCAAAATATGCAAGAAGAAAGGACATTGGGCGAAGTAATGTTGGAAAAATCCTATACATCAAATCGAGGAAGGCGATGAGTATGAGACCGACAGCAGTGATAATTGTTATGATGACGTCCAATTATTAGAACCAACCATTAGGTAATGACGAAGAGTGGTGGGAAACTCTGACAATTGACAGTGGCAGCCTCAGATGTCAGCTGGACACCGGGGCCAAGGCCAGCGAAATGAGTGACAGAGATTTCCAGAAAGTCGCACCGAATGCCAAACTCCACTCCACTAATAAGAGGCTAGTCTACTACACAAATCACCAGATCTGCCCAATCGGCAGTGCTGAACTCAAAGTCCGATACAAGGACTGTAAAGCACCAGTGAAGTTCTATGTGATTAGTGGTAACCAAGTTCCAGTGCTGTCAGGAGCCACCCTGCAAAGCACTCAACCTGGTAAAACGCATACACAAAATAGACATGGCCACAGAGGAGTTCTTGAAATGCCACCCAGAACCGGAGAAAGCTACCGGAACTCTACCAGGAACAAAGATAAAGGAAAAACTGAGGGAAATGGAAGCAGAAGGTCACTTGGCAAAAGTGACAGAACCAATGGACTCGATGGTAGTCTACACTAGAGGGGACAAGATCAGAATATGTCTTGACCCGAGCGACTTGAACAAGGCTGTTTGCAGAGAACACTACCCGATTCCAACAGTGAAAGAGATCGTTACCAAGTCACCAGGTGGCAAAACCTTCTCCGTCTTAGATGCTAAGAGTGGATTCCTACAGATGGTACTAGATTATGAGTCTAGCAAGCTAACAATGATTGAATACACCACTCGGGAGGTACCGATGGACAATACTTCCATTTGGCATCAAGTCGGCCCCGGAACTCTACCAAAGGATGATGGACAAAATGCTAGAAGGCATTGATGACGCCCATGACATCCTGATAGTAGGGAAAAAACACGAAAACAACATGACCATGTCCTAAAGCAGGTAATCGAATGAGCCTCTGCAACCTGAAGCTGAACTACGAAAAGTACTCAGTACCCTATGTAGGCCACACCGTAATGAGTGATGGACTCAAACCAACAGCCAACAAAGTAAGAGCTGTAATGGAGATGCCAGCACTGGACTCCAAGGAAGCAGTGTGGAGATTCCTAGGACTTATTCAGTATCAGTTTCTGCCAATGCTGGCCGAAGTAGAAGAGCCACAAAGAGAACTTACATGCGAGAAAATGCTGTTCCACTGAGACAAACCTCAGGAATCTGCCTTCCAAAAGCTCAAGAAACTTTGTAGCAGTGCACCTGTGTTAGCATATTACAATGTGAACAAAGATTACTACAAGATGGGAGACCAGTGTCGTACGCGTGTAGGAAACTTCAACTGTCAGAACAGGACTGGGCCCCGATTGAGACAGTGATGCTAGCAATAGTATTCAGCACTGAGAAGTTCCGTGAATACATCCTGGGTAAGGAGGTTGTGGTACAGACTGACCACAAACCGCTGGAAACGATCAGCAAGAAACCCCTACTAGCAGCCGTGCTAGGACTACAAACAATGCTCTTGAAGCTGAAAGGCTATGATCTCAAGCTACAGTACCTACCTGGGAAGAAGGTGTGCACCCATACTGGGGCACCCAAGATGACCTAGCAGTACTAGATGGTATCAAAATTCCACTTGGTGGTCTATATACATTACATATTAAAGTTTTCTTGGCTATGCCATTTTGTATAAGGAGCCAGTGAACTTCTATATCGGGATTACCTCTGTTCAAATGCTGGAACGCTGTGGCAGAACATGTAACAGTATCTAAAATATGAGCAATCAAACCACCACCTCTGAACTCACTTATCCTATCATGTCGATACATATTATTCCGTGAAAATATATGAAAAGAATCTTCATCAGTTTCATTCAAGAACGTTTCAGAAAATAATAATAATACATCAATATTCTTATTATCTAGCTCATCCTGCAGCCTTATTTCTAATGGACCTTGCATTATGATTTCATTATGTCTACAATGAATGGAACTCAGCAATAGGTATGACTGCTCCATGAAATCCCCATGGTGATCAAGCCTTAGGAAAAATAACTTCTGCAAATTGCACACCTTGGAGGAACATACCCATAATGAGCTTCAGATGTCTGAAAAAGGTGTAGCTCTCTATGGATACTTAAAGTAGTAAGCCATGTACAAATTAATCGATGCATGAAATTATTCAAGTAGTGATGCCAATCTCATTCACAGTAACAGTAACACTGTACAACAGCCGAAAAAAAACTGGATACCGAACATACTAATTATACCTAATTTGAGGCTGGTGAGTCTGAAAATGAGGTTAAAAAATGCCTATTGGCTCCCAATTTTGAGATATCCATAGGGTGCAATATATGCTATAAATCCCCCCCCCCCCCGAGGGCAATGATTTCGCTATGTTCACCTATGTAGTGTAGTCCAAACCTGTACAAGAAATTTCTTATGTCATTCCTGGCATTTGTCTGGATAATATCAATAGCTTTTACACTGCTGCAAATCATATTTCACCCAAAAGTGGCTCCTAGGCCTCTATCATTCCGGACAGCGGAACCAGTTTTGTGGAATATTACGTGTTCGGTGTTAGCACACTCCACATGGGCTGATGATATACGAACGAGCTCCTCGTGCATATAGTGGCACTATATGCACGAGGAAAAGGATGTCACAGGACAACATGATGCAGGGGTGGTCACAGGACAACATGAGGGGGTGGTTACAGGACAACATGAGGCAGGGGTGGCCACAGGACAACATGAGGCAGGGGTGGTCACAGGACAACATGAGGCAGGGGTGGTCACAGGACAACATGAGGCCTGTAACCACCGTCCCCTCATGCAGTCCTGTAACCACCCTTTCCTCAGGCAGTCCTGTAACCACCCTCCCCTCATGCAGTCCTGTAACCACCCTCCCCTTGTGCTGTCACCTTTTCCTTGTGCTGTCCTGTGACCACTTTTTCCTCGTGCTGTCCTGTGACCACCCTTCCCTCGTGCTGTCCTGTGACCACCTTTCCCTTGTGCTGTCCTGTGACCACCTTTTCCTTGTGCTGTCCTGTGACCACCCTCCCCTTGTGCTGTCCTGTGACCACCTTTTCCTTGTGCTGTCCTGTGACCACCTCCCCTTGTGCTGTCCTGTGACCACCCATTCCTCGTGTGTATAGTGCCACTATACGCACGAGGCCCTCGTTCGTATATC
Organism: Acholoe squamosa; assembly: GCA_949317995.1. Lineage (NCBI taxonomy): Eukaryota > Metazoa > Annelida > Polychaeta > Phyllodocida > Polynoidae > Acholoe > Acholoe squamosa. The sequence continues at coordinate 109,096,567 of OX439036.1, read as the reverse complement.
GCTTCCCCTCCACATGCATGGTTGTAGGAGTTTGGCTAGTTCAGAAGCAAAAATCCAGCTTAGATCATGCAAATAGGGGTCAAGATGTATATATATCCACACTAAATAGGCTCGATTTCATGTACATTGCATTATAACCACTTGTTTTGGGGTTATATTGCTACATAGTAAATGGAAGTCATGGTTTGCCCTCAGAGCAGTCATAACAGGATTTCTGGGAAACAAGAAGGCTGAGGACTTTGTAGAGTGTGTGGATACACTGCTGTCACATATCAGGAACTCAAATGCAAGATGTCCTTGAAGATCCACTTTCTGCATCTGACCTCCCATTCTTTAAAAAAAAAAGTGTCTCGGTAAGTGACATACATGGGGAGAGATTCTAACAGGACCTCTCAGAGATGGAAAAATGCTACCAAAGAGAGTGGTTACCTTCCCTTCTAGCAGGCTAGTAATAGGGTCTGGTGTGGGATAAGCCCCAACATTGTGTATTAGAGACAGGCAAAGCAGTCCCGAACAAGTGTTGTCTAACATTTCGAGCATATTTGCTAATTTTACTGCATATTACTGAGTCAAAGGAAGAATAATTCATTAGATATGGGTTTGTAAATGGTAATAAACCAGATAAATGAACTAGATTTGTTGTAAAATCTGGTGTTTGTACAGTTTGCTCTAATATGGATTTGGCTACCGAGGATGAAATCAAGTTTCCATACAAGTTGATCCTTCCTTCATCTGTTTCTGTTTTAATTGAGCATATAAGCTGAAATATGATACATTCAACACAATTTACATAATTATATGAATAACATTTTAAAACCACATACTATAGGCATGATCTGGGTGTTTTATCTAAATCTAAATTTGTATATCTTTGGTCAGAATTGCAAAAATACAATTCCAGAAATTAAGGCAATTTTCTATGTTTGACTTTGAAGAAAATGACCTTGAACTTAAACAACCCGCACCCCAGTTTACCAATGTGTGATTCATATATATGTCACATATTGAAGCATTGGCAAGAGGCTCTATCAAGAAATGTATGTGACTATCCTACATCAGGATTTATGGCATTTTGTGACCTTTGAGCTTGAATTTTACCCTCTGTCGCTCGATGGATTTCGTTTGATATTTAGTATGATGTTTTTGACATATCAGTGAGTAGAATGAGCACAGTGTAGAAAAATTTGCAATTACTCTTATGTCCAGGCCCTTTTGGTGCCCAGTTGACTGGACTAGTAGCACAACAGTTGCTGAAACCAGCCGTCCGTGATAAAGCTAGAATAGACCAACAAATGAAGGATGTGAAAATCAAACAAAAATACTACCATGACCAGGTATCAAAGGAATTGGAGCCACTCCAGGCAGACTGTGAGGATCCGCCCACAGCCAGGATCAAAGGTCTGGAGGCCAGCCACTGTGGTTCAGCATCATCGAAACCCTAGATCGTATGTGGTCGACACCGGCCATCAGATGTTACGCCGCAATCGAGTGGACTTAAGGAAAGCCTCGCCGAGCTATGCAGAGTGGCAAAGCCACAGACAGAGACAGAGACACTCGATGACATAAAAGGTAAGGATATACCAGCTACACCAAGGGTTAACAAGTGAGGCCAACAGCGCATTCACCAGCCAAGGCCCAGTTAAGGCTGAGAAAAGTCTAGCTAAGACCCAAAGTGTTGAGAATAGTCCAGTCCCCAAAACCAACAGCAGTGGTAGGGTAGTCAAAAAACCAACCAGACTAGGGTAGGGGCACCCATTTCAGACGCTCCTGACCATACAAGAGATAACCATATTTAGTACTTGAATAAGGTACCTTTAGATGTTGTGAATTCTACTTTGTACTGTACTAATGGAAACATTATAGTTGACCACTTATATTCATGAAGGGATTTGGATAATTTTCTGTCTAACAAATGAACAATTTAACTGCACTTTCTTTGTCTTCAAAAGATCAAATTGCTTCCACAGTGGGACGGCTAAGACCAGAGATGACCCTAGAGTCAGACATTTTGTTATTCAATTGTTATCATGGTAACTGTGCATGGAATATACTGTTATGGCCTGTATACATGTCATAACACATTGGTGTCCTTAGATACACAATAGAGATAATGAGAATATACTCAGTTATCTATTTTTGCATCACTGTAAAGTGGTCAATCTGCAAGACTCAAATGAACATGATTTCCATAGGGCAGATGGGGACTAATTGAACTTTAGTGTGATAAATTGGGTAAAACGAAAGAAACAGTAAATGGCGATGGCTGGGAGAAAGGCATAGTATAAAGGCTTCCCTTTGTGAAGAAAATGTACACTGTAAAGATATACAAGGCCTTATACAACTGTGTCCGAGATAGCTGTAATTGGTGTCCAACTGTAGATGTAATTTGATGGTCATATACAAATAACTCCCAAACTGTGAAATGAGCAGTGTATCCAGGTGTCAAATAGCTAGCAAAAATATAAATTTTATCATTTTCATGAAAAGAATTTGTACATGTATTCAGACTAGGACACAACAGACTGAACAATTAAACTAATTATCCCATTTGCTCATTAGTTTGCACCATCTGAATATACCGAGATCACCCCTGGTTTGCACAGGTGTAAAACCATGAATGCAGGGAATTACATGTGTTATCCTGTGTTTGTTGGAGAGAATAATACTTCAATTTTTATTTCTAGTTTGTATTGGGATGTTTGGGCAGTCTACCCAACTCCCATAGTTATATCATATTCTTTCATATTATATCATATATCATATCTAAATGTTGACTATATACCAAAGAGACTACATAAGCTTAATGCCACAGACTGAGAGCCAAGATCAAAAAGCTATTTTCATTAACCATTGATACTCTCAGACTTTATGTGTTTTCAAACTAAAACACTATAGTATTTACTTTTATTGGTGTTCATACAGATTCCTGAAGATCTGTACCAATATGCCAATACATGAACAGAATTATTCACAGCATGAACCTCCCGATTTAAGCAACTTTAAGCAAAACTTAAAATTGAGTAATGGCCTTATTTCCAAGGCTTTAATCAACTTTATGCAGGAGAAAAAATAAAGTTGATTAAAGCCTTGGAAATAACTTTAAACTTTGCCTAAATTTGCTTAAATCGGAAGTTTCATGCAGTGATTAGACAAAAGACTCTAGCCAAACAACAGTAGTATTTAAGACTGTTATATTATCTATAAAAGGGAGGATGCAATGTATGTATGAAACTACCATGTACAAAAGTAAGAGTAACTCTGCTTGCAGCCATCTTGAATAGATTAATCCTTTTTGTCTCCAAGACCACATGGCAGATAAGTTGTGCTGAACCAGTTTTTACACTGACATTACCCCGACATTTCCCTCGTTGTTATGTCTACTTTGAATGTCCATATCTTCTTCAACATGTGAGAATTTACCAACCCAAATACATATTTCATAGACATGGATTTGTCTTACCTGTATCTGGCCTGAAATCGGATAAACATTGAAAGCCATAAACTCTATCCACACTATGGAGGGATGGAATGGGGGCTCCATCGGACTAAATGTGTTAGACATATGCTGATTAGTCCTGACCATGGAGACCATACTGTATCTTAGATATTAGTCACGAAATCTGATGGAGTTGAGACCCCAGTTGTGACCCAGGCAGGTATCTAGGCAACATGAACTGTCATGTCATAGATGCTGCTGAGCCGAGCAACTTTCCCGTGGTGATTTGGGGTTGTTTCCGTGGGTCACAAATTAGGGAAGTACACCCAAAGATTATGTACTTATTCTGTGCCATAGTGTGTGTGTCTGTGTGCAGAGCGAGGGGTGCTGGAAGAAGGTGGGGGGGAGGTTTCAAGGGGTGCACAAATTAAGGCAGCCCCTTATATGTTACATGCATCAGGCAACGGGGGGTGGCAACATTGATCAAGGTAATTAATGGGCTAAGACTACTTACTATGGACCTGGGTGCCCCTTAGAGGTGTCTGAAGGCAGGTGTTCAAGTTGATTGATATATCAATATAGACACCTTATGTATAGCTTTATAGAGAAAATGAGAGAAATTCAGAACCCCTAATTTACTGAGGATTAGCTGTTCATATAAAGTGCAAAAGTATTCTGAGCCCATAGATCTACGGGTAGACCAAAGATTTCCAAGGATGCAGACTGATGTGGGCCATTGCTCAAAAAGGTTTGTGTCCACCTTTGTTGACCATTCTATCTGAGGCTGATAAACTACTTATGTAAATCAGGATTATGCAATGGACCTTGTCGCATGTGCCAAGTTACAACATGTTAAAACACAGATTATTTGATTGCTCTTTATTACATTTTTTAAATAACTTAGTGAAGCTGTCATTCAGTGAACGAGTGCCATGTTCTATCTCCAAAATCCAGATGTCAATAAATATGGTATATCTCATGATATAATATGATTTGCCAAGGTTTTATAGTCCTTTGAATATGAAGTATATAGTCCTTAAATATGAATAACACAATTGGTGTCAAGGTTCATTAGCTTTATGTGCATCACTGGTTGTAGTATTACCCTTTGAGGCAACTTATTGAACCTTTCACTTGATTGCCAAGTGCTTTGGTTCAGCATCGAAATGCAAAGTGCAAATGATTTTCTGAATATGCACAGATTTCAGTCCCTTTCAGGATTGGTATGATAAGTATAGTCTTTGAATACATATATGATGCAATTATTGTCAAAGTCCATTAACACTTGTGTGCACTACTGTCTATAGGATAAAAGGTGGACTGGAGCAGGTTCTGGTGATGTGAATTGAGAAGAGGTTATAGGAAGGGAACAAGCATGTCCTGCAAAGCAGGTATAATCAAAGGACAATTTACCCATAATGACATGTCTCGTTTTGTCACTTTTGACAGACCCATCAAAGTTCATTGGGTGTGAGTATATATCCATAGAGCAAGCATGTTTTGTTCTTCAAACAACACATACGTTGAATAGATGCTGATAACATCTTGGATATCGACCATTCTTGTAGATGTGCTGATTGTTCATGCCATAGGGATCTCAGCATCAACTGCACTGGAGGTGCAGAACAATCTCTTGGCAGCCCTTCTCAGCTCTTGGCTCATCATGATGACAATGTAGGGCTGAAGCACTCCATCGACTGCCATCAGGATACCTACATAACGTTTCATCTCATCAAACATTGGTTTATCAATGGATAGCAGGTGTGAGTAGTAGGCACTGTTTACCAAGATAGAAGGTAACCAACAGACGGTGGTACAGATGGCAGAGACGAGCAGCAGTTGAACCAGACGGTCATGCCGAGTTGTTGTCTTCTTCACCTTTGGGCCAGCAGGGTTGGGCTTTGGTACCAGACTGATGGAATTGGACACAGATGGTAGGGCAGCCTGGTTGGTGCTCACTGGCTTGTGTGACTTCTTCCCCAAGACATGGAGTGTCATACCCTGCATGCCTAGGCATGTGCAGATGGCCACAGTACCAAGAAGAAGGTGAACTAGCAGGGCCACTCTCCCTAGAGAACCGTTGTCCATGGTGCAACGTTGCTGATTTGTAGGGGCTTTGGCGTCTCCAAACAATGAGTAGAAGAGGATGAAGAGTACATTTGACAGGAGTAGAAGACTGATAAGAGCCTTTGCGAGGCGAGCTGTCATGATGTTTGTGGGTATAGGGTCGAATGATAGTGATGAAGCTGTCTAAAGATAACATGAGCATGCCCCATACAGTAACACGTAGAGTGGTTTCTGAAGACAGGATGAAGTAGACGCAATATTTCAGAGAAACATGAGGCCAGGATGCAATCAGAAATGCATATACTGTATAAGCACAGGTCTTCTGAATGAGGAAGTACCTCGTGGAGTGCTTCAGGTGCTTGGACTTGAAGTGAAGAAGGGTGATGAGGAGGATTCCATTGGGAATGAGAATGAATGCTCCAAGGAGAGTTCCATAAATTGTGAAGCGAAAGTACAAACCAGAGGACAACTCCAATTCTTTACTACCCACTGTGGCATTTGTAGCGTTGAGCACAACAGATGTCTCATTCATGATTGGACTTTCCTTATCTGAAATGAAATATGTAATGAGTTTAAAAAACGTAAAACCCAGGTGATTTTTCATTAAGTAGGTTGTGAAAGATGAGTTGATATTCAAGAGTTATCAGTAAATTGGTAAGCTACCCACCTTAGTCTATCTACTAAACTTTCTGCATCCATGTATGTCAGGATTCATATTAGATTAAAATCAATTAAATGAATTGTTTGGACGCTTCATATTTTGTAAATATTTCAGTTGATTTCACCTGTTTCTCTGTAGTACTTTCTTCAAAGGATGTTTCATATACCCTGACATCGAGATATGGTAAACAGTTTTATTGGCAATCTCTGCTTCCCCACAGTCTGATGTCCCATTGCAAAGTGAATGCAGTGTCTGCTTGTATCTATATACCTGTAGAAGCCTACTTTCATTGTTCATATCAATATGCCGTATGATAGTGCTTAAGTGCTGGGTTTTGAATAAGTAATGGTCTCAGCAAAGCACCATTGGTAAGCGTGTGTCGAATCATCAAGAATAGACCTCAAATAAGCACCTGTCACCTGTATGGACTAACCATAATCACGCATTAAATTTTATCAACGCCTGGCAGTTATTTATGATGATACGATAAGTGAGAGAAAAATACATTTTGACAGCACCAGGGTGCAAGTTGTACATGCAGGCAGAGACTAGTGACTTGTCAACAGGTAAGTGATTTCATTTTCATGAATACTAAATAAGACATGAGGAGATACCTCTCAAGTTGTGAAAAGTACTTTTAAGTCTTCCGCCTCTGCAGGTCTACCCGTGTCCATGTCTAAATGAGAAACCACCACACCACCATTCATTGCTACCTGATAACCATTGAACAGATGAAGAAAATTGAGGCTATCAAGTACTATACTGAAGAGTGTGTTCATGGAAATGAATAAATATTACTTTGAGACACCTACTTGTCAAAAAAGAAAAGAACTTTTTTTGGGGGAAAAAAAGATACATAATCTTTAGGTCTGCTAGGTTTTTATTTTGTGTTAAAATTCGTTTTCATTCTGCGTTAAGAAATAGAAAATCAGAATACCGTCATTGTTTTTAACCTGTCTTTCCTTCCCAATAGAATAGCATTTTTATCAACATTTCTCTTCCCAAATCCTATTCAAACATCTGCAAATGTTAAAAAAGCTTAGCCAATTGATGCACACTAAGCAAATCCAAGAGAGTAGCCAGACAACAGCCTGTCTCTCCAATAAGATCTAAATCCTTTGCCATTGAGCAACTTATTGCCTTTGCTGCACTGGCAAGAATAGTATAGGTTCCCTAGGTTATGTTACTCCATAGAGTCCTATAGTGCAAGCCACCCCCCTCTACCCCCCCCCCCCCCCTTAAAATTAGGCTACCTGTTGTGTTCAGTACTGAGTCCTATGTAAGATAAGGGGGTTTATGGAGATGTCAGGAATCTTTATCAGAGTGATATCAAATGGAAACAAGGGGCCACCTATACCAAAAGATCCTGCTGAATCCAAAATTTGTGGTCTTGATTGTCAAAATTTGGGCAAAGGTACCTAAAAATGAGGTTTGATGATGAGAATATTTTAAAAATGTAAAAAAGTTACATTGAAAATGATTGGAACTTTTTATAGGTGCAACATGCTAATCAAAGTCAGTACCTCAATCTACATAGTCAGGGGATAGCCACCATGAGGGATAGGTAAAGTGAATGATAGGCAGATTGAGGATAGGTAGACTAATGGTAAGAATGTACTGAGAAGATTAGGTACAAAGGTGAGGGGTAAACTTTAATCCTTTAAGCCATTTGAGGGAAAACGTAATTAAACTCTAGATGTTTCAAGGGATAGGCAGTATGAGTGATAGCTAGACTAAGGGATGGGCAGTATGTGGGAGAGGCAAAACCAAACACAGGCAGATTACTTGTCAGGTCGAGATAGGCAGACATTGGGATATGTAGATTGAGGTACTGACTTTGATTAGCATGTTGCATCTATAAAAAGTTCCAATCATTTTTAATATAACCTTTGTACAATTTGAAAATATTCTCATCATCAAACCTCCTTTTTAGGTACTTTTGGTCAAATTTTGAGAATCAAGAACACAAATTTTGGATTCAGCAGGATTTTTTGGTAATGGTAGCTCCTTGTTTCCATTTGATATCATTCTGATTCCTGACATCTCTATAAACCCCCTTATCCTACATAGGACTCAATACTGGACACAAAAGGGAGCCTACTTTTAAGGGGGGGGGTAGAGGGGGGCTGTTACACTGTGTCCATAGGTAAAGCTCTGAGTTTCACCTCCTATCTATTGAAGCTTCTTGGCACTGGGGCCATTGCTGTCATTTCTGTGACTGAGGAATCTCTGCAACAGCTGCCATTGAGACATTGCTACCAAATTTCCATTGCAGCAATTGAGTCATTACCACCATTAATGCAATTGAGCCATTACTTCATTTAATGCCTTTGATCCAATTAAGCCATTTCTGCCATTGATGTGATCAAGCCATTGCTGCCACTGAGCCATTGCTACAATTGAGCCATTGGTGCAATTGAGCCATTGGTGCAATTTAGCCATTGCTGCTACTGCTGTGATTGAGCCATTGCTGGCACTGAGCTATTGCTTCCATTGCTGTCATTGCTGCCATTGCTGCAACTGAGCCATTGCTGCCACTGAACCATTGCTGCCATTGCTGCAATTGAGCCATTGCTGCCATTGCTCTGATTGGGCTATTGCTGCCATTGAGCATTGCTGTGATTGATCCATTACTGCCATTGCTATAATTGAGCCATTGCTGCCATCGAACCATTGCTGCCATTGCTGTGATCGAGCCATTCCAGCAATTTAGCCATTGCTCTCATTGCTGCAAATGAGCCATTGCTGCCATTGCTGCCGTTGCTGCAACTGAGCCATTGCTGCCATTACTAGAACTCAGCCATTGCAGCATTTGCTGTGATTAAGCCATTGCTGAAATAGATTCATTGCTGCAATTGAGCCATTGCTGCAATTAGAATTTGCTGCCACCGAGCCATTGCTGCCATTGCTGTGATCGAGCCATTGCTGCAATTTAGCCATTGCTGCAACTGAGCCATTGCTGCCATTGCTGCCATTGCTGCCATTGCTGCCATTGCAGCAACTGAGCCATTGCTGCCATTGCTGCAACTGAGCCATTGCTGCCACTGAACCATTGCTGCCATTGCTGCCATTGCTGCAACTGAGCCATTGCTGCCATTGCTGCAACTGAGCCATTGCTGCCATTGCTGCAACTGAACCATTGCTGTCATTGCTGTGATTGATCCATTGCTGCAATAGCTATGATTGGGCAATGGCTGCCATTGCTGCAATTGGGCCATTGCTGCAATTGCTGCTATTTAGCCATTGCTGCTATTTAGCCATTGCTGCCATTTAGCCATTGCAGCAATGGCAGCAATTGCTATTATTGCCGCCATTGCTGCAATTGAGCCATTGCTGCAATTGCTGCAATTGAGCTATTGAGCTTTTTCTGCCATTGGTGCCATTGAGCCATTGGTACCATTCAGCAATTGTTGCCATTGCTGCAATTGAGCCTTTGCTGCAATTGAATCATTGCTGTAACAAAATAACTGCCATAATTAAGCCATTGCTGCCATTGAGCCATTGCTGCCATTGAGCCATTGCTGCCATTGCTGCCATTGCTGCAATTTCTGCAATTGAGCCATTGCTGTTTTGTCAGCTATACATATATTGAAGTAGCCCCCTGATACACTTTTTCATTTTTTTTACCTCTAGGGTAGATACCATAATCAATTTGTGTTAACTAATCAAAATACAAAGTTCAACAAAAGGGGGAAAGAGGTTTAATATCTGCAGTAGACCTTCTGCATAAATTGAGATAACACAAAAAGCTCTATAAATATTCAATAAGCTTTATTGCTCTCTATATATGTATACATCAATGGTGACTGGTTGACTTCCATCAAGACCTCCATCATTTAATTATGAAAAACACAAAATCTTATTTGCTCGGTAGTGGTATTTAGGGTACACATCATTGCATCTCGATTGAAACAGAGTGTAAACAAATGAGCAGCAGACCCTTTAAAACACAAGGAAATGGGAAATAAATCAGAATCTTGTTGCTGACCTTATGTGCTTCAGATATTATGCTCGACATTCACAAAACACGGGATAGAGAAGATAATCTCTAGTTTATCCAACATCTGTGGCACAAGGAAATAATTGTTGAACCTACCATGCATCCTCCTTAAAACTTAACAGTGAACTAAAGTAATTGTCATACATTGAAGCAGCATTGTTTCTACAATGAAGCCCTAGATGGCAGTACCATAAATTGCTGTATCATAAAGAATATTCAGAAAATAAATGTAAAATCCTTGTCCCAAATTTGCCAGAGATCCATCGGTATCTACAGAGACTTCATCATGGTAATTGTTACAGTAAAACCATCACCATTTCTACATTTCACACCAGTTCCTCCACAAAGATGATGCCATTGTGATATGTTTGTTGTGGGTCAGTCCTCTCACATCTCCTCCTGAATATTTCAACACATCTCTGCACCTGTTTAATAAAAGGAAAAACTTTTAATTTCATATATAAGTCATTGACTTCTAACTTTTGGATCCACATCTCTCCTGGAAACAACATGATGAGGAATAAAATGGAAAATGATGTTTCTGAAAAAGGTAAACAAGAATGAACGATCATAATTTGAATGATTCTAATTATAACATCTTGATATCTATATCACTACACTTCAGACTATATTGGGACTATTGTTCTTGTCCATACTTCTCAATGTAATGTTAAAAGCTAGCACTTTGTCAAGCAGGTAAGAATCATCACTCCCATATGATTCTTTACGTCATGCCCATTGGTCGTCATGAGCTTGCTCGCCAGTACTTCATTGGTTTTAGCTTCTTGTACAATTTATTATGAATTCTTGGCAAATTTTGGGGGGCCCAGACATACTCAGGCCCCTTCTCCTTTATGATTGGCGTGACCGGGCCCCCCTAGCCCACCCTTTTACTATGCCCCTGACCTATACCTCTGAACAGCGCTTACATTTTCATCACTGTCATCTCCCTTTTGTATACATCATTTATAGTAGTATCTCACCATATCCCCATTGAATCTCCATTGTCAACAGTGTTCGCCATTTTGTGTTCTGAAATAAAAAGCAGAATGTTTGATGTACATCATCAAAAGAAAATAATGCTAGTTTCAAAGCAACTGTGTGATAACTTTCACCAATTTTTTGACAATTATCAAAGTTTACACAATGCTTTACTGTTCTGTTTTCTGGACCTTCTTGTAAAAGATTGAACTGCTTGAATAACAATTATGGCAGAATCCATGATGAGCTTTGATCTGAATCTGAATTGTGGCTCTTTTATTACTATATCGGCGAACCTCATACCCCACACAGGGGGGTTAAGGGGGTTCAAAATATATTTTCCATGTTTTTGGACTCAATTCCATAGATCTAGATGGTATTTGAACATAAGTAGATTTATCAACCCCTATTCCACATCATCGACATCATTCCTTAGACTGGGCATCCAGTCAGCCCATTTAGACCAGCTGTATGTATAGATTAGAAAGGCCAGCTTTAAGAATAAAAGTAGCTTTCTCCTATCTCAAATTACCTACTCTCCTTATACCTTAATCATAATTAGCAAAGGCACCACAAAAATATTTGTACATAAAATCCTCTTTGATGCCTCAAAAAATATTGTATAGCGAAGAATCTGGATGATGTGTGCATGCAGCCATGAGGGCTCTGTTCTTGTTGAAAGTTACCAGCCCGAGGCAGTGTCTGTGTTGTATGTTTCTGGAACTAGCAGTGCCCGCGATTTAGGCCGAGACTTTGGCACTGCGTTAGCCAGGAATGGTGATCGGCATGTACATTTCAAAGCCAGGACGGGTACCTACATAACCTGATTTAATACTATATTCCCCTTACCTACTTCTGCATATATGTTATCATCAAAATTGTGTCCAATTATGAGGACTCCTCCAGGACGCAACCAGCTGTACATCTCCTGTAGGACAGGCACAGGGTCCATGAAGTATTAGAACACATGGATAGTGAGGACTAGGTCCACAGGCCCTTGGGGACCCTTCCACATCGGCACTGGCTGATGCATTAATACATCATGCCCATTGGTTGGCATGATGCACCAATGAAATGCTAGCAAGACTGCTCGCCAGGACTTCATTTGAGCATCATGCCAACCCTCTGGGAGTATATGTATCGACCCTGGAAAGCATGATGCTCCAATGAAGTGCTAGCGAGTAGTCTCTATTTATGTTGACACTACATTACCTCAGATGACAACATCTAGGTCTCTAAATGTGTGGCTTCTAAACCATTTTGTAAGGATAAGGAGCATATTTTACTAAAAAAGAGGCATTTATTTCCCCTTATAGGGCTAATCAGTGCATGAACAGTCAGTAACCTGCTGGCCAGATTAATCCTCTAAAAACTCCAGATCTCTGGATAGCCTGCATTGAGCCTAGTCACTGGCATAACATTTATTCGTAAAGAGACCCCTCCCTTAGATGATCTCATCTCATATTAAGGTGTCAGGTCTATCCCTTGATTTATGCATATTTCTATTTGATGCCAACCGAATCTATGCTTTTAGAGTTGGGATTAAACTAGAACGCAGCCTGCAGTCTGTATAAATTCGACTAATCAAGTAGAATACTTGAATATTTGAGGGGTATTAACCCTATTCCTGCGTCTTATGCTACATTTGGTACACTTTTCTCAGACTATTTGATCTTATTTCTCTTTACCATTTTGTTTTGAAAGTGATATATTTGGCTTCAGTGTCAAAATGGCATTGACTCTAGTTCTGGGTGAGATCCAAGGGTGAGGAAGGCTGGTTTATATTGCACTGGGTGAGTAGGATAGGGTAAGGGTGGGATTAAGATGGCAGGAAGTGGATTGAGGATGAGGAGAGGCGATCTCAGGTCAGTGGTGGAGGAGATAGGGTGTGTAAGAAATTAGCCTTAAATGCAGGATGCATCTAAAGTGGCAGCAAGTAGGACAGAAAATGGGCAGCATGTGCATGGTGGGCGATGACGGGAGAGGGATATATAGTGATAGGTGCCATTATAGATTTCTGTTTGCTACTGTTAGCTGAGTTTCACTGACCCAATAGAAACCTATAGCACAGACCGTTAAATTAATGCTAATATTTAGTTCAGGTACCTTATTTAGCCTATTTTCAACATGAAAGTTATTGGAAGAAAGTCTCTGATAATATGTAGCAATATAAACACGACCTTGTAGACGCAGTAATAACAATTTATTGGTTTCTGAAGATAGGGGAATTCCTAACTATGGAGAAATCCCCATTTTTCAACATTTTCACAAATATTGATAAATCAACCAGCGATATCTGATAAAAAGTAGTCATGAATCCTAGTGCTATGGTAGGAAAAAGGCAAAGGTCTGATTTTCAGCAGCTTGATACTGATGAGTTATGGCATATACAAAAAGGGAGTAAGCTGAAATCATGAGTTTGGATACAATAAGGCCACCAGGTGTTCACCTCATGTAGCTTAGCCTTCTTACCTTTCTCCAAGAAAATACCGATTCTAACCCCTGTATGCTAATTTGATGCCATTAAAGAGATCTGACCCTTCCTCTTCCTCACTCCCTCAGTCCTTCACTCCTTCCTGCCCTCCCTTTTGTCCCCCTTACTCACTCATTCACTCACTATTCCATCCTTCCCTTCCTCCTCTCACTTCCTCCTCTCACTCCCTCCCTGACTCACTCCATCTCTTGCTTCCTCTCCCTCACTCCCCTCAGTCCTCCACTCGTCCCTGCATTCCCTTCTTTCCACCCACCTACTCACTCACTCACTCACTCACTCACTCACTTACTCATTCCCTTCCCCTCCTTCCCTTCGTCCCCTCACTCCCTCCCTCAGTCACCCATAGCGTTTAATCCTCCCAGTATACCTCATTGATTGCTTCCAAGCTTAAAGGATACCTGTCACAAGCATCAATGAGGAAGTTGACAGACAGACAGCTAATATTTTCCCTCAACAGCAAGCTAGAAAACAGTAATTGACAGACTGACAGCAGAGTTTTACCCTTGACAGCCAAACACACACACATATATACTACTATGTATAACTTATATGTAAAGGCACAAAGTGACATAGGCTATAATTATAGTCTACATGGTGGCCCACGTCGGCTTCTGTAGTAGGGACTGATGAATCATGCAGTCAATTAGAGACACAGTGTTTTAAATGAAGGAGTCTGATGAGGATGCCATAGCAGTGATAGAAATCCTGTGCTATTATAGGCAATATCACTTCTGCCTACTGCCATTTAAAAAAGAAATGCTGGCTAAAAGTCACAGCTTACTTATAGACTGCACCCTTACTTTTGGCATATTTTATAAGGTTCACCAAGAAGCCATCAGAGGTGTGAGACGCAAATCTTTATTTGGAAGGCCCAGCCATCTTAGTTGAGTGGTCCGCTACACTTTGAAATTATTTATAAGAGACCTTCCCATTTTTATTGAGGGGCCCACACCCCCTCTGCCCATGTTTCCTATGCCACTACTGATGTAATTGGTCTTGACAAAAAGTATTTTCAAAGGACGTGTCATACATTGAGTATGTTCCTTGATTTGAAGGTCAATGCCATAGCCGCAAAGTCAAAAGAATATTGGCTCCAGTTTGGAGTGAGACACAACGGGTAGGAAGGGTAGTTAAGAGGTGGGTGTGTGCCTAGCGTGTAATGGAGTCATGTGAGATTAAGATGGCAAGAGGTAGTTGAAGGTCGGGGAGAGCCGATCTCAGGTCAGTGGTGGGGGAGATATGGTGTGTAAGAAATTACACTTAAACTCAGGATGCATCTAAAGTGGCAGCAAGTAGGACAGGAAAAGGGCAGCACGTGCATGCTGGGATATGAAGGGACGTTGATGGAGATAAGTGATGGGTGCTATTATAGCATACCGTTAGTGAAGGGTCAGTTACTCAGACCCAATAGAAACCTAGAATGCATTTCTCATATGGTACGACTAGACCCTTGTCATATCACTCACTATAATGCCATTATAGCCCTACATCTAAATGGTCAAAATCGTACTGGCTGTTTTCAGTCGTACCATTTCGAGAAATGCCTTCCTGACTTTGATATCAAAGGAGAGAAAATATAGGGAATTCCGAGAAACTCTTCCAATGTTGTCCTTTAAAATCGTTTTGATGAGTATTTTTTAGCGCCTCCCACGCCGCGTAGCGGCGGTACCACGAGGCGGTACGGGAGTGCGCTATGATGATTGCATTTGCCCCATGTGATGAGGTCTCACAATACAAAATTACTGAATAGAGAAATTGATAATTGTGAAATCTTCTTTATGTCTGCTTTTATGAGACATGTCATCAAACTCTAGTATACCGACATCAACGGCGGGAGGCGTTTTTTTACGCGGTCACAACCGCATTTCTTGTTAACCTTTGGTAGGAAGCAGTGGTATGTCATAGGTTAACATGTCCTTAATAATGGTCAGTTTAAATATTGAAAAGCATGCTAGGTCGTTATTTTCTTGCTGTAACTGCCTGCTCCTGTACAAGTACAACTTCCTGCAGGGGCTATCTAATACTGGCCCCGGGAATACTGGGTGAGATCCAAGGGTGAGGAAGGCTGGTTCATATTGCACTGCGTCAGTAGGATAGGGTAAGGGTGGGATTAAGATGGCAGGAAGTGGATTTCAAAACTGAGGTACGGTGCAGGGTTCTGATAAAAGGATCAGTGTGCTGGAATAGAGTAGAGACTGGGCAGAGAAATATTTGAGAGGGAGTCTGTCTGTCTCTGTCGCTGCCTTCTTTTACTCGCCCCCTCTCTCTCTCTCTCTCTCTCTCTCTCTCTCTCTCTCACTCTTTCTCCCTCCCAACCTCACCTGAGGCTTATTGCAATATCACTGACCACAGAATGGGTCTCACATCATCAAGAAATCCACTATGTTCTATGACAACAAGAAATGCGGTTGTGACCACGTAAAAAAAAGCCTCCCGCCGTTAATGTAGGTATACCAGTGTTTGATGACATGTCTCATAAAAGCAGACATAAAGAAGATTTCACAATTATCAATTTCTCTATTCAGTAATTTTGTGTTGTGAGACCTCATTACATGGGGCAAATGCAATCGTCATAGCGCACTCCCATACTGCTTCGCGGTACCGCCGTTACGCGGCGTGGGAGGCGCTAAAAAATAGTACCTTAACTGATACAGCTGCCACATGTGTATTTCTATAATTACATAGGGTCTAATTATTGAGGAATCTCTGAAGACAGCAGGCCTGTCTAATACAATAGGGAAATTGGCCATAACCTCTCAGACTACTAGCTATATAAAGAAGCCAGACCGCCAGAAATAAGCTCCTGATTGATACATAGAGGACTCCCCAAACTTCAATGGTTTCAGAAAGTGCTGTGCAAGGCTTCATAGCCACCTTTTACATAAAAGTGAAATTAATGTAGGGTATCTCTGAAAGATGGAACAAATAGTCTGTGAAAACAACCAGCCCTGTGACTAGTGACCCTATTCATCACATGGGGTCGACATAGTGACCCAAGCTTTGTATAATTATCAATGTACTTTTCATCAGTAGCATGGATGTCATGAGGAGATGACGGGTCAGTCATCTAACACTTTACCTTTCTTTGTAATGAAAATGACTGTATAGGCCTATCTATGATTCACAAAGCAATTGGAGACGATCGACCTTGTGGCTACTGACTCTATACCCCAAGGTGAGTCGCCACGATAACCCTATCCTTCTATGGTAAAGGAAGAAGTAAAGGTTTCATCAGTATTAGAGAGTTCTCTGGGGTACGATGAAGATGATGAAAAGCTCAATGAGCAACTGGTAACCCAAAGGCTTTCTTCTAATTATGAATAGATGAATTAAATGAGGTGCCTTTTTCTTATCTAAGTTTTTTACAGAGCTAATATGGGGTGGTCACTTTTTAGGAGGGGCTGAGGTTGGTTGTAATAACATTTTTGGATGAATGGAAAGGTTTGACATCTAAAATGGCAATATATTGTGTATTAGTTCGCAGCACTTTAATATTTTCACATTGATCACATGGTCATTACAAAATTTCTTATGGGTAATATCCTTGGACATTGGTAATGGTATAAATGATAAGGATGACCTCATAATAGAAGACCCTTACCAATAGCACACTTGGTGATCTGGAAGTAAGACTAGCATTTGCAGTCATTTCCCACACAGAGCCTCAGATTTAAAAGCAGTTCAATGATATCAATCAAATTGATTTTTTTCAATGTTTGAAATTCTTTGTGTTTCTTATTTTGGGCATTTTCCGTCCCCAGAAAAGAGAATCCAGATGGTGAACAGTGACAGATGAAAGGAGGAGAATGAGATTTTTTGTGAGACAATGACCCTTGACCGTTTGATCAGTGCTTTAATTTAAATTGTGGTAATTGACATGGTAACCTAGGGAAAAATTCAAAAGGCTTCCGCATAGACTTGCAATTCCTTTTGTTGGAGGAGTCTCTCTAGTCTTAAAGAGTTACAACTAACTAAATTTGGGTAGTAGGCCTACATTATGTTTGTAGAATTAGGTTATTTTGTTAATTGACATCCTCACCCTTAAACATTACACCTCAAATCATGCTGAAGCTACACTACAAGTAACAACTCTTGAATCCACCAGGGAACCTCATAGTAATGAATATTGAACCACCTTTAGGGAGCGTTCATTATTTATGGCAGGGGGGGGGTGCCAATCTGGCAGAACGAATACGTCAAAAAAAAATTACCCCCCCCCCTGGGAATAGGTTGAAAAAAAGTGACCCCCCCCTTAGGAATGGGTTGAAAAAAAATGACCCCCCCCCCTTAGAACTGATTGAAAGAAAATGATTCCCATCACATTACCTTATACATTTAACCATGTTCAACAAAGTCTGTGTACATCAGGTCTCTTCATTCCTGTCATATTAGGAGAAATTGAGAGACTAATGCACTTTAGCCGGTGCTGAATTAAGTGAACCCTTTAGCTACCCTAATGCTAACCCTATGCTAATCCTAATGCGCAGCAAGATGTGCGCCAGCTAAAGTGTATTCTACCTGAATTTAAACCATTCCAATTATTATGTTAAAAATGGGGTGGCCGTTGTAGAATGTCGTAAAAGCTATCAGCCGTTAGTCAGCTTTCATATAGTATAAATGCAAAGCCTTTTTCAAAATGGTTCCGATCTTTTGAAAAATTGAAATGTGAATACCCTGCCATTGATTGATTGACATCTGTATAAAAAGTACCTATTTTGAAGGCTCCTCCATAGGGGGCACTAGCATGGGCCACCACTGATGCAGTTTAAGTGGGTACTATATTTCCCTGTGTATGGCCTCTGTGCTCAATGAAAAAACATTTTGGACCATTACCATACTTCAACATATGGTGTTTATATGTTTTTTCAGCTATATCAATTTCCGCCACCCTTATATTTCATGCAAAGAAAGATAAAGGATTATAGAAAATGTCTAAAGAATGATGTACAAACCATAGATAAGTCTTGAGCAAACTGTTTGCCACTCCCTCATTATTTCATGTAGAGAAATATAAGCCTGCCCTGTGTATAAGCCTGCCCTGTTTATAATCCTGGTAAATTTGTCACTTAAGTGTGTTTACAAGCCCGTACAGGCTTTTAGTAATACACAGGGAAATACAGGATGTCTTAGCCAGCTAAATCATGCAACCTATTCCTGACTAACTGTAGTGATTGAAGCACTTGCAGCTGTCTTTTTCAAAATTTGCTCATACAAAGACAAACTTTTTGAGATTTTTCTAGTGTTTCAATTTCATTCTGATCTCATTTTTTAACATTAATTTAGTAGGTGTGATGGATATCAATCGCAAAAGCATTGATTTCAAAAGTGAAACTAAGGGTTAGAAACTGGAGGTTCTGATCAGTAGTTGCTGTGATTATAGTAGGTGACTTTTTTACCACTGAGAACTTTGCTGGCACCTCTCAGCTCAAGAGACATGCTTTTCTATGTATACTTCTAGGAAGCCACTGCTGTCATCTACTCTGATGGTCTACAACAGATTGGAGAATGTTTACCATTCTCTCTTTCTTGACAGAAGACCCTTGTGCCAGATATAAGATGATAAGGTGATTTGATAATGGTTCACTGCTCCTGACACCCTGAACTAATTATCCGGTACATGGAATAAGAAAATGGTAATTGGAATTACAGAAAAATGTGCTTTGCGATCTCTTTTGGCCACCAAGATTATTGAAAATGAAGTTTACCGTAATCTCCCGCATATATAAGGCGGAGCTCATGTATAAGGTGCACCCCTAACTCAGGGATGTGTGTTTTGCATATAAGGCACACCTGCTGCTTCTGGATTAATATTTTAAAAAACCCTTGTATAAGGTGCACCCCAACCTTTTGACATATGCTGTAAGACATAGCCTCCCTTGGTAAAAGCCAACCTACATGTACATTGAATAGGCCTAAGTTGTGGGGAAAGCCTTGCTAAGGTGTTACCGCGACATTGGAGGGTGTGAGGGCGGCATGGGATGGAGTGAGGGTGGCATTGGATGGTGTGAGTGTCACATGGGAAGGTGTGAAAAGCTATGGCCACCATAGAGTACTGGTAGGGTTGGAGGGGAGCTGATACTGCCCAACACCTTTACAGCATTCATTAGCTTTACCCATAGGTTTGATGGAGGTGGGGGGCTATTTAAATGTTTTTCAGGGTAAATCATTTTATGTATCAAATGATATTTGAATAAACCCCACGTATAAGATGTGCCCTTAACTCAGGCTGATCCAATAAGGCGCACCTGGGCTCTGATTCGCACATAGGCCTAAGACACGCCTTATATGCAAGACGTTATGGTAGTCAGGACTAAAACATTCCTAAATACAAACTTCATGCAAGAGAATACATTTTTATTACAGTACCACATTAGTTAAGTAGTACAGCATGGGAGCAATAATAATGGAGTATGAGAGTATCTCCCAAGAATGTTTTTGGAATTTCTGGAGCCAACTTCATATTCTCATTTGATCTTTTGAATTTGCTTCTACAGTGTGCCTTATCCACAAATCACACGTTATATATGGGAGGTACTATTGAATTTTAAAAATATAATCATGAGCACCTTTAAGCAACGTCTAAAGGAGCACCAGGTCTAGTGATGTAAGCAAGTTGTTCTAACACTCGAGTGCAGTTGGGTCGCCTTTCCTGCAATCTGATTGGTTGAGAGCGCATGTTGGGTCAGGGGACCCATAAAAGCACTTCCGGTCTCACTTCCTGTTTGTGGCTTTTCTGTCTTATTTGTGAATTATTTTAAGGAAAATCAAAGCTTTTTCTCGTGTCAGAACGTAAACAAAGGGCTCCGGTTTGTCTCTTCCAGAAACCCAAGGCCCTCGGTCCTCAGGCTGGGCTGATCGCCTTCGGCAATTGTTGGATACTCTATTGAGCAAACATTTAGAAGATTAGTTCTTGAAGTTCTTTAATGTAGAGTAGACTTGTAGTGTTACAAATTCAGTTTCAGCCACATGTTGACATGCTGATCTCCGCTTCCTAAACCCCCAAAGTTGTGTCCCACTCAACCCACTCACTTTACTTTTTAGTTCCCCACACAGTGGCAGCACCATATAGGCATACCGGTCATACCACATCTCCCTTTTTTTTTGAAAATGAGAAGTTCACTTATTAGTCTCTTGGTCTTGAAATGTTCATAGATGAATAATACCTATCGATCAAAATGAGTAGCTCACTTATCAATCTCTTTGTCTTGAAATGTTCATGAATGAATAATACTTATCAACCAAATAAGAACATGATTATAGCTAGTATCTTGCTATGAAATTATCTCTCAAGTTAAACTAAACTGATATCTCATTGAGTCTTTCACATGTTTTCAATCAGACGCTTAGGTGCAGATCTGGCTCTCCCAGACCTACGAGGCTCAGTAATATCAGCCCCTGGCGGGTCATCAGGTTCATTCACATATGAAGGGGTACCCGGCTGATCAATCCTCAGTGTTGGTTTGTCAGGTGAGTCAACCCTAGGGGTGACTGCATGTGATGGTATGTCACGTCTTGGTGTAGGAGGATGAACTGCTGGAATAGGTCCTGTATTAGGTGGACCTGGTATTGGTAGTGTAGCAGGTGGTAGTCCAACATTTCTAGTCATACGGCGGTTTTGCCTCAGGAGGCCTGTTGGGGTTGAGATGACATATGATCTCGGTCCATTGGCTTTGCCTACAATTGTGCCATGAGTCTTGAGATCAGGGAGCCACACTTTGTCACCTGCTGATAACTCTCCGGCTTCTTTCACACGGTGTCGTTGGTCATAGTTCAGTTTCATACTGGCTCTGTACATCCTCTCCTTTTTTCGTACAACAACCGGGTCTGGTGTGCTTGGTAAGAGTTCAGATGGATAGCAGGGGACTCTGGTCTTTAATTTCCTGCCCATATTTAGTTGCGCTGGTGAGAAGCCATTATGGAGTGGTGTGTTTCGGTACATTAATAATGCTAAGTCCACATCAGTAGCTTTGTTGAGAATACCTCTGACTGTCTGTACGGCTCGCTCGGCCTCACCATTTGACTGTGGATATCTCAGCAAAGATGTTACATGCACAAATTTCCACTCATCTACAAAGTTTGCAAAGTCTCTTGCACTGAACTGAGGTCCATTGTCTGTGACAAGTATAACGGGGATGCCCTGATGAACAAATATTTTCTTAAGTTTGGCGACAGTCTCTGCGGCGTCAACTCCTTTAGTGACTTTGCTTGTCTCAATATCCCTTAAATAGTAGTCAACAACTACTAGGTAGTTTGTTCCAACATGATAACAGAAGTCAGCAGCAATTCGAGACCAAGGACGGTCGGGGAACTCAGTTCCTTTCATTGGCACGATTCTTTCTCTCCTGTACTACTGGCCCAGCCCTCGGACCGAGGGCCTTGGGTCTCCGGACAGAGACGCACTGTCGCCCTTTGTTATTACGACCAATTAATCTGTTTTTATAGTTTGCACCAACATGATTAAATGGATATGAATGATAGGTAATAAGAAAATATTGGGCAAAATTGTGGCTGCAATCATTAACAAGTACTATTACTTGGTGGAGAATTGTGAACTTCGCGACGTGTCGCGAAAAAAAATCGTGTTGTGTTGTGAAATTTTACATTGTGTTGGCGAATACCCCAAAAAAAGGAATTGCGCCGCCCCTCAGGAATAGGTTGAAAAAAAATGACCCCCCCTCTCACAATAGGCTGAAAAAAAATGACCCCCCCCCTCTGAATACCCCTAAAAATTTTGACCCCCCCCCTCATTTGCTCACCCCCCCCCCCTGCCATAAATAATGAACGCTCCCTTATAGCATTGCAGTAAATCAGCGCAGTTTACAGTGTGGTACCGGGAACCTTGTAAAAATATGATTGATCTCTGGCAACTTTAAAACAATGATTTCACTGTTATTTCAGCAACATTCTTTTACAGTGTAGGCTGTCACACCCAAATAATCCATTTCATAGTCGGTGTGTATTCACTTTCAGTTCACTTTCCTGTAGTGGAGTACTATGTGCTCCCCTCTTCTTTCTCCCCTCCTCCTCCATTGCTTGGAGCTTCTCCCTATCACTCTCAGTACAGTTCTTCCTTCCTTCCTTCCTTTCTTCCTTCTTTCCAGTTCCTTCCTTCCTTCCTTCCCTTACTCTTTCCAATGCCTCTCTCCTTCAGGTCCCCCTCTTTCACTACTCCCTCCCATCCCATTTCTCACAAGCCCACTCCTGCCAAAGTATTTGCATTTCTTACTTCAATTACCTTCTTAGCATCTTCCATCCATAAAAGCACTTAAATGTAAAATGAGGGTGAAGTGAGTATCACAACACCACAAAATGAGCCTCAAAGTCAGAAATCTTTTAGTCATTTCTAATCCAAGATTTGGACAAAAGCGGAATGAGTGCCCTTTTTAGATAGGGGGATGTGTGCTCATAATGTAAGGGGATGGGCACTCATAATGTTGAATCGAGTAAATGTAAAATCGCCCCTGTGGGAGGGCAAGGTTAGAGGTAGTCCATAAAATGTCTATTTATCACATCTTAGACTACTGTTAAGATGCTGACTCAGATAACAACAAAAACATCTCTTAGATTTTCTGCTGATTGCACTGACACATGAATATATGCAGCCAGAAATATCTGTCTCACTTCAAGAAAATATATGAGGTGGGAACTCGTCTTAAGAAAGTCAACAATCTCAAAATCTGTGATCACATCGTCAATACATGTATTACATTTGCCTATGTTAGACCAATCTAAAAAGTAATGCTCCCCGTTTTCTATTCTCCCTTACCTTTTCATCCCTGGATTTCTCCCCCTACACCTCTTATTTGTTTTTATATTTGATATAATTCAAATCTAATTGTCTTCATGATATTCTACAGATCTGGCCTGTTTGGGTACAACTCCCTTTGGCTCAAACTGAAAATTAAAGTCATAGATGTAATATGAATTATATGATTATAGCATTATAATTTAAGAAATCTCTCTCTTTCTCGGGTGTTTCTCCCTCAGGTCTTTGTTTGTTACCCACACTGTCAAAATGATGTCATAGAAATAATGACTCCTCGTCCCAAAGTTGCTAGAGATCCGTCATTATTTTCACAGCGATTCCTTGTATTGCTGTACTGCCATTATGCCCTCGTGTAATTATCCTTTGCTAACACACACGCCTCATGAATTATCCATTGATTACTTGTTCCATATTGCAGGTCTTAGTAGTGCTGATATCCTTGATATCGGCACTCCTAGGAGTGCCGATATCCAGGATATCAGCACTCCTTACATGTCACATGTCACATGTTAAAACCCACGAAATTTTCATTGCCAGGGTAGACGTTGAACCTGCAGTCTTCTGATCCCAAGTCCAACTCCCTATGCAGTGTGCCGCAGGGACTGACGAGAAATGCTTGGTTAGAACCAAGTCTCTATAAGTGATTGATATGGCTGTAACCCCCCACAACAACTCTCACACGCGCAAGGTTAGAATAGCAATATGATTATAGAGGACTGCTGGATGCATTCAAATCAAGCCAAGCCGGGCGCCGAGGTGTGAGACCCGGTGGTCTAGTGGTTAGAGCATTGCGCTCAGCTTCTAGAGGTAGGCGGGATGAGTCCTGGTCCGGGCGAATGTTTTTTTTTTCGCCGTGTGTACACACACTATGGCAGGCTTCAAGTCTGGTGGAGGGGAATGATTTTTCAAATTGAATTGATTGATATTCTATTGAATATCTATCGATTTTTTATTGATTAATAAAGACAGTAAGGAATGGGTTAACAGGCACCTCATTCAGTGTATCGTAGGATATCGTAACTCATGGCCTATGACCACTCATTATGATATCCTACGATACATTGAATTTGGTGCCCGTTAGCCCATTCACTACTCTCTTAATATCAATCTTAGGATCCCATTTTCTACTTTTGAAGACAATCAGATACCTGCGTCTAAGAGACAAGGGTAGTTTCTTTAAAGATACATCTGTGTGAGATTTATGATTTGGCATCTGACTACTTCAATGAAGCTTGTAGAAGAGGTGTCAAGTGAATGAAGAAACACATGGTGGTTCTGCAAGGCAACGCAGGTCCAATGAAGATGTGTAGGCACCAGATATTACCTCAATCTTGTTCAACCATCTGTTAGGAAGGTCTGGCTACATTCAAATTGGAACAATAGAACCTTATTGTACCTGTGGCTAGAAGTCACAGCTGGAAGTCACATCTGGAAGTCACAGTTGTTTATAATTCACAATTAAGGGAGAAACAATAATATGAGGGTTTCTCTGTTTTTCTTTGTAATGTTTACATATATGTTTATATGACAGACATGACCTAGGCTGTATTACTTGCAAATGTAAAGGATGTTGACTAGACTCTTTCTGACACATCTACTTGACATTTAAGATATGTGATGTCTCTTTAAAATTTAACTGTTGAGACAGGATGATTGCTTATGAAAATTATGACAAAGGTTAAATGATTTACTTTATATATTGAACAAGTAATCAATGGATAATTCATGACGAGTGTGTGTTAGTGAAGGATAATTACACGAGGGCGTAGCCCAAGTGTAATTAGCCTTTGCTAACACACACAAGTCATGAATTATCCATTGACTACTTATTTTATTCCATGATACCAATAGATAATCAATAGAATATCAATAAATTCAAGTTGAAAACAAAAATTATTCCCCCTCCCAGGGACTCGAAGCCAGCCATAGTGTGTACAGGTACATACACCTCGGTGCCCGGCAGCTGACAGTGACAGCGCCCGTCACGGCTTGCTTTGAATGCGTCTCGCGGTTATAAATGTATGTACACAATCAGTACACACACCTCGGTGCCCGTCTAGGCTTGGCTTTGTTTGAATGCATCTCGCGGTTATGGCTGCGGCACACAGCGAAAAATAGTGTTTGTACACGACTGGTACACATACCTCAGTGCCCGGCTGGCAGCGGGCACACGGCGAAAAAAGACGCGCCTGGACCGGTTCTCGGCCTCGATTGATTTGAACGCGTCCCATGGTTATGTATACACGATCGGTACACACACCTCGGCGCCCGGCTAGGCTTGCTAGGGGGGTCACAACCCAGAATGCTGGGGATTTTCACACTTTGAATGTATAGTAATTATATTTGAGTGACCTCCCCGGGCTTTGTATCATATCCAGACCTGGTTCTAGCCAGCCACTACCAGTCAGTCCCTGTGGCGCAATGCATAGGGAGTTGGACTAGGGATCTGAGACTGCAGGTTCGAGCCCTGCCCTGGCCTTGAAAATTTTGTTGGTTTTAACATGTAACATATGACATGTAAGGACATGAGAGGTGTGCAGGTTATCCATGGATAACTGCATGGCGTGCAGGTTATCCATGGATAACCGCACACCTTACAAAATTGATGCTACAGCCTTCATGGTGTGCAATATCGACAGGTATGTGCATGGGAATATCCAGGAAAAGCACTGAGAATCCCAGAAATCGTGGAATAATTCATATTAAGCTACAAAGGAATATTTGAGTATTGAAAACCCAAGTAGCATTGAAAATATCCAATTATATAGCTGATAGTCCTTCATCCCATTCACATACCTCTAAGGTTTCATTTATCATTCTATTAAGGGCTGGTTCCACTGCGACGGTCGGGTCAATTTTCTGCTAATCCAACCAATTTTTTTATATAGTAAATGTATGTAAAAAAAAACAAACCCGTCAGATTAGCAAAAAATGGACCGGACCAACGCAGTGGAACCAGCCCTTTAGATGTTCTTAATAAATCCCAACCATATTACCTTGTCATGAACGCCCATGGTAAGGGCTTGTTTCCTGTACAATGGCTTACTAATTTGAATGGAATGAAACTGTTGAATGATCTGGCAGTGTGTCAGGCAGTGTGTCAGGCAATGATGAATGATGATAAAAAAACAGACCAGACTCTGACATAAGAGTCTCATTGGTGAAGAGCAGATGGCTGGGCACCACTACACAGAAAGTGTTTCTAAAAGTCTTCATCACTGCCTCTGTTCCCTCTTCTCCCTCTCTGTCTCCTTGTCTCTCTATCTCTGTATCGATCTGTCTTTCCCTGTCTGTCTGTCAGTCTCTCTCCCTTTCTCTCCTCCTACGCTATCTGTCTCTGTCTGTTTATTGGTGAGTTGAGTGACTTTGGTTCTTGTTTTGTTTCATTTGGAGCTTTAATAAAGGGTCATTGTTAGAGGGATGGTCGTAATGAAATCCTCTGGATGCACCAAAAAAAAAAAGATGGAAGAAAGGTGTTATTTTATATTCGCTTGCTGCTATTCAATTGCTGGACATTGATCCCCATGACTGGTCATTGTATAAACCACTATCAGATTCTTGAGCTGCTAATAATCTTAATGACTGTTAATGTTATATGGATCATTATAACATTAGAAAAAAGAAACTTACACAATCAATCTTATTACTCTGCTTATTATGCTGAACAGAATTTTCATGACGTGCAAGTAAGATTTTCGAAATGAGACATTTGAAGTCATTTCCTGGCACAAAGGCTCATCGATTTGACTGAAGGGAAACTGTTTTAATAACGTGTCAGGCACTGACTCCTTTATAAAGGATCTTTGACATTTTGTCTTTTTTTTAGGAGCATTGTAAAGGTATACTTGCTTGCTTGCTTCCTTCTTCAAGCCCCCTCCCTTCCACAGGTCCCTCCCATTTGATCCCATTTCTGCACAAATAATCAAATTATTTGTACTTCTTCACTAGTCCCATTGTCACTCTCTGCCTCCTTAACCCTTTAATTGCTGCTGATGCATTAATGCATCATGTCCATTGGTTGTCATGATGCCCCGATGAAGGTCTGGTGAGACTGCTTACTAGCTCTTCATTAGTGCGTCATGATGACCAATGATAACCAATGGGCATGATGCCTCAGCAGTCCTTAGGGGCTAAACACACACAGGTAAAAAAGGCAGTCCCTGATGAGTCTGTAAAATGTCTTTTTATCTTGGAATACTGTTCAACATCCTTGCTCAAGTAACAAAAAAATCCTCAGGTTGGCATTTCTTAAGATGGCATGACTAGACTCCATAGTGGGATACCTCACTCGATTGCCATTAAAGCCCTACCCATGTAATCACATCAAGTGATGATCAAACAGAGCAGCCATAGTGCATTACTTCTTAGTGTTTTTTTTTCTATTAGACTTTATTGTCATGTGAGTGATTTCCTATGACTGCATACAATTCTGGTTCATTGTCAAATGTATCGCTTGGCATAAACACTAGGAATACAAGGTTATTACCTCTGACTGTTCTAGACCTACCTCAAAGAGATATTTCAAATGATAGTGTTTCAAAAGCTCTATAGGAACATGAATGAAGGATCAGTTATTATCCACATGCTTCAAATGCCTTATTCGCAGCCAAAAATATTTTTCTTATTTTCAGAAAAGTGAATTAGCATAGGGAACATTAATGATAATTGAAATAAATAACAAGTATCCGGAACAGTGACGAAAGCAAAGTGACAATGCTAGTCTTGAGTAGGTGCTGAGAAAACTCTTTTATTTCATGCTAAAGCCTTGTGTCCACAGAGCGATATAATTGGTAGTGACAAAATTTCCCGACGATAAAACGACTTTTGTCGCCCATTCCCGATGGCAAAACGACTTTTGTCTCCCTTTCCCAGAGACAAAAATCAAACTTGTTAGATATTATCAGAAATGGACGAGAAAAGTGGTTTTGTCATTGGGAATGGACGACAAAAGTGATTTTGTGGTCGGAAATTTGTCGGCACCTATTTTTATCGCCGTGTGGACATAAGGCTTAAGACCAACTTCCCATAGTGATCACATTACGGGGCTGATCCACTCACCCCCTTTGGGGGTGAGTGGATCAGCTTGGGAACGTTCATACATTAAGATAGCCAGCTGTTGATCTCTCCTGCTGGCCAGCGTTTCATTAGAACAGTATTGATGTAACTGTGCTGTTCTATATTGGATATCAAATTGCTTAGTACAAACACATAGAACCCAGTTTTGTAGGGTTTGTAGCATTTTGACTTTACTTTTCTTTAAGCCGTCAATTATAAAAATGCAATAATCTATGTGAGGTAGGATTGTTTGCTTTAATATACACTAATAGTGCAGTGTTCTCACTCATGCACTTCCTTAGTTTATTGGGCTTGAAAACTTTGTTCGAAATGCTATTTGCTGTGGTTTTAGGTGATTATCAAAAGTCAGCTTTTGGTCTATTCTGACACCCAGGTATTTATATTCTGATGGGGTTTCCAATGGGAACCCTAGAATGGTGGATGGATGACCATGTATCACATGGCCCTTCAGTTCTACTGACTTGGTCAGTCAATAATGCAACATGATGCCGTGGACATGCCGCTTAAATTCTATGAACCGAATTCTAACAGTTCACGAGTGTAACATAGAATTTACCTTAATGATATTTCAGGAGACAAATAATCTCTCACATTATGCGGTAATTATGTGAAATGAAAGTTGATTGACATGAAAACCCATATATTAGATAAGCAATACAAGGATCAAACACAAAAATGTTTCACGAGGCCCTCTTGTTGAACAATGTGTCAGCTGTCCATCATTACAGGTCATTTCCTGTGCAATGGCTCATTAATTTTAAAAATGGGGTGTAGCTGTTTTAATGGCATGGCAATCTGTTGGAGACTGATAAATGGTAACCCGTTAATTAACCCACACTAGTTTGTGAGATGTGAGACTTATTGGTGAACAGCAGAATCATAGGCAGAGATGTAGCAAGGGAATCTGGATTGGGGCAGCCGGGCCCCACTCTGATGGACAAAAATCAGCGGCTTTTGCAGGCAGATCCTTATATGTGCCCACATAGGTTTGTATAAAAAAAGGAGTCCTCTTAGGTGAGTTTTGGTTCTGATTTAAAGGGGGAGGTTCCAATTTTTCCCTATCCCATTACAAATTCCTTCATATGAGAGGGGTAGCCTTATGACTTTTGCACATTTTATTTTGAGGTCTGATCCAATTTTTGGGGGCCTAGACATAATATGTCCCCCTCCCCTTGTTTGGGAGGGCCAACTACCCCTGACGACCACCCCCCCCCCCTTTTCTACGCCCCTGCATAAGCTGGGGGAATGAGGACACCAAAGAAAGGACGAGGAAGAGGAGAAGAGGCATTTCCCCCCCCCCCTTAAAATATTAATGCAGCTAATGACAAGGAAATGCTGGACCTTACTCTAACCAAGCTACATACAGCTTAGTTCATATACATTTAATCCATTCCATCACTGGCCAAAGAACATTGCATACAGCGCATGGCAAAGTGGGAGTGAAGCATCCAGCATCAGCCAACATTACTGAAGGTTGTTGCTCCTATAGTAAAAGGAAGAGCTGGCTAAAAATGCTCTCATTTCCAGTCCTTTCTTTTCATGTAGCTATGACTTGTCCCTTTTGTTGCTCACAAGTGGACATTCAAGTATGGTGCTAAAAAAGGGGGATTTGAGTAGGCACCTAGGTGGGAGAAGTCAGTCAGTATAATATACTATAGAGTGTGTGAATTCAGTAGGTACCTGATAGTACAGCTCTCTCTACTTTAAACAAGGCAGGTGACGTTTCAGACTAATTGGGGTGAGTGCAAGTTGAATGGTGAAGCAGAGCATTACTTCTTTTGAAAAGAGGGTACCTACTGACAGCTCTTTTTACCATAGGAGCAACACGCCCCAGTACATTATACATTAGTATTTCATACTATAGGCATAGAGAAGTACTTAGGTGGTCAGAATCAAGCCCACCTGTACATCATTTCTGTCAACTCAAGATGCACCTTAAATAAATATGCGAGGTTTGGGGTACTATGGTTTAATTATGAACGAAATCAACGACATTTATTTCAATAAAATTTCAATAAAATCAATCTCATTTTCCTGCAGAGTGCTGTTCAGTATTATTGATGCGAACCCCTTGTGTTTCATCAGGTGTGGGAAAGAAGTGACTGGATTAAGATGAATGGACAGAAATGAACCCTTTTGTGAAACTTGTGACACATTGCCCCTTGCTCAGCAATTCTTGATCAGTCATTGAAATTAAACTATTTTAACACGTGCAGTAACCTGAGAAACAAGGAAAACTTCACACGACCATTCTGACCTCAGACGTTGCCCCATTAATTTCAAAGTATTAGGTGTTACACAAAGAATCATAATTATGAATTTAAGAAAGTAAATGTGGAAATGTATGTAAACTCGCAGTGTATATAATTATATGGTTTTTCAATAATACCAGTGATTGAAGTTTGCGAGGAATATGAAGTTATTCCAGTATAAAAGCAGAAAGCTTCTTTTTGTCCATTTTCCCTCAGCCTGCATGTGCCTCTCCTCAACATACCATCACACTCTCATTAGGGAGTGGTCATTTTTTAACAACAAGGGGGGGGGGTCAGTGAGATTCCGTGTGTGCGTGGCGAAAATTTTTGCGCCCTCTGAGGGACCTGAAATTTTTCCGTCCCCCCTTTTCTTCTATAGTCGCACATGGGTTTTTTTCACTCAAAGGGGGCAAAAAATTTTTTTGTCCCCCCCTAAGAGGGGTCTGAAATTGTTTTGTCCCCCCAAACCCCCCAACCCCCACTGTTGTTAAAAAATGACCACTCCCTTAGTACAAAATAATTACACATGGTGCCTATTTCCTTCCCAGGCTTCCAGGGACACTACCTTTAGATGGTTCATATAATTCCTTTATACTCCACTCATACATACAAAGTAAAAAAAAAAAAAAAACATGTCGAATTAATGACACAGAGATGTGAATATTTTGACAGAGATTTCTTGTAAAAACTACACTGGCTCCCCACTACATAAATATGGTGGTTTACTGTCCAGTTTTACAAGGATCCCTGGTAGATTCAACAGCTATTTTTCACAATGTATCCATCTTCAACAATTAATTCACATAAGTTATAAACTTCACTGCATGCTATGAAACTCGAGTCACGTATTATATTTTTGCCAGTTTATACACCAGCGAACAGCCTGCTATGGTGGCATGTATTCAAGGATACAAAAGTATAAATATTCATACATCTCAGCACAGTCAATGTATAACAAGACTTTCCTCCATACATAGTTTTAATTCATGTTGATATACCCGAGATACTGACAGCCCATAGGTCTAACAGTGCAGCTCCATATCTCACACACCCCGGCGAAAATATCCCACACAGGTGCCATATCGCACTCCACACTGCGGGCGTTGTGCGATATGGCACCTGATCGGCGTATGCGATAACCCCCCGACATTCTTTCCTTATATATTCTCCACCCCCTCCCTCACACCTCACTATTTCCCCTCCTCTTTTGCTTACTCACTTGTAAATTCATAATTCTTCCCTTGTTTATTCCCCCTTCCCACCTAAGAATCACTTATTACTTTTTACTTTCTTGCTTCTTACTTTCAACAACCTCCTCGGCCACTCATTAAAATGTTTTAGCTTCTTCATTAGTTGCCTTCAAATGAACATAAAATGCCTTGTCAGTGTTGAAGGGGCAAGGTTACAGAAAGTCTGTGAAAACACTTCTTTTGCATGCCTTTAAGACCATTATGAAGGTAACTCATAAAATATATCTCAGACAGAATTTGCTGCCTATTGCACTGGGCCTGAAAGGATGTGAGTATAATGTTTGAAGTAATTTACCAATAAAGTGCTATTTGCCCTTTACTTCTCCAATTCTAGGGTTTTTGGTTACATTTCATTAATGGCATGCTCTTGCTGGGTAGTCCACTTTATGATAATACATTAACATTTAGAATCACTTAGTAAACATAGAAAATATGAATGGCCTGGGTGAGGTCCTGAGTCTTACCTATAAAAGAGATTTGCCAAGAACATGAATAGATGTATAAGTAATGTACATAGCCCTGGACTGCAGTGGAGAGGGATGACCTTCAATGCTGCAAAGGGCATTGTGAATGACATTCCATGTGCCGATGGGTAACATTAAGTGAGTGAGTGAGTGAGTAATAGATGTTTAACGCCATTTTGGCAGCTAAGGTCATATTCATGGCAAGAACGACATTCCACAATTTCTCACAGGAATGCGTCGGTGCCCACGCATATGTGCACCACACACATCCAGAGGGGATAGGCAAGAGGAGATATAGACCCTTTTAAGTGGGCTAGGGAAGCCTGGGTAACATTAACAGCTGATACAGTTACCTAAAGATTGGTTGTTCCACATATGGCATTAACCATAGCAATGTAAAGGTTATTTATCTTTGAATCTTTGATACTAGGTAGGGGGGGGGTAAAAATAAGATGTCATTTGATTTCATGGGAAATTGTAAATCTTGAAAGCTTTTAAAATGGAAATGTTTGAAGGAGGCTGTCTATGCATTACTGTCATCTTTCCATCAGAGAATGATATTATAGAAGACTACCCCAAGCAATATTAATTGTAAAAGTTAGAAGCTCTACACCCAAAAATGGTGTTTAGATCAAAAATGATGTTTAGATGTTAAGCCAAACAATGTGTTTAGCTCAAGTATTTAGAAATCTAGGTGGTTAGGATTAGAATTTTGTATTTAGGTTTTAAACATGTTTAAACATAAACATGCTTAAAATCTAAACACCATTGTAATCACCATGACTGTGTGTTAGTTGTTCAGAGAATGTCATCATATCAGATTTCCCTGTAACAATAAAATATTGGGTATATGCTGTACGGCTCTGGCATGGAAGTTGTAGGCGATCCAGACTCGTGTAAGCTAATAATTGATACTGTTCAGACAGGTCTCCCTATCAAAGTCATAGTAATCCAATAACCGTTAGTTGCTCATTTAGTGTAATATGATATGTATTGATGGGTAATGCATATCAACTAATTACAGATTTGGAGTAAACGGTAGATGAGCAATCATGCTTGGCCAATTTGAAAGTGGGCAAATCTTTGATGTTACGCAAAAACAAAGCGTATAGCTGTCCTAGACCTTGTCTCTTGAGGCCTAGCTTTATCAATTATCATTGAAAAATGCAATTTCAACTAAAACGACCTGCTGGAAAGTGTTAAGTAAATAATACTGTGGTTAATGTTACCTATTTCTCTAATGAATAGCATATACCATTTAGGTATTAACACTCTCAGTATGTAAGAATAGAAGCCACCTAGATGTAGAACATTTATTGTCTATGGTGGGAAATGTTAGTCAAGTTCCTGACCAGGTTAGGGGAGGTAAAGGTTATAACAAAAGGGGGCTCCACCAGCTGGCCCTTATCCTTGTAACACCCATAGTCCACTAGGCCTCTATCACCAAATTTTATATAGACTTTGTATGGCTCATTCGCATGACAGAGGTCCAGTGGAAAGTGGGTTTAAGGGTATGCAGTGCAGTTTTTAGACACAAGGTGCCACTAATGAGCCATGTAGTAACCCATACTATACAGGTGCCCACTCATCCATGACATACCAAAATAGTAGGGCCTGAGTGACCAAGGCTTGTTATGTTATCCGGTCATTTTAGTGTCGACCTACAGTAAAAATTATTATTCTTATTGTCCAAATTCGAAGCTGATAAACACTGCACAATGTTTTCAAACTCAGGGGATAATTTTAGGGAGGTATGTCCTGTATATGTGGCATGGTTGAAAAAAAGAGAGAACTTTAGCTGGTATACGATCTTTAAGACCACTGATGCAGGAGTGCATCATGCCCATTGGATGCATCATGCTGACCCTCCAGGAAAGTATCAAATTTTATAATTATGCGAGACTTACCTCTCTCCTAAGTTGACGTTATTCTGAGGGAACCCGTGTGGTTGAGGCGAATAGACGCTTGAATGTAGCCCTGATGAGTAAACCGCCAGGGCTGCATTCATGCATCATTTTATCAAACATACGAAATCAATATCTTTTTATCTGTCTTTAAATGAAAAATCCAAATGGTTAAAAATCTAAGGTGAATTTTGCAATAGGGAGAGGTGTCTGAGAGGTATCCCATCTCAGTTAGTATCTTTAAAACACCTGCATATCTAAACATTTAATAATTAATGGTGATGTCTAACCTTTAAAGAGAATTTACAGAGGAATTTCCCCCACAATTGCAATTTCTAAGCCATCTATTGTGTATTTGAGGTAGATACTCTGGGATTACATGGACATGGAGTCAATTCCAACAGAAGGGTAGAAAATCACAGGACTCAGATGTCCAATCTAATGTAGCAAAGATTGATGGGGTATTATGTGCATTATATGTTCCATGGCAGTTTATACGAGAGGCCATGGTCTTAATGTAAGAAACCAAGGCAGATTCATTACCAATGTATGAATGGGTGATGAGGATGATGAA
This sequence comes from Acholoe squamosa, assembly GCA_949317995.1. Classification (NCBI taxonomy): domain Eukaryota; kingdom Metazoa; phylum Annelida; class Polychaeta; order Phyllodocida; family Polynoidae; genus Acholoe; species Acholoe squamosa. The sequence goes on along the minus strand of OX439036.1, from coordinate 109,061,642 downwards.
TCATCCTGTCAATTAGAGACAAAGGGTTTTAATAGCATTCTAATGGGGGTGCTACATATAGATACTGATATCTAGTGGTAGAAGCAACAATATCTTTGCCTATAGTAGACCTAAGGACATGGTTCTTAATTCCTCTCATCTCTCCCCCTTTCCTTTTCTCCTCCTCCAATCCCTGCAATTCTTCTCCTACCCATCTTAGTGTAGTCCTTCGTTCCTTCCCTTCTTCGTTCCTTCCTTCATTCCTTCCTTCGTTCCTTCCTTCGTTCCTTCCTTCGTTCCTTCGTTTGTTCCTTCGGTTGTTCCTTCCTTCGTTTCTTCCTTCATTCTTCCTTCGTTCCTTCCTTCGTTTCTTCCTTCGTTTCTTCCTTAGTTCGTTCGTTCTTTCGTTCGTACCTTCCTTCCTACCTCTCTTCCTTCCTTCCCTCACTCTACCTCCTTTTAACCTCTCAGTCCACAAGTGCCCCTTCCCTGCCACAAGTCCCTCTTAAGGGCTGCATCAACTGCAATGGACCATCTGGGGGCTTTAAGGGCCGCATCCACTGCAATGGACCATCTGGGGGCTTTAAGGGCCGCATCCCCTGCAATGGACCATCTGGGGGCTTTAAGGGCCGCATCGACTGCAATGGACCATCTGGGGGCTTTAAGGGCCGCATCCACTGCAATGGACCATCTGGGGGCTTTAAGGGCCGCATCCACTGCAATGGACCATCTGGGGGCTTTAAGGGCCGCATCCCCTGCAATGGACCATCTGGGGGCTTTAAGGGCCGCATCGACTGCAATGGACCATCTGGGGGCTTTAAGGGCCGCATCCCCTGCAATGGACCATCTGGGGGCTTTAAGGGCCGCATCGACTGCAATGGACCATCTGGGGGCTTTAAGGGCCGCATCCAATGCAATGGACCATCTGGGGGCTTTAAGGGCCGCATCCCCTGCAATGGACCATCTGGGGGCTTTAAGGGCCGCATCGACTGCAATGGACCATCTGGGGGCTTTAAGGGCCGCATCCACTGCAATGGACCATCTGGGGGCTTTAAGGGCCGCATCCCCTGCAATGGACCATCTGGGGGCTTTAAGGGCAGCATCCACTCCAATGGACCATCTGGGGGCTTTAAGGGCAGCATCCACTGCAGTGTATTCCTTGTCCCAAAGGTTCCAAAAGATCCAAAAAAATCCATATTTATTTTCACAGAGATTTCCTTAATACATTTGTGTACCATGGTACTGCCACCTGGGGCTTCTTCTAAAATCTAAACTGGTGCAAGGCTATACAATTACGGTGGTCTTCTGTCTTATGAGGATCCCTGGTAGATTCAACGGTTATTTTTTTTCATAGTGTGGTACATGAAAGTTTGTTTTTTTTATGTAATTTGTTGAGTTGTGTGAACCTTTCTTCATCAATTCAATGTAATGAATATGAATATAAGATATTCGTTCATACCACATGTAAACTTCAAAACCTCCAAGTGCTGAATCATATTTATAAAGTATTTTTCTCATTCCCTTGTACTGATAATGAAATCTCCCTCATGCAGATTCAAGTTGTCAACATTGGGACATTAAAACATTGTCATATCTCTCCTTTTAGAAAAAAAAAAGCAGAACAACTCACTGCAGTCTACTGTGTTCATGAAAAAATCCACATTGTGTTTTCATAAGTGGTATTAGCGTTCCGCAAACCGTGTAAAGCTATCATTTTGTTCAGCTCCACAAAGGTGTTCAAATAGCAAAGTGCTAAATGCATATTTAAGCTACACCATCAAATGATAGAGGTGTAGATTGTAGAGACAAAGATTATTAAGCTATTATCCAAAGGCAACTCTGCTGATATATCTAAATTTAATTTGGAAATAAAAAAACTTATATTGTTGACATATCATGACATTTACTATGATTTAGATGTTTTATTCACAACTATGAAAAGGAAGTATCCTGACTAAAAGATGAAAAATCAAGGAAGAACTTGGAATATAAAATCTAATTGGCTACAATAAGTATAAGGTGCCTTTTCCAGCAAGGAGAGATCTTTGCATCATTTAGCATTCTGCCATCCCAGTATCTTTGAAGCTCCTTCATATTGCAATATTCAGTGATATCATGTTCACTAAGGTAATGTGGTGCTTAAAGGAGGCTTTTCCATACTTGATAACACTCTCCCAGGCACACTTGAATTACACATGAACATCTATTCATTTCACATGTGGGCAAGGTAATCAAATTACGTGATTTAAAGATTTGAATATTTGTGGAAAAATGTGTGAATAGGTTGTGCCATGCTTTTATTATTCACTGCTTGCCCAAAGTGCCTCAAAATGATGTGTCTAATCATAACACAATACAGTGTACTGGCAGGCCCTTAACGGACCTGCTCACCACAGTACCACCTGTTGGCTAGTCTGAATAGTGTTTTGTACCTCGTGAATTAGGGCTGGCCATTCATTCACAGCACACAGGCTCCCCCTATAGGAAATCAGACTTACCTGATTTAATACTAGGATAGGAATAAATACAGGGCATGGGTTTTCTTTCTTTTGGAGCAAAAATATTTCATACAAACATTAGCTATTTTAACACATGGTTTAGAATGTTGTGTAGATAGTGATCGATAAGAAAGCTCAAATTTGATACTATGATAGTGGATATGCCAACTTTAAGCGACGTAGGAATGCCAGTCTATACAAAAACTTTTTCCCCTCACAGGCCATTCGGTCCCACAGATAATATTATTCTGCAGGCCTGGATGGATTATTGTTGGAAAGAAAATGAGAATTAAGTCATTATTTTAATCATTCAACTCTTGTAATCATTCAACAATTGTAACAAACAGTAATTATTTTAGGCTATATGGTCAAATTTGCGACCCATTAAACCAAAATGTAGCCAAAGGTCCCAAGGGCACAGCAAGCTATTCCATCCAGCAGTCCGGCAATGTCTGCAGGCCCAGCGGCAGTTTTGTTGAAAAAAGCCTGTGTCCCATGAGTTATCGATTTGACTGCAATGCACCGTAGAAAGGGTCAGATTGAAATAGTGATCTTAGATATGTGTGTATTAATTCAGATAAATGATGACCATGGGGCACAAAAATACCTAATGAAAGGGTAAGAGAATGAGGGAGGGATTGAAAGCTAGACAGACAGATGCAGAAACATAGAATAAAGAGATGTTCCAGAACACCTCTGAATTTTGTTTGGATAAATGCATGATTTCATGATGTCTCTTGTTCTATAGATTGTGGTACAGGAGTGACCGGATGTTTGCAAGCAGAAGTAACCGAAAGGTCAGAAACATTGGAATATAATAATCTGCTCAAAATCTCTTTCACTATTCATCCTGTATTGGCATTTATGTAGAGTATTGTCATATAGTATTATATATGTCCCTATAAAACAGACTGAAACTGTTCACCAGCACCTGAGGCACCAACAAAGTAACCTAATATTGAGTAGTTTAATGGTTCAGTGCCTTGGGAGCTGCAGGTGTAACGTGTATAGGACAACCTGTTATTTTGATTTTGCTCTGCCTAAGATTTCTATAAGATTGCAGTTTGTGTGTGTGTGTGTGTGTTGCTCCTGTCTGTCTGACCTAGAACAAGCATACACCCTGAGGCAAAGTGCCTCAAATGTTCTCTTAAGAGTTACCAAGATGCACTTAGTCAAATTAGGATAGAGTAAGGATGCAAAGTGCTAAGCAAAGCCATGGCATTTTTCACTTCCTAAATGGGTCTTTTACCTCCATGCATAACTGTGAGCCTCTATGAAATCATAACCTATACTAGCCCATAGTCTGATTGTGCATTGTGATACAGCTCTTACCAACAACAAGAAGTGAAGGTAGTACACTATATTCTCTTATCTCACGATTCTGGCCTCTACAGTGCCTTTTTGGTCATAACCCCATTCTGTTATTGGGGTTTAACCGCACTCTCAGAATCCTTTTTTTTCTAAGACGATCCTGGTTAGAACCTGAGCAAGTTAATAAAGAGGCGAAGCATACAAAGTCAACTATGCCATAGTTTTCCAGTTAAAACCGTTTTGGTTCAACGGGGAATCGATCCCTGGCCGCTGTGGCAGGAGACGAGCTCGCTGTCCACTATACCGAGCCGACCGGTGGTAGAAACCAATGCCCATGGAGTATTTGAAAAAGTTTTCCGACATACCTGATGTTTACACACCTCATTAGCATAGAATCCAATAGAGCCTCATGGAGTTATTAACAGGGAAACATCCTTAGATATCCTAGATGAACATGCCATGCCTAATTTCTCCATTTTGTTCGAAATAAATAAGAATCCATTGATTTTCCATAGCGATACGGGTCGGGACCCGCCCCGTCCGGGCCATTCACTGTTCGACGCGTGGTTGACCTAGTTCTTACATCCGGGCACCTCCCCGCTTTGTCAACAAGACGCAATGGCCGTGTACCGGGCCGTGTGCGTTGGATCGCTATGGAAAATCACTGGATTCTTATTTATTTATAAGAAAATGGATATAAAATGTATGTGAACACCAACTAGAGATCGTATATTTGGCGGTGCTAGAAGTACAGGGCTTGACATGCTTGGATTCTACCCGAGTACTGGTGGAGTAAAAACAATGGCTACAGTGGCTTTGCAAACGGAGCGGATCGCATGCATTTACAAAATGTCTTCTCCTACATTAAATACAGGGTTATAAGGTAAGAAATTAATACATAATGGATGAATAAGTGCAATAAACACATTAATGCATTGATATTCTAGGACTCGATGATGTTAGCTTGAAATATTCACCCTCCCGCTCCACGGTGGGGCGAATATTTCAAGCAAACGTCACCTCGTCCTAGAATATCAATACATTAATAGCTTAATACTGAATCATGCCACAGAGCAATCTGCATTGTGTGTCAGTTGCTGGTCCATGCCAGGCCAGGGACACTCATCCCAAAGGTCACCTATGGTAAGTATATTTATCCCTTTTACAGAAATATGCATGCAATGATTACATTGGGATTGGTTGGTAAAGACTGTGCTTGTGAGCTCTCATGCAAAACGGTTATTCAAATCCCTATGGTAAAACACAACAATACGGTATGTTGTTAACAGGTGATTTGGGACTCAAAAACCCTGGAGATAAGAGCAGATGCTCTCATATTATAATGATATCAACAGGGCCTTTCCCTTATGTACTGCTGTCAATGTGCACAAGGTCTGTAGTATGTATGTATGTATGCTGGTATGTATGCTGGTATGTATGTATGTATGTTTGTATGTATGTATGTATGTATGTATGTATGTATGTATGTATGTATGTATGTATGTATGTATGTATGTATGTATGTATGCTGGTATGTATGTATGTATGTTTGTATGTATGTATCTTCGCCTCAGTGTGACAAGGTTGTATAGATTTGCACATTTCAGGAGAGGCAAATTGAACTGTTACAATTAGTATTGCACCAAGTGGCCACAACCCTATTGCACAGGGGCTGTAAGCACATACATCATAGACAGAGGTTCAGTAATTTCGTAGTAGGTAAATCAGGGTTGATAGATGTTAAACAAAGAAACTCAATATTGCCAAAAATGTCAGAGACAACCTTGTTGCACTGAGGTGACGCTATATAGTTACCCTATATGTAAAACGGGGTGCTCTGTCGCTAGTCCCCACGCCATTAAAATAAGCTTGAGTGCTTGCCAGGAACAGATGAACGAAAGGAGGCTAGACAAAAGTATGTACTTTTTTTTTCAAAGTTAACTCGGTTTTCCTTCTTTAACTAATCTGAAATAATGTTTTCATTGCATTAATGATAGTTTCACTTACTATGATCAAACTGGATTGGATTCGATTTAGGACAAAAATATTACTCTATAAATAATCTGTGCACAGTAGCCCTACATGGAGACAACTGGTAAAAGGTCTGCCATTTTTTCTGCAAAAATCGGAGCAATAAGCACATGTATACCTGTAAAACAATATTGAACAAATGGCATAATAATAGAAAGCTTATGTGCATAACTTAATCCTACTTAGGTTTCAAAACAATAAGTCTTATATTAATTGAAATATCCTGGCTTAGAGTTTTGAATGGAGCACCTGCAAGAGAATATGTTGACAATGTGTACTGTATAGAATGGGGTCAAAGGTAAGGGTCACGTCACCAAGCAAAGTCATTTCATTTAGCAACATCACGTCATTGAGCAACGCGATATGTACCCGCAACAAGAAGGCAGAGTTGGCCGTGAAAAGTTGGCAGAGTTTGCTGTGAAAAGTGGGCAGAGTTTGTAGTGAAAAGTGGGCAGAGTTAGCTGTGAAATGAGGGCAGAATTTGCTGTGAAATGAGGGCAGAGTTTGCCATGGTATTTACCACTATTTGCACTAAGATTGACCTTCTAATTACAAACTCTAGTGGCGAAATGGACGTAAAGACTGTCAAATTGATAATGGATAGTTTAAGGGGAGGAGACAGGTAAGTGTGTACAGAGGGGGGAGTATAAGTTACATATCAACACATCTGTCAGACTGAAACAGAATTTACTACCTCCCATGTGAAGAGTTAAATCAGTGTATATTCTCTCATGTTGAAAGTGTTTACATGATGTCAACCTACTATGGTAGCACTTATATATTGGTATATATTTCGGTACGTGGAACTCGGTATGTGGAACTCATACATGTACTGTTGAACTGCTGCTCAAGGATCAAGTATGGCTAAACCCCTATTTAAAAAGGGTTTCTCTATAGTGCATCTGAATGCTAGAAGTATTAGGAATAAAATGCCAAGCATAAGAAGGGACTTAGATAGCCAAGACATTGATATTATTTTATTTTCAGAGACGTGGTTAAACTCTACAGACTGTGAGGGGTTATACACATTTCCCAGATATAATTTTTTTCAGACAGGATCGCATGATTATTTATCGGGGCGGGGTCCTGTGTGCTCATGTCGATGATACTGAGGTCCAGTGGTTGTTGTCAGTAAAAGGTAATTCTAAAAAAGCTATTATATGTAATGTCTATAGACCCCCTGATGGAAATCTGTCTGACCTTTGCGACACAATGAAAGCCCTATTATTACAAATTGATGACTTAGACTCTTATGATGTATTTGTAATTGGTGATTTTAATGTCAATATCCTAATTAATTTGTGCAAAAAAAAAAAAAAAAATTGTATGAACCTTTTGATCAGTTTCATTTCAGACAGCTAATCCATGAGATAAATACAACCTCTGGTACCAATACATGTATTGATCTAATATTTACAAATTGCCACTCAATTGTATCATCTGACCCATTGAATTTTCATTTAAGTGACCATCTTCCTGTTCATGTAAATAAATATCATGTTCACATAAATAAGTCATATCGCCAATTTTTGGATCGATCATATAGAAATCTTAATATGCAGCAATACTTGAGTGACTGAGATCATTGTGATTGGGATTACTTTGATAATTGTAAAGATGTTGTGGAATGTTGGGACATATTTGAAAAAACAGCGCATGCTAGATGTGCAGTGCCCTGTAAAATCATCCAAGGTGCAGGGTAAGCCAGCCCCGTGGATGACTAATAACTTACTAGAACGCATTAATGAAAAAAATATACTGTTAAGAGCAGCCAGGACTTCAACATCTATTTTAGATTGGCATATTGCTAGAACCACCAGGAATGAAGTTAATAACGAATCATGCAAAAGAATCATATTACTCTGAGATATCTGACAATCTGATTAAGGATTCTAAGAGGTTTTGGGCTGAAATGAAGAACATTGTACCATCTAATAACAAAGGGTCCAAGACTATTAATTTGGTTAATGATCAGGGTGCTACAATTTCATTAGAAGAAACATCTGGCTTTTTTAATAAGTTCTTTGCAGAAATTGGTCCTTCACTAGCTTGGACTCATAATTTAGATTTTAATTTTAAGGGACAGCGCTGCAAAACTGATATGCCAGATTTGTTTTTTTCTGATGAGGACATTATAACAGCTGTAAACACTTGAGGGTGTTTGCTTATAAAAGGAAAGATGCTGGAGGGTATGTATGTTAAGAATATAACAAGGAAGACTAGATTTATTATTGCACCTGTATTAGATTACCCTATTCCCAAATGTAGGTCTTTTGAATTTAGCCCACTGGTATTGTCATCACAGATTTGGAATGCCTTACCAGTTGAGCAAAGAATGATACAAGATATTGAGGCTTTTAAAAAAATGTCTAAGACAATGTTGTTGGACATGGTTCCTAAAATGTAATCTACTATCTCCACATTCAGTTCTTTTACACTGTGTAACACGGGATCACCTTGAGAGGTTGATTAATTTACAAATTTTATATCTAAGTTTTATAGGGAGGGGGGGTATCTTTTGAAATGACGTTGCCATGGCACACAAGATTATAAATATGTTAATACCTGAGATCTGTAGAGATCAAGAATAGCGTTAAAAGGTGTCACCAAAATAACATATATATGAACGTGGCTCCTTGAGCATATTGGTTGGTAGCTGTTTTTACCTATCTAATTATTTCCCAAGGAGAGATAGGTAGTTAATATCTAGTAAATTGTGTGTTGTCATTATCAGTAATTGATAAATTGTGGGTAATGAGACTGACAGGCAAATTCATACTCCACCTAGTGGTGGTTCCAAGAACTCTCCAGACTCTCAAGGACTCAGCCCGGTGGCTCCACCTTCTGCTAATCACTGAGCAACTCTCAACCCTGGTTGCAATGGGTGACACACTTTACCTTTTCTCACCTGGCATTCATAACAATACGCCTTATAAACTTCCCCACCACTCCCACCCTCTTTTAATGGTGTGGTTTTTCAAAAACCCAGGACTTTGTAGTACCTTGATACGTTGACTTACCATATATATTATACTCAAACTTTATACTATGGACTCTGAACATTTATCCATTGTTGATAACATACAGTACAAATTAGTGCCTTACCTCATTTACATATTCGACTCTTAGATACAAACCGGTATCTAATTAGTTTAGTTACATGTTCATCATATACCATACTTACTCGTGTTAGTGAAATAAAACTCCACTTTATGAATTTCCTGTTCAGTGACCAATAAAGCTCAGAATTTGTTCTGAAAAAAAAAATAAATAGAAGGAGATAGGAATAGCTTTTAGCTTGCTGTGACTGTGAGTCCCCAGGAGCCGCCTTGTATATGTACAGTAAGCTAATAGATGATGGCTGTCGGGGCCCTAGGGCTGTATATGCTGTATATACCTGAGCCGCGAAGTGGCGATGGTATATACAGCATATACAGCCCGTGGGCCCCAACAGCCATCAACTAATAGGTTTATACCACGATTTCCTCCATTTTGTATTAATTTCTTAACTGAAATCCAAAGAATATAGCCAGGCGAGGACATTTTGTAAAAGCAAGCGATACGGCCCGGGTCCGCTCTGCGCGAAGCCATTGTTTTTGTTCCTTGCCGGGAGAGGTACCGCTGTGTATACAGTCACTTTTCGTATGGAATCCAACCATGACACGTCTTCAAAATAAAACATACATATCCTTAGATAGTCTAGATGATACCTCCATACGTATTATGTCCAATATATTCAAAATAAAGGAGAATCCATTGATTTTCCCAACGTACGCGAGTCGCGGTCCGGCCATTCCCACCCGCCTCCTTGTCCGGCGAAAGTGTGTCAGTGGCCCGGATGTAGATATAGGTCAACTGCTCGTTGTACAAGAAAGACGCTGAAAATTTCGGACCCGTTTGGAAAATCAATGGATTCTTATTTATATCGAAGAAAATGGAGAAAATTAGCACGCATTCCTCGTCTATGGATCGAATACTTGTTGGGATTTTAATATTATAACATGTGATGGTTGGATTCCATACGAAAACTGACTGGAAACATAGCAGGTTAGAACTTATTTACCTTCGCATTGGATTTCATCACCGTTCAGTGTGGCGCTATGGCTAAGGCCTTCGCCTACCACCACTGCGGCCGGGGTTCAATCCTCATACGAGTTGGGACGATTTTTCACATTGAAACAATGGCGAGGCTAAATTTCTATGTCCGCCAGCGTCTCCAAAAATATTCTAAGTCCAACTTGACCTCGAAAAAGTATATACCAAAAATTCTAAAAACGCACAAGTGTGGTATATGCAGAATATACCTCGTATATATCGCATATAAAACCACCGGAAGTGCCAGAATAGTGGTATAATGTGTAATATACAAGGACCATAGGCCTCAAGGCATCACCCGAGCATACCCACAGAGGTGTCACAATAAGCCTGATTCTGTATATGCATACAGGAGGGGCCTGTTTCTTATAATCACTCTTGAATTAATACCTTGGAGATACCTCTAGGATGACAAATCAGCCTTTGAATCCACATTTACTTTCTACGGTTATAAAAGGGATACAGAAATATCAGGTCACTACTTGGGTAGAGGTGGTAAACCATCCATACTGTACCCAAAATACTCAGACATAGTGGACCATATGCATTTCAGATGTGCTCATTGGACATTTGCGGTTTTGCTTTAGAATCTCTAGCCTCCCTTTTCAATCATTTGAAAAGGGAGGCTACAAAGATGGTGAGACATCATCATGACATCCGCATTGTGTTTGGTCACCTGACATGAAAGGTATACAACAGCAGACATGCACCTGTGTTGACTGTGCTCTTTGACTAGATACATATACCATTGTTGCTTAGGCCACCCTTAAAAATATGTCCTTTTCCAGTCCAGAGGGTGGGATTTTTCAGGCCCATGAGGCAGGTAGGGAAAACATATTTTTTTAGGAAAATATTTTTATTTGTCATGTACATCGTAAGCAGGGACTTCGAATTATTGATTGGAAATCTAGATTCTTATGCTGATGGATGAAACAAATCAGAACTCAGGAAATTATTTTCCCATTCTCATAAAAAAGATCCACCAGGCCGATGGACAGGAAACAAACATATTTTAAGGGTCGCCTTAGCGAAATAGAATGGAATCAAAATATGAAAGAATGCTATGTTCAAAGCTTCAGGATATACCATATCATACATTTGACATGTTTGATTCCTCAACATATGCACAGAACAGCCGGATAAATAAAATGGAAAAGTAAGCAGGTGGTGTTGCATTATATAAAAATACTCCTTATCTAGAATTATTTGCATTTTGAAATATATTCTGGTGCTTGAGACTTGAGTAAGTGGGAATTACGTCTTGTGCTTCCATCATTATTTAAGCTGTAAAACCATAAGCATTGGTTGGATTGAGGAATGTCATGAGGTAGATCTCTGCATCTACATTTTCTTTACGGGAGATTCCCAGCGAGTTGTGTTCATAAAAAGATTGATACTATTTCAATTTGTACTTTGACAATGAAGTCCAATAGAGTATAAGACCAATGCAAACTTGTGCCTTTGTATGCAAAGTCGCCATGGGTGCGTGGGGTCTATAGGGATCAGGAACACGACCAGAATGGCAAGAATCCTGTACATACATCTTTCTCTAATTCAATTCTTGGAAGATATATAGTCTAATCTAGCTTCCCAAGCAATGGTTTGATGTTTTAATTTATAGAAATGCTATAAAGATTATCCTCATGAAAAATGTGTTTTACTTCAACTCTGCATTCAGTCTTCTTACATGTCTTTACTTTTATTCCATTCAGGCAATGTCCTGCAGCTGCCAAATAACTGTTCTTACCTTTGGTAAACTCAAACTATAAACCTTCATTCCCCATTCCCCAAGGTCCCTTTCCCTAAAATTAAATAAGACTGTGTCTATGCATAATATAGTAGTTATTTGCATCAAATATGGAGAGCAGACAATGAATATGAGATTATGGCTTGGAAAGCTGGTATATAGTGTCGATTTAAATACACGCATAATGAGGGCATGGTCGCCATTTTCTCAGAGTACCAAACCATGACAAGCAGGAATATGATTATGACTGCTTAGTAAAAACATATAGAAATGTTAAATATTAAGGCAGAGACAGTATTTAAACAATACAAAAAGGGACAGCGGTTTCTAGATGCTGGCTATGGCTATATATTGAAGTCTTCTATCAGTAGCTTTGGGACCCAACATTTAGTATAGAATGTATTTTGTGATGACATCTGCTTTGTCATGCCTGGCTGTTCTCCTTGTGGGGAACAGCTCTAGTGAAGGACACAGGTGCATTCCGGCTATATCCTTCTAGGGGAATTTTTTATGATACAAGTGCATCCGACTCTCTATTTCAGCTTGTATCTGTACTGACAGATGTGTCCTGTACATTTAGGGAATCATGCGTATGAACTAAATTGTATTGATATTAATAAAATACCGGTAAAATGGGTCGGGTGTGCACACTATGTATTCATCTGCTACGTAAGGAAATAGGATATAGGGTATTGCTGAGGGCGTGTATCGAGATGTCAAGGGCATTTTATTTGTGACAATATCACTAGTAATTAAAGTAATAATTGAAGTTAAAAAAATAGAAAAGACGGCAGACAAAAACAACACCGTGCCGGATACGTTTAAAACTATGACTACGATAGCTGTGGATAGAACTATATATGTGAAAAGTGGAAAGCATCATGGAATCCTCAGAAAAGCAGGCTTGAAAAGGCATGTGTCCGTCCAACAACTGCAACCATAAGAACCCTTTTGAATTAAATCGCCACTTCATACAAATCTAATGATTATGATCCAGTTTAACATCTTGAGGTTACTGAACCAATATAACCCGTGCCGTACAAAATCATTTCATTGTCTTCACCTACATCATGACATTTTATATTTGAAATATAACATTCCCTTAGTGTTCAGTCTTGCTTATATTGCCGACAACAGTTTCTTATAAAAGACATCTATAGGGTAAATGATTTCAGGTGCTTGGGAGAATGACCAGTTTTATATAGACTCAACAATTCATTCACCAAGTAAGATTATTTGTTACTGTAAGACAGGTATTCTACCTGTTTTAAAGACTTAAAAAGTACATGAATAATTCTTTTTTTTTTATTCTACTTTTTGTACTTAAAGGATTTCAAGTTAATGTTTCACATATTTCTGATTTGTCTATGAGATTTGATATCTTGCTAAGGCACCTTCTGGCACCCTGCTGGCCACCCTACAGGTAAGTTTCTAGTGCCTGGAGCTTTAGATACACCCGGTTTCCAACAGCATCAAGGGGCAGCATTTTTGAAAAATGCCTATTCACTTTTTTTATGTACAAAATCCAAATTGGAAATAAAATATAGATTGGACAAGCCTAATAGCAACTATATCGATTTCGATTTGGCTGAATTATGTCTAAGTTTAATCTTTTAATGGCTGTTGTTCACATGACATTTTACAGGGCCGGCAGTTGAGGAGCTATCAAAAAATATTTATCAGAACTCACAGCCATGGTGGAAGTTATGTCGGAAATGGACTAGACAGATCTCAAACGTTTGGATTCTGAATAACACAAGTTCATATTTCAATAACACTTAAATTCTTAATTTCATGACCACCTGGCAATGACTTACCTCTAGTTTCTCACAGGTGCATAGCTAAAGCCACATGTGAAGCTCACTTAAAAAAAGGACATCAGACTACGAGGGAGTAGAACCTATTCTCAGGGCAGTTTACTATACCCTCACCTAGAGGATAGCTGACTCACTGTCCAAAGAAAGCACTAGAGGCACAAACAGGTATTACAATTAAATTTTCATGAGTAACATCAAATAAGGTTTCATCGTATTCCAGGCAATTTGTGGAAAAACAGAGTACAGGGTATATAAAAGTATTTTTTTTTCATGATGCACCACAGCTATCTTCTTTGGGTACTCAAAATACCCAAATAGATAACCACACTGATCTGACTTCACTCATAAAGCAACATGCAACCTAGTAGGCACAAAACGTTGCATCAACGTTGACAACCTGTTGATGTTGTGTTGATGGTGTTGATCGACCCATCTTCAACGCCATTTCAATGATTCTATTTTAATGTTATCAAACATCACCATTTCAATACCCAATCAACAGTTGACATATCAATGTTGAAATATTGTTCTCAATTCAACATTGATTCAACATTGATTTGTCAGCATTGAATCAGCAATATTGATTTCAATGTTGATTCAATGTTGAATTCATATCAATAAAGTATCCCCAAACAACTATCAACAATTCAACATTGACACAATGTTAAGACAAGGTTGAATGAACATACAAACATACAAACGTTCAATCAGCACTGATGGTCAGATGTTGAATCACAGTTGATTTTGATTATGTTGTGTCAACTTTGAAATCCAACTTTATTTCAATCCTTAATCAACCGTCGATATGCAAACATTGCAAACAATGTCTCCACCCTGAATCAACGTTGATGTGCCCAGTGGGAAATAATGTATTTCTATTGTGAAAAGAATCAAAATTCAATCAAATTATTAAACCTGAGGTAAAATGAATGGAGTAATGAATAAGCCTGCCTTAGCCACAGTTATCAATCCTTATCCAAACATAGGTTATTCTTTTATCAAGCTTTGGAATCTCAAGTCACCACACAAAGTTGTTGAAGTTGTATCCTGCATGATACATCAGGAAACTAATTGAGAGAATTGGGTGAATTTTCTTTATTTTTTCTTGATGAAGTGAGTGATTCATCCTATATCTAAGAATGTGGTAAAATTCTAAAAAAAAAAAAGAAAAAAAACATTCTTGCCAGACTTGAATTTTGGCAAACATTTTCTTGGACAAAGCTTTCCGAAAACTATAGGAAAAAAAGTGAATTTGACATTTTAGTATACCTCTAGGGGATTATAAAATGAGATTTATGAGTTGAACAATCTTTTCTGAAGAAAGCATTCTTAGGCATTCATGTTTAGTCTCGGAGGGAGAGTAAATCTTGGCAAAAAGTACAATTTTCACTCTCTTTCATATTTTCACCTTGGTTTTACTTTGTTAAGGGCAATTAATTCATGTTTCCTTTCAGATTCATACAGTGATGAATGGGAGCACAAATGAGACATCTGGCGTGCTCAATAGTACAAATGCCACTTTCAGCAAGGAAGAAGTGGGGAACTCCTCTTACATATCACAACTTGGTTTGACATTGTATGGAAGCACTTTTGGAACATTCATTCTTATTGCAAATGGAATCCTCCTCATCACGCTTTTTTGTTTCAACTCCAAGCACCTGAAGCATTCCACAAGGTACTTCCTCATTCAAAAGACCTCAGCTTATACAATAGAAGGGTTGCTACTCATCTGCTGGCCTCACATTCCTTTGAAGCAGTGCGTGTACTTCATTTTGTCTGCAGAAGCCTCTCTACGTGTTACCGTATGGGGCATGTTCATGTTATCTCTAGACAGCTTCATCACCATCTTTCGACCCTATACCCACAAACTGATCATGACACCTCGCTTTGCAAAGTTACTCGTCATTCTTCTTTTCCTGACAAATGTATTTTTCATCCTCTTATACTCTTTGTTTGGAAATAGCAAACCCTCTGCAGTTCAGCCATTCTGCACTACCCATGATGGCCCTCTCGGGCCAGTGGCCTTACTCGTTCATCTTTTGCTCAGTATTGTAGTATTCTGCACTGCTCTGTGCATGCAGGGTATGACACTCTATGTCTTGTGGAAGAAGTCACAGAAACCAGTTAACACCATACCCTCTGTGTCCAATTCCATCAACCAGGCACCACAGCCCAATCCTACAGGCCCAAAGGTGAAGAAGACAACAACTCGTCTCGATCGTCTGGTTCAACTCCTGGTTGTATCTGCCATCTGCACCACCATCTGCTGGATGCCATCGACCCTGGCAAACACTACCTACTACTTGGGCCTACTCTCAATCAATGAATCTGATTTTGAAAAGGTGAAGAAGTACTTTGGTGTTTTGTTTGCAGTTGATGGTGTGCTCCAGCCGTGCATTGTGATCATGATGAGCCAAGAGCTGAGAAGGGCTGCAAAGAAACTGTTCTGCAAGTCCAGTGTGGTTGATGCTTAGATAACTGCCAGTCAGCTGATGTAGACATTAGCATGAACTATGTCAGTGGTTACAGACCTAGACAGTACAAAGACATAATTAGTTAGAGACAAAAACCTTATTTGATTTATGTTTTACAGAGGAACTGACCTAGAAACAGAACGTATCATATTCACTAAAGGAACTGGACTGAATGTTGTAAATTGGATGAAAACTGTGACAATATTTTGCGGGAAAACTAATTATAAGATTGAGGATATGAGTCAGTAAGTAGAAGATATGGAGGAAAAGAACCTTATCAGTATGCCAATGATTATACAAATGAGCATATAACCCAGGTATATAGGAAGTAACATAGACAATAACAGCAGTATCAGAAACTCAACCATAGGGTTTTAGGACACTGTGTTCTTGGATAAAACAATGAGATAAAGATTGACTAACATGAAATTGACAAAAACTGACAAAGATTTTGAAAGTGATCATCATATGATGAGGCATCAGGGGCCTGCACTAAGTACTTGTGAGAATGATATAATGTAGAATGTGTACTTGCATCTTATTTGGGGGAAAGGATTCAACGATTGACCATTGAATACGAATATTTATCTAACGATTTTGGCTTGGACAGTGCTTTTTTGGTCATAACCCTGGTGCATTATCAGGCCATAACCCTACTCTGAGACCTTTTGTTCATCTTCAAGAAGGTGGTGGTTTCAACCTGGACATGTTAATAAATGAGAAAAGTATACAAAGTCAACCTCTCCATACATTTCCACTTAAAACCGTTCAGGGTTCTAAGGGAATTATTCCCCGGCAGCTGTGGCAATAGACAGACTCGCTATTCACTACACCATGCCGAACGGTACTAGAAACCAATGTACATGAAGTATTTGAAAAATCAGTCTGACATACCTGGGGCTTTGCACACTTTGTTAGCATAGAATCCAATGGTGTTCGAGTTATTAACAGGGAAACATCCTAAGATATCCTAGATGAACATGCCATGCCTAAATTCTCCATATTGTTCAAAATAAATAAGAATACAATGATTTTTCATATCGATACATCTCGGCACCCGCCATTGCAGCTTGCTGACCTTTGACCCCTTAATTATGTCACGTGCCAACTTCCGGTCTAGTTCTACAGTATCAACATGCCCTGGCATGGCTACTGGCTGGGATTTAAAGGAATTAGTTGGTATTTGGCCTCATATAGAGCAGAATGGCGCTGAAATATGGCGAGGTTAGATAAACGCTTTAATTGAGTTATTTTAAATCCACTCGTGCTACGCGGTCGTGGATTAATATTAACCCATAAACCCATTTAAAATAACATCAATTAAATGCTAAATAATCTTTATATCCCATGTAATAAAGAGGAATCACAAAATGTTTGTTTCCATGTGTTAAGGTTCATCAATATACTGCATTTATTGGTCTTAGTATAAACATACATAGACAAAGGTGCACGAGAATTGGTCAGCACTGAGGGTTATCACACGAGGCGAAGCCGAGTGTGATAACCCTCAGTGCTGACCAATTCTCGTGCTCCTTTGTATTTATCTCAAGTTAATTTAGTCAGATATGTTCAAAATTCGATTTATTTGGCATTAGAAATGATTTTATCATCAGTTATTTGACCGTTTTGGATGTTTTCCCAGGGAGTGTGATACGGGGAAGGGTTATCACACTGTGGGGTGTGATACAGAGTTTCTTGGTTAAGCCTATGGGGCTCTCGTATTCAACTTGAGATAAAGGATATTATCATGATATGGGCTGTATCACTACATGGTCTGATATTGGTTTTATGAAAGTTTACAATGCAGAATGCATAAAATGTTATCATAGAATTGCTTTTCCGTACACCTGTTACAATCTAAGTATAGGAGGCCCCAAAGTCACCCAACTGAATTGAGAACGGTAAGGCACTTTACGCCCATGGCTATCCCCACAGTGATTGATAAATAAGCAAATGTCAACTCGCAGGGGATAATTCAGCGTATAACCGCTTTGTTGAATACAGGCAGACTCATTTCGGGGAATACAATGCTAAATTATCCACTGGGAGTTGACATTTGCATTTATGCCATGGCCCCACAGGTTTAAGTTGCTTTTGATAAAGAAACACAATGATATTTACTGGTTTTCAATGCATCAAATCCTCTCGATTTGTTTTTGTCTGCCATGACAGCTTTCTCAGGTTGGTCTGGAGCTAGCGGCAGAGCTCAAGCCCTTAGTTTCGTATTAAGTCTTACGCACAGGGATTTTTCCATTTTAAACATGGCATTTCTCTTCTATATACATCAATGATTCAAAACATAACATTATTTAACTATTTCAATCATTCTTTTACTGTAACACCTCTAATAACCATACCTAAGTACGAAACTAACTAACTCTGTATAAATTTCAAAATGGCGCCGTTGAATAAGCGAGCATCGTATTTCATCCCCCCATTGAATATGGCGTGAGTAGTACTAATCTATAGTGTTGTCGGAATTAGCCATGGCATAAAATAATTGCTGCCAACTCTATAAGCCTTTCGATACACATATTCCATATTCCATCCACCTTTAAATCCTAAAGGAAACTAATCTCCGTCATTCATGGTGAGATTTTGTGTTGTAAACAGTATAACATGAAAGAATAAAATCAATTAATCAATCTATAAAGAGGCTACATCTTAAGATGTTCTGCATTGCTCCTTCAGCTGCTCAGGCACATTTAACCAACATTCAGTAAATCCACATATAGCTTTTATTCCGATGGCCTGTGAAGTTGGGCTGAGAATAGGGGCAGTAAGGAAACACTCTACCAGAAAAATCTGCCAGGGGTCCTTGTGAAGCTGAACACTGAACCACCATAATTACAAAGCAGAAATCCAGTGTAGTTTTCATAAGAAGCCCCGGGTGGTAGTTTTTGTTGGTGATGAAACAGCTTTGTATTTATAGGTATAGTGCGCTGTCTACTCAATGTCTGTATCCCTCTCTTGTTCTTTATTTCTGAGTCTTTTTTAATACAATCTGCTTCTTTATCTTTTTTGACACTAATTCTCCTCCATTTTCTCAGTCTTATTCTAAGATAGGAAAATATGAAAATAGAAAAAGAAAGGTGTGCTCTGAGATGCTTTTTGTGAGGTTGTGCATTTGGGTGAAAGCTAATAAACCTGGGTCCTAGATCCTCTCAAAGAACTATTGAATTGCAGACCTTCCTCAATGAATTATGGGGCTGTATGTTAAACTAGGAACTGCAATTCTGAAAGGATTTGAGTAATTGAAACAAATATATTGCATGCACTAATGAAGCTTCTCCTACCTCATTTTGATTTTACTTTTTATCCATCCTTGAGAATGCAGTTACCCGGTAACCTTCATTGAAGTAGAATGACGGCAACTTTCCACAGGAAAGCAACTTGAGGCAGCTTTCATGGACTATGATTAGGGACATGTCAATTTTTAAAATTGTTTACACTCATTGGGAATAACATAAACTATTAATAAAAAAAAGGCGAAGGACATGATTGGATAGAGATAGGTTAGTTAAAAAGTGGGAATGAACAATGCTGATGCTTTGTCAGCATATGGGAACCAGATGTAAATGTGGAAGTTATACTTGACATACACTGTCTCTACCAGGGGTCATCTTAAAATTGAACAACTCTGGCAACTTTGGATTATGTCATTATTTCCACCTTTTCAACTTTAATATCTAAATTACATCCAGTGACGTGGGACGGAGCTTTATATATCTGTATGTACAATACAAGAGTCCTACCTTCTGTAAATAAGGACCTGTCAGACATATGTCGGATATTTGTGTATGTCTGAGTATCTACTCATTTGGCACCTGTTCAGATTATGTTGGGTGGCATTCAGGCTTGCTTAACACTAAAAGCAAAATACAACATGGGTGATTCAGATTGAGCAAAGCACGGGCGTGGACTGGTTACCAGGTTAAGTCTGTGTAGGTTTTATCCATATGCTATAGAAGGGTGAGAAACTAAAGGGAATAGTGCTGCCCTCTGGTGCATTTATTTGCTATGCACAGACCTTGATTACGGAGGTGAGGGGTTACTTTGGCAAAGTCACCACTCACCTCTGTAATCAAGGTCTGTGCATAGCAAATAAAGGCACCAGAGGGCAGCACTGTTCCCTTTAGTTTCTCACCCTTCTATAGCATATATGGATAACACCTACACAGATCAAACCTGGCAACCAGTCCACGCCCGTGGAGCAAAGTAGTATCAGAGGGGAACACCCAGAAGTTACCTCTATTGAGAAGGTACAAGAGTAGCGTTTAAGCTGGACGAGGTCAGGTCCTTTCTGCCAATCGTCCAGCTTCTGAATAGAAGCTGGGCGCGATGCATGGTGCTGCCCCCTCACCGAATGACTAAGCACTAAAGGCGACAGCCATCTGACCTTGAAGGGAGTGGCCACATACGAGCATGCCACTCGGATGATCTGCCATAGCATACATAAGGTGATATCGGCCCCTATACATGTATGTCTGCGTACCTCCACAGGGTACACTGAAAACCTGGGAGGTTCCAAAACTCTTTAGCAGTGACGAGTTCAAGGTCGTCATTGGGTCATCATAGGTGATGACTTTAGGTCGTCACTGATGACCTCAAGTCGTCACTTTGGCTACAGATTTTCACTAAATCATACAATGCAGTTAGTGCACATTTATAAGATCTTCTGATATTATTGAAAACATATTTGTATTCCCCCCATTCCATTCAGAAGTCTTTAAATGGTTTTAATTACCATGTATTATAGGTCAGATTGTGCCTTACACTCTCCTGAGTACATGTATACACATATAGACAGCTCTGATCACCCGATAGGGAACTATACTAAAGGCATCAAACACATAAGAGGTGCAGTAATTGAAAATGTCATTATTTTACTGTAGATTTTCTCCCAGATAATTTTATCTTTTGTAGGTATTTTATACATCAAACGATTTTTGTACACATTAATTTCTAATTGACAATGCAACAACTTCATTGCAGATAAAAGTCCCTACATATTCTGGAGTAGATCATATGCATTGTGTGTGTTACACTCACATGGCATAGCAATTGCTATTCCTGGTGATCTTGTGCTATAACGACATCATGTTCCATCTAACGACATGTGTAAGCCACTTCACACAGGTTGACGAGGACTCACGACAATTTGCTGGGTACTGAGCTAAATTCAATATGGGAAAATGGACTGAGAGACAGGCAATAGTACGGAGCCCCTAAAAGGACATACCACAAATAATTTTTCCCCTGAAAAAATATTCTTGTGGATACTGACGAATTCTTGCGGAAACTGAACAATTCTTGCGGAAACTGAGCAATTCTTGCGGAAACTGAACAATTCTTGCGGATACTGAAGAATTCTTGTGGGTACTGAAGAATTCTTGCGGGTACTGAAGAATTCTTGCGGATACTGAACAATTCTTGCGGAAACTGAAGAATTCTTGCGGATACTGAAGAATTCTTGCGGGTACTGAACAATTCTTGCGGGTACTGAACAATTCTTGCGGGTACTGAACAATTCTTGCGGGTACTGAACAATTCTTGCGGGTACTGAACAATTCTTGCAGATACTGAACAATTCTTGCGGGTACTGAACAATTCTTGCGGGTACAGAAACATTCATGTTGGGGCTTGAGGAGTTTATCATCATTCAGTTTCCACAAGAACAGTTTAGTATCCGCAGAATTGCGAGAATTGTTCCTGTTCCCGCAAGAATGTTCCTGTTTCTGCAAGAATTTTCCTGTTTCCGCAGGAATGTCCCTGTTTCCGCAGGAATATATTTTGCATGAAAAAATCTTTTTATTATGTTCCTGTTTCCGCAGGAATGTTCCTGTTTCCGCAAGAATGTTCCTGTTTCCGCAAGAATGTTCCTGTTTCCGCAGGAATGTCCCTGTTTCCGCAAGAATGTTCCTGTTTCCGCAAGAATGTTCCTGTTTCCGCAAGAATGTTCCTGTTTCCGCAAGAATGTCCCTGTTTCCGCAGGAATATATTTTACATTAAAAAAAATCTGTTTAGTATGTCCTATTAGGGGCTGAATGTTTTCTAACATGTTTTTTTTTTACTAGTGTAAAAAAAAGATTTTTTTTCTGCACCACAAAGAATTCGTTTTCAGATGGAAAAATAAAATTGGAACCACAAAAAAATATTTCTGCACCTATAAGAATGCCCCTGTACCCGCAAGAATATCCCTGTATCTGCAAGAATTTTCCTTTATCCGCAGGAACTTTTTTTTATGAACAAAAAAAATCTTTTTGGTATGTCCTTTTAGGGGCTCCGTACAATTGAGACAGACCCCCAGAGACATTTTAGAATAAATCACCAGCTATGTATTCCATCTATTCAAATAGAGGGACTGAGCTGTATGTGTCCATGGTCAGATGTACACTGAAAACCCACCGCTATTCCAGGGTCGTCATAACTGATGAGCATTGTGACGACCTAAACTCGTCATTCCGACCACCCTGTATGTTCCACTAGTATACAAATGTCCCAGAAGAGGGCCCCACTATCCATTTCAACAACATTGATGACCGATCATGGCGACAAATGACGGCAATTTGCTGGGTAGTTTTGACCGCCCAGGGTGAAGGTTTATTTGGTTTTGGCCCCTCCACCAAGGGGCTCTTTTTCAAATTGACCCTCCCCCCTATATCTTACAAGCCCCCCCCCCGGCCTGGCAATAAATAAATCGGCGCTAAAATTGCCTACAAATCTATCTGAGGCTTATGACTGAGGCTTTACAGTACTCCTTATCATAGGGGACCAAAGCAAATACAGTGAGATGGCGGGAAAATTGCCGTGCCATTCAGAAGTAGGTCACAGTGGTGAGAGATTAGGCAAAATTTTCTAAATATTTTGGTAGCCATACAGTTGACATTTTTAGGTTGAGTCTGCAGTATTCTATGAGTCAATGGTTTGACTCCCTACACCTGACTCTATTTTGAAAATTGAAGAAGACTTTCAGAGAAATTTTGATCTAGGTTAAACCTCCTATCCCTTCAGCACTGTGACCTACTTCTGTTTGGCAAGGTGATGTCATAAAAACTCTCTGGTTCAAGGCTAAATAGCGATCCCGCATAAAACACTTCGGCTCCATATGGGACATTTTCAGGGCTGCCAAACTCTCAAATAAACGCCTGCCTTGTACAAGGGCTGGATAATCATGACCATACGGTGCTACTCTTTATTGTCACCTTGAGACACTGCTAATCTTGAGAAAGGCCTTGAATGTACCTAAAACCCAGTCCTTCAAAAATGTACACAATGTCCTAGAGAACACATCTAATTCTAAACTCTATATTTTTCAGTTTTGCTGTAACTTCAGAGATGATAGAGCCCTTCCTGGAGGGTAAAACTATGGCTGAGGCATTAGAAAAAAGAAGCTTTTCCTGACAGACCATGCAGTCTTAAAGGATTTAGATAAAACACATGATGAACTAAGAGTGAGTAATGTTAACTACAATGTAAAGTATAACTACTTTCTTTGCATTCTTTTGTTAGGACAAAATGCACATCATTCTTAACTAGAACCTAATCTAGAACTGCTGGAAGACTGAGATGGTAGTGTAGGGATATGACATATGTTATAGTCCAGTAGATCCATTCATTCTTTTCATAAGAATTGTGTATTTTGATATGAAAGCATGAAATTTGATCCAGAGGTACTTTAGGATATACTGATCATTTTTGGATATAGACCAATCCTTGATTTTTTTCTCCTTGGATATGGTTGCCATGGAAACCTGTTTCTATGGAATTTTCACAATTTAAGTGGTCTATATGGTCTAATGTTATTTTATGGCCCATATTTGGCAGTGAGTCTTATTTAAAAAAAAAACAAAAAAACTAATAAATTTCTCTGCAAGATATATAATCTAAGCCTTGCTGTTCCCTCGCAACAGTCAAAAAATTTGTTGATTTCCCTAGCAACCACCCAGAAATTGCCATTTATAAGAGTTATAACCCTGCCAATCATCACTATATCAATTAGTACGGTTGCTCAAGTATTATCCATTTATTTCTGAGCTAAGGCTTCCCTAGCAACAGACATTTCATTTGTCACTTCCCTAGCAACACAGGCATGGGCCAGTACAGAGGTATTTTGATCAGTTACCACCCCTACACTCATTTCACCAAAGACCATTGGACCTATCTATGCTAACCTCGGTCAAATGTATGCTTAGTAACAGTATTCATATTGTTAATTACCATAGCAACATGTAACATACAACATGTATGCCATGCTGCTGCCTAGCAACAGTCAACAAACATATTGATTTTCCTAGCAACCACCCACAAAATTGCCATTTATGTGAGTATATCAAATAGAAGGGTTGCCCCAGTGTTATTCATTTTATTTCTGAGCCAATGTTTCCCAAGGATCAGACATTTCATCTGTTACTTCCCTAGCAACGCAGGCATGGGCCTGTGCAGATGTACTTTGATCATTTAGTGCCCCCTAAACTCATGTAACTAAAGTCCGTTTGACCTATCTATGCTAACCTCAGTCAAATATATGCCCAGCAGCAGTAGTCTTATTGTTTATTGCCATAGAAACATGTATCATGTATGCCATGCTGTTGCCCAGCAGCCTAGCAACATTCAAAATATAATTTTGATTTCCCTAGCAACCACTCAATTTATTTTATGTGACTTCTAGGCCTGTGAATTATCACTATATCAAATAGTAGGGTTGCCCTAGTGTTATTCATTTTATTTCTGAGCCAATTCTTCCCTAGCAACAGCCATTCCATTCGTTTCTTTTGTAGCAACACAATCATATGCACATACAGAGGTATTTTGATGATTTTCAAACCCCTAAACACGTGTCACTGAAGATTATTAGAGCTATTAGTCCTTTCATTTGACCCCTTCGTGCCCAGAACTATTTTGAGAAAATTGATTTCTTCAATAAACTTGACAAAGTACAGACCATTACCTAAATCATGTTGAAAAAGAAGTATCAATACAAATAGTACCTAAAAGGACAGTAAAATGAAATAATTTGATTGACCTTCAAATAGAGGTCAAGGTTTCGCTATAGAACAGACATTTACAAAAAATGGGCATTTAGGGAAATCCCCGATAGCTGTCAAAATGGTCAACAAAAATATTTTGCCCATAAGTGTATTTTAGATGCTGCTTGAGGTCAGCAGTGGCCCTCACAGAGTTAATTGATCAGGAAGACACTTAAATTGGCGTACAAGTGGTTAGGCTGTTTCCATGATAGGCTGTGTAAAACCTGGGGTTTCTTGAGGCATAAAGTTAGGACGTGGTTAGGTTTAGGTTTTTCTGTGGTCCTGGGATTCCTTCTAAGGAACCATGTCTTCAAGGGTGATCACAGCCCATGGCTTGTCTGACCCTATCTATGGGACCGATGTCTATTTAAGAATTAAGATGCCATGTAAGGCAATTTCAAGAATGGGTCTATATCATGCTTTCATACCAAAATTCACAATTTTCAGACGGATCTACTGGACTATTGATAATTACACTTATTATTTGTCTATGGGACCTAGACTGATCGAGGTGCGCAGGTTTGTTGAAGAGGTCCTGCATGATGCAGGTGGCAGCACTTGTATTGGATTTGGATATAACAGACCATGGGGCCTACCACTCATATGTCAAATGTCATGTGACCAGTTTCAGTTTTGCTGGCCTTTTCCCTATAGATGCGGTGACATTTGCATTTTTTTCATCAGAAGTGGCACAGTAATGCGCATAAACCTGGGGTCTGTTACTCCAGTAATTATGAATATCGACTTGACTTAACACAGTTTCAAGAGCCAATTACAAGTAGGATTCGGGCAGAAAATTGAAGCATTGCTTTGAGCACAGCTGCAATTTTTTTGCACACAAGTACACAAACTTGCGATAATGCAACTATGAGACTAAAAACAGGGTATAGTGAATGATAATAGAGGCTATTGCCAAATTTTAGCAAAAGATGTACGAAATACAAAGGTACAAAGTTGCGGTAATTCATGTAACTAGTACTAGACATTGGTGGTTTGAGTCAGGCAATAAGTCCCACACTAGCAAGTTCAGTGCTTACTTTCAAGTTTCATACTTGCAATTGTGGCATACTCACCAGAAAATCTAGGACTGGTACCTGAGCTGTCTTAAAACTGAAAGTGGCAAGTACAGTACTTGCGGGATTTACAGTTTTTTTTTATATTAACACATCTGGTGGTGTAACAGACCCCTGGATGTTACCTAATAAGTGTACTGTAAACCTAGATATTTTCACGTGTATACATTTTCATGAATGTGCTGAAAAATAGAACTTTGTGTCTATTCAATTTGTGAATTTTCAATCCCCAGCTTGTCTACCCACCCTCTAGCCAAGGGTCTCAATTATAATGGACTGGACAATATTATGTGACTACATGTATGTGTGGAGAATAAGAAAATTCACCTCAGTTTTAAGATAAGAATCTATTTTCATTAGGGGTAGCTGGTACACAATTTAGTGGGAAAAGGTAGTAACAGGAGGATGTCAACACTCATGAATATTCGCTGTACTTAAATTCACGAATTTTGAATTTCCACAAAATTCGCGAAAATATGTACATCGTGAAATAAAGTATGATTACAGTAACCAATGAAAATATAGCTCTTAGAGGCCGTCCTTTTGCAGATTATTCATTGTGAATTAAAGACCCGGTTTCTGTTTCCCCAAAATCTTCTCTTTTCTCATCATGCTTTAAGAAAAAACAAACAAAAAAAAAAAAAAACTAACCTCAACAGTAGTTTTTTGACAACCAGAGAGGGAGCATTATAATGAACATTCATTGGAATCAGAGAAAATATTTCAAATAAGAAACATTAGTAATTGGGTGAGACCAATCCTGATTGGTCTATGTATTGATACGGTCAGTACCACTACTACTCACCCACCTGCTACTCCTACACACACACACACACACACACTGCTACTGCTCCTTGAATATACCTGTGGGCAGTGACCCACTACTGCAGCCTGCCAGCCTAAGGGCACACACACATGGGACTCTTCCACTGCTTCAATTTTTTTGTTTTTTTTATGCATCATGGTGGTTTGTTTGGTATGCCAACAGTCATACCATGGCAACAAAAAGCACTGTCCCAACTGTGGGGTGCTAAACCACAAACTCACGGAGGAGACCAGGAGTAATGCAGTTTTTCATGAGGAAGAAGGGGGAGACCAAGGAGCTTCCAATATGGCCACCCCCTTGGGAGAGAGAAGGCAGAGCAATACACAGCCCCCAAAGTCACCAGAAGCTATTCTCCAGGAGAAGATTGCTATAGCAGAAGAAAAGGCAGGACTACTCAGGAAAAAAGGTGACCTCTTAGCATTAGAAGAAAGGCTAGCCTTAATTGACTTAGAAAATGCAGAACTGGAGGAGGATTACAAAAAATCTCTCAAAGACATACAGCAGAAGCAGCAGAGTGCTGCACACAAGAGGAGGGGTGCATTCATAAATTTTCATGATTTGACTGCACCTAATAGCAGCTATTACCAGGGAGAAGCGTTTACGAACGCATCCAGGAGCAGCAGCAGATACGCCGACGACCGAGCAGAGTACACAACATTTACGAACGCAGCCAGCAGCGCCAAAGCCGAAGACGCCCGGACCTTGCCGAGCGCCTCCGAAGGCATATCCAACCCGAACACGGCCGGACACATACGGAGATACCCGAACGCCGCCGAAAACGGGCTCGGAGAGAGTCGGGGACGGTCGGCAGATGTACGGAGAATACCGAGCACCACTTCGGGTTTCTTCGGCGACGTAAACTCCTACAGCGGATTGAAAAAGAACGGTCACGGCTTGGATTACGATATGCACCAGAGAGCAAACGCAAGTGGCATATTAACCAACGAGGATATACCGAGCGCTGCCGACAGCCTAGGTCGGAAACTTTCGGATTACGTCGGCTCGGGCAAGTTCGGCAATGTCCGTGAACGCTCGGGAGTGCAAGATGGCGTTCCTTCCACTTTCGCCGAGGGAGACAATTTACAGCAGGAGTTTATGGTTTTTTTGGCTGGAAAACAGCAAAAATTGCTCAATCAGGCCAAGCAGAACCCAGTAGGCAGTGCTCCAGTCCCAACCACAGCAGCACAGGAGGTACCACAGCTGTATTACTTGGATGGGACACCCTACACTGGGTCTTTGCCTGACACACAACATCAACAACACAGGATCACACCACCCAAGCTTCCCCCCTCTGCTACCATCCAGGCTGGATTATCAACTGCAGGCCTGACAGCTGAGAATATGGGCGTGGAGGGGGACCTTGCCGGCTACCTGGATGCAAAGGACCAAGGTGACTTGTTATCCACTTTATTTAAGATAGGTGAAGCTTCTAAGAAAAAGAGGTCACAACACTGGTTAAGGCCAGATTACCACATTCCCACTGACAAAGTCTACTCTGATATGACATACAGAGAGCTAATATATGGTATGACATGTGTCCAGGAGAAGTTAGCTATTGCTAATTTACCACAGTGGTCTGCAAAAAGTTATGGTGACCATATGAGATTCGTAGCTAGGAAGGGCCTCAATGCCACTTATACCTCGAGTGCACTAGCTAAATATGAGCATGATCTCACTACTAGAGTGATTTCAGGGGAGTTACCCGGATTTCAGACAGCTGAGCACGCATCAGTCTCTGATAATTTGGGCTCCGATAACCTACAGGTGGTACAGGATTTGAAGGCTGAATTAGCCAGATTAAAAGCAGGTAACAAACAAGGCACTAAAGGTAAAGGCCCCTCTACTCAAAACAGAATCCATTGCCCTACGGATGTTTGTGCTTTGTTCAATTTCACTAGATGTTGGTATAACCCATGTAACAGGCAACACGTATGCGCGGTGTGTAAGGGCCCCCACCCAGCAAAAGGGGGGTGCAAAAATCAACCAACAACCACAAGCAGTGGAGCAAACAATAATGCGGGAGGGGGGTCAACCTTTTTCGCACCACCGATCCACTCCCGCGTATCTTGATGTACAAATAATATTGACGGTGCCCATGATATTCCGGATTCCTACGGTTCCGTGGTCAATGTAACAACCGACAATTTACCAGACATTTATTGTGATAGAGACTCGCTTGTGTGTACTTCGGACATATCAGAATTAT
This sequence comes from Acholoe squamosa, assembly GCA_949317995.1. Classification (NCBI taxonomy): domain Eukaryota; kingdom Metazoa; phylum Annelida; class Polychaeta; order Phyllodocida; family Polynoidae; genus Acholoe; species Acholoe squamosa. The sequence goes on along the minus strand of OX439036.1, from coordinate 109,032,556 downwards.
TGTCAATTTATGTAAGCTATGCTCCATTGTGGGATATTAACTCCACCCATATCCTAAAAGGGGTCAGATCTCAAATGAAACCCGCAGGCTGGTTATCAATGCTTAGTGGAGGCCCTAATTCAGTTTATGGTACAAATGGTTGGGATTATGACGCCGCATTCCTAATGGACGGCATAATGCACGGGTTTAAAGTAGTGGACCCAAACACACATATTAGTGAGTATAGCACTAAGAACTATGTACCCCAAGAAGCAAGGAACTTCATTGATAACCTGCTAAAGACAGAAGTAGACCAAGGCAAATTGTCTATAGTCACAGCAGCACCTACTTGCATCCACGCCTTAGATGCGGTTGAGAAAAGAGATGGCGGTTATAGACCGGTAACGGACGCCAGTAGACCAGAAGGTCTATCTATTAATTCACATATGAACGAGACATTCCACCACTTTAGTTACACTAGCATCGATGATGTGACCAAGGTGCTCCGACCCGGTATGTTCATGGCAGTCACAGACATTTCCGCAGCGTACCGCTCTATTATGATTAGGCCAAGCGATAGGCAATTCCAGGGCCTACAGTGGACATTCGACTCACAGAAAGTGTATTTAGTGGACAACTTCGTGTCATTCGGCACTAGAATGGCTGCATTCCTCTTTAATAGGATTACTGACAGCATAGCTCGTTATATGAGAGCTAACGGTTATTATTGCTTTAATTATCTCGATGACTTACTTACTATGGGTAACTCATATGCGGAGTGCCAAAAAGCACAGTTGTTTCTACATAGCACACTCCACTTGTTGGGTTTTTTCTTATCCTATAAGAAGGTTCTTTCACCTGCACAAGTTCAAATTTATCTAGGGATAGAAATTGACTCACTACAAATGTGCCTCAGACTACCGGAGAGCAAGATCAATAAATTGCACAGTGAGCTACGTTTCTTTGTAGGTCGCCGAAGGGCAACCAAGAAACAGCTGCGCCGTTTATGCGGGATCTTAGCACACTGCTCTACTTTAGTCAGGGGGGGCAGGACATTCTCTCACAGAGTCATAGGCATGTTATCTGCGTTCACGAGCACTAAAAGGTACATAACCCTCTCTACCGGGTTCTTCAAGGACCTAGACTGGTGGCTAAGATTCGCAAAGTGGTTTAATGGCGAAGCAAAAATTGTCAGCACTCTACCGTCCACAAAAAGTGACTTATACATGGACGCATCAGACAGGGGTTACGGTGTCAGGTACGGCAAGGACTGGATATGTGCAGGTTGGGGATGCAGGATCAGTATGAACATAGACAGTCATGGACACTGCCTCCCGCCACCTAGTCAATTCGTGCCTGAAAACATAAACATCAGGGAGCTATACCCCATCTTAATGGCGATTAATAGGTGGGGACCTTTGTGGCGCAATAGGAAAATTGTCTGTTACACGGATAACACCCATGTAGTAAGCGCACTGAATAAGGGCAAAAGTACAAATACAAGAGCGATGGACTTCCTGAGAGAACTGTTTTGGCTTACAGCTCTTTATAACTGCCATATTGTAGCATTACATATCCCAGGACGACTTAATGTCCTTGCAGATGCTTTGTCAAGAGTGTTATATTACCCGCATAACCTTCCTATGTATCTATGTTGTAGCGGCGGCTAAGCTATGCGAAGATTTGGACATGAAAGCGGCAATAGCGAGAGCGCATGCTTGGAGCGTTTCCACCTGGAAAACTAAATGCAGCCAATGGAAAAGATTTATTGTGTTCTGTACCATCTCTGCCTCTACAGTCGTACCCACTTCGGTTCAGACCATGTGTCGATATTCAGTGTACCTGTCTTCGGACTTGAAGTATAGCACTATAGACAATTACGTGAGTGCAGTGATAAGTTTAAATGCACATTATGGCTACGACGTAGCTTGGATAAGGACAAATTTTATGTTTAAGTGTACTATGTCAGGTCTGCGCAGGATCCTCGGTGACCCTATACCCACTAGAGTCACACTGTCAGTTTCGCAACTCTTGGACATGTCTACAAAGGTGAATCTAGCAGTACCTGACCATTTAGCTATGTGGGCATGCATCGTTACTAGCTTCAGGACCCTTCTCAGGAAGAGCAACCTAGTAGTAGACAACGCAGCAAAAGCATCACCACACTTTCTAAGAAGAAAGTCTGTATCATTCACTAGCTGGGGTATGATTGTCACGGTTTCAAGCTCAAAAACAATCCAATTTGGACAGAGAGTCCACCACATCCCGGTCGTAGGAGTCACTAACTCACCACTTTGTGCAGTATCTTTACTCAAGAGACACTTTGACAGTACCCCCACGACAGACCCTAAAGCACCCGCCTTCCTAGTGCGCAAAGGGAATTCGCTGGTCCCATTACAATACTCAGCACTACTTAAGTTCCTGAAACACCTACTAAGTACTATTGGGATAGATACAAACAGGGCCGGAATACATTCTCTGAGACGTTCAGGCGCTGCCTTTATGCACCTGTGCGGTATCCCACTAGAGGACATCAGATACACCGGTGACTGGACAAGCTTGTCTGCTCTTTTGTACTTAGCCAAACCACTTGGTACCAGGATAGATATAGACAATATAGTCGCCACGGCACTGAAAGCTACTTTTTAGACATACTAATGTGTAGAGTATCAGGACTATATCATTGTTCTGGTGTTGCCGGGTCATTTGGACTCAGTTTAGCCCAGACCGCAGCTACTCGTCCTTCATTACTGTTCCAGAATCAATGGGTGAGACCAATCCTGATTGGTCTATGTATTGATACGGTCAGTACCACTACTACTCACCCACCTGCTACTCCTACACACACACACACACACACACTGCTACTGCTCCCTGAATATACCTGTGGGCAGTGACCCACTACTGCAGCCTGCCAGCCTAAGGGCACACACACATGGGACTCTTCCACTGCTTCAATTTTTTTTTTATGTAATTTCTCTGTATTAATATGTTATTACTTGTTAATAAATAGGGCCGGGTCATTTGGACTCAGTTTAGCCCAGACCGCAGCTACTCGTCCTTCATTACTGTTCCAGAATCAATAGAAATATAAGTATTAATTTTTTCTTTCAGATGGTGGCACCTCTAGGACTTTTCTATCTCACAGATGCTGGGAAATTCCTTCCTGTTGCTATACAATTAGAACAAGATCCAGCGGAAAATAATCCGGTAATGTCCTTAAATGTGTTCCTCAAGATATACATTACATATACATTCGTTCCGAGTGCTATTTGTTTCTGTATGATGTAAGATATCATGATTTCATGTACTTTGGCTCATATTTTCCACTAAGGTGTAAGGTTGTAAGGCTGTTAGGCTCGCCAGCTTCATGCCCAGTATTTTTCTCTCTTTCCTGTGAGCGTCGGGGTTTCATTCTGGTTTTGCAAACTAGGATTTGAAAAGATATAATCATAACGAACTGACTTTTTCACCCTTTATCATATCAAAGATTTTAAAAGATAGGCCAATTCGTTTTTGAAGATTGACTTATGTCCCATTTTGTATTTTTCCCCCCATTGTGGCATACACCTAAGGAGGGCATTTCTCAAGATGGTATGACTAGGCACAGCCACTACGATCTGTGGTTGATTGTAGGTTATGCCCTACGACTGCTCTGTACGATCAGCACTTAATGCAGTATTCACATAGGGTTTGGTTGGGGAGTCATACCTGGAGGCCATTTCTTAACAGGCTACAACTGCCCACTTTCAAGTCATAGTGGGAAGCCTTAACTTAGTGACAACAAAGCCCAATAGTAAAGGTCATGTAGTACCTGCAGCACTACGACAGTTCTACCAAAAGCTATGTGATTGCTACATAAGGCCTGATCATACAGAACAGTCATAGGGGCTTATCTACGATCACTGGCACTAACTTTTAGGTTGTGAAGTCGTAGTGGCTGTATGCAGTGGTAGTGCCTTAAGAAATGGCCTCCAGAGCAATCATTAGTCACCACCATATGCAGGGCTATAATGTCATTAGTATTAGGGATCCCACTACGATTTAAAGGGGGTCTAGTCGCACCAACTTGAGAAATGCCTTCCAGAACATAACGTGCAACATTTAAAACAAGCAAAACCTAAGCATTTATTATTGATTGCTAAAGCCCTAGCCATTGGATTTCCTACACACAGGTGTTTCTACCTAATGATCCACCATTCAGGTCCCAGCTAGCACAACTAGTGCAATTTACATCATTCTTACATGAAAACTCATGTGATTTATGTAAAAAAGACATCATTTGGATGAGTTGTGCTAGCAGGGCCTGGACCATAGTGAAAATGTGGTACAACATGGCGGATGTAGGCCGAAATACCTGCCTGCTCACAGGCAGGATCCAAGATGTATACAAGCCTATAGTGGCACGAACACATGGCTAGTCTGAACTAAGTACTCACTGTCAGTTCCTGGAAATTGTCCCTCCTATTCACAAACATGTAGTTTTCATGTACATCAGCTTATATCGACTGAAACATGAGATATATCCAATAAATCTGACATGTTTATCTTGAGCTTAGATATCACTACCTCAATGGCCTCCATTGTCAACATGCTGGGAATGCCACCTGGTGTTAGCCTCCTTTTGAAACATAGGGCTAACCAACCAAGAATAGTGTAGTCTTTTTGGCACTAGGTGGCTACACCTGGCTTCAAGATGGCTGACAATGATTTGGAGTTAGGGAGGGAGATTTGAAAATCACCTGGATTATTAATTATTACAAGTATTTCAAGTGATTTGTGTATTGTGAATCTTTGGATATACATTGAGGGAAGTGTTGGTGGAAGCATTGGACCTGACAGTAAGTACTTCTGTGAGAACTGGGCACTCAGCCAATCTGGCTGACCAAACAGACTACAACAGACACACTTGGTCTCTGAGGTTCCCTCAGAGCGTCTACGGAGTAGGCGGATGCCAATGTGCACCAATCCAAGGTACACCTAGGTAGATATGGTGTGCTCAGTGAACCGCTTCATAATCCATAATAAATAAAGAACAAGAGAAACCACATACGGCATCAGCGGCCTTTAATGACTTAATGGATGATAGCTTGGCACAATGTCTTGAGGTCTAGTACAACCCCCCACTCTCTGGGACCCTGCCTATAAGGGGACAATAATAGCCATATCATGGGACTATGTGGGAAGCGATGTTTCTTGTGGGTATCTGGGGCAAATAAGAATATTGTCTGCAAGAGATTTTCTAGTACACAGGACATTTTGGAAACAGGACAGAAATAACTTGGATATTTGTAAATGGTACAACCCTGGAATTGTCTTTTATGGGAACAGGACATAGTGGAAACGGGACATTTTGGAAACGGGATACTTGGAACTCAGAAATACTAATGTTGTACCATTTCCTCCATTTCCTTGTGAAGTCCCGTTTCCCCTGAAAAGGTGGTGCTGTCCCATTTCCAAGATTTCCTCATGTGGTCACATTTCCAAGATATCCTTGTGTCCTGTTTCCTAGAAAATATGATCCCTATCTGCACGGGATTCCCGTGGGAATAACATATGATTATATGAATTTTGATCCTGCAGGTTTCACACACTTGATAGTTGAGGCTATGTTCGTTGTCACACACCGGCAGCTGTCGCCCTCCCACCCGGTGTTCAGGCTCCTCGCTCCGCACTTCTTATATCTCTTACCAATCAATCAGTAAGTTACTCTCATTATACTTATAATTAAGATAGTCATAGATCAGAAACACAATAAGTTATTTCAAGTTTAACATTTTATTTAGAATTTTTGACATCGACTTTTTTTTTTTTACTTTTGCAACGTTTTGACAACTTTTAGTCATCTTTTTCGGGAAGGTGTGTCTTTGGCTTCACTTTTTGAGCTTAAGTACACATTTAGGATTATGTATGTTTTTAGATGCAGGTTGCTAGGCAACTATTAGCAGGTGATGTCATCAGATGTATTTTGGCGGTATCCCATGATAGTTTATGATGGTTTGGTTAGCTACTGGTATGTACTTTAGTAATATTCTTTTTTTTATGAAAGTAGATAATCTTATATAAACAATGAGATATTTCTAATTGGTGGTAATGATAATGATTATAAAAATTACTTATACCATTGACGCCTCCTCAGTCTATACCAAAACCTGTTCCCATTGCATGTCATTTGATCCTGCAGACTCTAATATTCTCTAGGCCCAAACCAATCACCTCAAGATTATCATTGTCAGGAAGGAAAACTTGAATTAACTCTGTATTTAATCATTCAACTTTTTAAATCTTTATGGTGATATACACATTGTAAATTCAACTTGTAGCCCAAGCTCCCAAGATTACAGCGAGACATCTGGTCCTGCAATTAGGGGGGGGGGTGATAACTCTACTTTTCTTCAGGAACAGGCTCAAACTATGCATTTGGACCCCAAAACATGGGAAATCACAAAAATAATATTTTTGAACTCCCCAAACCCCCCCCCCCCCCCACGGGGGATTTGAAGTTCGTTCATAATTATAGTGGAAATACAGCCCAAATTGAAACTTTTAGAATCCTAATCAAACCTCATTATAAATTCATAAACATGGTCAGAAATGTTCACTTGGGACCTAAAGAGACCCTTAGAAGCCATCTTGTTGTGATGGTAAAGGTATAACCTGCCTTGGAGAGGAGGGTCAGCCTTGCTAAAATACCGATAAATCAGCTATTTTGGAGTTTTTAGGTAATATACAATCCATTCCTTGTACTACCATGATACATTAGAATGACATCAGGTTAGGCAGAATAGACCTGCACAGAGCCTCCTAGACATCCTCAAATTAATCTCCAATAATGGCACCCCCCCACCCCAGAATATCTAACCTAACATCTATACAATAAAGGCAATCTTATAAATGTTAAGATATGCAGTAGACTAAACACTGTGTTGCTTCAACATTCCTCAGACAGATATGACTTGACAGTCATAAACAGTCAGGCTGGTGGGATGGCCCCACATATCCCACACATGTGGGGGGGGGGGCATACAGAATAATTATGTCAACCCCCTCACCCAATAAATTTGAAAACCAGTAAAAACCTAAGTAATGAACTCAAACAGTTACTAACAAAATGGCCTTAAAATGCAGCAGATTATGCCTAGCTTCATAAAATGTCTCATGGGAGGGATACCCAAAACCCCCTTAACCACCACACAAATCCAAATATTGTGCATTTTAGGGGTGCTTTGCCCTGCTCGCAAAGTCATGTTATTTCTGCAACCATGGTAGCTGAGAGTAAATGCCCCCTTACAGTGCCACTAAATCCTGATAAAGGCAGATCCTTCAAGATAGCTTTATTGTCTAGATACCAGTCTAGCAGCAGGGCATCAACCTGAGGCACATGAAGACATGCTTTGAATCCCATTAGGATTATTTTTTTTAAGACTGGCAACTCTATATCTACGTTTGGCCTGCCTCATAAGGTTACTACCCTATAGAATGTGTTTACAGCAATGCTCAACCCTTTAAGGGCACCAATGCATTAATGCATCATGCCCTGTGGTCTTCATGATGCATGGATGCAGCCCTGGTGAGTTACTCACCAGGCTGTTGCTGCATTTCACGAATAGATTGTTCCATATTTTGTTTACACCATGGACCGAGATAATGTTGATAAAAGTGGCAGTGCCTGAGGACAGAATAATTTGTGTGGTGACTAATCATAGCCAAACTCGTAGGTTTATTGCGATACATGATTATATTAGATAATCATAATACACCACATGAGTATTTACCCCTAGTCTGGCTTATAGTATTATCTAGAGCTGGAGGTGCACCTTCCAGGCCTTCTCAGGGTATGCCCTATACATTTGGTGCACCTTATATGCAAGGTATTACAATAGGTCAGGAATCCTTCTTAGAAGTGACAAAACTGGATTAATAAACATTGGAATCATACCTCTTGACTGTTCATATGTGTCTTAAAGCTGAACAGAACCGAAGCATTCACGCTTTTACTTATCCAGTAATATCTCTATAATTTATGCAGGTCTATTGATCAAAGCTAAAAGGTAAATACAATGATAACTGGGGATAGTAAGTTAATTGTGCAAGTCATGGCTTGCAAAAACATTGCTTCAAAATGGTTAAAACACATTTGGCTGACAGTTCTAGCATGATCCAGGATTTCAATGATTTTTTGGCAAAAATTAGGGTCATTAGACAGGTAATTAGGTCAAAATCCAAGATGGAGGCCAGATATCTTCTCGGAAATAGCGGGAATGCATTCCCTGACCTCCAAAAGATATTTTTTGCCTTTTCATTTGTGTTTCTAACTTGATTAGAACCAGAGATAGATGGATTTCAATAGCGTTTTGGTGGCCATCTTGAATATCTCAAATTGCTCAATCAACTGATCAATCAGATACTTAGTGATGATAAGATTTTTTTAAACATTAAAACTCATGCCTGCCTTCACAGAATACAATCTCATTCCTCCAGTTATCCACCTATAGAGATACCGACAGAGTTCCACCAGTGTTACTCTAAAGTGAGTGTTTCTTCACGAAAAAGCGGGATTCCATGAGGCAGAGCCCAGTGGAATCCTGCTTTGAGGTTATGGAGTGAGAAGAATTCACTTTGGAGTAATTCGCGTGGATCTCTGTATTTATTTCATGTTTTGTAGGTAAAAGAGCCCTGAAAAATCACTTTTAGTTTATGGGTTTGAGACTATTTTGATGATCCCACAGTGGAGAAAGGGGCCGTGGAGAATGGAATTCAGTTTCTTCACACCCCTATGAAGAATGGCTTTTCTCATACATTTCTTTCTCAATATGAAATAAAGAAAGGTTGACAAGCATATTGACTAATAAGAGTTAGCGCATTGACTACTTAAGTGGTAGTTCAATGAATTTGGAATTTCTAATGCCACTGTTTGATTAATTGAATATTTTGCAGTGTTGGCTTTGCCAAGCTGACAGACCCTGGCGGCTGGATGGACGACACGATGATCATGGGACGAAAGGGTGTGTTTGACATCATTAGAGGGACGAACCGCACCTGGAGGTTGGACAAAGAGGGAACGTTACCTGTCGACGTACAGGAGAGGGGAGTAAGGGACACAGTAAATAATTGCTCTAAAAATGGTAATTCACTGGTACCTGCATTGCCAGTGAATCACTATTAAAATCCATTAAATACCCATAGAGTGAACCTTAGGAGGGTGAAACACAGGAAAATCACCTTTCATTTAAATTACGGTGAATCACCGTAAAATTTTACAGACTTTCCATGCTAAATTTAGAGAATTTTCTAACAGTGGAATTATGTCCTTCATTTCTTCCAATACCCCATGGGATATTCATATCACAAAAAGCACAATTTGAAGGAATCAGAAAATGGCGGATGGTTAGTGGCTTGCAACCACAATCCTGAGAGACATTCTTGCAGCATGACTCATGACACCCTCAGCAAGTCCACATATTCACTAGATGATATTAAGTATTGATTTGAATGAGCACTTAGAAGATAAAATGAAATGGCTGACATTCAAGAGGCAAATTTGGAAATATTTTAGGGAAGGATCTCTATGGGACTGACACGTTGTTCTACATCCTCTATCTAATGGTGCGTGACTTTTAGACTTTTCTCTTCTAGGTTGGTCCGGATGTCCTTCCTCATTACCCTTACCGGGATGACGCAATGCCTCTTTACGACATCATCAAGGAATATGTCAGAAATATCGTTCTAGGACATTATGGTATGAGGGCAGTGCCCAAAATCTGCATCACCATCATATTTTAAAAGTGTCACATTCATATTGAAATCAATATTTTCAAGGACTATTAATTCTATAGGCTACATTGATCTTGAAAAGATCCCACAAAATTGCTCCCTGAAGATGTGTGTTCTGTTAAATCAACATCGCCAAATGCTGATTTCACATCAGACCTTTTTTCAAAGCTCCTGGCTGGAGTGAACTTCTCAAGTTAAGCATCTAAGGGCCCCGAGGCAGACATGTATCATGCCCATTGTTTGTCATGATGCATCAATGAAGTGCTGATGGTATGACACTTCTTTGGAGCATCATGCTGTCCATCTGAAACTGTATCAACCCCATAGGGTCGGTATGTTGCATGGATGTTAAACACCTTAGATTTAATATTGCGTAAATTTAAAAGTCAATATGTGGTGTGAGAGACTTCTCAAAATGACAAATCCACATAAGGAGCTAGTTCCACTATGTTGGTTGTTCCTATTTTCTGCTAATACATTGGTTCATCCCATGCATAAATTTACTATATAAAAATCACTCCGATAAGCTGAAAAGGCACCTGACCTACACAGTAAAACCAACCATTGACTCAGAAATGTTCACCTGTGTAAAATTACCCTCCATACACTGCAAAAATGGTGTTTAGATCCTAAACATCATTCTAAACATATTCTTGCAACGTTTTTGTAATCACTTTACGTTCCTAAACATGTTCAGCCAAACAATGTGTTTAGCTTAGGTGTTTAGATATTGAGGTGTTTAGGTTTAAAGTTTTTCCAATGTGAAATCTTGTGTTTAGATGATCAACTGATTAGATAGAAATTTAAGGTTTACAGATGTGTGCATTTGGGAATAAAGGATTATCTTTTGTTTATTTATTTTTTCATTCACTCTTTGGGGGGTAGGGGGACATCAAAGTCTCTGCAGATGTCAGCAACAGGTTTATATACATGTGTGCATGTACACTGCATTAGAATGAGAGACTTGAGAAAGTACAACAGCTTGGGAGGAAGGTCATTGCTTTATATTTTACAAAATAACATAAAATGGGTGTCTAACATGGAAATTACTGATTATTTTGCATTAGTGATGATGGTGGTAGCTGAATTTAGTCAATCCACCATTGCTGTTTGTATTCTCATGATATTTTATAAAATGAAACAATGATAAACAGGGGGTTTGGGAATATCTGTTGCAGCAATTGGTTGTGAATGTGTGCAGAGAGTCCATTTAGCAGTAGTGCTGCTACCTGGTGTGCATTTGACATCCAAGTATCTAAACACATTTCAAGTGAAAATAAGTTTGAAATATCCTTTATTGGGCTCCAGGGGTTTCCTGCTTTTGATATTTTATGGTAGTTCTTCAACGATTAAACATGTGCGAATTGTGTGTTAACCCTGCAGGGTATTTCAGGAGGGGGTAGGCTTACCAACACAGAGGACCTGGTAGATATAGTCACCTCTATCATCTTCACCTCCAGTGTCCAACACGCAGCGATCAACTTTAACATATACAACCAGTACGCTTTCCCAGCTGTGTACCCTGCCAGGCTCGAGGGCAATCCCCTAACCACTAAGGTGAGCTAGGAAATTTGTGGTTTATTTTTGTGAGCCACATTTTGATACCTTTCCTTAGGTAATAAACGTTAATGGTTATATTTCAATAGAAGGGATGTCTGATCAAATTGGATTCATCTGCATCGATCATACTTGAACAAACGGGAACAATCATGCATAAAAAAATAGAGATTAATTGATTACCGATACAGTATATCTTGGGCCAGTTATCTCATTTGACACAAAACGAACATGAAGCATTAGTATTTTCTAGTCACAGGTTGAACAAAACAGAATTCTAGGCTGCTGGTACATAGTTTCATAGTTTTATATATATTATACATAAAGGCAAGACACTCTGCACTGAGCCAATTTGTATCACATACGGTGGCCCTACTGTCTATGCTTTTCCCCATAGACAGTGGTATCACCTAGTACTGCAAAGATGAGAGTTGGTATCCACTGTCATCTTTTCAGTACTAGGTGGCACCACTGTCCATAGGTTCATGCATAGACAGTAGCCTAGTAGGGTTACCTAATGTAATACAAATTGACCCAGACCAGAGTGTCTTGCCTCTACCATTACACCCAGCATAGTCAGAAAGTAGGCAAATATTCTATGTTGATTCAGCCTGTGATTCCTTGTTGTCCCTCTTGTTTGTACCCAGCAAATTGTCGTCATCTGTCGTCATGATTGGTCATCAATGGTGACTCCATTTTGAGTGATAACTCGTTCCGTTATCTTTCGCCACTGTGTGTTAGACTCACGTGGCATAGCAATTGCTATTCCTGGTGATCTTGTGCTATAACGACGTTGTGTTCCATCTAGCGACATGTGTGAGCCACTTCACACAGGTTGATGAGGACTTATGACAATTTGCTGGGTAGGATGCTCTGACTGAGGCTGACATCTTGAAGGCTCTCCCGTCTCGTGCACTGACAGCTCAGATCATGATAGTCTGCGCTTTACTCAGTGAGAGGGGAACAAACGCACTTGGTGACTTTGAGGTTCAGTATGGGTACGATGACATTGCACAGAAGGCACTTACAAGGTGAGTATGAAGAACAACCATTTTCCAAACGTATTGAGATTAAAAACAAATTTCATTATATCACTTCAAGTATGCTTTTATTTGTAGCTTTGTTGGTCTTTCGACATGCACTAGGGGTATACAATTATCGTCGAATAACATCAGATTTATGCTAAGTACAATTGCATGTAAATTGAATGAGACTGTAACAAAATATACAGAGTTCATACAGTAGTTCTCATTCAGTGTGCTTGACTTCTTTAATTGTGCAGGTTTCACGAGGACCTCAAGAAGGAAAGAGAAGCTTTCTTGGAGCGCAACAACAAACGCCAGTACTCCTACCCTTATATGGACCCAGTTGAGGTTCCCAATGCTATTAGTATATGATATCAATACTACAGATAGTATATTATGAGTATTACAGGAGGTTGTTGCTTTTATTCTGAATAGAGCTCACAGTAGGTGCCCTCTTTCCTAACAAATCATGCTCTGCTTCACATGCTTACTTTCACTTACCGCAAGTCCCTGCCCTTGTCTAAGATTAGTACGCCCTGCACTATAAGGCAACTAATGGTGTCTCATACTCATTCAAGTACTCTTGAGACCCCTATAGACATGCCTCACTGACCTGCCTCAGGAGGGTGTTGCTCCTACAGTAAAAGGAAGAGCTGGCTAAAAATGCCCTTGTTTCCAATCCTTTCTTTTCATGTAGCTATAACTTGTCCCTTTTGTTGCTCACAAGTGGACATTCAAGTATGCTGCTCAAAAAGGAGGATTTGAGTAGGTACCTAGTTGGGAGAAGTCAGTCAGTATAATACACTATAGAGTGTGTGACATGAGTAGGTACCTGATAGTGAAGCTTGTGTGTTTGAGGTAAACTTTGGCTGGTTCCTGAATCGGCTGGTTCTCTGAATCATGATTACAATAGATTTCAATGGATATAATCAAATCTGTTTGGTAGTATAGGTGGCTGGTAAGTAAATCAACTGACCTAGTGAAGACCGATATATCGAGACTTGACTGTATAATTGTTATGGTTGAACTTTGGCATTCTGGACATAAAGTACTGATTATATTTGGAAACTACTTTGACTACTTTTTTTTTGTTCATAGGATAGTATAGAACCAGGAATAAAGGCATATGTTCCCCGCATGTAGTGGTACCAAGGTTTAGTGATTGACCAGGGGCAGCATTGCCAATATTTTGTTTGTGTGTACTTTTATTTCATTTGAACATATCTGTTAACCACACATACATAAGGATGATAAGGAAAGTCTTATAAGGAATGTCATATAGTAGTAGTGGTCTCTCTTGTTGAGCGAGTTGTGTGATGTTGTGGCAGATGTTTAACCACACCGAGACAATTTCGGGTCCATGTATCCTTTTATTGCTCACTGGATTTAAAGGTATAATGGATGAGCTCCTATCTCCTTTGCCGAGCTGCTCCTCCAGCACTGCCTCTCTTAATCCTCTCACCCTGCTATCTATGAGTTGCTCTCCAAGGCAGGATGCGGCACCTCTCCGAGCAGTTCCAGAAGCCAATCTACGCACTATCTATTTAACCGGCCAGGAGGCTGGTGCCCACCTTTTAATATACCTTTATGTGTGGACGGGTGCTACTTATTATGGTTACTATGCTACAGAATGATGAGAAAGAAAGTATTTAGGTAAATAGGATTACCTACGTGGTCTAGTGATTGCCTAACAAGTGCCCTGGCCTTAAACACATAATTAATGTTCAACTGGACGAATCCTATAACAAAGATGTGTTGGATGCAGTCGCTCTTTTGCAAACCATATCATATGTTGTCAAATGCCTTTGCAATTCCAAGCACTTTCGACACTCATGTAAATTTTGCAAAGACCTGAAAATTAAAGTTTCATATTTCATAGATACTCAATTGCGAGGTGCCCCCATGTACCAAAAGCTATATAGTGCACTGTTTCAATCACTGGTGATGCAAAATTCAATTTGCCAAAATTCCTATGATTTCAGTTCAAGTAAAATCTTGTTACATGGTCGACAAGCTTATATTAAGTGAATTTTTTCTAAAATTTTCAACAATAAGAAAGTTACCTTTTGCTGTAAGGCAGATAGCACCTCGGATGCTAGCCTCGCTATCCCGCTGAGTGTTTGATGAACCATCCCTCTAACACCATAACATTAAAAGAAACAAAATGGGTGGTCAAAATGAGGTATAATATGTGAATCTCTGATACATAGTCACAAAAAAAATTATATGCAATTGAATATTTAGAAATTGTAAAAAAGTAGGGGGGGGGAGGTCTATCAGTAAGAGAAAAATGTATATAGGATAACAGCTGTTAGAAGAAATTTAGGAGTCGTCAGTCCATGCTCCTCTTGCTTGTTCTCAAAGATAGAAGTGAATATCTACTTCCTGGGATGTCAATTAGTAATGCCTCCCTCAAGCTTTATAATTACACAGAAAAAAATAAGTTCCAAATGTTAGTCAAATAAGAGTCGAATTGTCTAACTTTCTAGCAATACTTAGTCAAAACGCCGTCTTTAAACGTCCCTTTTTTTCTTAGTCAAATATGACTAACCATTAGACAAAGTGGCCAACTTGCCTTGGCTTGCCTAATTCTTACTTGGATTCTTTGGTTGTTTTGACTAAGTACATTCAATTCAAATGGTGGATTCTATGTAGTATTCACACCCCACATGTCAGTCTCCTCATTTAGGAAACAGTTGAAATGCCTCACATCATATTCATTTAGAACCCCTGAGCCAAGTTACTCTGGGTTTGCCAAAGAAGCAAATTCAAATGTGGGTATTATTTATCTAGGTTACCACAGAATAGGTGTTTCTATCTGACTACCTATTTCATTTGACAAGGCATCAACCTATTTGGTTTGTGTTTGCCAAGTGTAATGTAAGATTGAATTTTGAAAGCATCAAATATATGTCGTTCCTGAAAATCATCATAGTTTTAGCACCCACCAGAAAAATCCTGTTTCAAGCCACGCTGCCATCTAGTGTGTAAAGGCAACACCATGTGTCTATCCCTTAGTCAAATTTACTAATGGATCTTGGTCAAAGTGACTAAGATCTCTTAGTGAAAATGACCAAGATATGTCAGCTTGCCTGAAACTCCCAGCAGACACCCTGTTCAAGATTGTGCTTGGAGAGTGAAACTGATTTGGGTAGTCAATGTGACTAAGAAAACTTAGACCTCCTTGGTCATTTGTTAGTCATAAGTACTCACTAGGAATAATAAATCACTTTGACTAAGTGTTTTTTTTGTGTGTATGACAGAGAGTAAAAGTCAATAAAGTCACAAGACAATGTGTTGTGCTTGGAAGGAAGAGTGCAGCTACCCCCGTTAGATAAATGATGAAGGAGCTGCCAAAATTGAAGACACAGCCTGGAGTTAAAAGGAGGAGGTGTAAAGTAACAAGACACTGTCTCCTGCTCATCTTGCTGCTATTCAACAACTTCAAATGTTTGTCAAAATAACATTGCAATCCTCGTCATAGAGTTGAAAGAGTTCTGTTGTTATTTTCACAGAGACTCTTTATATATGTTTGTACCCCTGTACTGCCACCTGGGGCTTCCTGTAAAAACTACACTAATTCATTGCTATTCAATTATGGTGGTCCACTGTGTTTACAGTGTGCACCAAGGAACTTTATACATATTCATATTTTGGCTCTGTTCTTAAACGCTTACATATTTTTGAGGTTTAAAAAGTTTTCATTGTCAAATCACGTTTATACAAAAGTGGTAGCAAGACAATAAGATGAATTCCTCGATCTTTTGTTACATCAAATTTGTTTGCACAGATAATGTGTATGATGATAAGTCAAATAAGAATTAAGATGAGTGCATACAATCAATAAATATGTATTACACTATATACTATTTACAAAAATAGAACAATTGACCTCATGCTAGTTGGCATTTGCATAAAGAGGGAATAAAAGGACTGAAATTGATAGATGGCACACTAATTCTTGTACCAGATAACAGTAGACCAAGACAAGAGACTTTGTATAATACACATTAGCTAGTTGTAATATTATCAGCCACCATTGGTGCAGTCCAAGTGAACAGCTCCCTAGTGGCCAACTCAAAGGGATAACAAATAACCAACATAAATGGTCTTAAGGGCACAATGTTAATAATTGCATGGTAATAGTTGCTACAGATGTGGCTCATTGTAATATTATGTGCCACCATAGGTGCAGTCCTAGCGAACTGCTCCCTAGTGGCCAATTCATAGGGATAACACTTAACCAACATAAGTGGTCTAAGAGTGTAATGTTAACAATTGCATTGTACTAGTTGCTACAGGTGCAGTCCAGTTGAACAGCTCCCTAGCAACAGATATTCAGATATTATAAATATATATTTTTAATCTAACTATTATCAGCGTCAGGAACTTTGGTCAAATCCTCCACTCCTCTAATACGCATCTTGAACTTGTGTTTGTTCTCAGACATTTGGAAGGTGGCCGAGAGATTGTTCTAGAGAGTGACTCCTCTATACAGGGGCGTGTTATTATAACCAAAGTTTCGTGCACGAAACATCTTATATTGTATTTTGGCCTCAGAGCGTAGTCCCGGTCTCCGTACTTCAAGGTCCAACCATTCCGGCAGCTTCAACAACTTTGCTACACAGGTCGTTTAAGGCTGGGGCAAAACTGAGAGCACTATCAAGCTTCAAACCTAGGTAACAGTAGTTGTCTAGCACCTCAAGCTCCTTGTTACATAGATGTAGAGTGATACTTTTTGTTTTACTCAGCTTATTGATCAAGCCATACCACACAACCTTCGATTTATCAGAGTTTACTGTCAGAACTTGTTAATAAACCAAGACTCTAGTTGATTCAATGACATTTGTAGCCTCTCTCTTATAAGGTCTACCTTATTATTGGAACAATATATTACTAGATCTAAAGGATCCATCCTATGATATATAGTTGCCAATCTCTATTTACAAGGCAGGACCTCCACTGAGAACAGGCCGATTCTGTAAATACATAGATTCTATACGTCAGGCTAAATGTGACATCAAGGTGGGTAGATTGTTCCCGCAGGTACTCAGTCTACACTCCTCATACATTACACACTACATTTGGATAAGACACATGGCAGGGACTCACTGGGTCCTGAAGCCCCTTCTAAACACCATTTTAAAAGCGAAGAAAGGTCATAGATTATAGGTTTGTTTTTACGGATTTTTGTTCTTGCAATATTTACTTTATTTATTTCGCTGCATCCAACAATCAGTCACTGCTAATATTGCAGCTTTTTCTATACCAGTATAACCTTCCCTTTCTAGATTGGATACTGTTTCTCTCTTTCAAATGATCTGGTCCTGTTCATTCGCTTGATTGCCCCGTTCATCATACCTTCCTTTGCTCCTTCCTCCCTTCTGTCCTTTCGTATTTCCTTCATTCTTTGTTTATTTTTTCCCTACCTCCCTCCCTCAGCACTTGCAGACCTGATGCTAATAGAGCTGAGATCCCCTCAAAGAACTACTGAATTGGTGACCTTCCTCCATGTCTATGAGGCTGTATTAGATTTAACAAGAATCTCTATGTGACTTATGTGTGAGAAGAAACTATAACTCTGAAAGGGTTTGAGTAATTCAACAAATATATTGCATGCACCAATAATAGAATTTCTTCATCATGACTACCTATCACATTTTGATTCCACTTTGTCTCCCATCCTTGCAGTTGCCTGGTAATATGTACTCAATAGAAAAAGAATGAAACAGGAAAGTAAATTGAAGGAATGTCCATTGACTACAGTTAGGGACAGGATGGTTTAGCCCCCATTGGGATTAACGCGAATGCAAAGAGTGAGAGACAGGATTAAATAGAGATAGGTCAGTTAAGTAGTGAAATAGAAAATGCTGAAGCAGACAACAGCTTTCTCAGCAAATGGACAGTCTATGTGAATGGTAGCAGTTATACTTGACATATGTTATGCATTATTTTACCTTTTCTTTTGACAACATTTTTTTATTCTGTTTACCTTGAGGCTTATGTTCAAATAATGACTTGCATAGATATTTTAGAAACTTACAAGATTAACCAAATTATGTACATAGCATTTTTAAGGAGTGTTAAATATATTGAGAAGCTCAGAAACATGCCAATACCAATGCAAAATACTTCTTCCCAATGCAACAGGCAGTAACATACATCCATGTTGCCTGACAAGGTCCTTGAGTCTACATCAGTACCTACATTAATTGCATCTAGGGAAGGGGTACTAATTACTGACTTCAAATCTGTAAGTACAGGACAAGAGTCCTATCTGCCTTTGAAGGGCCGCTGATGCAGGAGTACATCATGCCCATTGGTCGTCTTGATGCACCAATGAAGTGCTGGCGAGACTGCTTGCCAGCACTTCATTGGTGCATCATGCTGACCCTACATGGTTGATATATACTCCTGGAGGGTTGGCATGATGCTCCATTGAAGTGCCGGCGAGCAGTCATTGGTGCATCACGACGACTAATGGACATGATGCATTAATGAATCAGCGGCCCTTAAAGGGTTCATAAAGTCCTGTCAGACATACATGTCACACATAGATGTATGTCTGAGTAGTGCTTTAGGGTGTCTTATCATGGCCTTCTACTGCTCAGCCCCTATAATTGAGTATATGACATGTGTGATTGATGATTTAATGAACAATGCTTCTGAGGGTCTCTCTCATTTGTCTCTCTCTCATGGCTTTTCCCCATTATTGAGAGGGATTTATATGGCTCATTCCAAGAAATACTGCACATGGGGGGGGCCCGGATCATGAATTGACAAACTCAGCATTTCTTAATAACATTACATTGTATTGATAGCCCTATATCTTGGCATATTAATTGCCATTCAAGGATCCAACTCCTAAGTTTTTATCACAGATGCCGTAAAACCTTCTAAAAAAGGGGAATGTTACTGATCGTAATCAATCAAACATGAATAATACCACTAATAAGAGTCCTAGAGACACCAAATACTGTAGCCAGACTGGTACAATGTATGACTTTATGTATACCAAAAAGTTAAAGTGAGGCTCGAAAACTCTTGAAGTTACGCATTGGCGGAAAAATTGGAAACTCTGAAAATTTGGGAATTTATTCTCCCATTTCTTAACTTTAGCCTAGCTCATTCAAAATCCTTCATACAATGACTATATTAACTGTCTAGTAGAACTAATGTACAGAATAATTACAATTAGTCTGATATATAATACTTGTACTGCATAGTCAGTACCTGCGTAGAGGCCATATCGCATGCATCATCAGTAATGTTCCCTATTCATTAACCTCTCAAAGAATGGCCACAGCTCATCTATACATCATCATATTCCATTGACATCACATAAACAATGATAAAAGAGTTTGTACTGCATATCTAGAGTCAGTTAAACATGCATAAGGCCCATCTTTGGTGTCTAATATCACTTTGAAAATTAAAAATCACAACTTTTTGTACATTTGTCACTACTCGCACACCCCATATGGTGCTAAAATATATCTTTCCATACACCAAATAGTCTTTTCTCATAAGCCAAACATGTCTACAATTGAATACAAATGATAGAAACACCTAACAAGATAATAGGTTGGCACTATAAAAGTAGAACTCTCATCATTCTAAAAAATGCTTATAGCCTTCAGTAACGTTCCCTATTCATATGTGGTGCTAAAATGTATCTTTACATACACCAAGTACTCCTTTCACATAAGCCAGACACGTCTACAATTGAGAAGAAATGCTACAGACACTATAGGAGGTGGTAGGTTGATACTATGAAAATATAACTTTGACCATCCAGTCATATATGTAACCATCAGTAACGTCCCTGGAATGTTACTGATTGCGGTGTGCATTGAAAATCACTTATATGTACCTGGCATGGGTAATTCCTGGAGTACATAACAATTTTTTTTGTGGAAGACCCCCTCCAGGGTACCTCTTGATTGCATATAATATGAAGACTGGTGATATTCCCTAACCAGGTTAGATGGACTCTCTCAGTAACTTCCACTCTTGAAAATTCATAATTAAATGCATATAAAAAATAAGTTATGCCTCAAGACTGACCCAAACTATATGGAAACCTTAGCTATGACTGCCCACTAAGGAATGAAAATATTATTGGTGGTGTAGAAGTGTTTCCCTTGCTATTATATGCCCAAGGAACCACATGTGCAGTAAATCTCGGAATGACCCCTATATATATAACAAAATCTTTTATGAGATTTATCAATAAATTGCTAATAAATAATCAATAGAATATCAATAAATACAAGTTGAAAAAAAACGTTCACCTCCCCATGGGACTCAAAGCCAGCCATAGGGATTTGTAGCGCGATGCGCTGTCCACTATACCATCGGCATACAAAGCTTCCTCAGTTATGGTCCCGATAGCTACTGGTGCCTTTGGCTGCATTCAGTGATCCACTGGGCTTATATGCAGCAGTCCTATCAGTGGAGAGGGGTAAATTTACGAATGCTTCTGACAATAACATATCGTTACTACTACTATTCAACTAACCAACCTCTACTTCTGCCATGAATGTCTGGCGCTGTGGCCTCATAGGCAGCATGCTGGCATTTAGATCTAGTCTTTGCGGGTTCTAGTCAAATGGAGGAAAGGTTTAAAATACTTTCCTGTCCATAAAACCATGCTGATATCGACCCCAAACAGTGCTGATGTCCATCCAAAACATTGCTGATATCCACCCCAAACAGTGCTGACATCTGCCCCAAACAGTGCTGATATCGACCCCAAACAGTGCTGATATCTGCCCCAAACTGTGTTGATATCTGCCCCAAACAGTGCTGATATCTGCCCCAAACTGTGTTGATATCTGCCCCAAACAGTGCTGATATCTGCCCCAAACTGTGTTGATATCTGTCCCAAACAGTGCTGATATCAACCCCAAACAGTGCTGACATCTGCCCCAAACTGTATTGATGTCCATCCCAGATTTGCCCACATGAAGTGTGCAAATATGCAGGATTATAACATGACTTCTGTGATTTTGGGTACTTTTTCTGGATATCCCCATGCTGATATTCCTGCATAATTTGCACTGTAATGTGATCAGATGCAAGGTGGATATCAGCATGGTTTGGGGTGGATATCAGCCGGGTTTGGGGTGGATATCAGCACGGTTTGGGGTGGATATCAGCACTCCTAATATGTCATATGTTACATGTTAAAACCCACGAAATTTTCATTGCCAGGGTAGGGCTCAAACCTGCAGTCTCAGATCCCAAATCCAACTCCCTATGCATTGTGCCACAGGGACTGACGAGAATTGGTTGGCTAGAACCAGGTCTTGATATGATACAAAGCCCGGGGAGGTCACTCACATATAACTACTATACATTAAAGTGTGAAAATCCCCAGCAGTCTGGGTTGTGACCCCCCAGCTTTGTCACTACTGCTTGCATAACGGGCACAACTGTGGGATGTCCGCTGCCATAACCGCGAGACGCGGGACGCGTTCAAACCAAAGCAAGCCAAGCCAGGCACTGTGGTGTACAGCCCGGTGGTCTAGTGGTTAGCGCTCAGCGTCTAGAGGTAGGCGGTTTTCGCGTTGGGGGCCGAGCTGTGTGTACCGATCATATACACACACTATGGCAGGGTTTGAGTCCAGGGGAGGGGTAATTTTTGTTTTCAACTTGTTTTTATTGATATTCTATTGATTATTTCACTGAAAACATGGAAGATCCGAAACTAGTCAGCGGTGACCACTTTAGGTCCTCAAGTTGACGATACCTAAAACTACAACTTTAGGTAGTCAAAATGACGACTTTAAGTCATCATCCTGACGACCTGAGTCATCAGGATGATGACTCTGTACTGTCAGTATTGTCATACTGATGACTCAGGTTCAGCTTCACAAAGTCCTGCATGCCCTTATAGTGGTTAGCATCCTTGAAGTAGTTCATGAACAGCTGCTTCTTGGTGTCAGAGTAGTTGAGTTTCGACATTAGAGATCGCCAAGTCCCGAGACTGAACCCAATGTCATAGGCATCCTCATTGCAAGCTGGGTGGCACCCACAATAATGATGTCATTTCTGGCCAGAATTTACAATCTTTGAACAGTTCACATTCTTTTTAAGGTCTCTAAATGGCAAGAGACATTAAATTGGGGGTTGATCAACCTGACAGTCAGACAGAATAGATTTGATATCATAACATGCAGTGTTGGTGTGTGTAGTGGTTACTACAGGAAGAACTGGGGTGCTGCAACCAAAGATTTCTATAGTTTTGCATCTTTCTAAACACACAACGATGCGATACCCTTTATTGATTTTGTTACTATAGGGGTCAGAATCTATACACTGTCCATATGGAGCTGTCATCCTTTTGTACCTTTTCTTCACCCTTATGCCCAGGGACCCAACATAGCCTGTAGGGATACTGAAACTCTCAGACATGGGTAATGGAGGGGTGCCCTGCTGGTGGACCACGAAATGCAGACCTTCAGCACCTGCCAAGGGATGGCCAGACTTAGACAGGCCTGGGACAAGAATCGGGTAACTTTTGATGATCTCAGCCATAGGTAACATACCTGATCCTACAAGGGATATCGCAGACGGCCCATGTTCAATCCCCTCTTCTTTTTTGTTCTATAGTGGTGACAGTTTTAAGCATTTTCTAAAATAATTGTCCTGTACTTTCTTATTCTTAGATGTGCATTTGTGATCTCCCCACTGGCAAACTGTTACCAGTTCTTCAAGAGGTGATACTAATGCATTCATCCCACTGTATGTTACATTTAGGGCTGACCAGATTAATATCTTTGAAAATGCAGGAGAAACCATTCTAGGATATTTGGAGAAATAGTAGTATATAGCGCTTACATAAGTACTCTGCCACTTCATAAATTTTATTTCAAATTTTGGTCTGGCTCTAAACACTGACGCCAAAAATTATGTAACAACAAAGGGTGACGTTGTTATTGCTCTGCCGCCCAATATCTGATGTTGTATTGCTGGGTCTGAATTCAAACATTCCTTCTTACTCCACTCTCCCAGCAGGTACCAAGGTGTTAAAATAATCGTTTAAACAAGTCATAGTTGCGGGGGAGAGTGAACGCGCGTCATGCCACAACTGGAGGTGGAAAATAAGACACTGGTGCAAGGGCAACTGTCATAAGAATACAGGTCACATTCCTCTCAATGATTCTAGGCCCTGCAATCATCTCAGCCTGCCGCCAATCCTGTGCATGTATTGTACGAAGAGGCTGTAGAGAATATCAACATCAATGTGTCTGTGGTTACAAATTGTCACATCAGGGAAGTCAATTTGCTCGTAGCTCATGGAGAAAACAGTTTTCATATTATGATAATTGTATAAGTTGACTTGATTGTTAATTTGATATACAACAACTGTAGAACAGGTGATGATAGCCAGAATCCAGAATATTCTAAAAAGTGTATAGCGAACTTCAGTTATCTTACAGAGGCCATGGATGGAGGTAGAGGTGGTGAATTTTCTAAGTATGCCTGCCACGTTGGATCTTGCTTTCCTAGTTGCAGAGTCACCCAGGAATTTCTCTCCTGAATGGATAGCCTTCTCCACCATTTGTATTTATGACCTCAGGATAAACCTTTGCTGTTAGAACACTGCAGGGGATGATAAAGTCAGCACCATAAAGTATATGAAAGAAAAGAGATAATTCAGATCAAAGATACAGACAACATTTTATATAGTTCATGCCATGTCTCCTTCCCTTGAAGGGCGCTCTTGAGGGGCGCTGATTCTTGCTTGTATATTTTCTTGATATGAAAGTAAAACTTGTTTTCAGTATTTGTCAAATCTCCTAATGAGCTACATTTGTTACCTTGGAGTCAATGGTTTCCTGAAAATTATGTCTCTGTCTCTCTGTCTGTTCTGTTCACTAGCGGGAACCTTATTAAAGCAGTGGAAAGCTGTTCACGTAAGACATCAAAATTAAGACTAGGTTCTACCTGGTATTTAGTCTGTTTGTTTGTACAAGGATATCCTCTGGTATCATATGTTGAAGAAATTTAAATATAGTCAACAAAGATGGCATTGCACTCATAAATTATGCATTAGTTAAAATGAATATAAACCTTTATAATATAATTTAGAAATTATGATTCCAAACCTAAGCTTGTGACACATCTGTAAATTCTACCATGGAATTATTTTGGTTGGAAAGGTTAGTCAAAGTGGATCATACATAGCCGAGTGAAATCCTTTCTATGTGTGGCTGAATTAGGCCTGTTTTGAGGTCTATCAGCTCAAAACAAGGTAATTCTGCATGTTAGAGGTTCATAAGACACACCTCTTCCATTTACAAAAACTTAAGACTTTTCAGCCTCTAATGTATGAAAGGACAAAGGAAATTGCAAACCATCAACAACGCATCCTAGTAAAATAGCTGGTTTAATTAACTCTGGCAGGTATGCCTCCACTGAAAAAAAAGAAAGGAGAAAAGGGGGAATAGGATAGAGAGAAGACAGGGAAAAGGGCCAAACAAGATCACCTTAATGCTATTTCTAATAACATAGTTGACCTTCCCAGGAACTTTTCTGTGGGTTATACTACACTCACGTCCTATACCCCGAAGACTGCCTTCTTTGTGCGGTTTCATAAGACTGCCCCTCCTTCCAACAATGGGGCTTTTTTCTTTCAATCACAATTTTCTTAAAACAATGCCAGTGAGAGCCCAACCTACCCAAACCATGTCTTTACAGATGGTTGTATTTCATTTATGGTTCTTCTATCCTGCCCATGTAAACCATTTTACCTTAGAAAACCTTTATCAATAAATGTCACTTACATATGTGTGCAGTATTGTTCAGATGGGGGGTGCAGTACAGAAACACAGACCAGCTAGAAAATGTCAATACACAATGGAACATATATATAGCACTAAAACATGCAGACCCCACTTTGAAATGTGATATCTGGTAAGTCTGAGTTGTTGAAGTGTACATCAGCTTAGGGCCTGAGGGGAACTTTACATAAATAAAGGATTAAAGGTCAGAACATGAGTAGATGTTTCTTTATGTCATGGCTGATACGAACGTCACTATAGAACAGTAGTGGACATGCCATATCCAATGGGGGGATGGAATACAATGTGGCCATATTCAATGGGTGTCCGCCATCTTGGATTCTGAACAGATCTGAGCCATTTCTCTTTATTTAAAAGCAAAATAACCCCTTAGGCCATGACATAAATGCAAATGTCAACTCACCAATTGCCCATATATATGTTATATACCATGACAAAGGTATGATAACGGTATAAGGTTTGCTTTCTATATTGCGTATTGTGTATTTGAAACTTAGTTTAGCCAATATCTACTTCTTATCATCAATGTGCCTGTTAAAACACATATAGAGGTTAAATCAATCAATTAATTTTAGCTAATCTCAAAACATAGAGGTTTTACGTGTCTATCAACAACAACAACCATCTCAACAAAACCATTGTCCTACAAACTATATTATAATACAAAGGCATTTACAATCCTAAAAGTTTTCCACACTTTTCAAATTTTGCTAATCAAAATGTATCTACACTCTTTTAATTTTGTTACGTAAGTTCATTGAGGCTGCAAATAATTGAGGTTTTGGTTGGAATTCCTGATACAGTGCGTACACACCATAAATTTCATACAAATATCTGACCTTATTTCAGGCAAGAACCATTAAAAGTGTTTGGGAAAGATTGCCGTATCAGAGGTTTTGGCTGAGACACAATATAACAGTAGCAGGTTTTACACTCTCACCAGTTCTCCATGAGGTTGCATGATAGTTGCAACGGCATAAATGATGCATCCTGAAAAAAAAACAACAACTTTGGCCAACCTAGTATGGTTTGAAGCATGTATATAGCAAACATTAAGAGGGGATATCTTGACTCCTAATACCGTCCAGGTTTTATAAAAAAAATATAATCACTATTGAAGAAGATGGATGATGACAGGATATATGCAGTATAAGTGCTTGTATAGATGGGGCGGGGGAGGAGGAGCGGAGAGATCTGAGATGCTATGATAGAAAACATATACACTTAAGGACAGGGGAAGTTAACCATAGAAAGCTTAGAGGGGAGGCCTTGACTTCAGACATAAGGCTCTGAATTCCTTGACCTCTGAATACCACCATTAGTATTGGTGAGCAGTCTGAGGTATCAGCTAGCAATTTGTCTCTTCAGTGTTATGGATATAGAACTGATGTGTAAATTATTCAAATAATGTCTAAATAAATGGTCTTTTGTTGTCAGCAGACTACTATGTAAATATTCATAAGTTAATATTGCATATTCTTAATATAAATCCATTAAATCAATCAATTGTTATTGAGAAAAGCACTGCTCTTTATCAACAAAGCAACAATCTCTTGAAGATACCTAATGGCAAGTTAGAATTAAGCTTCAATAATTTAAATTTTTTGTAGGTGAGATAACAAAAGAAACCGGTTTTGTAAAATTGGTTGCCCTGAAAAATACCGCAACAGCCTTCCTGTACCTTCTATGATATGAGAGTTCTACATTAGGTCTACATAAACTGGTTAATCTGTGATTCAAAAGTATGCATATATATATTGCTTTGTTTCACACATACTCTGGTGTCAAAAATGCCGTTGTGACCGCGTAAAAAAACGCCTCCCACTGTTATTTTGTATTGTGAGACCTCATCACATGGGGCAAATGCAATCATCATAGCGCACTCCCGTACCGCTTCGCGGTACCGCCGCTACGCGGCGTGGGAGGCGCTAAAAAATTGGTTGCCCTGAAAAATACCACAACAGCCTTCCTGTACCTTCTATGATATGAGAGTTCTACATTAGGTCTACATAAACTGGTTAATCTGTGATTCAAAAGTATGCATATATATTGCTTTGTTTCACACATACTCTGGTGTCAAAAGGCTATTTTGATATGAAAATGTTGGCTTCCCTATTAAAGTGCGTTTTCGGGGAAACAGCTTGTTCTTCAAGATGGAAGTAAAATCCATTAACGGGAGTCTAAATTAGTAATGCCACTCTTGAGCCTTCTAATTGAAAAGTAGATTAACACTTACTCAAGACACAAACAAAGTGTTGAGTGGAAGTGAGCAGCCCTCCCTCTCAGATAAATGATTAAGGACCTCACAGAATCAAAGACACATCCTGGAGTTAAAAGGAGGAGGCTGTGAAGTAACAAGACACTGTCTCCTCTTGCGGCTAATAATACTTCTGTACATCTTGTCTCCGGTTGAGTTCAAATGTTTAGTAGGAATCTAATAGATACATGCATATCTGTAATTCCCACACAGCTTTTCCCTTTGAGGCCCTTTTCAGGGGCATGGAATAGTCAATGGGAAGGTAGTTGAATCATTCTAGACAATACAATCATGCACATTGGCAGTTCCATTACAACTATATGTTCAGTTCACAATATACTAAAGTGCTATGTAAACAGGTCTCAATTTGTTGATGATGTAAGTGCTTGCCATCGCCGTCTACAGCATTGAAATAAGATCCTTTTTGTACACCTTTAGATTAGGACCTTTCGCTTGCTGGCTACATCCATCATCAGTGCTATATGTAGGTACGTCTCTTTCAAATACAGTGTATGGACCTAATCTGTCTTAATAGTCACAGAAAGGACAGGAAGCGGGGTATGTAGGCAGGATTTGGGTCTGCATCTGGAGGGTGTTGCTCCTATAGTAAAAGGAAGAGCTGGCTAAAAATACCCTCATTTCCAGTCCTTTCTTTTCATGTCGCTATAACTTGTCCCTTTTGTTGCTCACTAGTGGTCATTTAAGTACGGTGCTAAAAAAGGGGGATTTGAGTTGGTACCTAGTTGGGAGAAGTCAGTCAGTATAATAAACTATAGAGCATGTGGCATGAGTAGGTACCTAGTAGTGTAGCTCTCTCTATTGTAAACAAGACAGGTGACTTTCCAGACTTATGTGGTGAGTGCAAGTTGAATGATGAAGCAGTGCACGACTTGTTTAGAAAAGAGGGCACATACTCACAGCTCATTTTACAATAGGAGCAACACCCTCCAAGTTAGGTAAGCTCCAGAACAATGCTATCAAGGGGCCAAGGGGGTGGGAGGTTTCATACAAATTTGCTGGAACTTCCATAGACAACATGTGCCTGTAATAGTTTAGCATCCCGAGCCATTTATGATTGAAATATAATACATAGACAGCAGACCGGCTGTAGCCTTACAGTAGTGCTTCCTTAATTACCACAGCACATTTGGGATGATTGATTATGGCTTGCATTCAGCATCAATGTTGATTGATACTTGTCAGCCACAAATAAAGTCAATTCACTCATTGCATTATTAAATCAGGTATTGTGTAGATCAGCGCTTATCATGGAATTGAAGGTCTGCTTCACATGCCATGGTGATGGGACTCTCAATGACGACTTTGCTGTATTTTACTAAACCTGTAGGGAGTGGGACTTAAAAGAAAACACTTAACACATTCTGCCCTCATGGCTTTTTGAAAAATCTAACCTTTCATTACCTCTTTGGTATGAAATCCTCATTTTCATAATGCCTGTCCTCTTAAAATGTCTTCCCATGGCATTCCCTATGCTATGCATTATAAAAGTCTTTGCAAAGAATATTGTTTACACTGTAGACCTAATTGCAGGAACCCTCTGATGCCACAAGCCTCATGGATGTAACTGTAATTCATGACTACTATAAAGCTTCATGTATAGGCTTCACATACATATATGATTGACACCCTTACTTTGACAGGATGCTATAGCTGAGACCTAAAGGATTGTCAGTCCTAGTCTATAGATATGTTCAAGAACCAGAATATAAGCCACACCCAAGTCAAGAATCCCTTACATGTACTCCCTTGTATTGGTTGGCTGTATGTAGTATAGATAGTGGTGGCATCTTCCCTAGCTCAAGGTGAATGGGATAGCTCAAAACAACCTATAAATGTCCCTGATTTAGAGTTCCTGATGTCTAGTGTATATATGCTGCACCCCATTGTAACTCTTAGATTCAGTTCCTATTGCTTAACATCACACTTGCAATTCATAGTATGTCAGGAAGCTTGATTTCCTTTGTTTGCATTGATCTTTATTTACAATACAAACACTTTTTTAGACTGGGGGTGGAAATGCATTCTGATAGAATCATTGCATGCATGCCTTTCTGAAGAGGATTCATAACTTTACCCAAATCCTGATCCTGCTAACCAAATGACTAAGCTTTTAACAGTCACTAGTGATACTGAAAGCATCAAAGCCTCACAAAATTCCCTCAGGTAAAGTGTATAACTACTACAGCCATGCAATGTAAACACATCTAAACCTGGTGCATAACCTCACATAAAAGCGTAGCTGGTCATCACGCTATGCACAACAGCTGTGTGTCTGTTTTCTCTCCTTATGTCAAAGCTTCTCCAAGTAACATGAGAATATCCTATCCAAATACGTGACACTGAAAGTATACACGTCAGTGGTGTATGCATGTGTCTCTTTATGTAGGCCCTCTCTATACATAAGGAAGTCATAGAATTCAAACTAACATAATATTTGCTCCACCCTTTCACAGATACTGTTGCCTACAATGGCTTACCTTTCCAAAGAGACATATTGACGCATTTCATAAGGTATTTATGTATGGAATGTATTAATTATAATAGAAATAGACTAATCAATCACTGGATAGTGTCATGCAAAGTGCATTAACTACAAGAGTGGAAATAGTCTTCTTGTTAAGGAATGAAATTACTGTCAATTCTGAGCAGCCTTTTATTCAGAAGTTATTTTAGTGTTAAACATCACTACATGCTTCTACTTTCACCAATGGCTAGAGTATCTGTCTATATGCCATGATGCACCGCAACCTATAGCTGGCAGAAAGGTGTTCTTGCAATAGAAACCATTTTCCATCATCACCGATTCTTAGACTGCAAATCAAACGTTTAAACTTGAGGAAAAGAACACATAAGAAGACATTGTGATCACCAAGAGGAGACAGTGTCTTGTTACTTCACAACCTCCTCCTTTTAACTCCAGGCTGTGTTGTTAATTCTGGCAGGTCCTTAATCATTTGTCTACTAAGGATGGCTGCTCACTTCCACCCAAGTACAACACATTGTCTTCTTACCTTAACGAGTGTTATTCCACCGGTAATTGGAAAACTTGAAGGATGGTATTACTAATCAGGCAAGGTCCACGTAGATATTACATCATAATAAATTATGCTTGGTGCATTATTCTTCTGGAAAAAAAAACGATTTAAAAATCACTGGATTTTGTATTTCAAAAGACATTTGTAAATATACTTAAAACCCATTATATATGACTTATTATCCAGAGGGTTAGAACCTTTCCCTTTCCGAACCAGGACATCCATTGTACTACTTAGATACTGGCTCTTGAGGATTTAGGAAGAGGCTGACTATAATTCGAAGCCAATGCTATCGCAACCAATTTGAAGAAAAAGAGAGTAGATGAATATAGTAAATGTAAAATAGATAAACAAAGCCTTTCTGTTGACATCCCTTTCTGTAAATAACATAAGTTCCAATGCCTCTTTTACAAGCATACCTTAAGGCAGGAAATGCTGAATGTTACATTTGAATTCGATGATGCAGCTTATGTGCAGGCATGTGGATGATCCTGAAAAAGGGAATGTGGGAACGTCCTTCTGCAGGGTCACATCTATAGGGCACAATTTGCATCTGCCACCAGCCACAGATTCTCACAAACTCAACCACAAAGTATATTGTCACCATATTGATTTCTAACAGAGAATCTCACCATGTGACTATTGCCTATTTTCCATGTGACAAACGTTCAGTAACAGTTGTTAGCCCATTTCACACAGGTCCCTCAGAGGGGGCATTGAATCATGTGCATTTGATAGTACAGTTTGATTTTCTTCTTTGAACATTGTCTTTAAGCATCCTATAGGATTATTTGCAATACTCCAGATCACCCTCTCAGTAGTTCTCCTCTCAGTTCAAACCTCAAACACCTACACTGTATACAATTAAAATTACTTAGATATTCAGACCCAATTATACACCATAAAACAGTTGCCTAAATAATAGTGTACACTTTGTCCGAATGAGCAGAAAAGCAGCAATGCTGTGGATGTATCTATGGCCTGTCTGATGTACACATATCATATTCTAATCAGGAGGTTAATTCAAAACATCCTCGGATCGCAACCTCAGCGATCTTAGGAATTATTCTACTTTATCCTTTTAAGCAATCATAAGATTAGACTGCGTTCACATTTCCTAGCCAGCACTAAGATCACATCGATCTTAGCCTCAGCCCTCCTACACTATTCCAAGAAGTACTAACTGGGCACAGGGGTAAGAGTCCCAAAATAAAGGAATAGCTGTGGAGCCACTCTTCTTCACAACAGTGTTTATACCATCTTTCCCAGTCCCCTTACAGTGCACTCTTTCGATCAGGAGTGTTCCCTGTAAGTGCTCTTGTACTCAGGTTAAACCACTTTGCAATTCTTTCACTAAGATCGCAGTGATCTTAGTGCTGGAAAAGGAATAGTGAAGTGATCCCAGGACTTGGTATTCCTGACAGGCCTGCAACCACTGCATTAGATAGGGTAGACTGGCAAGGTCTTATTATATGTGCCTACACTAAGATCGCTGGGGTTGCGATCCCAGGATGTTTTGAATTAAGCTCCAGGATGCCTTGGGATATCTAGGTGCAGGTGCTTTAATATTCCCTAGCATAATTGTATTAAGAGCTCATTCCTCCTGACCCAATGAGTACCCACTGAACAAGATCTCAAGAATTTCTTGGGAATTTTCTGAGTCCTGACTTGTGAATACAACAAGAATAGAGAACGTGATTTTCCCAAGAAATTTGGACATGCCATTACATCTCGCGTCTAGATCTCAAGAATTTCTCAGGAATTTCTCAGGAAAGACTTGGGACATTCCTAGGAACTGGTCATGTTTTTTTTTTCTCGAGTATAAGATGTTCTGCCGTGTCCAAATTTCCAGGTAAAATCACGTTCTCTTTGCCCAAGTTGTGAACGTTTCCAACTTCAGTCCTGTACAGTGGGTAGCTAGAATTCCCTAGCATAATTCCAGACCCCATGGGTAGCTTTATGTTTTGGAGCATGAATGAATATTATTATAGTCCACCAGTCTTACCCACCAGAGACGATATGAAGACAGATTAGGTCCTTATACTGTATATGAGAGGAATCTACACCACCGATGATGGATGGTGTATATCTAAAGATACAAAATATGAAAAGAGTCTTTCCATGTTTTAGAAGGTGATGCCAAAAACATTAATCATGATGGCAGCATATAGCTGATACTGTTTATTTAGTTACATTGAAACATTCTATATTGCATGGATATAATTATAGTGTCAACATAAGGCAGCATTGAGATGATGCATAAAGCAACATACTATACATTTATAAATTATATCCCTACTGAAAAGTATATTGAAAGAGTTGAACTCAACTGGAGGCGGGAAATTAAAGTACATTGTTAGCACCAAGAGGAGACAGTGTCTTGTTACTTCACAGCCTCCTCCTTTTTAACTCCAGGCTGTGTCTTCAATTCTCGCAGCTCCTGAAATTTATCTAAGACTCACTGTCACCCAAGTACAACACATTGTCTTGTGGCTTGAGCGAGTTTTATTCTACGTTTTGATTAAAGGTTAAGCTCAGTACTAGTAATTTGCACCTCTGTAATTAGATATGCACTTCTGCCCAAGAGCACATACTTTGATGGGGAATCCAGCTTTTTCCAG
The DNA here is from genome assembly GCA_949317995.1 of Acholoe squamosa. Lineage (NCBI taxonomy): Eukaryota > Metazoa > Annelida > Polychaeta > Phyllodocida > Polynoidae > Acholoe > Acholoe squamosa. The sequence continues at coordinate 108,999,475 of OX439036.1, read as the reverse complement.
ATTAAATATTTATTATGACTTCATTGTTCTGAAAATCCTTTTATATGTGGGTTTCGGTATGTTATTGCCATGGTAATTATTAAAATTCAATGTAAAACAAATCAGTTAAATCACTGTCATGGGTCCCACAAATTAGGCACTTTAAACATTAAGCTAATAGATGATGCATATCGGGGCCCTAGGGCTGTATATGCTGTATATACCTGAGCCGCGGAGCGGCGAGGGTATATACAGCATATACAGCCCGTGGGGCCCCGATATGCATCACCTAATAGGTTTATACCACCATTTCCTCCATTTTGTATCAATTTCTTACCTGAAATCCAAAGAATATAGCCAGGCGAAGACATTTTGTAAGTGCTAGCGACACGGCCCGTGGCCGCCCTGCGCGAAGCCATTGTTTTTGTTCTGGCCGGGAGAGGTACCGCCGTGTTTACACTCACTTTTCGTATGGAATCCAGCCATGACATGTTATAATATTAAAATCCCAAGAAGTATTTGATCCATAGACGAGGAATGCGTGCTAATTTTCTCCATTTTCTTCAATATAAATAAGAATCCATTGATTTTCCCAAAGTACGCGAGTCGCGGTCCGGCCATTCCCACCCGCCTCCTTGTCCGGCGAAAGTGTGTCAGTGGCCCGGATGTAGATATAGGTCAACTGCTCGTCGTGCAAGGAAGACGCCGAAAATTTCGGTCCGGTTTGGAAAATCAATGGATTCTTATTTATATCGAAGAAAATGGAGAAAATTAGCACGCATTCCTCGTCTATGGATCGAAAACTTCTTGGGATTTCGATATTATAACATGAAAAGGTTGGATTCAGGAGGAAAACTGTTTGAAAACATACGACTAGGACTCCAGGTTAGAACTTATTTTCCTTCGCATTGGATTTCATCACCGTTCAGTGTGGCGCTATGGCTAAGGCCTTCGCCTACCACCACTGCGGCCGGGGTTCAATCCTCATACGAGTTGGGACGATTTTTCACAATGGAAAATGGCTAGATTAACTTTGTATAGGCGCCATAATTTCCAAAAATATTCTAAGTCCAACTTGACCTCGAAAAAGTATATACCAAAAATTTCAAAAATGCACAAGGGTGGTATATGCAGAATAATGCACGGCTAAACTGCATATAAACCCACCGGAAGTTCCGAAATCGTGGTATAATGTACAGTATAGAACTCTCTTAATATATTCTTATGTATATATTGTCCAATTTACAATTCTCAAAATATAAATCTAGGAGTAACTCGAAGGCTACTGGGTGGTGTTTTTCCCAATTTGATAATACATACTGCAATAGAAAGAGAACAAACATACCTTACACCAGTTGAAGAAGATGGATGATGGCAGGATTCATATAGTCTATATGTAAGTAAAGTCAATAACATAGTAACAGGATGCTTGGCCTTATAATTGGGGGAGGGGGGAGGGGAGCTCAGGAGGGAGTGGTTTGACTGGTCTAAGAAGGTGTAGACATTGGAGATTGTGCAGGGATAAAGGCAAGGGGAGAGGGGAGCACCTTCTGAGTGTGTGGATAATTTGTCTTTCCTCCTTAATACATCTTAAAATCTAGAATTTATCGAATTATTCCTTTAGCCTTAAATTGACAAAAATACCCCCCCCTGAAAAGTCACTTATTAGTGTTATGAAAACTAAAGCCAAAGACAATGCACTAGAACTAATGTGTACGATAGGAGATCTGTACAGAGACTCCTTTGGTTAATAGGAGGAGGTTGTAAAGTAACAGGTATCTCTCCTCTTGGTGCAAACAATGTCCTCTTATTTCTTGCCTCCGGTTTGCCTTAGATCCTTGATCTGCAGACCAGAAATGATGATAAGGGAAAGGTTTCACACACAATATAGTATTGTCATCTCACCAACATTCCTTTCAGTAAGGATTTTAGCGATACCATATTGGCCTGTCATTGTGTCCTTAATAAGCACTGGTCTTAAGGCGGGGGACAAGGGGTATTTTTGAAATGCACTTAACTGATTGGCTTGAATAAATAAGCAAATGTCTATGAGCAGGGGATGCAGGCACTGAGGGGAATGCGATGCTAAATTATTCAACTATTTCAATCACTCTTTTACTGTAAAACTTCTAATAACCTAAATATGAAACTAACTAACTCTGTATAAATTTCAAAATGGGGCCATTGAATAGGCGAGCATCGTATTCCTCCCCCCCTTTGAATACGGCGTGAGTAGTACTAATCTATAGTGTCGTTGGTATTAGCCATGGCATAAGCACCGGTCTTGAATAAGGGCTAGGGGTGTAGAATGCCCAAAACCAAGGAGTGCCCGGGTGCTTATACATATCAATGCATATGGTAGAAGTCAATATCATTATGACCATGCTGAAAGCAGGTAGGTTATGAGGTGCACAGGGAACAAAGTACGCAGACAAGAAGGGGTACCATAGAGGTGACTGAGGAGGACACTGTAAGAGATTGGGATTAGGCATGGCCCAATGAGAGAACACACCAGTCACCAACAGCAGGGAGATCCACGGGATCAATGGCGAGGCAATCATGTGTTACCCCAGGGTGGCTTGGCAATTCCAAAGCAGCAAAAGCTGCTTTCAGCATTGTATAGCAGGAGGCATCAAAGCCATACTTTGAACACAACCCTGATAGATCCCTGAGTTTGTGGGAGTAGAAGGTACTTGGGCATTTAAAGCTGAGGGAGTGGGTGTGTAGAAAAGTTATATATGTTTAGTTCAAGCAGGCTTAGACTGCACTGCAAAAATGATGTTTAGATTTTAAACATGTTTAGATCTAAACATGTTTAAAATCTAAACATATAGGTCAGTTAGGTGTCTCATCAATTACACATTTAGGAAATAAACACTTTTATTATAACTACATAAACATTTTTGCTAAACATGTTTAGATGTTTAGAGTTTAAACAGCTGGAAAATAGGTGTTTAGATTTAAACATCAATATGTTTAGATGCTTGGATTTCAAATCCACACCAGGTAGCAGCACTACCTTTGAATGGACTATCTGTACACAATTATAATCAATTGTTGTGACAAATGTCCCCAAATCCCAAGTTTATTGTCGTTTCTTTTTATTGAATGTCATGAGAATAGGAACAGCAATAGAAAATTGACTAGATTCTCCTTACGCCAGCATCATTGCCATAAAATAGTCAATATGCTCCATGACTTACACCTATTTCATGTTATTTTGGAATGGATAAAGCAATGTCCTTGCTGCCAAGCTGCTGTACTTTCTGGATACTCTCATTGTATGTACATACATGTGTATACGTGTAGCTGTGACTGACATCTTTGGAGCCTTTGTCATGTAGATAAATACCTGCTGATGTCCCCTCAGTAAATGAGAAAGCAAACAAAAGATATTTCTTTATTTTTTCAATGCATACATGTCTGCAAATCCTAACCCTAACTCATCACATAGACATCTAAACACAAAAATTCATAAACATCTAAACAAAAAAATTTCATAGGTATCTTAACACAAATTTTAAACCTAAACACCTACATTTCTAAATACCTGAGCTAACCACATTGTTTGGCTAAACATGTTTAGGACATTAATGTGATTACAAAAACGTTGCAAGAATATGTTTAGAATTGTGTTTAGGATCTAAACACCATTTTTGCAGTGTGGAATCACCAAATTGGGTAGGGGTAGGAGTCAGAGGTAGTAATGGATGGGGTTTTGGAGGAACTGAAGCATCCAATATAAAAAGCTTAGAGGAAAGGAAGTGGGAAGAGGATGGATAAGATATATTAGAAAAGAAAGATGATAAAGAGCGAAATGTTCTTCAGAGGGAGGGAAAGAACTTGCAAGGTAAGTTAGGTGGTAGAGGGACAGAGCATGGAAGATGTAGGACTGTCATTGGAAGATCTACAATGGTATGGACTTTGGTAGGGCCTTGTAGATTGAACAGTTATTTCCTATAGTGTAGGAAGGTGACGAGAAGGTACAGCAGATGTATGGATGATTTAAGATGTAATAGATTTACCTTCTATCATCGGGACAAACATAAATTATTCATTATTTTATTTCTTAATGCAAACACTATGTCCGCTTTCTCATGGTGACCAGTTTGGTAAGAATTTTACTGTACAACTCACAAAACTCTTCAATATCTTAGTAACCAATATGTGATTCTGAGTATTTCAAATACAAGTTTTCCTTCATGTTACAACCATGCAGCATTGTCTGATTCAACAGCATGCTCTGAGGTGTTGGAAATGACACATTTCCCTCCAAAAAGACTCCCTTTTTGCCAATTCATCTTTTTGTTCTGGATTACTTCTTGACAGAACAAAAGGCACTTCTTTTTCTCAGAAACAAAAAAGAATCAATAGTCTTTACATTGTGCAAGAACATTTTATTTGATTGGAATTATTGAGAGAGATTGATTGTGAACTGCTTCTGATACTTTGAAAGCAACTGGTATTTGGTCACTGGGGAAGGTAGTGAGAGGCAAGTAATGGGAGCTATCATTATTGCCATATAAGGGCGGGGGTGGGGGGCTTCAAATGCACTTCTAGCAAATTCAGATGATGATGAGTCTATGTTTTAGAAAATAGTCTTTTGTTTTAATTCCATTCAGATCTCTTTTAACACCGCATTATACAACAGTGTTTTCTGGGCCTTCAATGATGCAGAAATTATAATTAACTGTAATTCACTCTACATGCATACACCTGGCAGTGCCATTCCTTAGATCTTGAATGGAGTTCGATTAGAGAACAGAGTAAACCCAACCCCTCCTGTTGAGTAATAAATGGTGAGTCTTTTAGTGAGATCGTGAACATTTGATTAAGAGGATTGCTCACACCCAGGCCCTGAGAATGGCAGGACAAAGCTGCACTTGTCCTATTGATATGGATCTTGTTGGCTTCACAATGTGACATTGCTTCCTTTTCACATCGAATTCCATTTGGTGTAATCTGCATCAAGATTTCAATGCAATAATTTATTTCCTTGGCACAGCCTTTCCTAAATTAAGGTCTTTTAAATGAAGTTATTAAATGAGATAATGCTCTTTTAACATCAAGACATCAAATATTTTGAATGTATTTGATACATACATATATTAAGGAGTCAGCCCACTCTGATGAATACCAAATTGCATGAATACATTTTTCGTAGTTTGTATATAACAATTTGTGTCTTTTATATTTTCAATTCCACTTTTAATGTCTCTGAACATGGTTCTGTTGAGTAGTCTAGTAAGCCTCAAAGATCCAAGTACAGATCCAAGTATAGGTTTTTTTAAAGAACTGTTGTCCAAAAATATTGATAGTTGTTCCATCCTCTGAAAGCTGTCATCTGGATGATTATTGACTTTACATATTCTACATGTAAAGCTGCAGTTTCAGACAGGGTTGAGTTAACCGAACAACAGAGGCTTGCCACTTTAACTGTAGGGAATCTTGCTCCTGGGGCTACCGTGAGTGGTTTGCAAACAGTCCCTTATATATACTTATTTGCCCATATTTGCCATATTACCTGAATAGTTGTTATATTTCTTGTTTGTATAGGTATTGACTATTGGAGGGATCATGAATGATATACTAAGAATATCATTTGAGCCTGTCAAAGTAGCTGACTACTAAGGGCTAATAAAGCTGAAATTTGTTCTTAAAACCCCTCAATATGCTTCTACAATATGCCTCAGATAAATAAGCAAATGTCCATGACCATGGACTATTTTTGCCTATAAGGCGTCGTTGAATACGGACAGGCCTCACCAAGGTGAATGCGATGTAAAAATGTTCTATGGAAGTGTACATTTGCATTTATGTCATGGACTATGGGGTTTAATAGCTTTTAGTATAAAGTAAAAATCCATTCAAAATCCAAGATGGCAGACCCCATTGAATACAAGCATATTGTATTTTATGCCCCCATGAAATACGGCTGTTCTAGTACTAATCTATAGTAAGGATTGTATCTGCCAGGACATAATATTAGAGTAAATCACTGTGTTAGAATAAATCGCCATGAAATTAGCAGTGAGAGCCGCGTGGGCTGAACCTCTTTCGTGAGCCCAAACAGCTGTGGTTTCCACTGTTCATTGGACAGGGAGCATTGAGCAACAGGATCTTTCTAAAGCAGGTGGTTTTCTGCCTGTGGTGACATCCATGCTCCTTTCCATATATTCATGTAGGTTTTTAAAATGCCACACAACAAATTGGAGTGTAGCAGGCCCATGTCAACCCTATTAAGAATGTGGCGTCATTTTTGATAGTTATTGTTTACATTTCTACTACCACTGTGATAGATTGCTAAGAGAGAGAAAAGGGTTGAAGGAAATGGAGCATAAGGGTTAACTTCAAGAAGAAGGTGTACATTTAAGAGTAATTCAAATACAAATTTCCCCCCATGCAGCATTTTCTGATTCAACAGCATGCTCTGAGGTGTTGGAAATGACACATTTCCCTTCAGAAATAACCCCTTTTTGCCAGTTCCTCCTTTTATTCACCATCTGGATTTCTTCTTGACAGAAAAAGGCACTTTTTCTGCAGAACAAAAAGAAATGAACTAGGATCAATAGTCCTGGTATTGTGCAAGAACATTTCATTTAATTGAGATTATGAACTGCTTCTGAAACATTCAATGCAACTGGTATTTGATCATTGGGGGTGGCAGTGAGGGGCAGGTAATGGGAGCTGCCATTATTGCTATATGGGGGGGGGCTTCAAATGTACTTAAAGCAATTCAGATGATGAACAGTCAATGTTTTAGAAAGCAGGCTTTTGTTTTAGTTTCATTGAGATCTATTTTGAGAACACAGCACTATACAGCAGTGTTTAGTGGACCTTCAATGTAGAAATTACAAATAATGTAATACACTCTACAGTTTATTCATACACACCTGACAGGATCATTCTTTTTGGAACAGAGTTAAATTGTAGCACAGAGTACAGCCCAACCCCTCTTATTGAGTAATGAATGGTGCGTCTTGCGACATTTGGGTAAGAAATTTGCTCACACCCAGGACCCTGAGAATGGCATGATAAATCTTCACTTGTCCCATTGATATGGATCCCCATGGCTTCACAATGTGGCATTGCTTTCTTTTTATACCAAATTCCACTTGGTGTAATCGCCACCAAGGTCCCAATGCAATCATTTAATTCCTTATTACAATCTTTCCCCAATTTAGGTCATTTAAATGATGTTATTAAATGAGATGAGGGTGCTCTCTTAACATCTGGACATCAAATATTTTGAATGATTTTCATACATACATATGTTAAGTCAGCCTACTCTGATGATAACTGCAATGAATATAATAATGCATAAATGCAAAAATTTTCCGTAATTTGTTTATAATTTGGGTATTTTATATAAAAAAATTAATATTGTTAATCCGAGTTTTAATGTTCATGAACATGGTCCAGTTAAGTAGCCTAGTGAACCTTAGAGATCCAAGCACAGATCTGAAATTCTCCATCTTTAGTAGAATTTGACCAGGATAAATAAACAAATTACAACATAATCTGTTCTTTCCGGCCCAAGCTAAATAGAATGCCGGAGGATTTCCACTGCCACAATCTCACCTCATCCTGTCTAGTTCACTGAGCATCTGCTCCCTTCCTCCTGTCTGTACATTCCTCAATACATACACACTGCCGGTTACTTTATGTCCTCCAGATCCTAACCAATCTATATTCTGACTTTAAAAGTTGAGTCTAAAGAAGCTCCATCCCAGGGGAGACAACCTCAATGAATACAAAAATTTGCCTTAACGACAATCAAATTGCAATTTGCCTCTTTGATGTGAATATTACATTATGGACAGAGATATTTCCAAACACTTAGAAAGATGAGGTACTATCAGCATTCCACTCATCAACCTCTGAAAGATTCACTTACAGATGCATAGAAAGCAAAGGTTACCATGGTGACATTTAGGGTATTTTACCAAGTCAGTGATCACAGAGCTAGCCCTCCACTGTGATCCACACTCCCACTGCTATTTATAGAAGAGTAATAGTGCCCTAAAGAAGAATTACCATGCTTGCTGCTTAATTGTCTTGCTACAATTTTTGTTGTTGTAAAATTTCATCAAGGTTTTCTAAATGTGGTACAATATACAGTTGGAACTCCCAGCTATGGGGAAAACACCGATCTGCTGCTCAGGCTTTTTTGCCAACATCACTTATTACCTAGCTAATTCTATAACAATAGTGCCTGCTAAGAACCTCAATGGGGCCATGCTCCACTAAGTACAGTCTACCCTGACTTCCTCAAACTTAAAATTCCTAAGATCCCTCATTACCTCTGACAGAAAGTATGAAAATGTCTTTTATATTTGCTTCCTCAGATATCTTTCCTTGTATTTTGCCCAATTTTTAATCCCTATCATGGCTCTGTCATCCATCCGAATCCCAAATCAGAAATAAGGCTATATGATTTCTTTCAGACACCTAACCCCCCACCCTCTCTGTCATGATAAATTATTGGATGCCTTTATATTACAGAGACATAATATGAAAGTGCATTAGCCTTCAGAATCAAGGCTATTTAATTTTGTACTGTTTTGTGTGTTTTCGAGACACACCTGCCATTCCAAATAAAATCACTCCAGTTATTTTGTCTGCGGCATCACAGTATCATTCCCCAAAGTGAAAAGAAACTATGCATCACTCCAAAACTACATCCAGTTATGTGGATCACTATTTCACCAGATCCATTGTATCGCATTTCCCTTAAGCATTCCGGTCATGCTCTGTGAGAATAAAGACATTCCACAATTTCCATCAAATGTTTTTGGTCTGTTACCACAACACATTTTGGATGATCGAATGTACATTTCTCACATTCCGCATCATTACTGATACCCCCCTGATGTGAATGAAGATGATGAGGCAGGCTTGGGAAAATAAAGGTTTATTTTGTGAACATTTATAGGTTGTAATTTGTAAGAAACAACCATTGATAATATGACAATAAAACATACATAATAAGTACTGATAAACATTGAATGGATAAAAGTCATTAGATGTTGATAAGAATAGGAGGAAGATTGGTGAACGTAGTATAGACAATAGATATAACTTAGGTGTGGGTGGGTGGGTGAAAGGTGAAGTGAAGGCGATGGTGACGGTAAATGGAATGAGGTCGGTGTATGGTAAAGGTGAGGGAAGTAAGGGGTGGTACCAGAGTTGGGCACCAGGTGTCACCAATGTCATCTCATTACCCTTTATGGGGCAATGAGTTTACCATTTTGACATTTTAACTAACGGCATTCCCTGTGGCCGAGTATCAGAAAGGTCATTGTAAAGAATAATATTTGATTGGACTCTCAACCTTAATTTTCATAATGTTCACTGTAGTGAATACTGTAGCCCTAATTGTACAAACCCTTTGATGTCACAAGCCTCTAAGAGATGTAATTCAGAATGTAGCAGTGCTCTCAGCACTCTACAGGTCATCTCTAGGTAATGTGTTGTGCTTTGGGTCTTTTCCATTTTAAGTGAGGGTTCGAGCAGAATCCACTCTGCCAACAATCCTTTTTTAATGTACACATGTGCATAACAGCCTGCCTACCCTGACTACAATAATACCCCATATGTCCTGAAAAAAATGACTATTTCTTCCCATACTTTATATTAAGCATATTCCTGCATCTTGGTATCCTGAAACAAACTCGTCTCCACCTTAAAACTTTTGGTGTTGTTCGCTGAGCTGCTCAGACATATTTTACCGGTTTTAGGTAAATCCGCTTACATTTTTTTCTTTATTCAGATGGCCTAACAGGTTGGGATGAGAGTAGGGGTATTCCTGTCTCTCTTTATTTATGAGTCCCTGATGCATTCCCTTTTTCTTAATCTGCACCTCTCCCATTTTCCCCATCTCCTCCTCTAAATAGGCCTCTGTAGAACTGTGGATTATGAAAATATGCATAACAAGCCGAGTTATGTGATGCAGGTTGAGAGGGAAGGCATTTGGGTGAATGCTAATCCCACTAAGCCCCAGTTCCTCTATAAGTACAGAATTTAGTACTGAAGGGCAGCCTTTTCTGCTTGTATATGGGGCTGTGTTAGGATTACAGGAACCTTTATGTAACTTATGGGTGAGAAACTATAATTCTAGAAGGATCTGAGCAGTGCCCCATATATCAAAAATGTTCATTTATTTGGTAGTTGCATTGTTAGACAAGGACAATTAGTTTTAGAAGTCAATTATAGATGTCAAATAAGGTCATCAATCCACAGAAAGACAACTTGATTGACGGTACATCGAATATGAATAGGTACAGGTCTATTGTTAAGATTACATATATAATCGGTGAAAGTGTCACAGATATCCTTTAATTAGTGCAGTGTATGACATGTTGTGACAACTTTTGATTATGGCCATTATAGGGTCATGCTGATAATAAATAACCATTGATATAAACATTAAAAAACATTTTGAAACATCAGGTTAAGTATTTCACCAATAATAGCATTTTGAAGATATGGTGAATATGTTTTATTTTATGTGAATAACTTCTTCCCGTAGAGATAGCATTGCGCGGCCGATCGCCACACCCCCAGTGGCGTAACGTGTGTCGATCCACCACAGCGGCAGATCCACCACTGCAGCCTCGTTCTGGGTGCATGTAAACATTCAAAATGGCGGACTGGCGCTCGTACGGGGAACTACGGTACCAGATTTTGATAATTTCTCCTTATTTAAACCCCCTAAAAACATAAAATAAATATAGAACTAAACTCCCCTGGGGTCCTCGGTGGCTGATCCACCCGTCGGGGGGTGGTCTCCCCCTCGTGGTGGATCGGTCACCTCGTACACCACGGTCGTTTAGTTCTATCTATATATTGAGGAGCCCAGTAACACATCATAGAAATAGAAAATGCCTTCTTTCCACTGCCACAGGCAGTAACATACATCCATGTCACCTGTCCATTGCCTTGATTGCCCTTGAAACAAATTCACGTGAATTTACCAGTAAAATCACGTGTTGAACTGGTGTCGTTCCCGTGAATTCCCGTGAATTTTACACGTGAATTCACGGGATTCTGTGAGCAGAAATTCACGTGATATCACGGGATCACGTGAAATGACAGTAAATTCATGTGATATCACGGGAATATTGAAAATACTTTTGCAAATAACCCCCACTTCTAATCTCAATTTAAGATTTGAAATCGATAGTTTGTATTCCTATGATTGTATTTGTCTTTGATGTAGATCTAGCCTTGAAACGCCATCATTTTGATTGATACATTCTGAGCAATATAGAGATTCACACAAAACTAGACACATTGACTTATATTTTGATTTGAGCCTTTATTTAGGTAATAAATACATCTAGAATGGGGGCAATAAATGGGGAAGGTGGATGGCGCCCATAGGCTAAAAGTAGCTAAATTTTCGCCAGATGTTTGTAATTACTTTCTCTTTCTAATAGTACAAAGAAAGCAGTCTTATAAACTAGCATAGGGTCCCATGCTAGTTTATGAGATATTTATCTATAAATCTACCAGGGTTATACAGTGTTTTGCCATAATTTGCATGGAATCTCATTAAAGAGTAGCTAATTTTTTGGCTTACTTTCCCAGAATATTTTCATCAACTTTCTGTACCCAGAAAATATATTACCATCATGTGGTCCCATGCACTTTTGAATTGTTTTTCCACATTGAAAATCTCCTGAAAATAATAGAATTACATCATGCAGGCTAAATACTGCTCATAAACCCCCACACAGCTAGCTGGCTTTGTGGCCTAACTAGTTAGTGTGCCTGCTGTAGACACAGAAGATTGAGAGTTCACCTCAGCTTCATGGGCCTGCTATGATTTTGTATAGTCGTTCACTAGCCATAGAGAAGTACACATGTGCAGAAACCTGCACAGAGAACATGATTGGCATTAGAGCCATCTACCTAAAAAAAACCAGCATCAGCATATTGAATAGAGTAAGCTCCACCGCAATGAAAATATTCAGGTTTTTCATCACACACATAGTCTCGAACAGGTAAACAGTATTGGTGCCTAGCCCGTGCTAGATTTATTTCCTAATTTTGCCACAAGGGAGCACAAGGGAGCACAAAGGAGCAAAAGAAAATCAAGGAACCCATTTGTGAGAAAGTTCCATGGTTTACTATGGTGAAGGCAGAAAGAACATACCATTCTTACACCAGAGTGAGTGAGTAATGGTTGTTTAATGCCAAGCCGACAGCTAAGGTCATATTTATGGCGGAAAAAGTACATTAGACATCACGTCACAAAGGAATACATGTGCCTGTGCCCGTGCATATGGACACCAGACACATGTAAGAAAGAAGGGACAGGAAAGAGGAGATTCAAGGAACGAATATGTGCCAGTGCCCGCGCATATGGACACCACCCACACTCAGAGATGATAGAAAAGCAAGACATAGACCCCTTTTAAAGATGGCCTGGGGCTGGGGAGGCCCGTCTTACACCAGAAGTTATAATGAAATAAATGGATGTATTCAAGGCCAAATAGAGCTAGAACATATTGAGATTGGGGATATGGTTATAAATACTCATGGGTTCATATCTAGCAAGCTATTTCTCTCAAACTATCAGGAGTATTTTCTTATGCAATATAACACTGAAAGGTGTGATCTCAATTTGATAATTGATTTTTAACATGGAAAACCATTTACCCTTACATCTACACTGCTATTACTACCATACATTCTTACATAGAGGATTTGAAATTCTAGTCTTGGCCACCAGGGGGCAGGAACATAGCATAAAATGCCTTTGCAATATTACTGTAATACACCATCTATATGGCATGTCTTATATGCAAGAATTGCCCTTTGGTGCATCTTCTAGATGCAGCAAAACTGGGAGTACATTTTCTCTCTGGGAGTAAATTTTCCCCCAAAGTCTCTGCAATATTCCCCCATCCACATTCAGTGGTAAAGGTGGGTGAAGGAAGCACTGGGATGGCTATTGGTTCTTGAATGTCTGAATCTTTTTATTCAAATCTACCAAAAAAGGCATGATGAATCCAGGAATCAACAATGCAAGCCTCTCAAAGTTTGGTTTCCCTAAATAGCCATACTTAATGTATCTTATTTCTGACAGAACATCTATGACAGCAATAAAAATATCATATGGGTGGCACCACTGTGCTGTTTTTCAGCCAGCCCTCTTCTCTGGAGTACCTCTCTTAATATGTGCTATCTAGCAGATTTCATCAAGCTCCTGTGTTTCAATTGACTACCTGCATAAAGAAAACAAAAGTACATGCCCGTGAGTTAAAGTGAATGTGTGGGTAGTAGTTATTTCAAGTGGAACATGAATCAGGGGCATAGGAAAAGGGGCACCAGCCTCAATTATAAAGGAAGTTTATCTGGGCCCCTCAAAATTTGCAAAGTATTCAAAATAAATTTAAATTAAACAAAAATTACTTTTCTACACAAATTCAAATGACCAATGCATGAGACCACTGATAAAAATTCCACTTATCTTAAAACAAGTCATCTAAATAATATTTTTTGGGAAAGTTTTAGTTTAAATCAGTTTTATTATGGAATGATAACAAATTAATCTACTACATGAATATCAATTTGTAAATTGGGTAGAATGACTTCTATATAATAAACCTTATTAGTGTATTACAAATTATTGGATAATAGATTGTTTTTGTGTGTCTTTGATACTAACAGTGAATGACAGCATTTGCTTTTCATATTGATTTTCATCCATATGTCGTTGCCTCAGTGCAACAAGGTTGTATCTGCATATTTCAAGTTTTGCAGGAGAGGGAAAAGAGGGGTTGCAATCTGTCTATATTTCAGAGAAACACATTCTATTATAGTATAGCTTAATAACAGGGTTAGTAAAAACCGTTTGATAGAGAGGGGGTTTGTCCCAGAAACATCAATTGGATGATGAAAAAAAGTTGACAAACATTAAAAAACGTTTTATGGTAGCCAAATTAAAAAAAAGAAAATTGAAATGTTCCCAAAATATTTGTATAGATGTGTAGAGGCAAGGAGAAAGGGTGCTCCATGCTAGAAGTCAACTTTAAAATTCAGATCACTAGCTTTACAGTGATATATTGCATGAGAAGATACTCCTGTTAGTTTTGGAGGAATGGCTTGCTAAATATGGGTAGGTATGACCATTTTGTGAGTGTCAATAAGCCATAAGTCCCATTGGTCATGAGATACATCTGTAATTAGCATAATTTATGCTAATTAGCTAAATAAGCATAAATTTTCATTCTTTTGCCCATAACTTTCGATGTAGAAATAGCATTTTCATTCTGTTTACACCATAGTGGACCTTATGAAATGTTCCTTCAAATGGGATCATCGATTTTCTTATTTAGAATGAAAATAATGTTTCCATGCCAACAGAAATCAACAAAAATGCCTATTTTGGCCCAAAAACATTCTTTTTAATGCCAAATATGGACCCTTTCCCCCAAAAATAGAATGTTTTATAAAAAAAATCATTGGATTGTACATAAAAAAGTAGCCTATAGCAGTTTTAGGCATATTCTTCCTATTCTAGCCCATAGTAGTGCCCCCTGGTGGCTAAAACAGGTACTAAATCCTGCAGGAACCCTCATTTCTGCTTGCTGGCTCACAGATGTTCTTACATTCCCTGGCATAAAATAGAACCCAAGATCTCTTGATATAGAGTCAAATGTGTTACCACTTGGACTATATGTTGATACTTCATTCATTACAAAGATATGCTTATAATCTAAGTGCTCAGGAAGTTATGAAAAAATCTGTCAACTTTTGGATATGAATGTATGGGGAATAATGTGACAAATTACTGCATAATCCTATATAATATTAAAGGTTCTGTATCTCAAAAATATGAATGGGTCCCCCACCAGCAGTAAGCTACAAGCCTATCCATTCCTCCAGCACTAGCTGTCCCCTCCTTCTGCCCATAGTCCAAGGGAAATGAATCTGTTTACATGTGTTACGTATGGACTATAGGTTGCGGTTATTATATGTACAAGTGACAAGTAATCAGGGATGGACTATAGTTTGGCATTATATAAATTTTGATGGCCATGCATCAAATGCATCAACTCACCAACCTGAACCACTACATCCCAACTCACCAACCATCATATCCCTTGAAGGACCACTAATGCATTAATGCATCATGCCCATCGGTCATCATGATGCTACATTCATATATCATGAAGACCATATGAGTTGATACACACACTGCAAAAGGGTCGGCATAATGCTCCAATTAAGTGTTGGAGAGCATGCAGACTCTAATCCCACCTTACCAACCACTAAAATATAGAACCAGCCTGTACATAGCAGTGTGCGATGCCTACCCCAGTACTGCTGACTGTCCAGGATCACCTTGTGCTAAAACTCTAACCCACATTAACAATTACTAAAATAAACATGTATACATATAAACCCAGCCTGTAAAATAGCAGTGTGTGACACCTACCAATGACTATCCAGGATTGCCTTGTGTTAAATACCTAAAACCCAAAACCACCAATCACTCTGTATGTACCTGAAGTGACCTGGGATGTGTAAAAATAGACACCAGTAAAGAGAACAACGGCTGTGTAGGTATTACCAGTCTGCAACATGTGTATTTGTAGCAGTAACTGCTCCAAATATAACAATACTATGTGACTGGGCTCCTAATATGGGAATGACTTGCTTGTTTTCCATTCTAAGACTCCAATTAATTAATGCCATGTCACTTTGTACTCCTAATATGCACTTTATACATTGGTGCATCATGATGTCCAATGGACATGATGCATTAATGCATCAGAGGCCCTTGAAGGGTTAAGAGGTGTGTGTGGCCCTACTGTGGAGGAGGGGGTATGAGAGCTGTCAAAGTCGTGACCATTAGGGTGTGTTACAGTTAGGCCTCTGTGATGTCACAGGGTGGTTAGCTGCAGGCAGACATTGGCAACACATGGTTAGGTGACTACACCATGAGTAGAAGCTCCTCAATATATTAGAATATATTAGATAGGATATTGTTAGATGACTATATGGAATGCTCCTATGATTGGTATGTAAATTACATGATTTAACATGTACAACAAGAGATTAAGATCTAATTGCAATGTGTGTATAGTTTTCAGGTAAGTGCATCCTAGTCATCTTACCCAAAAGTCAACTTAATGCATTGGTTTGTTTGCCCAAAAAGACCCATAAATATTAACAATCAGTAACTGTAACACATCCTATGAAGGGCCAAGTGGGGGGAGGGCAGGTCCCCTGTGTGTGTCTCAGTGCTATGGTCACATCACCAGTTCTGAAGGCCAGGTGTACGAGTCAAGCTGACCTGTTCACAGTTTGTTAGATGTGCTTGATACTACGGATAGCATTATTACATAGCTGTAATGGTTAAAGGCTATGGGCCACAAAAACCAAAAAAAAATCTAGGACTTTGCCAAGCATGTTGTAGAAATTCATTGTTTCTCCATACTATCAACCATTCAGTGATCATGGTCACTGAAAAGCAATTATTCCTTGCTGGGTTTTCACTGGTGGGTGTTAGAAATGTTCATTTCCTGCTTGGGATATCAGAAAAAATCATTTGCAAATATGTGCATACATGTCAAATAACAATTTTAGAGAACCTGTGAAAATTTTGAAAAAATCATATGGAGTAGAACGTGTTGTCCTCTTGAACCACTTAGTAGGATGTTGCCTCCAGGTCTTCATTGGTCCAACTTCATGCACCTATAAAGACAAATGGTATATCCATTACTCACTAGGTTATGCCAAACCAAACAGAAGGAGGTAGGTGTGGACATAGAGGGAGCTGAGTGTGGACATAGAGGGAGGTGAGAGTGGACACAGGGGGAGGTGGGTGTGGACACTGAGGGAGGTGGTTGTGGACATAATGGGGATGTGTAGGAAGATAGAGGGAGGTGGATGTCGCCACGGAGGGAGGTGGGTGTGGATACAGAGGGATTTGGATGTGGACATAGAGGGATTTGGGTAGACCCAAAGGGAGGGCGGGTGTGGACATAGAGGGAGGTGGGTGTGGACCCAGAGGGAGGTGGGTGTAAACACAGAGGGAGGTGGGTGTGAACAAAGAGGGAATTGAGTGTTGACATAGAGGGAGGTGGGTGTGGATAATGAGGGAGGTGGTCGTGGACATAGGGGAGGTGGATGTGGACACAGAGGGAGGTGGGTGTGGACAAAGAGGCAAATGGATGTGGACATAGAGGGAGATGAGAGTGGACACAAATGGATGTGAGTGTGAACACAGAGGGATGTGAGGTTGGGCATAGAGGGAGGTGAGAGTGGAGAAAGAGTGAGGTGGTGTGGACACAGAGGGAGGTGGTGTGGACACAGAGGGAGGTGGGTGTGGAAATGGAGGGAGGTGGGTGTGGACATAGAGGTGAGTGGGTGTGGACTAAAAGGTAAGTGGGGCTGGACAAAGAGGTAAGTGGGTGTGGACATAGAGGGAGGTGGGTGTGGACACAGAGGGAAATGGATGTGGACATAGAAGGAGGGGAGAGTGGAAAAAGAGGGCAGTGGGTGTGGACAGAGAGGGAGGTGTATGTGTACATAGAGGGAGATAAGAGTGGACACAAAGGGATGTGAGTGTGGACATAGAGGGAGGCGGATGTGAACAAAGCGTGAGGTGCGTGTTGACATAGAGGGAATTGGATGTGGATATAGAGGGAAGGGAGAGTGGACAAGAGGGCAGTGGGTGTGGATAGAGAGGGAAATGGATTTGGACATAGAGGGAGATGAGAGTGATCACAAAGGGATGTGTGAACACAGAGGGATGTGAGTGTGGGCATAGAGGAAGGTGAGAGTGGACAAAGAGGGAGATGGGTGTGGACAAAGAGGGATGTGTATGTGGCCATAGAGAGAGGTGAAAGTGGACACAGAAGGCAGTTGGTGTGGAAAAAGAGGGAGGTTTATGTAGACATAGAGGGGGGTGAGAGTGGACACAAAGGGAGGTAGGTGTGGACATAGAGGGAGGTGGGTGTGAACATAGAGGGAGGTGGGTTTGAACATAGAGAAATGTGAGAGTGGACACAGAGAGAGGTGGGTGTTGACACAGAGGGAGGTGGGGTGTGGATAAAGAGGTAAGTGGGTGTGGACACAGAGGGAGGTGGGTGTGGACATAGAGGCAGGTGAGAGTAGACACAGAGGGAGATGGGTGTATACATAGAGGGAGGTGGGGGGTGTGGACACAGAAGGAGGTGGGTGGGGAAATAGAGGGAGGTGGGTGTTGACATAGAGGGAGTTTGGTGTGTACAAAGAGTGAGGTGTGTGTGAACAAAGAGGTCAGTGGTTGTGGACAAAGAGGTAAGTGAGTGTGGACAAAGAGGTAAGTGGGTGTGGACATAGAAGGAGGTGGGTGTGGACATAGAGGGAGGTGGGTGTGAACATAGAGGGAGGTGGGTGTGAACATAGAGGGACATGAGAGTGGACACAGAGTGAGGTAGGTGTGGACACAGAGAGCTTTGGGTGTGGACATAGTGGGGATGGGTAGGAAGATAGAGGGAGGGCAGGTTTGGACACAGAGGGAGATGGGTGTGGATACAGAGGAAGGTGGGTGTAGACACAGAGGAAAATGGGTGTGGACATAGAGGGAGGTGGGTGTGGACACAGAAGGAGGTGGGTACAGTGGCCCACAAGGGTCAAATTGAAGTTGGAGGAAAGAGTTGACTTTCACAAAAAATAGTTAAAGTCCCAAAGCAGAATCAATGTTCAAAGTCAATTTCATTTCATTGCTGTCAAGCTGTCAAGGTGTCAACTCATGAATGCAAACCCACTTGTGACAGGTATCTTTTGGCTTTGCATGGTACACTCTATGTCTTTCTATATACCCAGTACATGCTGGTCCCCACATACAGTAGCTACTGCCTCCCACATCAGGTAGCTGCTGGTTCCCATATAAACTGGTTCCTAACCCAAGTAGTTGCTGGATCCCACACCCTTGCTGGTTCTTGTACCCAATACCTGCTGGCTTTCACATAGAGTAACTGGTAGTGGTTCCCACATCTATTAAGTGCTGGTTCCTGCACTCACTACCTGCTGGTTCCCAAATAGAGTACCTGCTGGTTCCCACATCAGGTAGCTGCTAGTTCTGAAAACAGTAGCTGTTTGTTCCCATACAGTAGCTACTTGTTCCCATATCCAGTAGCTGCTGGTTCCAATATAGAGTAGCTACCGGTTCCCATTCCTAGTAGCAAAAGAGTGATCTGGATAAATTCTGGATGAAAAAGGTCATATAAGTCAAAAATGGGCAAATTGGGAAATTTGCGTTAAACTAGGTCATAAGCAGTCAAGATAGTTAAAATTTGTCGAAATAGCTCAAATTGGTTTCAAGTAGGTAAAATTGAATGAAATTAGGTGAGACTAGGATAAATTGTCAAATTGGTTGAAAATGGGTCAATCAGGTCAAATTCTATCAAATTAGGTCAACGGTGGTAAGAATAGATCACATTGGTCAAAATTAGGTCCAGTAGGTCAAAGTAGGCTAAGGTAGGTCAAATATGGCGAAAATAAGTCAATTTGGTTAAAGGTGGGTCAAGGAGGTTAAATCAGGTCAAATATGGTAAAAGTAGGTCAAATTGGTCAAAGGTAGGTCAGTAAGTCAAATAAGGCTAAGATAGGTCAAATTAGGTCAAATAATGGTGAAAATAGGTAAAATTGTTCAAAAGAAGGTCAATTAGGTAAGGATAGTTCACATTAGGTCAAACATCTTAAAATAGGTCAAATCAGTCAAAAGTAGCATGATTAGGTCAAAGTAGGTTAGAATGGGTCATATTAGGTCAAATATAGTCAAAGTAGGTCAGATTGGTCAAAAATAGTCATAGTCGACCTTATTTTGACAAATTTAGACATAATTTGACCTAAATGACCTACTTTTACCTATTTCCAGCATATTTGACCTTACTTCACCTATCATACCTTACATTTTGACAAAATTGACCTACTTTTGACCAATTTGATCTATTTCAACCATATTTGATCTATCCTGACCTTATTGGACCTAATTGACCTACTTTTGATCAATATGACCTGTTTTCATTATATATGACCTTAATTGACCCATCCTGACCTAATTGACCTACTTTTGACCAATTCGACCTATTTTCACCATGTTTGACCTAATTTGATTTACTTTGACCTTATTGACCTATTTCTGACCAATTTGACTGGTTTTCACCATATTTGACCTAATTTGACCTATCCTACCCTTATTGACCTACTTTTACCAATTAGACCTATTTTCACCCTATTTGACTTAATTTGAACTATCCTGACATTATTCATCTTTTTTTTGACCAATTTGACCTAATTTCACCATATTTACTCTAATTTGTCCTATCCTACCCTATTTGACCTGCTTTTCACCAATTTGACATATTTTTCCAGCATATTTGACCTAATTTGACCTATCCTACCCTTATCGACCTACTTTTTATCAATTAGACCTAATTTCACCCTATATGACTTAATTTCAACTATCCTGACATTATTTATCTTCTTTTGACCAATTTGACCTAATTTCCCCATATTTACTCTAATTTGTCCTATCCTACCCTATTTGACCTGTTTTTTACCAATTTGACATATTTTTACAGCATATTTGACCTAATTTGACCTATCCTACCCTAATCGACCTACTTTTTATCAATTAGACCTAATTTCACCCTATTTGACATAATTTCACCTATTCTGACCTTATTGACCTACTCTTGACCAATTTGACCTAATTTCCCCATATTTACTCTAATTTGTCCTATCCTACCCTATTTGACCTGTTTTTTACCAATTTGACATATTTTTACAGCATATTTGACCTAATTTGACCTATCCTACCCTTATTGACCTACTTTTTATCAATTAGACCTAATTTCACCCTATTTGACTTAATTTCACCTATCCTGACCTTATTGACCTACTCTTGACCAATTTGACCTATTTTCACCATATTTACTCTAATTTGTCCTATCCTACCCTAATTGACCTGCTTTTGACCATTTTGGCCTATTTTCACCATATTTGACATAATTTGACCTATGCTACCCGAATAGACATACTTTTGACCAATATGACCTATTTTCAACATATTTGACCTAATTTGACCTATCCTGACCCAATTGACTTATTTTGACAGCTACTCTTTTAAGAACTCGCAATTACCTGATGTAGGAACCTGCAGGCACTCTATTTGGGAACCAGCAGGAAGTTGGTGCAGGAACCAGCACCTAATGGATGTGGGAACCACTACCAGCTACTCTATGTGGAAGCCAGCAGGTACTGGGTGCAAGAACCAGCAAGGGTGTGGGATCCAGCAGCTACTTGGGTTAGGAACCATTTTATATGGGAACCAGCAGCTACTGGATGTGGGTACCAGCATGTACCAGCATGTACAGGAAACAGCAACTAATGTGCATGGGAACCACCAAGTGCTGGGTGTGGGAACCAGCAGCTACTTGGTATGGGATCCAGTGCCAGTAGCGGATAGGTGTGGAACCGCAGTTACAGTGGGTGGGAACCACCAGTTACAGGATGCTGGAACCACCAACTACTTGGTGTGGAACCATCAGTTATTATGTGAGGGAACCGATAGCTACCCAGTAGTTGCTGGTATAAACTTTGTTTATATAGAAAGACATAGAGTGCACCATGCAATGCTAAAAGATACCTGTCACAAGTTGGTTTTCATGAGTTGACACCTTGACAGTTTGACAGCAATGAAATGAAATTGACTTTGAACTTTAATATTGGTTTTGGACTTTTTTGTGAAAGTCAACTCTTTACTTCAACTTCAATTTGACCCTTGTGGGCCACTGTAGGTGGGTGTAAACGCAGAGGGAAGTGGGTGTGACCACAGAGGGAACTGGGTGTTGACATAGAGAGAGGTGGGTGTGGACACAGAGGGAGGTGTGTGTAGACACAGAGGGAGATGGGTGTGTATATAGAGGGAGGTGTGTGTGCACTTAGAGGGGATGTGGACATAGAGAGGATGTGGATGTGTGAGGGGGTGCATGTGGACATGAGGCATGTGAGTGTATGTGGATAAAAGGGAATGTATGTACATAGATGGATGTGAGTGTGGACACATATACAGACATGTAAATATACTGGGACAGAAGGGGAATCTGACCATGAGTGTTGCAATCTACAACAACCCTGCATACAAGTAAAGTCACCTTCTGCTAGGTGCTTGTGTGAGTTACCCAAATTAGGCTGGCTGGGAATGGGTACACTGTATAAGAGGTAAGGTAATCAGTACACAAGGTGGGCCCACTATGACCTGGATTGGGAAAGGGTCTGACTGCCTCTCACACTTAGTTGTATAGTAATAGTATGCAGCTGCAATAAGGAGGGCTATTTCTGAACACAGCCAGTGGCCACACAATTACATGTATAGGTTTGCAATCATGCCTTCAGATGTACAATATCACATATTATTGCAAATAAAGATCCAGTCAAGTACTTAGGATTTCTTTTATGGATCATTGCAAATGCTGGTAAAGTGCTTGAATTAGCATTTATGAATATTGCACACAACAAGGTATAATGGCATTGGTAATATTGAGATACTAGTGCCATTTCCTATTTAGGATTGTAAGTGCCCTTATGAATAGAGCAGCAAGAAAATGGTGACCTTTGCATGTCATAATGAATAGAAAATGGTGAAAAATGGCAAATTTATGCTTACCCACTGTTAACCTCAGTTTTTGGAGACAGGTCTTGTGTGTAGGTGAGCCAGGTGGAAATGACAGCTGAGGTGGGGCAGTGTAGCCCAAACTGGTTGGTCCTGTTGGTGTTTGGGAGTGCTAAGTAGGTATCAGCAGGGGGTGAGGGGGCACAGGGGTGGTTCTATTTCCATCTGATATGTCACGTTCATTTTTCAAATCATACTCAAATATGTTCTCGACGGACACATGTCATAACATGGTATTTATGTGTTAATAGTCCATTAAATATCACATAGTTATACGGGCTTCCCTAGCCCACTTAAAAGGGTCTATTTCTCCTCTTTCCTATCCCCTCAGGATGTGTGTGGTGCACATATGCGCAGGCACTGACACATTCCTCTGTGAAATTGTGTAATGTAGTTCTCACCATGAATATGACCTTAGCTGTCGAAATAGCGTTAAACATCTATTACTCACATAGTTATAGTCCATTAAATATCACATAGTTCATAGTGAGTCTATACATGAGGTGTGATGGACCTAGGCATAAACCTGTTACAGTGTATTTTCAATGGATGGAACTATGGCATGCATCCCATATGAAGGGAGTCTGGTGTAAATTTGAGATTTCCCCAAATATTTTCCCCCAAAAATGAAACAAAAGAGAGTCAGAAAAGTTTTCCATGTGAGTATCTTGATGCTCATTTTTGAGAAGATTATTTCTTGACACTCAGCAATGATTGCTGGTCTCATATAAGTACCAGTGATTAGTGGGGGTGGGGAGGTGTTAAAATAACTCTTCAGCACTAAAATTTCATAAGTACCTGTCTTGCATATGGACCAGGGGTAAAGACCAAACCAAATGTCTGGGTATTTATTTAGTACAGTGAATAAGGCACAGTGAGATTTTGGGCGCTTTTACACGGTTAAGTAGACAGCACAGACAGTGTTAAATGATGCCAGTATATTTTTCATGGGAGGCTGAGTTTAGATATGCTTTTACATTCACCTATTTATGCCTCAGAAATGCCCCTCCCCATCTGACTAAAATGACCTGTTCTGTAAGTGTGTACCACAGGTGGTTTGCCTGCACCCTACAACCTTGACAGTCTAAATTTAGCTGACTCTTTACTTAGTGCCCGTAAACAACTTAGCATGCCCTATAATCATTGAGTGCCTATTTGCCAGGCCTCTAACTGCTACCTAACTCTTTAAGGTCTGCTGATGCAGTAGTGTAACATGCCCATTAGCTGGCATGTTTTACCGATGAAGACTTGGGGAGTCTGCTTGCCAGCACTTCATTGGGGCATCATGCATCTTCCCAAAGCGTAAGCATGATGCTTGAATGTAGCCCTGGCTGCATTAATGCATCATGACAACCAAAATGCATTATTGCATTAGGGTTAGCCCTTAAAGGGTTCAACTCTGTTCAAGACATGTCTAGCAAACATGCACATTTAGTGAGATATCAATAAGGGTCATAATTATTAGAACGGGAGAGTGAGTGAGTAATAAATTTTTAACGCCATTTCGACAACTGAGGTCATATTCATGGCGAGAACTACATTACACATCTTCACAGATGAATGTGTCAGTGCCCATGCATATGTGCACCACACACATATTAGAATGGGACACATAATATTATGATTCAATCAACTTTATGTATCAATTTTGTCAGTAGCTTAAGTCAATCAATTTTCCTTTTTTTTTGGGGGGGGGGCAAGGCTTTCCCTCTTTTTTTTCTGCCTCGCTCTCTTTCTATTTTGCTCTCTTTCTCTCTCTTCCCTCCCTCTATTGCCTTCCTCTCTTTCTCCCGTTTCCCTCTCCCTTTCTCTCTCTCTCTCCTTTCCCTCTCTCTCTCTCTCTCTTTCTCTCTCTCTCTCTTTATATCTCTCTTGCTCTCTCTGTGCCTCTCTTGCCCTCTCATTTCTTTCCATCTCACTCCCTCTCTCTGTTCTTTGGACCAAACCAGGATTCCATGCTCACACAGAGGCCCCTGGTGGACTCTGGCATCTTCACTTTATGCTGAAGAATCAGACTTATGTGTATAAATCTCACTAGAGGGCCCTGTTAAAAACTGGGGAATATCAGGGTAATTCACGGGATTGTAGGTACTATTCCCAGGATCTTCCCGAGAATATGTGCTCACAGATTCACCAGTCGTTCACAGGATTTTCCCGTGTCTTGTTTCAAGGGTGTACATCAATATCTAGATTAATTACATACAGGGATGTAGGATGGGGCTTTAATTACTAGCCTCATATCTGTACATGTATACAGAACAGGAGTCCTATCTCCTGTTAATGAAGACCTGTCTGACATGTATGTCACATATATAGATGTACATCTGAGTACCTCCTCCAGGTGCCTTCTCATGGTCTACTACCCTCCAATTGAGTAGATGACACGCAGGACTGATGCTTTAATGTACTCTGCTGTCTTATTTGTCTCTCCCTGGACATTTTCCCAATCTTGAAAGAGCATTTGACATTTGACACTTATAATTAAGAATCGTATAGAATTTCAAGTTGAACCCTGCTGCCATATAGGAACTATACTTTCTTAAAGACCACTTGGACTGTCAGGTGTCCTTCTGGTATTGTCCTTTAAGGTTAAATACACATTGGAATCAAACAAAGTAATATCTAAAGGATATATCATATGATGTCATTGTATATTACTATTTACAAGGCAGGACCTCCACTGAGATCATGAAGAACAGGCCCCTTCTGTATACATAGATCCTATAAGTCAGGCTAAATGTGACACTAATGTGGAAAGGATCCACCAGCATGTACCTGGATTACTCTCCGCATACATCACAGCCTGTTTTCAGATGAGACACCATGCAGGGACTGACTGTCTCCTAAAGTCTCTTATTATCTCCTCCTCAACAACGATTTGGAAGAAAAGGAAAGGTACTAGATTCCATGTTTATTTTGGCTGATGTCTGTTTCTGGCTTTTTCTTTCTTTCTTTCTTTCTTTCTTTCTTTCTTTCTTTCTTTCTTTCTTTCTTTCTTTCTTCTTTCTTTTTTTTCTCTCTTTCTTTCTTTTCTTCTTTCTTTCTTTCCGCCGTTCTTTCGTCCTTTCTTCCTTCCTTGCTTCCTTCTTCCTTCCTTTCTTTTCTTTCCCTTTCCTTCTTTCCCTTTCTTTCTTTCTTTCTTTCTTTCTTTCTTTCTTTCTTTCTTTCTTTCCTTGTTTGTTTCTTTCTTTCTTCTCATTTCTCCCACTTAGCAATCTATTATAGTAGAAGTACAACTTTCAACCATAGCTATTTAAAATGGTGCCCCATTCTTAACAGGATCGATATGGGCCTGCTGTACTCAACTCATGTGTGGCTGATGCTTTATAGAAAGGACCACGACCTGTTTCATGTAGAGACTATTGCTCAGTTTCCCCTGACCCATGTACAGTGGAAGCCACATCTGTTGAGGACCACAAAAGTAGTGCAAGGTTCGTTCTCTTCATCACAGACGGCCAGTTGGAGGCTGTTGGACATAAGCTAAAGAGAGGTAGCCTCTCAACTTAAAAATCACACTCTGCTTCACCTTTCAACTTGTACTCACCACATGAGCCTGACAAGCCACCTGCCTTATTGAAAAGGATTGTGTATTGCACAAGCAGGTACCTTAATGTGTGACTAGCTGTAATCTTCATTGAACTGTAGTTGTACCTGACTGACATGACTACATCTGTGCATCAAAAGATGGTGATGCTTTTTTAAGGTAAAGTACCTTTTCCCCTATGTGCAACACCCTCCTGATGTAGCTGCGAGTTGTGTCTGAGCATGCTCACAAGGACACATTCCCATCTAGACTTCTGCTGTATCTATATTCTGTACCTTTTACACTATAAGAAATGACCGTTCAATCCACCCGGCATCCTTTAAAAATCAAACAGTGAACCACCATAGTTGTTATGCAGTGAAGCAGTGTACAGTTTCATAAATGAAACCCTAGGTGGCAGTACAATAGAGCACTGTGCTGAAAATAATAAGGGATCTTTTTTCCCAAAGCTGGTAGAGAACACTGTTTATTTAACATTACATTTTTATAATGTACATATCCCCTCATCTGCCGGTCTTTAGGGGGGACTCCTCATGCACTCATTCTCTCACTTTATTGCCACCTCCTTTCAACATCTTTCCTACTGTAGATCTTTCTATGATATTCCTACCCCTTCCATGCTCTGTCCCTCTACCACCCAATTTACCTTGCACACTTTCCCTCCCTTTCAAGAATATTTCGGTCTTTATCTGCCTTAAATTTTTCTATATATCTTATCCCTCCTCTTTCCTTTCCTTGCCTCTAAGCTTTGCTCACTTGAATGCTTCTTTCAGATGCTTTCTTCAAACCTCCATCCATCACTGCCTTTGAACGCCTTTACCTAATTTGATGATTCCAGTCTAGGCCTGCTTGAACAAAACATATCTCTGCTATGCACCCACTCCCTTAGCTTTGATCAAGTACCTCCTATTCACACAAACTCTGTGATCTATCAGAGTTGTATTGAAAGTATGGCCTTCCTATGCAGTTCTGGAAGCAGCTTTTGGCCTGTATGGGAAGTGCCAAATCAGCCTAAGGTAACCCAGGCGCATGCCTCACCATTGTCCTCCTATGGATTTCCCTTCTATAAATGACTTGTGGGCTCTCTAAATTGGACATACCTAATCTCAACCTCCAGCAGTGTCCTCCTCAGTCACCTCTATGGTACTTCTTTTTGTCTGCCTACTTTGTTCCCTCTACCTGATAACGTACATGCTTACAGAATAGTCATAATGATAAAGGCGTCTACCATATACATTGGACTGTATAAACACCGGGGCACTCATTGATTTAAGCCTACCTGGTCCTTATTCAAGACTGGTGCTCTTTCACATCGATCACTTTAATGAATTAAAAAATACCCCTTACCTCCAGTGCATATATAAACGCTCACTGAAAAAAATTGATGAGATGGCAATACCTTTATGTATGTGAAACATTTTCCTCATCATCAATTCTGGTCTGCAGATCAAGGCTTTACGTTAAACCCGAGGCAAGCAATGAGAAAACATTGTTAGCACTAACAGGAGACAGTGTCTTCTAACTTGACACCATCCTATGCTTTCAAATAATATCACAGATATGATTAAATTTATTTCATTGGAGGTAAATATTGCATTAAGGAAGATGAAAAACCCATACATAAGTCATACACTCATACGGTGCTCTCCTTTTCCCTTGCCTTTATATCCACATAACCTGCAATGTGTCTGTCATCTCTCTTGCCTTCTCCCAGGCTGTCTCCTACGTCTACGACCAGTCAAACCACTCCCTCCTCAGCTCCCTTTCCCCTTCCCCCAGGTATAATGCCAATGATCCTGTTGCTATATTATAGACTTTACTTACTGATGGAGTATATGAATCCTGCCATCATCCATCTTCTTCAACTTGTCTTATGTTTTCATGTTCATTTTTATATAACAGTATCTTTATAATATCATCCAGAGTGGTTAGTACCAGCAGGTTACTGGTTGCAGCGATATAGACCTGACGAGACATGTCACTTTCTGGGTTTTTTTTGGGGTCTTTTTGGATACAGGTGGCTGTAAAAAGAATTAACCCCTGTCCCTATTTCTGGTCTAATCCGAAAGAAAACACCCGGGGCTTAAAAAAATGCCAAATTTGTGTACATAGGAAGTTTCATAATGTAATTCTGAGTTTGCAAAATTGACCAATGTAAATGTGACATATTTCATTGGAATGGGTCATATACTGTTTCATCTATGTTTGTAGTTATAATAGTATATGTATACATATGAATCTAACAGCCATCTAAGTTTTAAGGACCTTGCCAAAAAACATTGGTAGTAAGCCCCCCCCCTAAGAAACCAAATAAATACGTGTGCTGCTGAGAATTATCATAATATGTCAGAGAGAATACAATCTTTTCTATGCACAACACTGCAGGTTAGAGCAGTACCATGTGAAATGGTTATCTCAATATTAGTATGATAACATATAACCGATCTAGGGGGTCTAGATGGGGGGTCCCCATGTCACATGTCGATTTTAAGAAAAGGCCATGTCACATGTCACTAAACTTCTATTTCCCCATGTCCCTGTCACTAAGCTCCATGTCACATGTCGATTTTAAGGAAAGGTCATGTCTCATGTCACTAACTTTTTCATTCTCCATGTCCTTGTCACTAAGTTCCATGTCACATGTCGATTTTAAGAAATGGCCATGTCACCCTGTCGAATTTAGGGGTCTAGACCCATGATCTACCGATTCAAAATATCTCTCGTTACAATAGCATATTGTCAGCATAAGCTGATGCAAGTCTCCTCGGATTACTGATTACTCTTATCATACTACGGGCAATGTAGTACTGCATGACTCTTGATACTATCAAGCATTATATATATAAAAAAAGAAAAGAAAAGCTGATAAATAGTATGGAACATATAAAAATAAAGTGCATTATCCTCTCTAATCTGACCACGTCACGGAGGAAGATGACGGATGGTGACAGGATCACCATATAAGTAAGACCTGCCACAGTTTGCAGATTGAACACTTCAAGGTGGTATTGATGAGGTTCTGATAAGTTTTTGATGAGATTCCTTTTTTC
The DNA here is from genome assembly GCA_949317995.1 of Acholoe squamosa. NCBI lineage: Eukaryota > Metazoa > Annelida > Polychaeta > Phyllodocida > Polynoidae > Acholoe > Acholoe squamosa. The sequence continues at coordinate 108,970,218 of OX439036.1, read as the reverse complement.
AGTGCACTTGTACGTGTTCGAACGTGGGATGGTTGTCATAATATTAGTATTCTAACATGTTATAAATACCAAACTACCAATTCTAAACATGTCTCATATATATTAGCATATTGCCAGCATAATGCAAGTCTCCTGGTATAACTGTTAACATGCTCTGGTCATTGCAGTACTGACTCATAATACTATTTAGCATCATATGTGAAAAGAACTAAAAAGAAATTCTGATACATAGTATGGAACATTTAAGTGCATTGTCCTCTTTAAGCCCACATACATCACTGAGGACCCAGCAAATTGTCGTGAGTCCTTGTCAACCTGTGTGAAGTGGCTCACACATGTCGCTAGATGGAACACGACGTCGTTATAGCACAAGATCACCAGAAATAGCAAATTGCTATGCCATATGAGTCTAACACACAGTGAAAGATGACGGAATGAGTTATCACTCATAAAGGAGTCACTATTGATGACCAATCATGGCGACAGATGATGACAATTTGCTGGGGAAAATGATGGCTGGTGACAGAATCACTATTATAAGTAAGACTCACCACTCCTTGCAAATTGAAAGCCTTAAGGGTGCTATGGAGGTACAGTAATGCACCAACTCAGACGCAGGTTTCAAAGGATACTTCTTCTTCAATTTAGCTCAAGTACTCAAATGATGGAGGAATGAAAAATATTAGATAAGATGTTAATTCCTGGAGGTATAAAAAAGAATATGTGGCCCAATGGGGGAGAACACGCCTCCGGGGGGGATTTTTAGTATTGGTTTTAGCCACCAAGGGGCAGTATATGGGTTAAACACTGGCAAATATGCTAAAATAAGCTTTAGACCAATTATTGATAAGGAATCCAGTGGTATGCTTAAAATCATTCCATCTCCACTAAAAATGTTCCATTTTTGGAATGTTGGTTGCCATGGAAACATAGAAAATTGGTAGATAAGCTAATTTCTGGTTGCCATGAAAACAACTCTCCTATTCCAATTGGGAATTTTTGCCACAAAAGTATTTTTGAAATTTCTTCAAGAACCCACAACTGAAAACAGAGCTGAAAAATTCCCTCTAGAACTAAATTTATGACAAAACTATCACATTTATTTGGTTATTTTTCCACAAAACAGTATTTTTTGCATTGTTAGTGTTCATGATAGGATATAATGCATTTAGGGCTTATTTCCCATTTTCAGTAGTACACACCAACCTAAGTTTGACAAGCAATTACCGAAAAACTACCAGGGGTATTTTAGCTCAAGATATCTTATTTTAAAACCCATGACTTAAATCTTAAAAAGCCATTTCCCCCCAGGAGGCATGTTTTCCCTCACCTGGCCACATATGTGCTCATCCCCAGATTCGAACAGACATTTCATGCAGAGGAAACTAGTTTTTCACAGCCTGGTTTGAATTGCCTGTGAAGATCAAAACAGATTGAAGAGATTCTATTTCAGGGAGTTCCTCCACCTGGAGGGTGATTCTTAAAAACTCACGATATAGAATAACAATTTTCGTCAGGACACAAATGATATCAAATCAAGGCATATCAAGCTTATAATTGATATTTCTGCATACTATCTGCATAAAATGGGTATGTGTTACACTGGAAATGTATACAAATTTCAAAATATGGCTATCTTCTGTGTCTAAAATGAGTGTTGCTAAATACATGACATGGCCACAAAAGGATCGTCAGTTTTTTAGAATTGCCCTCCTGAGGTTCTTTGTGCACTTTATGATAGGATGTCGTTTGTGGGCCACTTTTTGTTGGCAGCTGGGACAGAAGTCATTCTTTGAAGACTTTTGTTTGATATCAACATTAATGAGATTAAAAATGTTGAAGCTCAGACCCACAGATTTTATACTCTGAGAGCTGTTTTCTTAAAGTAGTGGCATGTCTGTCGCACCTCCCATCAATAGGGGTTTTCCTTTCAATCACAATAAACTTCTTCACTCCATCTTTGTTAAACCTACCCAGCAAATTGTTGTGAGTCCTCGTCAACCTGTGTGAAGTGGCTCACACATGTCGCTAGATGGAACATGACGTTGTTATAGCACAAGATCACCAGGAATAGCAATTGCTATGCCAAGTGAGTCTAACACACAGTGGCGAAAGATGACAGAATAGGTTATCACTCAAAAAGGAGTCACCATTGATGACCAATCATGTCAACAGATTACGACAATTTGCTGGGTACCCTGCCAAAACGATATGTCTTAATTCTGAGGATGAGGTGGAGCATGTAAAGAGATCTATGGATTGCTTTCTGGTGGTTCATTGTAGAAATGGCAATACTTGACTATACTGTAAAAAATAACTGTTGATCCTTGTAAATTTCCAGGTTCATGCTTTAAGGAAGATGAAAAAAAGGAGAACAAATAATCCATACACTCATAATGTGCTCTCCTCTCCCCTTGCCTTTATTCCCACAAAATATCCAATGTCTCTGTCATCTCTCTGACCTCATCCTACATCTTCTAAGACCAGTCAAACTCCCTCCTCAGCCCCCCCCCCCAAGGCAGAAGGGAGTGGTCATCCTTTAGCAACAGGGGATGGGTGGTGGATTTTCAGGGGGTGCATCAAAATCTTTTAAGCCCTCCCCTTGGAGGGGTCACAAACACCCCTCCCCCTTTGTGCTACAGCAATATGCGGGCTATTTCACTAAGACAGGCTGAAATTTGTTTTCCCCCTCCTCCCAGGAAGGGTCTGAATTTTGTCAAAAATGACCACTCCATAAGGATCCTGTTACTATGTTATAGACTTTACTTATATGAATCCTGTCATTATCCATCTTCTTCAATTTGTGCAATGTATTTTTCTTCTCTTTCTATTGCAGTATCTTTTTTATATCAACTAGATTGCTAATTGCAAACATGCTGCTGGTGGCAGTGATAGATCTAAGTGTTCATTAGAGTTTCATGTAGTTAATAATAGTTTGATGTATATGTGTCTAACTTCAATCTTAGTTGTGAGGAATTTGCCAAAAACATTGGTAGAACTCCCCCCCCCGTCCCATAGCAACCATAGCAACCAAATAGATACATGTTCTGCTATAAATTATCATAATAATTATAAATCACAAAGAATGCAATCATTTCTATGCACAACACTGAGGGCAGATAAATACTATGAAACATACAAAAATGAAGTGCTTTATCCTCTCTAATCTTACCACATCATGGAGGAAGATGATGGATGAACACTATAAAAGTAAGACCAGCCACGGCTTGCAGATTGATTGAACTTTCAAGGCGGTATCGAAGCCGAGCAATGCACAAACTTAGATGCAGGTTCCAAATGCTATTTGTCTTCAATAAAGCACTCGGTGCTCAAATGACAGAGATATTAGATAAGGCCAAAGTGACTCATCCATTTATCTATAATTGTGTATATCCATAGCCATATTTGATGACATTTTAGCGAAATATTGAAAGCCTATACATGTTGTGATTGGTCACAATGCATGCTGGTTTTGATTTGTGTCGGCTCTCACTTATATATTTTGCATCTATTACTATGGTATTAACATATTAAAAAAATTAACAGGCCCAAAAATTCCTCATATAGGCTTACATGAACATGGTATATAGAAACATAACAAAATTAAAAGATCCCCCAAAATTAGTTGGTATCGTATCGTTAACAGTTACAATACTGTTCAAGTCTCTAGAGACACATGAAGGGCTATTGCTCCAAGTAATTCCATAAAAGGTTCGAAAATACACTTCATCTCAAATGTCTATGAGGTATTGATGACAACTGATAACTGATAATCAATACCTGTCATTTAATGATTATTGTTTATCTCATGATTTGGGCCTGGACAGTGCTTTTTTGCTCATAACCCCAGTTCCTTATCCAGCCATAACGCACTCTCAGACCTTTTCAACGCACTCTCAGACCTTTTCTTCATCTTCAAGAAGCTGTAGGGTAGAACCTGGACATGTTAATAAATTGGAAAAGTATACAAAGTCAACCTCGCCATACATTTCCAGTTAAAACCGTTTAAGGTGTAACAGGGAATCAATCCCTGGCCTCTGGGGCAGGAGGCAAGCTCGCTGTCCACTATACCAAGCTGGAGCAGAGTGACTTCTATAAGGAGAGAAAGAGAATCACTTACCGGGCCATAATGAACGATATATATCCACACGGTTTTCCGGTAGAAATTGTATATGGAAATCCTTTTTCTTCTGTAGACATGCAGTAGAATACCCCTAGATGATGATAGCATAGTGATTATTTTAAAATAAGTCCAAATATATAGCGAATCTAGCCACTTTCCATTTCTCGTTGATTGACCGCTTGAACCGGAAGTAGGTCAGTTGGCACCTCTTTTAGTAGAGATCTCTCACTCGGTCAAAATGGCTTCGATGTCTTTCAAGTCATTGTATACGAAGGGGGATATTGTCGAGGTCGATACACCAGATGGGTGGATTTTAGGAGTAATCGAAGAAGTTATTTTTAGTAGCTACTACAAATATAAGATTAGATTATAATCTGATGGAACAGAGGTGGTGCAAGTAGCTAGAAACCTGAGACGGGGTAAGCTTGAAATGAATGAAGAGGAGGCACCCATTGAACCACCGGCAACACCAAAAGTAAACAAAGAACCCAAGGTCAGCAATAACAATAGATTCGCCCCAAACAATGAAGAACTGATAAACATGGAGGCTTCAGCAAAAGCCAAGGCCACACACAAACAGACAAAATGTGCATTGGATATAATAAAAGGTATGTGAAAAAAATCATTAAATTCGCTTTGTTATTACGAGAGATATCCTTATACTCGATGTGCCCTTGCAGAAATTCTCAGGAAGTTCTATGGTCAGGTCCAAACCAAAGATGGCAAAATGTGCTCTAAAACTTCACTGTTATGTATCAGAGCTGGACTGCACAGATTTCTAACTGGATCTCCACATAATGTCAAGTACAATATCATGACAGATTCACCTTTCATTCAAGCTAATAATGTTCTCAAAGGGCATATTAAGATTAACAAGAAGTCTGGGCTCAATGTAACAACTCATTATGAATCAAGAACCCAAGCAGATCAAAAAAAATTGTATGATACTTTCAAATCAGAATCCCACCTCACTCCAGAGGAAGGTATATTATGAAATGTCATTACAGTTTGGTTGTAGGGCTAGAGAGGGGCTTCATGAATTGGAAAACAGTCATTTCATCTTTAAAAAAGATGAAAATGGTATAGAACATGATCAAAGAATGTACGGAACCGGTGGAGAAAACTGTCCATTGAAAAGTATGAAAATGTATCTTGGTAAATTACATCCAGAAAACCCAGCCTTCTCTCAAACAGCCAAAAAATCTAACTATAGGCTCAGTACCACATGGTACACTAAAACATCCATGGGTATAAACACTATTCGGAAGTTGATGCCAGCCATTTCAAAAGAGGCCAAACTCAGTAAAATTTACACAAATCATTGCATTAGAGCTACCACTATCACTACCCTCAGGGTGTTTTAGCAAAGGATATCAAAAGTGTGACAGGGCATAAAGATGAGGCCAGTATCGATTTCTATAGTAAGACCCCAGATACAGTCTGACATGACATGGCCATGAAACTCCTGAACACAGAGAACACTCGAGTATTAGCTCCAGCTACTCTAGTATGTTCTACAGATACTCAAGTGCTCCCTGCAGGTACTCAAGTGGAAGTCTAATCCACAAACCAGAATATAAACTTGAAAGATGTAGGAGCTACCACTACACTCTTCTCCAATGTCCAGTTCTATAATTGTAACCTGAACATTCACATGAAGTAAAAAAAAAAAAATGTGATAAATTAGGGCTTCAGGCCTTAAAATAATACCATGATGTGTTCTTTGCATCTTATGAGAGTGAATATTTTTAATAATGCACTGTATTGTATACTTTTTTCATTCAATTTTGCCTAAAAGTTCGATTAAGATTATTACAGTTAATATGAAAATAACAAATGCTCCCTCCTTGCGTCCATAACCAAAACGAGGTCCGTGCTGTCATCTTCCACTGAAAACAATATGGTGAAGAGGAGACTTTTTCTATCGCTCGGCTGAACAAAATTAAGATTAATTCTGGGGTTATAAGATATGAAATTAATACAAAATGCAGAAAAATGTGAGATAAACGCTGCGCGGTCGTGGATTAATATTAACCCATAAACCCACTTGTGCATTCCCATAACATACATTAAACGCTAAATAACCCTCTAGACATGCATAATGGTTATTCCTGGGAGTATAAAAAGAAGACGTGTTAATCCACATGTTAAGTTCAAACAGACATTTCATGCAGAGAAAACTGGGTTTTCACAGCTTTTACATACTTTATATGGCTTAGGTTTACAACACATAGCCTGGCTTCAATTGCTTGTACAGATAAAAACGGACTGAAGAGGATCTTCTTCAGGGAGTGTTTCCACCTGAGGCTCTTTGTGTACTTTATGATAGCGTGTTGTTTGTGTGCCACTTTTTTGTTGTCAGCTGGGAAAGGGATGCAAGACATTCTTTGAAGGCTTTTATTTGATATCAACATCAATGAGATTTGAAATCATGAGGCTCACACCCGGGGACTTTGTACCCTGAAGGCAGTGTCAAGTAATTAGATTGAAGTGAGATGCACTCCATCCTAGATAAATGAGGAGCTGCCAGAATTGAAGACACAGTCTAGACTTAAAAGGAGGAGGTTGTAAGGTAACAATACACTGTGTACTGTTGGTTCTAATAATGTCTTCTTTTTTAATGCCTCCAGTCGAGTTTAACTCTTTCGAAACTCGGAATTTGTAATGATGAAAATCTTTCTGTGAATTTATTCTACCACCATCTCTTCAATATACCTTTCAGTAGGGGTTCAGTTGATACATGAGTTTTATTTTTTTCTTGTCATTTCAAAGTTGCCTTATAAATTTTGGCATGCTGCATCCATGCAACATCTCTACAGGATTTTTCAATGTAACTAAATACCCAGTATGAGCTATATGCAGCCATCAAATTGATGATAATTTAGGGACGAGTCATTTATTGCCAGCTGGGGGGGGGGGCGGGGCTTGATGGATTTTGGCAGATCAGCAAATTTTTTTCTGACCCCCCCCCAACACTATGACAAAAATGATCGTGACCCCCTCCCACTAAGAACTGATTTTGCAAAATGACCCCCCCAAAAAAAATTCGGATACACATGTGGAATGATGCGTCATGATGGGTATTTGAATTGCCCATATTTAGTTTTAACCGCCCCCCCTTATGAAGGTTTAATGAGTTTAGGCCCCCCAACCAAGGGGCTCTTTTTCAAAATGACCCCCCCCCTATATCTAACAAGCCCCCTCCACCTAGCAATAAATGACTCGTCCCTTATGTGCTTGTCATCACCCTCTGAAACATTGAAGTAAGACCCTTCTCATATTTTGTACCTTTAGAATAAGACAACTTCCGGCAGCTGCTATGTGCCATCCATCATCTGTGGTGTTGATTTCTTTCAGATGCAGTGTACAGGTCTAATCCATCTTCACATAGTTACAGACAGAAGAGGGAGGGAGGGGTATGCAGGCAGTTAGGGTTTGAGTCTACATCTGGGAGGTAAGACCCATGGACTGGGACACCACTTTCTATGATAGTATTCATACGCACTGATAAACTCAGGCTACACTGCAGAACATAGAGCTAGCAAGAGGGTCAGGAGAAAGGTTTTCCTTTACAATTATGCTAGGCAAACCCACCACCCCCCCTGTTGATAAATAATCACCACTCCCTTAGAGCCCCTGTAACTAGACATCCCAAGCCATCTCTAATTTAAACAGAATTTAATTATCTGCACATCACACAGGTTAGATAATTCTACAGCACTGCTGCTTCCATGCTCTTTGACACAAAGATTTCACTGTTATTTCGACAACATTTCCAGATTGAGCTAAAGACACACAAGGCATCAATGAGTACCATGACTGCGAACATCACACCCAGGTTTGACCTCAGAGGAGTAGGGTAGATTAACCCAAAGACGACTGTTCCTTCACCTTGAGATGACCACCTTGCACCTTGAGCTGACCACTTGATAACCACTTGTTTATTGGGGCTATGTTCATCAAACTATCATTTTTGGAAAAAGTGTCTTCCATAGATATGCAGTAAAATGGCGTAATTAAAAGTATTGCATCATAAGAAAATGTATGTTTTTATAGTGACTCAATTAGAATGGAAATTGAAGGCAGCTTTATGGCCATGGACATTGTAAATCTCATCAAAATAGAAGTGGTATTTCCAACCCTGCATTGTAGAGGCTTTGTTTTTAATGTACTTTAATATACCTTCAATATGGACTATAATAATCCATTCCTTAACTTGATCATCACACTCTCAGTATCAAATGGTTCCCCTTTACATAGGAATAACCATATCATTACAGTTGAGATTGAAATGTATGCAACAGAGCATAATCCAGTGAACATTTCTATACCAAACTATTCTGGCCATGAATCTTGTGATGTGATCCTACATAATCAATGGTTTCTATTCAATTAAATGCACAAATAGGTGTATAAGGAGTGGTTGACTCAAGGTGAAATGGCGGTCATCTCAAGGGGAAATTGGTATGTTCTAGGAAATAAGTCCTATACAGAAAGTATTTAACATTTCTGCACTTTTACCTATGTTATCATTTAGCAAAGATATTTATCTATGCCTAGAGTCAAAATGTTGTATATGTGAGCACTTGTGATCTCCAAATTATTGAACCAAAGTCGGAGAATTCTGATGAAATGACCAGCTGATCATGGTAAAAACCATTCAAACATGGGAACATTAGTTTATTATCATGCAGTGACAATTACTTCATATATTCCAGGACATCATTCTATTGGGTACTATAACACCTCTAATTCAATAATATAAGGGTTTAAGACCAATGCACTACATGTGAAAGTGAGAAAAACAAGCTGACAGGTGGTCGACTCTAGGTATGTGGTCGTCTTAAAGTTAATCTACCCTACGGGTGATAGAATGATACCGGGCATTGCAGCAGATAGGCTGCTAAAACATTATGTTCAAACAGAACATCAAAATATGAAATAAATTTACATTGTTCGATGCCCCCTCTGGGGAACTTGTGTAGCAGGGGGCTGGCAACAGTTGCTGAACTGATTATCACATGGACAATAGACAATAGTCACATGGTGAGATTCGGTTAGAAATCAATACGGTGACAATGGACTATGTGGTTGAGTGTGGGAAAATCTGTATCTGGTGGCAGGTGGAGCTTGTGCCCTCTACATGTGACCCCAAAGAAGACCTCTCCCACATGCCATTCTTCACAATCACTCGCACACCTGGATGAAGGCTGCCCTGACTTAATTCAAATATGGCATTCAGCATTTGCTATGTGGTAATGTCCCTGTATGAAAGGCCTAAAGAAGCATTTAGATCATAGAAAGGAATATCAACAGAGAGGCTTTGCCTATTTACTTATTCGTTTATTTATTCATGCATTCTCTCTCTTTTTTCTTTTTTAAAGCAGTTGCAAATACAATGGTGTGGAACTATATTCAACCTCTTTTCTAGGCCCAAAAAGCAGATAAGCCTTTTGAAGTACAACATCTGGAATGAAAATGAGAATCAAAAGTGTGAAAAGGAGTGATGTATTTTTTATAACCATTTTCCAGAAGATTAATGCATCAAACATAATGTATGAGGAAGTAACATCTACATGGACCTTGCCAGGATGCCACCCTCCAGTTTCACAATTAATGGTGGAATAACACTCATTCAAGTAAGAAGACAATGTGTTGTACTTGGATAGAAGTGAACGGACATCCCTCTGAGATAAATGATTATGGAGCTGCCAGAATTAACAACACAGCCTGGAGTTTAAAGGAGGAACAAGAACAAGTAACAAGACACTGTCTCCTCTTGGTGGTCACAATGTTTTCTTATGATGTCTTGGACTCTAGTTTAAATGTTTGATCATCATTCAAGGAATCAGTGATGATGGAAATGGTTTCTATTGTGACATCCTTTTTTAAACATATTCAAGTTTGCCAGTTTGGAGTGATACAAGTATGTTTAAATATCAAGGAGATTGTCCCTTCCCATGCTATGCCCTTGTCAATCTAAGTTGAAAAAACGCTTGAAGAACCCTTTTCTGTTTTCAAAGAGAATGGTCAAGGAATTGTTAATATGTTACCTTCAGCAGTATGTGCCTGTTTGCACCTTTTCTGCAACTTTGCATTTCCAGACTGGTTTAAATGATAGCAATACGTGGTTGAGAGGCAGACAATAGGTCCTTTGAGTTGCTATCTTCATATTCATTATTCTCCCCACCTGTATTACTCCCACTGTTGGGGGATGGTCCAACACCTTCATTAATCTGTTATCAGCCATTACTATGGTAACCAGGAGATGAGAACACTCACTGGGGGCCAGTATCCAACAGTGGCTCAGGCTCTTCCATACACAGTTTTATTAGTGGAGATATGACCAACGTTTTTCTCCAGTCCACTGTTGGCATGGTGTTACCTTTTCCCAGGCTGATGACATCTATTATCCACTATCTATATCAAACACTTCTGAACATATAAGTCATAACGGTTTGTGATAGCATTGGTGGGATGTGTGGTAGCATGATGTAGGCCTACACTCAAGTCAACTTGTAAAGAGCAGCTCACGTGGCAGCGAGCATCAGCACATGCCATGATCATGACATTTGGTTACTAGGATCAGGAATTCTGTTTAAGAATGTCCCTCAGGGAGTTTGGCAAAGGTTCTATCATAATAAATGTGGCCCTCTTGACTAAAACACATGAAGGTTTTTGTATTGCAAATACATTTAAGGAGGGGGTTGGCACACATGCAACATGCAGACTTTCTGCTGATAACATGCAGAGCAAATACATGTAAACAAAGAAAATCAAGCTTCCAAGTGAGATGTGAGCAATAGGAACTGAATAGAGACACAGGACATTAGGGTGCTGTCAAGAAGTTACAAGTATAAATCAAGGGAATGTACAGATTGAGCTTCCCCATTCACTTTGACCTGAGTAAGATGCTGCTAGGCTCATGTAAACATCACTTAGTTGTAGTAAGTATACTGTATATAGTCAAACAATACAGGATACCCGTCCTGCCCAAGTAGTCAAACAACACAAGGTATTACTACGGAAGCTGTGGAGGGCCACACCTTGAAAAGATTCAACCTGATCCCCAATATAGAAACAACATAAAATGGAACAAGAAAAATGTTGCAAGGACCACGGATAGGAGTTGCCACAGATGACGTCACAGCGGCTGCATGACATCACTAGTGACGTCACAGGCAAACAGAAAACATAGTGGAGTTGCACAGTCGCTACGCTCCCGGCCGCTTACGCGGCTTGCAACTCCAAAAAAACTACAGTCAAACCTGAAATTTCAACCTGTCAACTGTCAAAGTAGAAAAGAATCTGCTGTCAATATGATATTTTCCTCTGTCAACTGTCAACTTGACAGTTGACAGCAGAATTTTGACAGTTGACAGGGAAAATATCATTTTCACTGTCAACTCTCAAGTAAGAAAATAATCCTCTGTCAAGTGTCAACTTGACAGTTGACAGGGGAAAAAAATCATGTTTCTTCTGCTGTCAACATGTTTTTTTTTCTGCTGCCAACTTGACACTTGAAAGCAGATTTTTTTCTGAATTGAAAGTTGACAGGGGGAAATATCATGTTGACAGCAATTTTTTTTTTTCAAGGTGACACTTGACAGGGGAAATTATCATGTTTGACAGCAATATTTTCTTAAACCTCATCTAGGGGGATAGTTAGAAAATCATGCTGATTTTGATTTCTTTTTCTTTTTGTGGTGTGGCCCTTCACGGCTTCCATAGTACACAGTCTATCTAGATTCAGAAATGTGAATCTAATGCTAGTCACTTTGAGGTAGAGCTTACCCAAATAACCACACTTGAACCAGACGTTATATCTAGTTCCTGGTTTACCATAAAACCCAGTACATATAGCTTTATTGACCGTTCCATACCCTTAGTGTTGCTTATATGGGACGTTTCTTAAATTAGGATATGTCTTATTTTCTGGGACTTAAATATATTATATAGACTATGAAGGTCAATGTTTCAGGATGGTAGGTACAGACACACATGCTTATCAAGTACCATAATATGAATTCACAACATTAAGTTTGGTATTATACCATATCCAATCTACAAAGTATGTGTGTAATAGCCAAAAGAAACCTCAAGTTCCTGCAATTTAGGCTAAAGTATTCACTCTCTGACAGTGTTTGGAAAATTGAGTTTGAGAGTGCAATCAAACAATATTCTTTGCACAGGGATTGCCATGGGGAGATAGGGATTATTAACATGAGGATTTCATACCAATAAGGTAGTGAAAGGTTAGAACTTAAAAAAAAAGCATGAGGAGAAAATATGTAAGATGTGTTTCCTTTTAATCCCCAATCCCCGCGTCTAGGTGAAGGCTGCAAAAATGTCATTGAGAGTCCGATCACAATGGCATATGAAGCATATCTTTCAATTCCAATTCAAGTGCTGCCCTACACAATACTTGATTCGATAATGCTATGATAGAATAGACCTTGTTGGTGGCAAGCTTCAATCAACAATGTTGCTGAATATAAGCTGGAGGGAAGCATCAATACATTCAATCTTCCCAAATTTGCTGTGGTAATAAAGAAAGGCAATCCTACAGCCAGACTACCACCTATATACATCTACAGAAGTTCCAGCATAATTGTATAAATCCCCCTTCCCCTTGTTTCCTGTATAGGTTTATGTTCTGGAGCTCACCTAACCAGATGCAGACCCAAGACCCCACCTACATACCTCCCTCCCTGTCCTTTCTGTGATTATTAAGACAGATTAGGTCCATACAATGTATTTGAAAGGAACATACATATATACCACTGATGATGTAGGGAGCCAGGAGGCAAAGAATCCAAAGGTACAAACAGGGGTAAGGATATTATTTCAACATTGTAAAGGGTGATGACAAGCAAATACAGCAAATTGAGACCTGCATATAGCACCTTAATGTATTGTATCTCAAACGATTTGTTTACAGTATCATGCCAATCGGGTGTGCCTGATGCACTCTTATACGGTACCTAGTGTATTGGTTCTACAGCTTCCTGGCAGTTGCACCTATAGAAATTAAACATGCAGCTTTAAACAGAAGCAGCTTGGAAATGGGAAACCAGAAATATATTCGATTAAATCCCTAAAAAGTGTATTGGAAAGATGATGGTAGACTACCATCACAGCAATATTTCCATTATCACCAATTCTGACCTTTCAAACATTTGAACCCAACCAGAGACAAGATGTATGGAGAGGTTGTGAGCACCAAGAGGAGAGAGGAAGTGTCTTGTTACTTTACAGCCTCCTCCTTTTAACTCCAGGCTGTGTCTTCAATTCTAGCAGATCCTAAATCATTTATCTACGGAGTATGGCTGCTCACTTTCACCCAAGCATGACACTTTGTTGTGTGACTTTTAGTCATTCTGCTTTTCAATCAGAAAGGTCGAGAGTTGCATTACTAATTGACATCCATGTAAATAGACATTAATTCTATCTTGAAGAACAGGCTGTTTCCTCCAGAATGCACATTAATGGGGACGCCAACATTTTCATATCAAAGATTGCCTTAGAATCAAAAGTATGTGCAAAACAAGGCAGTAGCTATACATTTTTTTAATCACAGGTTTCTTTGAATCAAGGACCTCTCATCACATAGGAGGTACATGAAGGCTATTGAGAAATGTTTCCGGGCAACCAATTTCACAACAGGTTTGTCTCCTAAAAAATCTTTAAATAACATTAAGATATGTTATTAAGCTATGTGGGAGCTGTGTTTGCCATCAGGTACCTGCAAAAGATTTTGGCTTTGTTGAGCAGTGCTTTTCCCAAATACCAATTGATCTCTAAGTGGTTTATATTAAGAATATTCAATACTAACTTATAGATATACATAGTAATCTGTTGATAACAAAAGGATATTTCTTTAGACATTATATGAATAATTTACACATCTGTTTTTACAACAGTTATGGTACAAATTGTGAATTTCTACCTTAGACTACTGCTTGATACAGACAGTGGTATTGAGAGGTCTAGGAATTCTCATCCCCTCCAAGCTTTCTATGTAATCATTTTTTATCATAGCTTCTCAGAACTCCTTCCCTACCCTATCCATACTGATAATCATACTGTACATGCTGTCATCATCCATCTTCTTCCATAGTTATTATATTTTTCATTTTTTAAACTCTGGTTGGTATCTAAAGTCAAGATATCCCTAAATCGATGTTTGATATATTTATTTTATACCAGCCTGGGTTGAACAAACTTCTTTCTCCTTTCAGAAAATACACTGTTGCAACTTTCATGAGCTCATGGAAAACCAATGAGAGTCCAAAACTAAGATGTCAAACTTGCTACTGCTATGGTGTGTCAACCATGTAGACAGTCTAAATCTTCTGATGAGGCAATCTTTCGCAAGCACTTTTATTAGTTCTTGCCTAAAATGAGGTTAGACATTTGTATCAAATTCATGGATTGCATTCAAACGATCACCTCAATTATTTCCAGACTATGATTACCAAAAAATAAAATCAATGATTTGACCTATATATAAATGGGTTTAAACAAGAATGTATTGTAGACATTGAGGCTATGTATTATACATTGGGTGTAGCATAAAACCTTTTGGCTTTCTTCCTGGCCCACAGATAAGGTGTCTGATCTCCCCTGTTGAAGTATTTAGGATTTAGGGGTTTCATTTTATTATCAAATATACATTCAAACTTAACAATGATATGGTTTTCACTGCCCTTGAGTGAAAATAGCAATACATTTTAGTGATTCATCCATACTGAGAACAAAATGACGCAGAGCTACAGCAAATGTCTCAGGTGTTAGTAGTACCTCATGGTAGTGGATAATCCTAGTACCAAAATGGTTGTTTGCCCCATCTAGTGGTGTACCCTGCAACAATTATGCATGTCAAACCTGACATATTATCACATGTCAACACAACTTTGACATGGCTGTGACTCTTGTCAAATCACAAGTAACATGGCATTTCAAGGTATGTCGAATTGTTGGACGTGTAAGGCATACTAAAGTTGTCATGGTGACATATGTGCACATGTCCCAATGACATGCGCTCTCAATGTCAAATCTAACTTGACATGGGTATACATGTCATTTTGTCAGAGACAGTTTTTTTAGTGCAGGCTTGATAAACACCCAGAGGATCAGCATGATGCTCCAATTAAGTGATGGTGAGCAGACTCACCAGCACTTTATTGGTGCATCAGGTCAACCTAAGGGCATGATGCACTCCTTTAGAAGATTATGTTGGCTCATATCTATATGAGCCAGCTTAATGCTTAAGGCTATAGCCTTACTAAACTGATTCATTGTAAGAAGCATGGGAAAATCAATGCCTGTAGGGTGGTAGGGCAGAGATTCAAACCCATAATCCCCTTTTAGAGTCGAGCACCTTAAGAAGAGCCTCAATAATATGTTAATATCTACCTGGGACCATAGGTTCACATAACAGGTATCAATAACCTCATATAGAAAACTGTGGTAGAATGATTAAGATATCTGTTTTAAGCCAATTTCATGAAAATCTGTGCACAACAATGTAAAACATCTTAAAAATTGCATATCACACAATATGATGTGTCTCACAAAATGGAATATATGTCAAAATGCAACAAATCATGACGCAACAACACATGACAAAAATCAATGCATTAGTATAGTCAGCCACAAGTATGGCAACTCATCTAATATGAAGAAACCCGCTACATATATTATTTTTAGGACATGTCACAAATGGCAAATTAAAAATTCCACACTTCACCAGAAGACACATAGCACAACATGAAACACAACACATTAAGAGTATCACCTCAAATTGACATACATACAAAATACAATATACAAGATCACCACGGGCCAAAATATAATGCAGCATAACACAACAAAAAAGAAAAGAAAACATAGCATAATGCCAAAAATGCTATGATAACATAAAACAGGACAAATAAGACATAAACAACAATATGATACATCCCATGACATTACACAAGACACAACATATCGAGCACATCACACAGTTTGATCTGACATAATCCAAGATGATATGGCATGCAACATCTAACGGCATATCAATATATGATATATGTTAAAACAAAGAACTCTTCACATAACATAACATGATAAGTTGCAACACAATATTACACATATAAAAAATGTCATCGTAATAAAAAAGGATTCCTCGTTCCAAAGTTGTCAGAGATCCATCATTATTTTTACAGAGATGTTATATTTGTTGAGAATCCTTTTACCAGTGCACTGCCACCTGGAGTTTCTTGTAAAAACTACACTGGGCCCCAAATCACTGTGCTTTACTGTTCAGTTTTACAAGGATCCCTCATAGATTCAACAGTTATTTTTTAGAGTGTGCATGTTATGTTAAGGTATCATGTATAGGCAGTTGACATACGCCTGTGCCACTTCAGCCAACATGATTCATTGCATGTCATGGCATTCCACATGTGTGAGGTATTGTAGATGCACCTCAAAGTGTTTGCATGTATCATGAAATGGATAAACATGATGGATTGATGTCACTATACACCCCATAGCTCATGTCTGCTTGCTTCAAGGCTGTGTCTATAGGAAATTGACATGGAAATCTGGCTGTTTTATTTTAAAGATGGCTGTCCCTGCACAAGAAAGAAGCAAAATATAAATAACCTCAAAACCCGTGGGTATAACACAATGTAAATTAAATCGATGATACTTGGTGTGGAAATAAATATATCCTTACCCCTGATCTAAGTTGATTTCTTGCTTCTGGACTACCCAAACTACTAAGACTGTACATATGAAGTTTTGAAAGAACAAACGCATAATATTCCATAAAACCAGCTCCAACGCACAGAATAATGCAGGCTAAGGAGCCACCTTTGGGTGAAATATGAATTGCAGCAATGTTAAAGCTATTGATATTCCCTATTCACACCCATCCAACCAGAATCATCAGCCAATAAAGGACAGAGATACTGTTTACCTTTACTAACCCTGCTCTTATCTGAACCTGTTAGGTCATCAGAATAAAAGAGAAATATATAAGCTGATTTACCTAAGACCAGTGAAATCTGCCTGAGCAGCTAAACTAACAAGACTCAGAGTTTTAAGGGGTAGACAAGTTTGTGTAAGGATTTCAAAGTGGATGAAATGCTAAATATATGTGTCTTGAGGGGCTGGTAGAGAGAGAGTATCTATCACGATAGGTACACACCCAGCTGATCCTATAAGTTGGATACACTGTGAAAAGGTTAAATAATGGTGCAATCCTTGTGCCAAAGATGCCAGGGATCTGTTGTTATCTTTACACAGATTTCTGGTACATGTGTGTACCACTGCACTGCCACCTGCGCCTCTTATGAAGCGCATTGTTGTTCCATGATTCAATTACGGTGGTCCACTGTTCAGTTTAACGATGATGACCGGTAGATTCAACAGTTATTCTTTACAGTGTAAGACCATAGGGACACACATAGTTGGTCCCCTCAGTTGCCTCCAGCACATCACCTTATATGGATTGTATGATCAGGTGGATCACACCAGCAGGCGATCTGTGTTCTGAGGGAAATGTAATCTAACTGAGAAGAGGATCAGGTCTAATGCCTTACACATAAACATGATCCTGATAGAAGACGCTATGCTTATTTAATTTTCTATGCATATATGCATGATCTTATATATTCATGTCATTATATTAATCTTATCTTACTCCTGAATATTTTTTATAAGCAACAGAATCTGATTTTGTGTAGTCCCAGATAAACTGTTTTGACAGAACAAAACACAATGGTATAAGACATTGAGCAAAGGTTGATGCACTATCAAATAGTGAAACAATGTTGAGATGTGTACTGTCAGTGTATGGTATTTAGATGAAATATTCTTCTTTAAGATACTTTAAGTCAGTATAAGAAAGACATATTGCCCATCATGCGATGACAAGCTATGCTTTCATGTGAGAGAAATGTTATGCTGTAGGCAGCACCTGTACGTGTATGCCTAGATTGCAGTACTGCCTGCAAGCAGTTCTACACTTTATCCCTCTATATGTAATGTAATTGCATGCATAACATTGAGACATACATACACTTGGAAAAGAGAAGCTGACTAGACATCATGTATGGCATGTGACAGGGAGAACCTGATTATGATGAAGGTCTCAATGCTGTGGTTAAAGATATTAATCCCATCTAACCTTGAGGCATGTATGTAACTGAAAAAGTGCAGAGAACATGGCCTCCTTACCTCAGTGTAGGTCCTGTATATAGGTTTATAGGATGTATAGACGTAGACATTCACAGTCCTTAAAGAGTCAAGTTAAAAAATATGAGCTAATATCAGGAATCAATGAAGTCTACTAAATGGGTTCGTTAGTTCATATCAAATTTGATACTACAGCATAGCCTCGATTTGGTACAGTCTCGCCAAACTGAAAGCTTGAATAATAGGATTTGACATTACATGCATTGATTTGTAGCCTGAGAGGGGCTCAACAAGCATGACATTTAATTCATAGGATCACCCGTGCTACACAGGTGTGCAGGAAATGATAAATTAAGACCACATAGGGAAACTGCTGATAAGAAATGACATCATACATTTATTTTATGTCAATAACTTCTTCCCATAGGTTTAACGTTGAAATGCCGATCGCCACACCCCCAGTGGTGTAACATGTGCCCATCCACCACAGCGGCCGATCCAGTACCGTAGCCTCGTTCCGGGTGCATGTAAACATCCAAAATGGTGGACCGGTGCTTGTACAGTGAACTACGGTAACAGATTTTGTTAATTTTCAGTTAATTAAACACTCTAAAAACATAAAATAAATAGAGAACTAAACTCCCCCGGTGTCCTCGGTGGCCGATCCACCCCTTGGGAGTTGTCTCCCCCTCGGGCTAATGTCCTCGTGGTGGATCAGCCACCTCGTACACCACGGTCGTTTAGCTCTCTCTATGTATGTATAGTCATTGGTATTGTAAATGAATGTAGGTTATAGTATGTTCGAAAACTTAGGTTGTGGCACATACATGCAAGGTGTCGAATGTATAAACTAGGAGTCAAAATGGAAACCTTACCTGGAGGCCATCACTTAACAGGATTGGCACTTTGCAGTCGTAGTGCTGTGTGCAATCGTAGTGCCTTAAGAAATGGCCTCCAGCTGTAGATTGTAACATTCTCTCAAATTCAGGGCGTGGCTTACATGCATATACAGCTTATACATGAAGTTTTATGGTAGTAAGGGCAGGCAGGCAGCACTATACGGTACTGATTACAATGAAAGAGTGTTCTACCAAAGCTGTGTGGAGTTGGGCAGGTTGATCCCATTGAACCCTATGTTAACCAGAATGAGGCACTGGGCAGGTGATCTGCTGGATCACTGCCCAGTTCTAGGTCTACCCTCAAAGTCTAGCCTCCCTGTTTAGTGTATAAATGAACCTCATTTTATATCTAATTCTAAAACAAGGGCCCACTGTAAAGAATGATCAAGTTATATAGTACTATGAGTGGTGCTATCCATTCCTTCCTATAAACCAGTGTTAACAGGGAATGGAACATAATAGCCTAGCCCTAGTATCTATAGTACTACTTGTAGTAGTACTACTACATGCAGCAGTGCAGGTAAACAACCACACACCAGGCCAGCCTTACACTTGACTAAGTATTGGGTAACTAGCTTGTCATACTACCTGACCCATGTGATTTTGTATGGTTTTACAGGACTGACATTTTATTTTAACAAAGGGGGGGGGGGTAATCTTGGAAGGCTATGGTAGAACACTGATCACTCCCTGTGTGTCGGGGTTGGGCCGGGGATCACTGGCCTCGGCCCTGCGGGCCTTGGCCAGTGATCCCCTGGCCCAACCTCTCCACACGTTGTTGCGATTTCATTTTGGATTGCAGGTGCGATTGAAAAGCAAACAAAACACTACTGCACAAAATGGCATTGAAACTGAAGGGTAAAGCGCTTTCATGTATTATTTCTGTGATATATAATGGCTACCAATCCCTTAATTATCCTGACAGGGGTGTGGCGTCATGTGTATGTCTGAGGTGTGTTTGGAATTGGGATTTTCGTAGAACCAAAGCACTCGAAAGAAATAAAAAATGATATATAAATATACATATATGTATATACATATATATATATATATAAATATATATATGTATATATATATATATATATATATATATATATATATATATGGAAGAGTAGCCAGTGAAAATGCAAAGTCTATTTTCATATAATCCATACTCTCTATCCCAACTGCCAAAACAGGAATGCTAAGAGGGTTATTTGACTGATCAAAGAATAAGAAATTATGATAAATGAGCATCATGACTGTATTAAAAATACCTGCTATACAGCATCTGCTTCACTTCCACTATGATTGATGTATACAAACCCCT
This sequence comes from Acholoe squamosa, assembly GCA_949317995.1. NCBI lineage: Eukaryota > Metazoa > Annelida > Polychaeta > Phyllodocida > Polynoidae > Acholoe > Acholoe squamosa. Next base: position 108,949,700 of record OX439036.1, on the reverse strand, counting down.
CCAATTATTTTGTGGTCTTCTAACAAGTCTAAAATCTACTGACCTAACCAGGTCTACACACAAACAGAGACATTGTCTGATTTACACAGATGGTGGTGTCCAGCCCTGTGTGGTCAAATTGATCACAGAGAGTGAAAGGCACAGCTGCTGAGGATCACAAAACTGGAGCTGTGTCCTATTCATCACAGAAGGCCAGGAGGGTCTTGCCAAAAATCAAACATGAACCAAAAATTAAAACGTGCACGTTTTCTTATTGCCAAAAGTATTCTCGTCATATCAAAAAGTGAAAACGTGCATGGATGCTTGCTCTTCAAAGAGTGCATGCATGCTCTAATGTAGTCATATGTGGAGGGATTATTTGGCAAAACAGTGAAAATGAGTTAGACCATTCTCTTGCAAATCAGTGCTCTCTGAAAGTTTTTAGCAGGTTCTTCCTCGTTTGTTTTCTTTTGGCAAGACCCTCCTGCTGATGGAGCAGACGTCCAGGAGGGTCTTGCCAAAAAGGAAACGTGAACCGAATAAGAAAACGTGCACGTTTTCGTTTTGCTATAAGATTGTTTGGATAATCGTTTAGATGAAACGTGCACAGTTTTTCACTTCTCAAAAAATGTTTTCCATGCATTCTTCTGTATTTTTTTTGTCAACACTATGAAAACGAGTTAGGCCATACACGTTTTCATCAGCACTCTCTGAAAATATTTATGGAGGTTCTTCCTCGTCTTCTTTTGGCAAGACCAGCTCCTGCCTACTGCAGATTTCACCACTAATTCCACGCAGTGCTTTACTGTAATATTATCTGAGGCTTCATTGTATAGATGTAGAAGCATTTTGAAGTTGGTTGCTATCGATAATTGCTGGATGGGTCAATTGAACTCTGACAATTGAGACATTTCCTCATACTAATATAGTCTTCTATAAAACAACAGTACATACTAATGCAGATTAGAGGCAACTTAAGAACAGAGAATATATATTATATATTACAATTAATGAAAGTAGAAACAACACAATCTTGTAGGTTGCTGCATCACTATCACATTCCTTGAATGTGAGAATGACAACTTTAGCTACCAGTCAGCCCCTGTTACCTCCATCATGCAAATTGCAAGGAAAAATAACTGAGGAAGCAAATATAAGAGAAAAAGAAATGATACAGCCATTTCCATACTTTCTGTCAGGAGCGTGTTGCTCCTATGGTAAAAAGAGCTGTCAGTAGCTACCCTCTTCTCAAAAGAAGTCAAGCTCTGCTTCACCATTCAACTTGCACTCACCACATTAGTCTGAAAAGTCACCTGCCTTGTTTAAAACAGAGAGAGCTGCACTACTAGGTACCTACTCATGTCACACACTCTATAGTATATTATACTGACTGACTTCTCCCAACTAGGTACCTACTCAAATCCCCCTTTTTTAGCACCATTCTTGAATGACCACTTGTGAGCAACAAAAGGGACAAGTTATAGGTACATGCGAAACAATGGCACACTGCTAGAAACGTAGGGCGACGAGCTCCGGGGATTTCTATGAGTTACGAGCAACCTGAGATTGCTTCACCTATATTTACGAGGAAATCTGAGATTTAAACTTACCAAGTTCAAGAAAAAGAGGTATATAGAGCCACAGGACTATAACTTCAACCGATATTTACACCTCAATCTTCGCCAAGAAACCGGGTCAGCGATCTTTCCAAGATGGCGGCGCCCATGGCCTGTTGACTCCACAACGCGACAACAACATCAACGGTACAAATCTTGAGCTTAAATAGGGCAATTACACCCCTCCAAACCTTAATCCTACAATCTTCAAACTCAATCTACACATCCTACTCATATTGGAAAATATTTGTTTCAAATGCCCTCTCGAACCAGAAGTACGAAACCACTTCCCCAAACGGACCACCAACCTGTTAAATCCAATATGGCGGAAGGCACTTCCGGTCTAACAAAAACTTCTAAAATGACAATAGAAAATCCATCCTCTGATGAAGATGAACCCAAATATCTGCCCAAACTTGACTATAAAGCAAGCACAAAAGTCCTTGTTGACAAAATAAACGAGCTGGAAGCACGTATTAAATCCCAAGAAGACATAAATAGAGGGACAGTGGGAATACTACACGGTATGGAACTACGCCTATTCGGGCCTGAGGGCTTCCCAACAGGTAAAACTCCCACATTGCAGGAAATTGATAAAAGATGTGACAACATTGACCAAGCCCTGAATACCTACAGTGATAAAACAGTTAAAAACGAACAGGATGTGGCAAAGATCCAAACTGAAAATGACAAATATAGTGAACAATTCTCTAAAATTGAGCAGGAAAGGTGCAAAAAGGTTCTGATTATTGAAGGGATTATCGAAGATACTCCCACCAGCCTCCGAGACATTTTAGACCAGCTAATTAATGATGTGGGCCTAGACTTTACGAACACTGTGGCTGATGCAGTATATCGAAGAGGGAAAAAACAAATCCCTACTCCAGCACAAAAAAGAAACCCACACTTCAAACCCAAAACCAGGCCGATTGTGGTAGTATTTTCCTCCGCACAATATAAGATGAAGATCTTTGGCAATGTGGGTAGGCTCAAGAACAACAACACCTGGAGAGGGGTACACCTCTCGGATGACATTACACAAGAAGAAAAAAAAAATGCAAAGAAACCTTAGATCGATACAAGCCCTGGGCAAATCTAAAGGAATAGACTGTACAGTCAGGGGAACGACGATTGTAATCGCTGGCAAAACCTACCAATATAAGGACATAGACAAGCTGCCCCATGACCTTTCGTTAGCCAATGCTAAAACTGTTAATACCCCTGATGGGCTTGCCTTCCAGGGTGAATACTCCCCATTCTCCAACCTATACAATTGTGAGATCTTGTTTGAAGGCCATTCATATGACTCTATCGAGTGAGCTTACAGTGCTAAAATGTGCCTTGTCTCAAAAGAAATGCCAGTACTACGAAAGGTATTAGCAGCTCCAACTTCTCTGGATTGCCTATATGCAGCCAAGGCATGTACCAAAAGCAACGAATGGCTAGACATGGAACAAGAAGTAATGGAAAAGCTCCTAGTCATCAAATTCTCCATCCCAGCCCTCCGAGACTCACTTATCAACTCTAAAGGCAAATATTTGTATGAGGCCACTACCCATAAAACATACGGATGCGGGCACCACCTGGGACAGAAAGAGGAAATAAACATACAAAATGTCTCCAAATCTGACTGTGACAACAAACTAGGCGAGCTGCTGGTCAAAGTAAGGCGCTCACTCACTGGAGAAGATCCCCTACCTACTCAAGAAGAAATAAGACTTCAAAATGCCCAACAAATGACTATATGAACTCCTATCTATCTATCTTTCTGATAACAACTGATCAGTGTAGAATTATTATACACCATACTATGACATGTAAGGTAGTAAATTACCCATTAATTCCTTAAGCTCGTGGACATGGGTAAACCATCAAAATCTAATGATCTTGTTACATTGAGATATACTATAACTTCTGCGTGCTGTTGTCGCACCACATTGTCTTATAATACATTATCAATCTGTAAACTTCTCAAAATTTACCTCTATACATTGTTTTTTTTTCTTATGAAGTAGAGATCCCCCAGCGACTCATAACTACATACAGCCCTGAAAATCTTAATTTTGTCAACATGGGTGGCATAAAGGCCGAAGCCTATGACCTGACGAGAAATAAATATTTTGACCTGAGGGATGGGGGAAACAGCATAAATCTCATGTATTGTCCCACATTATCTACTATTATATGTACCGGTAATATACTAAACCGCTATGCACTACAAATCAATTGATCAACTTAAAGGTACCAGAGGCCTACGCATTCTGCATTTAAATGCCAGAAGTATTAAAGCAAACTATGCCTCTATTTGTGCAGAATTATATTCAGCATTGCTTGACATATATACATTCTCTGAAACTTGGTTTAGAGCAGAAGACGATGAAAGTGATTACCAATTCAATGGATATACTAGATATAGGTTAGATAGACAAACACTAGATGATAGAGGTAATATAAAAACAGGAGGAGGAATAGCTATTTATATCAAACATACTATTCCACACAGTTATAATGCTTTTGAACATCTCAATATGTCAAATGAACTCATTGAAATACAAACCATTTCAATTAATAAGCCCAACTTGAAACCACTTCTACTTGTAAACCTATATAGACCACCTGAGGGCTCGAAGTTAAACTTCACTGAAATAATGGTTGATTTATTAGCCCAAATGGAATCTATAGATAATTATGATAATATGGAAGTTGTAATTATGGGTGACTTCAATTTTAATGTGATTGAAGATTCAGATGCTGTTAATAATTTACTAAACAAGATGAAGAGTTTTGGACTAAACCAAGAAATAACGGAGGCTACACGTAAAAATGCCACATTAGACCTTATTTTCACAAATTTAAGACGGAACTTTGTAAATGCTGGTGTTGCCAATAACATAATTTCAGACCACTTGCCTGTTTTCCTTATTAGGAAAAAATGGAATATTGTAGAGGAAAAGGTCTATATTGAAGGAAGATCATACAGCAAACTTCCAAAAGATTTACTTCTCAGAGAAATAGACAATGCTGACTGGTCTACCTTCAACAACACTCAATCAGTTGAGACTGCATGGAACTGCATTGAAGAAATCATTAGAAAAATATTAGATAAGTATGCCCCCCTACACAAATTCCTAGTAAAAAAATATCGAGACCCTTGGATGACACAAAATATTTATGAAGTTATAAGAGACAAAAAAAAATACTTTGGAAAGCCAGACAAGGAAAAACAGATTTAAAATGGAAACAGGCAACCGATGCCAGAAACACAGCCAATAAAATTATTGACAAAGCCAGGAAAAATTTCTTTAAAGATCAACTTGTGGAATATTAAAATGACCATAGAAAATTCTGGCATGTTATAAACAATCTTATACCGGGCCACCCAAACTCAAAAAAAGACATACGTTTAGTAGACCATAATATTAATGACACACCTGTCCCTAAAGAAGATATCCCCAAATTCATAAACAATTATTTTGCAAACATTGGTCCAACCCTAGCCCGAGATCTTAACATTCCATGGCAACCTTATGATAAAAAAGTTACAGCACAAATGGACCCCATGGAAACCAATGTACAAGAAGTACTAAAGCTAGTGAACGATATTAACATTATTAAATCATCTGCTATTCATAACATCTCCTCATCAATACTTAAAATCATCTTTAAACATATTCCTGAGAAATTGGTCAAATTATTCAATCTATCTTTTACCTCAAATAGTGTACCAAATTCATGGAAGATTTCAAAAATAACCCCAATACCCAAAGCTGGTAATTCTTTATATGTAAATAACTATAGACCTATATCGATTCTACCCTTACCTTGTAAACTTCTTGACAAAATTGTACATAATAGAGTTTATGGTTTCTTGATGAAAGAAAATATATTGACTCACAACCAAGGTGGTTTCCGCTCTGGCTTTAGCACAATTGATACCCTAGCCAAATTTACGGATGATATTAAAAGGGAGCTAAATATAGCAAATTCTACGGTTGCAGCCTTTATAGACCTTAGGAAGGCGTTTGATACGGTAGACCATTCTGTCTTACTAATAAAAATACACCACTATGGAATAAGATCAGATAACTACCACTGGTTCAAAGATTATTTAAGTAATAGAAAACAAATGGTTTTTGCAAACGGAATTATTTCTGACAAAGAGGAGGTTGTCAGTGGAGTCCCACAAGGCTCAATATTAGGTCCTTTATTGTTTCTACTATATGTCAATGATGTAACAAATTGTATTAAATCATGTAAAGTTGAGCTTTACGCAGATGATACTGTAATTTACAATTCTAATCATGACTTTGATTTATCCAAAAGATTGTTACAGGAAGATTTAGAAAATTACTCAACATGGTGTATTCAAAACAAATTGTCTATCAATGTGGCAAAAACAAAGGTCATGATTTTCTCAAGTTCAACCACAAAATTAAAAATGCTTCAAGCTAACATCTTATTAGATAACCACTTATTACAGGTGGTCTCTAGCTACAAATACCTAGGTGTGATATTAGACCCTCTACTTTCATATGGGCTACACCTAAAAAATCAGGTAAAAACTATAGCTTATAAGACATATAAACTGTGTTTACTTAGACGATATGTAGATGTGAAAACAGCTATTAACATATATAAAGCGACGATTCTACCTTATATGGACTATGCTGATGTATGCTTCACAACCACGTATGACAAATACCTGGAGCCTCTCCAATTTGCTCAGAATAGATGTTTAAAGATCTGCTTAAAGGTTCCTCATATCACCAATACCAATCTTATCCATAATGAAACAAATTGTAATAAACTGAAAGATAGAAGGTTTACCCATCTATTGAATTACATGTACGATAGATCTAGGTCCAATGTTTATAAGGCTATTAACATATTACCTACTCGCCTACATGATGCCCCTACATGTAAGATTATTACCCCAAATTGTGTTTCATATGCTAAAAGCATAGAGTTCTATGGTGCTCAACAATGGAACCTGCTTCCAGTGGGCAGAAGAAATGCTGAAACCAAAGGGAAATTTAAAAAAGATAGTTTACAATTTCTTAAATTACTGCTGCCCTATGGATAAAGGTTACCATCTAGCTAATCTCTTTGCTGGATAAGATGGCTTGCTGTTTCCCCCCACATGTTAACCCTCATATATTATACTATATTTTACTGTGTCATGTTACTGTGCTTATATATATTTATACCTAGGTAGGACCAGAAGGATCAACCCAGACACTAACTAAGTGGGGATGAGGTCCATACCTTCTTATTTGCCTACATGTACTCCAAGCTATATTTCAGGTGCCCAAATAAACCTGAACACCTGTGAGGGTTCAGTGTTTTGTCGGACACTTATGATTATTACTATATCAATGTAAATTGGAAATAACTTTGTTAAAAAATTGAGAACAACGGACTAATGTTACAATTGAACACCATGTAAGACTTCATCGAAAATTTTAAAAAGGCAAATAAAGTAAATTCAAACAAAAAAAAAAAAAAGAAAAAAGAAAGGACTGGAAATGAGGGCATTTTTAGCCAGCTCTTCCTTTTACTATAGGAGCAACACCCTCCTGAGGTAATGAGGGATCTTAGGAATTTGAGGGTTGAGGAAGTCAGGGTCGACTGTAGCGAGTGGAGCATAGCCCCATTGAGGTTCTTAGCAGGTACTAATGCTACAGGTAATAGGTGAAGTTGGTAAAGAAAAGGCTTGAGTGGCACATCTGTGTGCTACCCATAGCTCAGAGTCCCAACTATATATTGTATCACCTTGATAAAGTTCTATCGAAAAAAGAATTGTAGCAGGACAATTAAGCAGAGAGCATGGTAATTCTTCTTAAAGCACTGTCAATGTTCTACAGATTGCGATGAGAATATGGATCACAGTGGAGGGCTAGCTCTGTGATCACTGACTCAGTAAAGTATCCTTAAGGTCACCATGGTAACCTTTGCTTTCTATGCATCTGTAAGTGAATCTTTCGGAGGTTGATGAATGGAATGCTGAGAGCATTTCATCTTTCTAAGTGTTTGAAAAGCTCTCTCTCCATAATATAATATTCACATCAAAAAGGCAAATCAGAATTTGATTGTCTTCAAGACAAGTTTGTTATTTGCTACTGTGAGCACACATGTGACAACAGGGCCTATATCATGACCACCTTTTCTAGTATAGTTGGTGTTGTGTTGTCTCACCAGGGATGGAGTTCACTGTGCCGCATAGAGAGTTACTGAATTGCTGTTACACATTGTTACCCTCAGATCAGTGTCTAATTGCCTAAATTATTCCTTTGGTCTGGTATGGCTGCGAGTGACCCTGAGAGGGATCCACTTTCTTTTTTAATTCTTTTTCTTCATTTAACCATTTTTAAAATGCTATTCTACCCTGCACATCAGTGAAATATCATAAAAAATCTATATATGCTTATCTCTGGAGGTCATTTCTTAAAGCCCTTCATTCGCAAACATCCCTATGACTAAAAACCTCAGTGCTATTCCTATGGCAATTTTGGTATGTCTTGGAGGGTGCAGTCTTAGCATGTTGAGAAATGACCCACAGGATGTCCTTTACCAGGTACATTAAATTAATTGAAAAAATTGTACATAACCGAGTTTATGGATTTCTAATAAAAGAAAACATATTAACACCAAAGCAAGGTGGGTTCAGATCCGGCTTTAGTACTATTGATACATTGGCAAAATTTACTGATGATATTAAAAGAAATCTAAATGTGGGTAAATCAATAGTAGCTGCTTTTATAGATCTCAAGAAAGCTTTCGACACTGTGGACCACTCAGTTTTATTAACCAAAATACATCACTATGGTATCCGATCGAATACTTATCACTGGTTTAAAAATTACTTAGAAAACAGATATCAAACTACCATGGCTAATGGAATATTATCTGACCGAGCTAAAGTGTCCTGTGGCGTACCCCAGGGCTCAATTTTAGGTCCTTTACTTTTCTTAATCTATGTCAATGATGTTACAAAATGTGTGAAAAATTGCGAAGTAAGACTATATGCTGATGATACTGTTATTTATTCCTCTCAAAACATTTTTGATCATGCAAAATCACATCTACAGAATGATCTAGAGGCTTACGAAACCTGGTGTATTCAAGATAAACTATCTATAAATGCCTCTAAAACAAAAATTATGCTTTTCTCCTCTAGTACAAGGAGATTGAATACTCTAACTGTGAACATCAAACTTAACGACCAATTATTACAAGTTGTACCAAGTTATAAGTACCTAGGTGTTATATTGGACCCACTTCTTCATTACAATTTACATCTAAGCAATAAAGTTAAAACCATAGCCTATAAAACTTACAAACTATGTCTACTAAGAAAATATCTAGATGTTAAATTGGCTATACAAATATATAAATCAACTATATTACCCTATATGGAATATGCAGATATTGTATTCATGTCTACCTACGATAAGTATCTGGACCCACTCCGATATGCACAAAATAGGTGTTTAAAAATCTGTTTAAAAGTTCCACATTTAACCAATACAAAATATGTACATAATACCACTGGACTGAATATGTTGGACGATAGGAGAAATGCTCATTTATTAAATTATACGTACAACAGATCGAGATGCGATGTATATAGGGATAAAAGAAATCTTACAACTCGTTTACATGATGCCCCTACTGTTAAATGTATTACCCCAAACTGTCTCTCCTATGCTAGAAGTGTAGAATTCCATGGTGCCATTGCTTGGAACTCCTTATCAAAGTACCGAAGAAATACTCCTGAATTTATTAAATTTAAAAATGATACAATTATCCTGATGAAAAAATTTTTGCCCTACGATGAGGACTAATTTACTATTATTATGTGCTGTGTGTACACGAACTACCTACTGAAAGAAAACCTAATGTTACAGATATTGCTTTTTTTTTTTTAATGTCTATTATACCCCCCCACGTATGTATTCTCCATATATTCTCCATTAGTACTTGTATAATTAAGTGTCATAAGTTTCTAATATAATCCATAAGTCAGGTAGGACCAGAAGTACCAACCCAAACACACTTGTGGGGATGAGGTCCTCTGCCTTCTTTTATTGTCATTACTTGATATCTACTATATAATATTGTTGACACTAATCCATTTCCTGTACAAATAACTTGATCAGTTGTACTTTCTTCTATGCTTTGACATGCTTATGTTTGTCAATAATATTGTTTCTACTGTTAGTTAATGTATGAAGAATTAAATTTGACAAATAAAGTGAATTCAAAACAAAAAATGATATGAGCACTGCCAGCTCTACAACTCAATATATTACGGGACACCTGTGACATTAAAAAGGTAATGTATATGCACAGGGAGTCCTTGTAGTCTTATTAAAAAAAATCTTTGTACAATCCCCAAGCACGCCATCTGTTGTGAACATACCCATATTCATTGCAGGCTGACTTCTTAATATCTGTATGTATGAACTACTTTCAAAATATTTGATGTTAATAGAGTATCCTCATCTCATTTAATAACTTCATTAAATGACCTAAATTGAGAAAAGGTTCTACCAAGGAAATAAATGATCACATTGAAACCGTGGTGCAGATTACACCAAGTGGAATATGATATAAAAAGGAAGCAATGCCACACTGTGAAGCCAGTAGGATCCATATCTTTGGGACAAGTGGAGCTTTGTCATGCCATTCTCAGGGCCCTCGGTGTAAGCAATCTTCTTAATCAAATGTTCACACTCTCTGAAAGGCCTTTCCATTTAATACTAAACAAGAGGGACTGGAATTTGGGGGTGTCTACCATAGAGAAATCTTAAATGTACATGTACATAACTGTATCACTGAACACACCCTTTCGAAACATCATACTGCAGGGCCTTGCCATTTATTACTAAACAAGTGGGACTGGAATTTGGCAGTGTTCACCATAGTGTGTGCTTACATGCACATGTATATGTCATTTCACTGGACACACCCTTTTGAAACATCATATTGCAACCTGGTGATTTTCTTAATACCAATATCCACCCTTTCCAACTCGACAAGACTGGGTGGGAACTTAGGATATGTGCTGTAGTATATACACTATTGCACTATTCCACAAAATCCTTTAAAGTGTGTGACCCATCAAGGGAGAACACCCCTCTGTTGGGGACTTATAATTCCCCATTTGGCCATCAGGGGGCAATGGAGGGCAAAATTACTCTAAAATCGTTATAAAGATACATTAAGGTAATTTTAAAACTCTTGAGATGAACTTTGATAACGAATTTCCCTGCAGAGGGGTGTTTTGGCTTGACTGGTCACGTGTATTGCAGTGTTCCGCAAAGTAGGCAAATTCGGATGTACTGCAGGCACATACTTATAGACAGAAATCAGCTTTAAAACCAGTATTACCAATGTTGACTAGGACCATCTAAGGGCTAAAGCAAAGGTGCACTGCCACCCCCCCCCCTAATATGGCAATAATGGCAGCTCCAATTGTGTGCCTCTCACTGCCTCTCCCAGTGAACAAATACCAGTTTTATTCCTAGTAACGGAAGCTGTTCACAATCAATTTCTCTCAATGATATCAATGAAATAAATGTCATTACAGACTATTGATGCTAGTTCTTTTTTTTCAGAGAAATTGCCTTTTGTTCCGCCAAGAAGAAATCCAGATGGTTACTAAAAAGAATAGTTGAAAAAAAGAAGAATGTGGCAAGGACCATGGATAGGAGTTGCCAGTCTGCGGCGATGTGTGACGTCACGGCCGACGTATGACGTTAGGAATTGCATCACAAGGTGACAGTGACGTCACTGACAAACCGAAAACATAATGAAGTTGCTACGGTCGCTGTGCTCCTGGCCACTACACGGCAAGCAACTCCAAAAAAGGGGGTCTTTGGGAAATGGGACATTCTGTAATTTTCAACACCTCACAGAACACTGTTAAATCAGACAATGCTTCATGGTTGTAATGCTTGGAGGGCATGTTTTTTTAAGGATTGGTCTCAGCTCTGCTGTAGACCATTCTTTATACAGTCATCAGAATCTGCATAATTGAATTTTCAGCAAATGTATCCAGAAATGTAATTACCCATACCCCAAGAATGAATGCTTTTCCATGCCACATGAATGTAGGTTATACAATGCTAACTCACCTATCAACAATAAAACACATGACCTGCGCCATTTTCCCCGGGGGACAGATTGTGTGCTTCAGTACTGCAAGTCTTTTTCAAAGTTTAAATTCTCCAGATACATACATACTACTTATGGCAAAGCCAGCAAGGAAGCATGAAGTTGTAAAAGAGAGAATGATTTCGTGGCATATATTTAAGTGATTGCTGCATTACAATGGCCGTAATCTGAATTTAAAATATGCGCAGTGATCCAGTGTATGTCCTTTACTATGAAACAAAGCGGGGAGTGCAGAGCGCAGAGCACCACTTTGACCCCGGCTTCCGGTGTGCCAATGTTGGCACGTTACCAAGGTTACCAGACTTTGCATCTCAACGAATGAGCGTGGTGGTGGTGTACCGGTACATTTAAGTTGTGTGTGTGTGGGGGGGGGGGGGGGCTGGGCATCATCTGTGTCACATATCAGCCAGAGGGTAGTAAGGTTTGCCAGAGGGTAATAGGCCGGGGTAATAGGACCATGGTGGGGGGGGGGTCTTGAACAGAAGGCAGCAGGATTTACTACTAAAGCAGCAGGATGCCGGGGGTGGTAGATGAATGTAGATGAACATTCATGTAGCCTATATTGTAGGTGGGGGGTGGGGGGGTGACTCACACAATGATAGGCTCTATATCTCACTAAACTGAAAAGGCCTACCAGGATAACCTAAGGGAATGGTCATTTTTCATAACAGGGGAGGAGTGGATTTTTGCCCCCCCCCCTCCTTTATTCTAGGCCTAAGCTTATAGATCTACTAGTTTTTTCAAGGGGTGAAAATTGTTTGCCTCTCCCCCCAAGAGGGGTCTGAAATTTGTTGCCCCTCCCCCAAATCATGCCCCTCCCCCAAATCACAACCCCTTTTTTTCTTGGTAGCAGCTAAAATTTTAATTCAAATAGGCCTACTCATGATCCCATTGGTTCGTGAAGAATGTAAGTTGTAAAGGAAAATCTAGACCATACTTGTCACCATGAGCTTACATCTATTGCATCATTTAGTTCAACTTCATATAGTTTGGCTGGAGATCTAATGAGGGAACCAAAATGGCTGCCTAGATGAAACTATACATGTATATAATCGCAATTGCACCAGTGAAACAATCCACAGACAATTGATATGTTGGTGTAGAAAATATTGTGTCTCACAAAGTCATGTTTGATAAGTCATCAAAGTTTAGGAGTCCATTATGTCATTTTTGAATGATCTGAAAACTCACTGATGATTTGGCTGCCTTTTCCCCTCCAAAAGATATATCTTAACATAATCATACACATAGAAATTTGCAGAAGTCATAACAATGCAAGCACTAATGTAGGTTACTATGAGCAGCATATTGGTTACCAATCTACATGGAGAGTGTTGTGCAGATCAGGGACTTCTGCCTCCGGTGTCATTTGTATCTGAAATAGGAGAGAGATGAGGAGTGACAAAAAGTGGACATGGAATTAATCTGGGACTGATCTGGTAAAGTTTGGTTGGATGACAGAGCTGTTTGAATGTAGACATGGGAGTTAGCATAGCATGGCAAGAGTTCCTTACCAGAGCAGATTGCTATTCTGAACTTAATTAATCTAATTTAACACATGTATTATGGACATAGATGACTAAAAATCATAAAGGGTCACAATCTAATCACTGATTAGTTGGGTGCATGGCTAGGATGGTAGAGATCTGTAGGAGAAGGGCAGCTATATGCATTTTTAGGATCAGGAGCTCATTTTAAAACAGGCATATTCCTTACAATTCAAATTCCTCAAAATCACTGCATGCCCATTATGTAGTCATCACATAGGGTTTGTCAGAGCAGTTGTTATAGTGCAATGATAAGTAACTGTTTATGTAACACATGAATATAGGCAGTTATTGGAGCATCGACTTCGATTTGTAGGTTTCTTGTCAAAGCGTCCTTTTGACAGAACCTCATACCATGCCTCAAATATGGAAATCACTATAGGGGACAGAACAGAACACTGAGACCCTCCTGTAGTGATGCACTTGCTCTGTGGTCCGGGCTTGCTACAAAAGGGATCCTTTTGAAGCTGTATGGATTTTCATCTTTGTGGTTGACTCATGCTGGAGGGTCCTTATAGGAAGCCCTTGGTAGCCCCAAAGTACATGGTTTGTTTGCATGTTTGTATGGCACACTTGGGGTATTACACAGGAAGTTTTTAGCTGCACATGTCAAAAAAAGAGACAGGGTCAGCATGTCCTACCTGCTCAGGCTTTAAGATAAGCTACTTGCAATGATTAATGATGTAAAGGTACACAATACTGGTGGAAGCTGCATCTACATATAACAACATCAAGATATAGATGCTCACCTATGAATACCAAATTTCAAATTAAAAAGCATCATTGGCATTTAACTTGTCTCAACTTGTGCCTGTTGTGCCAGGCAGCTGGAAACCTTCATACATATACATGTAGGGGTTTCTAAGAGAGGGGGGGGGGTCTAATGACTAGTATTAATGTACTCCAGTCCTGTCAACTACAGGCATTGATTCCCGAGCATTGACGTTGGAGGTGTCCCAGCACCAGAGGATCACACTTCACATCCTTTGGCACACCCACTGTGTAAGTCTTGGTTTAAACTACTGAAGTGTGGATTTTAACCAGAAGCCTTTATATGCTTATTTATTCCTCTCACCGAGTCCTTTTGCCATTCTCCATATACCAGTTTTTGCTTCCCTTGACAACCTCCAACAATCACACTTCCCTCCTACCAATACGCACATTGACTGATTGCATGACATCAATGTCATGAGCATTAGCCAAGTATTCTCAAACCTCCCCAAGGCATGCAACCCCCACCCAATACAGATGCTTGTCCACCTCTCACAACTGGCGGGAAGTCTGGAGGTGGACCGAAAAAGCCTGGGGCTCCGGAAGAGCGGGCTTCAATTTAAATTCAAGCATAAGCAGGGCTAGTGATCCCTCTTACTGCCAGGCAAATCCCTCACCTATCTTGCATTCAGAATGTTCCTCTGAGAATGCTATTCAGGACTTCCAAATTGTAGCCTGTGAGTCTAATATGCTGAAATTGATCCCACCAGCACAAGGGCTGGATTGAACAAAATTCCAAGTAAAAGAAAATGGGTCACAAAACATTTTAGGGGGTGGTTCTTGGATGAATGGCTCAGATTAGAAATTGTATGTCAGGGCCTTTATTTAATGCAAATCCACCTTCCATCCCATATAACTAATTCAAGCTTGCGGCAAATATAATTTGAAGTGCAACACATGTTTACATGCCATTTCAATGGCCAATAAGTATCCGGACAGTGCTCGAATAGGATATCATGAAGGAACTTTGCCTCCGGTAATACACAGCTCTTAGATGGGAAAGAGATGAATAATGACAAAAAGTAGGCATGAAATTAATCCAGGATCAATCTGGTAGAAGACGGGTGGGTGGATGACAGAGTTGTCTGATTGAATGTACAGATGGAAGAAAGTGTTGAATACCTGGAACTCTTTGGTGCCTCACCTGCAGCAGTCACTTTCTTTTCAGTCGTGGCCCTTTTTGTACCTGTACAGGAACAGGTACCTGTGTATGAAGATGACAGCTACTCAAAAAATGTGCAGTATAAAGTGGGTCACACAGTAAGGGATCTGCTTGTGCAGTACACACTCTACACCAACTCAGTGCTCCCTTTAGCTTATGTGCAATAGCCTCCAGGTCCTTCAGACTTAGGCATGTAAAGGACATCAACAGCTCAATATCACCTGAGTACATGTATACACATGTAGATTGACTAAAGAGTAGGCTAATAACTAGTACTAACGTCTTCCGTTCCAGGATACTTCTGGCATTCATTCTGGAGCATTGAACCTGGAGATGCCCCAACAATAGAGCCTGTATTAATCAAAATGCCCGTCTTAGAATCCATCCATTTTATCTCTTTACAACAACAGCTAGAATTCCTGAATCTGGACTAAATCAGCTACAGAGCTAAGGCAATTTTCATGACATATTTTGAACTGACAGCAAATACAGTCCAATGTTTCTTAACATTGAGATGACCCCTTGTGAACCGGGGAGATTGTACACTTCTTCTCCAAATGCAAACAGTGAGTCAGTTTCCTGGTTATAATCATATTGATCTCTTTGTCCTCTGGATTTGATTACTTCTTCTGTTTCTTCTTACATCAATGCAATTGTCTTTTCTTTTCACTTTTCACTTAGACTTGAGACAATAAAGGAAAAAATAGATTTGAAATACATTAAATCTTTGATATAAATTTGAATAACGAATGCACCAAGTTAGTGTCCCTTGATCAGAAATTGAGTTTCAGCTTTATCTGTGATTCTATGTGCATGTATCAGAGAAGACAGCACCTATTGAAAACTTGAGCTACTTAAGGATGAAATGTGCTTATGATCCTCATCAAAAATGGTCTTATCATACACATACTACATTTATAGCTACATATGGAACAGCATGCATGTCATGTTTATGTTCACAACATATGAGATATAGCATGGCATGATTGAGTATCGTAAAAAGCATTTACCAATAGAATCTGCAAGGACTCCCTGTGCATGTATGTTACCCTTTTGTGCTAATGCCACAGGTGTCCTATGCTAAAAGGAGTGTAGGATGCTATGACAAGGCTCATAACATGACATCCTCTTGCAACTTATACTCAAAGATAAGTATATAGATTTACTATGGAATTTAACTGGAATGCCCAGTGAAAGAGGATAACAGAGAGTGTGGTCTTACACTGTAGTATGTACTGCAGTGAACTAGTATAGTTTTTACAAGAAGCCCTAATTTGCAGTACTCTGGTATATGAGGAATTTCTGTGAAAATAACAATGGAATTATGCCAACTTTGGGACAAGGCTTTCGTTGTTATTGTACGATAGAAAAAAAGAATCATAGAACAGATTGCTATCAGGTACTGTTGACCTGAACTTAGACTAGCATGTTCGGTGATTGAGCCATTTCCCGGCTTCCTATCTGTCACAGTGTTAAAGAAGGTAATTCGCTGTATCTCTTTATGGGCTGTTATCTCATAATAACCAGTATGTGTCAACCAGTATGTATCATACATGGTTGGAAACATATGATATCCCTCAAAATGGATTACTTCATTATTTATCCAATTTACTTTTTGATGCAGGTGACAATCCCTGTGGTGTGTGCTCTATGTTTCAGTGCCCTGGGGAGACATATGGTGAATCCTGAGGTGAAATATGGGTCTGATCTCACTGTATGTGGATGGTATTACATGGGCTGACAGAAAAAATGTTGGGCATTCCCCTCGTTTCTCCATAACACACGGTGTAATACGGTGCTAATTTTGCCCAACCTTGGTGAGTTGGCACTGATTAACCTACTAGTAATGTAAGCCACAACTAACACAGGATGTACCTCTAATATAGCTTGTATCAACCCCATTACTTGATTTCCCCTAAGGATCAACTCATTTTGCCTCATAGATATGACGTGTAGATTATATACTGTGTATGGGACCACCCCTACAGGAGTACACCCAGGCCTAGGGAAGTAACTTCAGTGAGTGGTGAGTTGACCAGGAGCATATTGCTCCTATGGTAAAAAGAGATGTCAGTAGGTACCCTCTTTTCAAAAGAAGTCTCGCTCTGCTTCACCATTCAACTTGCACTCACCACATTACTCTGAAAAGGCACCAGCCTTGTTTAAAACAGAGAGAGCTGCACTATCAGGTACCTACTCATGTCACACACTCTATAGTATATTATACTGACTGACTTCTCCCAACTAGGTACCTACTCAAATCCCCCATTTTTAGCACTGTACTTGAATGACCACTTGTGAGCAACAAAAGGTTCAAGTTATATCTACATGAAAAGAAAGGACTGGAAACGAGGGCATTTTTAGCCAGCTCTTCCTTTTACTAAAGGAGCAACACCCTCCCGGTCTACCTGTGTGCCAGGCACCCACACACCTGCCACTGGTAGTAAATTGAAAGTGACAGAAATTGAACACACCTAAAAGCAAACAAAAAACTCCCTTGTATTGTAATGGATGTTCATTATTATTTTGTATAATGCAGTTTCTGCATGATATCTTCCCATTGGCATGACTTGCGCATTGATACTTTGATAATTTCTATTTTGGGCCGAACATCCTACTTAGACACTGTTAGAGGCACCCACGTTAACATGGAACAGAATGCCACTAGGACCTGCTGACCTTGACAGAGAGCACC
Source organism: Acholoe squamosa (assembly GCA_949317995.1). NCBI lineage: Eukaryota > Metazoa > Annelida > Polychaeta > Phyllodocida > Polynoidae > Acholoe > Acholoe squamosa. Next base: position 108,931,751 of record OX439036.1, on the reverse strand, counting down.
CATTTTGTTATACAAGTGGGGTCAGTTGAACCACATTGTACTGAGTGTAATGGACATGACTCACAGGATAGACTATATAGCTACTGCTACTTTCTATTCATGTACACTATTCCTCCCACTTAGGTAGATGCATCTTTGTAGAAGGTGTAAAGATCGAAATGAAGGTGTAAAGATCTGAATGATGGTGTAAAGATCGAAATGATCTCAGCAATTGAAGTGTTAATCTAGGTTACAAATATATAAAAGCATTGTACAATATAACCATAAGCACCCCTGGAGGCACCCGCACCCAGAAATACGACCATCCTTTTTTTTCTGTGTTTATTGTATAGGTTTTTTGTTTCATTTCAGCATGGCATCACAGTAACATATTTGTGTGTGGTAATTCAAAGCATTCCTCACAGAAAGAGTTTTAAATTTTAAAAAATGCAGCTATTTTCCCTTTGTGGTGGATCAGTCATGCATTTTATCAATGAATTTTCTACTATTTTACTGCTCGGTTGAAATGTCAATTCAAAACTCATCTTCCTTCAGACTCTAGCCTTGATGTTGTTGCATTTGGTTTGCCATCTCATTAGTCCCCAATTATTGGGTCCGACACACATCATTCATGACATATACCTTGAAGACCAAGATATTTGACTTTTTCAAATGATGTGCCATAGATCGATTTACCAACAGGAGGGTGTTGCTCCTATAGTAAAAGGAAGAGCTGGCTAAAAGTGCCCTTGTTTCCAGTCCTTTCTTTTCATGTAGCTATAACTTGTCCTTTTTGTTGCTCACAAGTGGACATTCAAGTACGGTGCTCAAAAAGGGGATTTGAGTAGGTACCTAGTTGGGAGAAGTCAGTCAGTATAATATACTATGGAGTGTGTGACATGAGTAGGTACCTGATAGTGCAGCTCTCTCTGTTATAAACAAGGCAGGTGACTTTTCAGACTTATGTGGTGAGTGCAAGTTGAATGGTGAAGCAGAGCGTGACTTCTTTTGAAAAGAGGGTAGCTATTGACAGCTCCTTTTACTATAGGAGCAACACGCTCCAGGTGCACTAGAGATGTACATCACCAGCACACTCACAACCACTCACAACCACCATCACCGACAACATCCTGCTAACTGATAATGTTGGTTCTTGTGGGTAACTCCCCCATGGAGAAAGGCCCTAATAAAACTAGATCCTACTTCACGAGGGGACAATCTTCTGTGTTAATTATGCCGCATTTGCTGTTTAAGTAGGCACTTTATCGCCAGGTACCTGTCCTTGCTCATCGCAGACTTGCTGACTAGAGCACGATACATACTCACAACCTGCACTATCAGGTGCACTATCAGGTGAAGAAGGTATACCCAGTTTCAGCATAGCAACACAGTACATATTTAGATCATTTTCATCAGAATATGGTAAGTCTGGACTATAGCGGGTGAATTTATAAAAAATAAGAGGGAGTATTTATATGGTTTACATTAGGAGCATAAGAGGCATAAAGGTAATAGACATACCTCTAATGCTATTGCTACTGCCAGAGATATTGGAGATATTAGTGTCTGTCTGCTTGAAGACTGCTATTGTTATTATCTGCTTGGAGGTTTGTTCTGTATGGAGAGTGTTGCAATGATCAGGGACCACTGCCTCAGGTAATACAGCAGTATTAAAATGGGAAAAGATGAGCACTAACAAAAACGTTTACAGATTTCAAATAAGCCAGGGACTATTCTGATAGATGTAGGAAGGGTGGATGACAGGGGTGTCTGATAGAATGTGCATATGGGAGCAAGTGTTGTCTGCCCTGAATTCCTTGGTGTGGACAACTTCTATTAACAATTTTTTTTGGAAAAGGTTTAAACTTTTATCTAGATTTACATGTGAAACATACAATCATGTAGTATTATCAATGATTCAAAACATAAAATAATCGGCCAAATAATCCATGTTATGGGATAACCAAACTAACTAGGTTTGGAACAGTAGGGTTAAGAATTAAGATGATTCTGAAGAATTTGATCGGTTTCTCTGAGATTAACTATAAATGATGCACAATAATGTCTCATTTTCCTCCTCAAAGGAAACCCCTTCCATCCAATGACCTCAGCAATCGTGGTAATATGCTGCTTCAAACATGTTTACAGGTAAGTTGATCGGTTCTGTGCAGCAAAGACATGTAAAGCAGAATGTGAGTAAATGTCATGTTCAAGAGCTTTAAGGCATTTACATCAAAGGTATGGTATGTGTTGGGTCACTCCGTGTGTAGGTATTGTATGTCAAAGAGCTATAACATCAAGGATGGTTTGTGTCATGCCACCTCATATTCAGAGTTTGGTGGGAGTAAAGATAGTGGATGGTGTTAGTTTTTAGCGCCTCCCACGCTGCGTAGCGGCTGTACCGCGAAGCAGTACGGGAGTGCGCTATGATGATTGTATTTGCCCCATGTCATGAGGTCTCACAATACAAAATTACTGAATAGAGAAATTGATAATTGTGAAATCTTCTTTAGGTCTGCTTTTATGAGACATGTCATCAAACACTGGTATACTGACATTAACGGCGGGAGGCGTTTTTTTACGCGGTCACAACAGGATTTCTTGTTGCATATCCAAATAATAAATGTGTGTTGATGTAATGGAATTCAATAACATGTTTTATTGTGCATGCATATAAACCTGTTAGTATGAATAATTCAGCAGGGGTGGTCATATCAATAAAACAGGGGAGGAAGAAGGGCAGGAAGGGTGCGTATTGTCAGACCATCACCACCAAGAATACACCAGCCTTATGCACCTTTTATATTTTTAATGGGCAAGAACTCTTTGATGTAGAGTCAGAAATTGTAACTTTTTCTTCTTACAGATGGGTTTGTACCAGGATGGTCTCTTGTGAATCTGTGAGATTAGATTCTCCTTTCCCTCCAGTATGCAAACATTGTGCCTGCTTTCTGGTTCATATGTATTGATCTTTTTGTCTTCTAGATTTAATAGGTCTGAATGTGATAGAGTTTTTTCTGCATCTTTAGGATGGGTTTCCTTAATCTGCACAATATGAAATGCACTTTATGTCAAGAGTAAAGAACTGACACAAAGGTAAATTCAATTGGTTCTTTTTCTGATGACATGTCAGATCTGTGATAGGATATATCTTTATATCCTTATGTGATGTTTCAAGCGAGCTAAAAAATATTCCTTCGACAATCTTTAAAGTTTTTTGGTAGAACAGTACCATTTCCTTAATCAAGAAATGGTTTAGACCTACTCATGGTAAATATATCGATACTAATTTAGCATGGTATGATATCAAAAGGTACATGGAGGACCTTGCACATAGAAACCCTCGGGAATCACTTACTCAAATGCACCTCACCATGCATTGTTATATTTAACCCCTGAGGTACTCATGTACCTGCATGAATTAACCTTATTACCCTATATATAAATAGGGGTTGCTTCACCGCGGGTCCCCCTCACATTGAAATAAGGTTGACTGCTTGCCAGGAAGAGATAAACCAAAAAAGGCTACAAAGAAGTATGTTCTTTTTTTTCTCTTTCAATTTATTTCAAATCATATTTTTAGGTTTTCATATGTGCTTTGCATCAGTGTCATGCTAGAAAACCTAGAATAAATGTGCATACAACAAAAACATATTTTGGGACACATACTCTCACACAAATAGCATGACAACTGAACAGAGAACTGAGTGGAAAACCGACATTGTTGTCTGAGGATACAAACTATTGAAATAAGCTGTGATGTGTAAATAATGAATGATGTTGTTGGTATCAATCACTATTTTAATCCCGTAACATATATACTAGTGGTCTTTACAACAATGGCTCAGATATTTGAATCTAAACTTCTGAAATGGGCACCCTTGAGAAAATCTGCTTGGAGAGTGTTATTGCTAGTCATTTTTGGTGCACCATCTCGCCACTTAGCAACATCATATTACTAGCCAACGTCATGTCACTATGCAACATCACTAAGCGCTGCTTGTATGACAAGAATAGGCCATTGACCATACTTTGCTGTGAATACAGGTTATGATAAGCCATAAAGACAGGCCACAATTCGCCGGGAAAACAGACCACACTTAACAGTGAAATCAAGCTACAATTTGCTGGGAAAACATGCCTCAATTTGCCGTGAAACAGGTTCAATTGGCTGACTAAAAAAAAAAGGTAGTGGAATACAGCTACATGGATATTATTGCTTCACACACTAGTGGAGAAGCCACTAGTCATATCTAAACTGGGAGCATTTATCACAGTATATTTTGATATCAGAACAAACTGCAAAAAGGACCTGTTGACCTGAACTAAGAGGATACTATTCTGTAATAGGAGACTGGGCAATGTTAACCACAGTGTACTGAGCTTAATGAACATAGATCACACTACTTTGTCATGTACTGATTTACAATTGATACTTCTGCATCCACTATCATCATCTCAATGATTCATGCATCTCTTTAGAAGCATTCTGATATATAGACATAGTCCTCTCAGGAAAGGAATTGATGGTGTGTTCTGGTAAAAGTAAAAACAATAAATGCAATAAATGTCAGGCAGCTTATAGACCATAAACTCAAAATCTGCATGAATTGTAATGGCCGGTATAACTATCAGGGTCTCTGATAAGAACAGGTCCCAACTAAGTGTAATGGGTGATGGGGCATTGATATCTATTTTAAACACTAAAGTTGTATTTTACGCGAACAACAACTCTCCATAGACTTGACATTGAGGGCCGATCGCCACATCCCAGGTGGCGTAAAGTGTGCTGATCCACTACTGCTGCCAATCCGTTACTGCAGCCTCATTCTGGGTGCATGTAAACATTCAAAATGCCAGACCGCCACTTGTATGGAGAACTATGGTAATGAATTAATCAACTGTTGATAGATTTAAATCTTCTAAAAGCATAAAATAAATAAAGAACTAAACTCCCCTGGTCTCCTTGGTGGCTGATCCACCCCTCGGGGGTCGTCTCCCCTCATGGTGGATTGGCCACCTTGTACACCATGTCATTTAGTTCTCTCTATGTAATTAAATAATATAATTGCCAGTCGAGGAAAAAGGGTATTAAAGTCAATAAGTATGTACTATCAGGGCATATAAACAGAACACTACCTCACAATTGGCAGCATTGGTTTCAGATGTAATCCACGTGTGATCAGATAACACCTTTACCTACCCTGCTTTACATTTGTTTTGACATGTTTATGTCATGTGTTCTCTACATCAAGGTTTTAATAATGCTGGAAGCTATGAACTACCAAAAAGAGAGCTGGTCACCTTAAGACCTATGACATCACATTAGCCCTCCCTCCCCCACAAAAGAAAGTGAGAAATAAGGGGTGAATCTAAAAGAATTACAGAAAAGGGCTATTTAAAACACTAATGAAGTCTTCAATATTTTTTGCTCCATTTTAGGATGTTCACCTTTTTTCCTACTGGTTGCCAATGGCAAGATCTAAAAATAGTAAAATTGTAAAGCTAGACTGTTTCACTTTTCCCAGCCATGGTTCCATGGCTGGGAAAAGTCATGGAACAGGGAGTGTTATAAACCAGACAGCACGCTCTAATGATATTCACACAAAACATGCATGGATGATTAAACTTACACCCAGTGACATTTGCTGTTGTAATTAAGCTGGAATTGCTTTATCAGTAGGCACCTCACGGCAAGGTGAATGACGCAGCCCATTCTAGACTTATCAAAACATGATACATCTGAGTCCTGCAATTGTTGCATTATAAGGTACCTTTTTTCAGGGTGGAGGAGGGGCAAGAACTTGTTTCAAATATTTTCTTGAGTAGCTGCACTGTCAATGCGGACAAATCTGGGCTAATTCTAGACTGTAAGAAATAACTGATGAATCTACCAGGGACCCTTCTAAAATCAAACAGTGAACCACCACCATTATATTGCAGTGAACCAGTGTAGTTTTTTTTTTTCCAAGAAACCGCAGGTAGCAGTGTGGTGTTTCCAGGTGGTACATTAATGTATGGTGGTATACAAATGTACAAGGAATCTCTGTGAACATAACAATGAATCTTTGACAACTTTGGAACAAGGATTTCATCGTTTTTTTAATTCATTTTTTACAGTGCAGCAAATGACTAATTTGAAATGTTATCAAAACTGACATGTACAAATCACCCCCAATGACTATCTAGCCATGTGTATCTAAGCTGGATAGTCTTGATTAAAAAGAAAATGAATATGTATAGACATTATATATTGTAATTATATATGTCATTTAGGCAAAAGCGAGAGCATGCCTCAGTTCCAATTTGCACCACTTGGTGGCTCCCATGCATCCCTCTTCGCCTCCAAGGTCAGTATAAGTACGATTCCTCAGGCCCAGTCAGTAGTTCTTAAAAGTCCCATCACCATTTTGTAGTTCTATACCCTTGATAGCATTTCTCAACGTGGTATAACTGTGCACAGCCACTAGGACTGGGTGATCATAGGAAATGTCTTACAACTGCTTTGTCCAATCAAAACTTAATGTTGCATTTATGTTTTGGTAGGGCAGTCCTAACAGAGCAACCATTTGTGACCATGAGATGCAGGACTGTAATGGCATTGGAGTGAGGGATTCCACTATCATTAAATGATAGTGGAATCCCTCACTCCAATGCCATTACAATTGAATTGGTCTAGTTGTATCATCTTCAGAGATAAACCTGCCAGTCAGGTGATGTGTTTGGGTCAATACTGGTTGAATTAGCTTTGAAGTGCACTAAAAGGAAATATCACTAACAACTTAGGTCAAATCATATTTTTAATGTTTGATACATATTTATATAATGTTTGTGAACATCATATGGATGAATCCATTTCATACAAAAGATATTTTTATTTTAAGGGCCATAAACTTTAAAATCATGTGCAGGACCATATTTCAAAATAATTTCCATAAGAAAGGTATTTATGTAAGGTATTTTCTGAGAAGGTATAGAAACATTCTGTTGTTTTCAATACTGTTTTTAAGAGTCTAGTATTCACAATTTCCTAAGACATTAAATTTTTACCTAGAATGCAATGTCATATGACTGAAAAAATATTTGTTATTATCTTGCATAAATAGAATATATATTTATAAAGGAAATTTTCATTTTAGAAGAAAAATTGAAAAACTTTTATTTTTAATTTTTTTCTCAATATATAAGTAGCTTGGGACCACCAATTTGTCTGTTCATTTTTCAATTCTGTATGATTTAAGCTACATATAGACCAAAAATGAATTTTCTCTTGATTTTACCCAAAGCGTAGCGATCAACCATAAACAAATGTTTTAAGGTCCTGACTATAGAGACTTAAGAGTAGACTTATTCATAGCGCTGTGTCAAGAGAGTAGGCTTCACACACTTTTATATGTAGATGGCATGAACACGTAATGGAGCCTTATAGCCTTATTCAATAAAACACCCTTTTACAGCCAGTTTATACCTGCAATCCAAACCTAGCATGGCATTTTATCAAATAATCTACTTGGTGTGTATATTCTATATACAATATACATGAACCTGCAAAAAACAGCATGTTGTAAATTAAGACTATCCCCACCCTCACTACCAGAATGAGGAGCAAACATCCCCATCACAAATTCTATCTACCATCTCACCCAGCAACCACCATACAACCATCTTCCAAATGCTGCACTTTATTCCGGTCTTTTCACCACAGCTTCCTTATATGGGACCCTGTGGTATCTGCAAAAGATGGCTTCTGGAAGGTATCCAACATGGCTACTGCCAGCCTAAGATCCTTCCAGTTATCCCTCTGCCCCTTCTGCTGATGACTACGAACTTGTAGGTAGGGGAAAAAAAGGAAAGCACAGAATAGGACTATTTAAAACTGTAATGAACACCTCAATACGTTTTACTCCCTTTTAGGATGTTTATAAATCCCTTTGCCTGCTGTTTTGCCAGTGCCAAGATTTAAAAATAGTTAGGCCCCTTTAGACTCTCTTTTTTCTTAATATCTGCTGCGGAACAGCTCAGGTGATATAATCCAGACAGCCTGCTCTAATGATATTCATAGAAAACACACATGGATGATTAAGCTTACGCCCAGTAATGAACATCAGGCTACACGGAAATGACATGCACTGTTGTAATTATGCTGGAATTGCTATTTCAGTAGGCACCTCATGGCAAGGTGAATGACCAAGCCCATCATTAGACTTATTAAAATATGATACATCTTATTCCTGCAGTTGTTACAGTGTAAGAACCTTTTCGTCTGGGTGGGGGATGGGAAATTGTTTCCCGTATTTCCTGCAGTGCAATCCCAATACAAATTTGGGCTAATCCTATACTCATTCGAAGTACTATCAAAACTGACATATATAAACCATGCGCAATGATTATCTAGCTTTGTGCATCTTAAGATATAGACTGTATTGAAAAGGAGAAGAATATAAACACATGTTATATGTATTGTGATTAGATATGTTATTAAGACAAAAAAGAAGAGAGCATACCATAGTTCTAATTTGTGCCACTTGACGGGTACTTTGTATCCCTTTTTGCCTACAAGACCAGTATACAGTACAGGAAGGTAGGTTCCGCAGGCCCATTCAGTAGCCTCTTACATCTATGTTGTGTAGTTCTGTGCCCTGGATGGCATTTCTCAACATGGTACGACTGCTTACAGCACCTACGACTACAGACGCTCTAAACTAGAGTGTGTGATCGTAGGTGATTTCTTACAGCGGCTCTGTACCATAAGCACCTAAAGAAGTATTAACATAGGTTTGGGTAATGCAGACATACCAGTGCAATTATTAGTGGCCATATGATGTAGGGCTGTAATGGCATTGGGGTGAGGGATCCCTGTATAATACCTTCTTGAGAAGTAACCTAAAAGAAATATCAAAAATGAGCCAATTCAAATCACATTTATCAATCCATACATATTTACATTATTTCTGTGGACATTGTATGGATCAACCATTATAATATAAAAGAAGATAGGTGTCAAGTGATATTGGCCTATATTATGCAGACTTCTATATCATGTTCACATTTACACATCTGTCCTCAGAACACAATTAACATATCATCATCACCTACCTCAGTGACTTTTGATGAAAGGAAAAAAAGTTAATTTTTCAGGTCATCATTACCTTTTTAAATAATCATGAATGGTATAAATACACTTATGCAAATAAAGCGCAGCAACAAATATGCATACAATGCAATTACTGAATTGGCCCATACTTATTTTGAACATTTCCAGAATTGGTCGGCGCAGTTAAGAAATAATTGAATGAAACATACATTCTGACATTGCATAGAGCCACTACAGAAGGCTCATGTGTAGCTGTAAAGAGTGATAGCCAAAGTCTACTTCCACATATTCACAACTACAATTAGGTGTAATATGAGTCAAATAGCCATTACAACTTGTGGGTTGGATAGTCATTATTAAAGACAAATGCTACCCTTTAGACTCTCTTTTTTCTTAATATCTGCTGCGGAACAGCTCAGGTGATATAATCCAGACAGCCTGCTCTAATGATATTCATAGAAAACACACATGGATGATTAAGCTTACGCCCAGTAATGAACATCAGGCTACACGGAAATGACATGCACTGTTGTAATTATGCTGGAATTGCTATTTCAGTAGGCACCTCATGGCAAGGTGAATGACCCAGCCCATCATTAGACTTATTAAAACATGATACATCTTATTCCTGCAGTTGTTACAGTGTAAGAACCTTTTCGTCTGGGTGGGGGATGGGAAATTGTTTCCCGTATTTCCTGCAGTGCAATCCCAATACAAATTTGGGCTAATCCTATACTCATTCGAAGTACTATCAAAACTGACATATATAAACCATGCGCAATGATTATCTAGCTTTGTGCATCTTAAGATATAGACTGTATTGAAAATGAGAAGAATATAAACACATGTTATATGTATTGTGATTAGATATGTTATTAAGACAAAAAAGAAGAGAGCATACCATAGTTCTAATTTGTGCCACTTGACGGGTACTTTGTATCCCTTTTTGCCTACAAGACCAGTATACAGTACAGGAAGGTAGGTTCCGCAGGCCCATTCAGTAGCCTCTTACATCTATGTTGTGTAGTTCTGTGCCCTGGATGGCATTTCTCAACATGGTACGACTGCCTACAGCACCTACGACTACAGACGCTCTAAACTAGAGTGTGTGATCGTAGGTGATTTCTTACAGTGGCTCTGTACCATAAGCACCTAAAGAAGTATTAACATAGGTTTGGGTAAAACAGACATACTAGTGAAATTATTAGTGCCCATATGATGTAGGGCTGTAATGACATTGGGGTCAGGGATCCCCGTATAATACCTTCTTGAGAAGTAACCTAAAAGAAATATCAAAAATGAGCCGACTACAATATCATGTTCACATTTACACATCTGTCCTCAGAACACAATTAACATATCATCATCACCTACCTCAGTGACCTTTGATGAAAGGAAAAAAAGTAAATTTTTCAGGTCATCATTACCTTTTTAAATAATCATGAATGGTATAAATACACTTATGCAAATAAAGCGCAGCAACAAATATGCATACAATGCAATTACTGAATTGGCCCATACTTATTTTGAACATTTCCAGAATTGGTCGGCGCAGTTAAGAAATAATTGAATGAAACATACATTCTGACATTGCATAGAGCCGCTACAGAAGGCTCATGTGTAGCTGTAAAGAGTGATAGCCAAAGTCTACTTCCACATATTCACAACTACAATTAGGTGTAATATGAGTCAAATAGCCATTACAACTTGTGGGTTGGATAGTCATTATTAAAGACAAATGCTACCCTTTAGACTCTCTTTTTTCTTAATATCTGCTGCGGAACAGCTCAGGTGATATAATCCAGACAGCCTGCTCTAATGATATTCATAGAAAACACACATGGATGATTAAGCTTACGCCCAGTAATGAACATCAGGCTACACGGAAATGACATGCACTGTTGTAATTATGAGAAGAATATAAACACATGTTATATGTATTGTGATTAGATATGTTATTAAGACAAAAAAGAAGAGAGCATACCATAGTTCTAATTTGTGCCACTTGACGGGTACTTTGTATCCCTTTTTGCCTACAAGACCAGTATACAGTACAGGAAGGTAGGTTCCGCAGGCCCATTCAGTAGCCTCTTACATCTATGTTGTGTAGTTCTGTGCCCTGGATGGCATTTCTCAACATGGTACGACTGCCTACAGCACCTACGACTACAGACGCTCTAAACTAGAGTGTGTGATCGTAGGTGATTTCTTACAGTGGCTCTGTACCATAAGCACCTAAAGAAGTATTAACATAGGTTTGGGTAAAACAGACATACTAGTGAAATTATTAGTGCCCATATGATGTAGGGCTGTAATGACATTGGGGTCAGGGATCCCCGTATAATACCTTCTTGAGAAGTAACCTAAAAGAAATATCAAAAATGAGCCAATTCAAATCACATTTATCAATCCATACATATTTACATTATTTCTGTGGACATTGTATGGATCAACCATTATAATATAAAAGAAGATAGGTGTCAAGTGATATTGGCCTATATTATGCAGACTACTATATCATGTTCACATTTACACATCTGTCCTCAGAACACAATTAACATATCATCATCACCTACCTCAGTGACTTTTGATGAAAGGAAAAAAAGTAAATTTTTCAGGTCATCATTACCTTTTTAAATAATCATGAATGGTATAAATACACTTATGCAAATAAAGCGCAGCAACAAATATGTATATAATGCAATTACTGAATTGGCCCATACTTATTTTGAACATTTCCAGAATTGGTCGGCGCAGTTAAGAAATAATTGAATGAAACATACATTCTGACATTGTATAGAGCCGCTACAGAAGGCTCATGCGTAGCTGTAAAGAGTGATAGCCAAAGTCTACTTCCACATATTCACAACTACAATTAGGTGTAATATGAGTCAAATAGCCATTACAACTTGTGGGTTGGATAGTCATTATTAAAGACAAATGCTACCTAGTACAGAGAAGCCACCTGGCAGAAATCAAAACCCATCAGTTACACTAGTTTAGTGCTATTTCTCACCCTAACTGGACTTCTTTACCTGTACATATGTTTTTTTTCAGTTCAATTATAATTACACTAGATAGATATTCATATGTCATTTGAATTCCCATAGGGCCTTATAATATTTTTTTTTTTCATTTCAACCATGACCCCCATTTTTCGTTTATCAAAATGTTTGTATAGATGTCCTCTTTAAATGCAGAAAGTTTCATAAAAAAATCGGAAGAGGGTCAGAATGTATGAGACATGATATGAAAAACTGTTTTTACCATTCGTTTCTATAGTTAAGGCATTTTACACTTTAATTGCCATACTGTAAAAGAAAGCACCGTGACATAGGGACTTTTTTGCATTTTCTTATTGTTAGTACATAAGACTAATAGAATACAGAGTTATTTTGGATTATCAGCAGCAGAACCTGTTCTGGACATGTGGTAGCATTTGTCTTTAAGCAAAACATGACCATTAAATATCTGTCTTAAAACTTGTTTCATGAGAGTTAACCCACTTTAGGATTCCCAAAATGCACAGTTTCAATATTGTGCATAACATACATCATACCTAACCCAAGAAAACACCACCAAGTTGTAAAAATGACTGCCATTACCCTCAGTACCAGAGTCAGGAACAAATATCCCCTTCACAAATTCCATCTACCTCCACACCCAGCAACCACCCTCCATCTGCCAAATGCTGCACTTTATTCTTGTCTTGTTTTCTTTTCACCCCAGCTCCTTATATGGGACCCTGCAGTACCTGCAAAAGATGGCTTCTGGACGGTAACCAACTTGGCTTCTGCGAGCCTAGAATCCTGCCATTTATACCTCCGCCTCTTCTGTTAGTGAGTAATAACTTGTAGGTATAGAGGTCATTTTAGACATGGGTCATTCCTCTCTCTTTTCTTTTAAAGGTGAAAACAAAGAGTGATATCAAGCCATTGCTTTAGTACCAATAGTGCATGGAATGAGGTGTTATTCCCATACCTGAAATCCCTCTCAGCAGCTCAGATTTCTGACCACTACCTTGAACTACACTGGTCTCCTAACCACACTGCCTTTCAACTTATAGCCTCCTATTGTGTTATACATTGTTCTTCAGTTTATTTTTTAAAGACATGAGATGTTAGTTTCTATCATCACCCTAAACCAATCATACATTGAAACAAGTCCTCATGTACCAATCATAGGTAAATTCACTGCACAATTTAAAGGCAGTGAATGTCATCAGCCAAAGCCTTATTATTTTCACCCCCCCCCCTCTCCCTTATTGTACAGTAGTTGGTGATTGCCTGTGTTATGTTCAAGTGGGTACCAAAACATTCCAATGGCATTTGGCCAGTCAGGACCTTCCCCTTTAATCCTGGAGAGTTCCAGTCTGCAGTTGTTGCCATGGTGAGCAGCTCAGATCACTGACATGTTTGCAGAGTGAGCTTCTCAACCCGAGGTCTTAAGCTGCTCACCGACCGGTTAATGGCAGCTTCTCAAGGGGACCGTTCCATCAGAGTGGAAAATTGGAATATCTGCTTTGGGCTGTTGGTTAAAGAGAGAACATTGACTCTAGGTGTGAACTTGTTTCCCTCTGCCATGGTCTGAGAATGCCAATGCTTGTGCTGAGTTTATTCGGGAAAACCAAATATCAGATTAAATTATGCAACTGCTCCCACATGAAGTGTGGGGTTGATGATCATGAAATAATATTAACTGTGGAGAATTATTCATTTACATTGTATGCTGTACATCCTCTCAACAGCCAAGCCTTTGATGTCGGATGATTTTGTGTTCTTGTCCAAGGGCCTACACATGGCACATTGGAATGCTCATAGTCTCCCAGCCAATATAAGTGACCTGAGACTAGCTATGGAAGACAATGGTCTTCACTGCTTAACCATCTCAGAGACCTGGCTGAGTGAAAAATTACAATCAAACCAAGTTGCAATTGACCACTATCATCTATTAAGGTTGGATAGACAACGTATCGAAAATGGTAAAATTAAAAAAGGGGGTGGTGTGGCCATTTTTGTGCATGAGAGTGTGACAGTATCAGAGACAAATGTCTCTCACTTGAATACCAGCAATGCTGAGATTGAAATTATGTGGGCCACACTTTCAAAACCAAACCTGAAACCTGTTGTAATTGCTTCAGTATACAGACCTCCCGATGGAAACTTTCATAACTTTAGTGAGACATTATCAAAAGCAATGAGAAACCTGGGCCCTTTAAAGGACAATGAGGTTTTCATTATGGGTGACATGAATACCAACATGCTACATAGAAATGATCCACAAGTCAAGGCACTCACACACCTTTTTAATTTTCTCCGAATAAAACAGATAATCAAAAAACCAACCTATTTTAATCCAAACTACGAATTTTCACTTCTGGACCTAATATCCACCAATTCAGACGACATCAAAAGTTGCGGAAATTGTTTTATTAATATTAGTGATCATGAACCAGTATACATCACGAGAAAATATATTCCCCCCCTAAAGAAAAGTTAACATTTTTTGGTCGCTCATATAAGCATTATGTAAAGGAGAACTTCGTACTTGGTCTTAAAAATAGTGATTGGAATGCCTTCTGGGACTCAGAGGACCCAGAGGAAGCCTGACAACTATTTATTAATCAGGTTGAATTTCTATTGAACATTACATGCCCAATTAGACAGTCAAATTTTAAACAATCCAAAAAACCATGGATTACGAGGGAACTATTGGATCTTATGAAACATGCCAGGAAAACAAAAAATATTGATGACATGAGGATTGCAGAATTTCTTAAGAGGCGCTCAAAAGCATTAAACCGCACAGCAAAAAATGCATTCTATAAAAACAAAATCAATGCAAACCTTGAAAACCCCCGACAATATTGGAAAGAAATTAACAATGTTATTAACCCCAAATCCAATGTAGCAAACATTAATATTACTGATTCCGAAGGGGTACAAGTGGATCATAATCAAACGGCAGAATACATAAATCAATATTTTTCAAACATAGGGGCAAATCTAGCAAAAAAACATGACTGAACCCTGGGTATATACACAGAATGTACTTCCCCCACATTTTAACTTTCGACTACCCACAGATGAAGAAGTTATCAAGGTCATAAAAAATATAAATATAAATAAACCTTCTGGCATACCATACATATCTACTACAGTGTTAAAAGATGCACTAACTATGCTTCCACTTCACTTTAAGCACATCATTGACAACACTATCAAAAAGTCAAGCTTCCCTGATTTATGGAAAAATGCTACAGTAACTCCTATTCCTAAAGAAGGTGATAAGACTCAAGTCAATAATTATATACCTATCTCTATCCTTCCATTCCCCTCAAAGCTTACTGAAAAAATATTGCATACACAATTGTCTACACATCTAAAAGATAATGATATATTAACAGAGGACCAAAATGGTTTTAGAGAAGAGCGTTCCACTGTCCACAGCCTTGCAAAATTCACTGATCACATTTACAAGGCATTAAATAAAAACTCTGTGACATCCTGTATATTTATTGATTTTCGGAAAGCATTTGACACTCTAGATCATAAAATCATGTTAAAAAAACTAGAAAAAATTGGTCTCAGCCAAAATGCAAAAAAACTATTAGAATCCAATCTTACAAACAGAACCCAATGTACTAGAGCCAATAACACCACATCTGAACCACATAAAATTTCTCATGGGGTACCCCAAGGTTCCACGTTAGGGCCCTTACTTTTTATCATTTATATAAACGATCTTGCTTCCTGTCTAAACCACATGAAGGCACAGCACTATGCGGATGACACTGCTATTTTTATATCCTATAAAGAACAAACTCCTGAGATTAATCAACACATCACAAATGACACATTTAATTTAGTAAGATGGTGTGAGGCAAACAAACTTCCACTGAATATTGGTAAAACTAAACTAATGACATTCGGTACCAAGACAATGCTCAATAAACATCCAAAAATCAATTTGCAGGTTCAAAACCAAGAAATTAAATACGTCCCCACGTACAAATATCTAGGTGTTACCCTGGATAGTCAGTTAACTTTCAATAAACACATGCAAGTCTTGTCTAAAAATGTATCTCACAAGATTTACTTGATACGTAAAGTAAGAAAGCAACTTACAGAAAAAGCAACCCTAGACGTTGTAACAAAAATGATAATCTCATACATTGATTATGGCGATATCATCTATAGTGCAGCCCCAAAAGGCAAACTTGATGAAATGCAACTACATTTAAACAGATGCTTACGTATCTGCAACAGATCCCCTCCCTTCTTAGACAAATTACAATTACATCAAAAATACAAGGTATTACCACTCTGGTTAAGAAGGGAACAACACTTTCTGAAATTTGCATTTAAAAGAAGTCTGGATAAAAACTATGTGGACAATAGACAACTTTGTACACGAGCACATGATAACAGGCTGTTAAAAACCTTCTTTACCCGCAGAGTCAAAGTTCAAAAAGGAGTAGAATATAAATGTGCTGCTTTGTGGAATTCCCTTGGAAATGAATACAGAGAAATTGAAGAATATTCAAGGTTTGGTGATAGGCTGAGAGTGATGTATGATAAGACACTTAGGGAGCTGGATGATATCCAGCCTCCATAAATATTATAATAATTCTCCACATATTTTACACCATCAAAACAAATTCTAAAGTGGAATAGATAATAAACCTACTGAATTCATGCTCTCTCATTTACTAACCACATTTATTTATGGTACAGGCCATCAAACACCATTTAAATTGTGCAAAGAAGTTACTAACAACTAGTGATCTATATTTAACACATGTTATTGTACTTCAACTAAAGAAATATCTGGATTTAGAGACATTTATTGTCCACTGGATGAAAAACAGGCATGACCTAAGGGTGCATAGCCTATCCTATGTACAATCAAAACTGAATAAACATATATATATATATAGATCTCACCTGGCAGTGAGTGGGAGTTTTTCTCTCGCTAATTTCGCGGAGGATCTGAAAAGTCGCGGCTGATTTTGAGTTCCATATTGTTGACAGTGATTTGTCCCTATGTAGACATATCATGCACATCAGATTTGGAAAGTTAGTCATAGCACTTCAAGCATTACAGTAGTATCAATCAATTTCAATTCAATTTTGTAAACTTTTATTTGCCTTTTCATTGGAGAATATGATCTTCCTCTACAAATACAGGATTGGTTAGGTCCTTCATAAGTCAATACGAGTCAGCTTAAGGCATACAATACAGAAGAATTATTCGACATAGATGTCATACAACAGAGTTTGCAACATACTGCAGATCAATATAATTTACAATATAGCATAACAATTTATCAACCAGCAAACAAGGATCGTATAAGATGAATTAGATCTGGTCCTTCAGTTGTCAATAACACAATAAATGACATTAACAAATGGCGCGAAATTGATATTTGGGATCTGACCTTTTATATAATCTGTAATACGGTGATCAGGGATATTCTGCATCAACCATGTTCATAAAGCATACTCATATAGCATTATGCATAATGTTCCATTGCGGTTAATTTACATATGACTCACACCCCACCTACACACAGGTGTGTGCACTAACCTCTCTTACCGCCATTACTCTGCAATACCTACAGGCAGAAAGACGGTTTTTCTATCATGGATTAGAATCTCACATTGTCTACCTCTTTTCGATGCCATCTGCCCTAGCCGGGCTTGGTATTATATTAGAGGGACTACAGTGTGTGATTTACCATGCCACCAAAAGCGACAGCAGCTAAAAATGCCCAAGAAATAGCAGATTTACGGACCCTCATAGAGGGGCAGGCCACAGCAATGGCCGACAACAATAGACTCATGCAGGAGCTATTGGACCAACATAAGGTAGAGACCCCCAAGCAGCCTCCTGCAGAAAAGCCCCCTAAGGCCCCTAAGAAGAAAACAAAAGGGAAAAAGCGTAAGCTTCGCCAGAAGCAGAAGCAGGCCCATAGGCAGGAGGAAGGGGATGACACCTCGGACGCCTCTTCAGCGGACCACGAGGACGACACCGGCAGCCAGCCCTCACCTGGGTCGGGAGGGCGCAAGGGGAGGCCCCGTCAGCGGTCCCCCAAGACACCCCCAGACCTGAGGGGCACCTCTGAGCCGCCCCCACGCAGGACCATGCCTTGTAAGGATAGATACGCTAGCACTGATAGGAGGACAAGGTGGGAGGGAGATGACGACCTCTCGCTCTCCATTAGAGACACCTCGGAGGACGACGACCTGCAAAGGAGAGTGGTGAACATTCTGACGGCCTCAATTAACCCTTCTAAGGCAGCACACTCTGGTAAGGCATACTACCCTTATTTACACATTCAGAGGGGCAAGAACAAGGCTAAAGTCACACATGGTGAATTGTCTCTGGCAGAACTGAACTGGGGACTGATGCAGGTTGCAAAATATTATGTCAATGATAAAAAGGTGTATAAAGCAATCTATAAGCATATTGAAAATGTAAATGAGGACGCAATGCGATACCCTGATGACAATGTAAGGGACTGGTCAGAGGAGGTATGCGACCGGATTTATAATAATAGGCTTACATGGTTGGACAAAGTGGGCATTGACCACCTCAGGCTACAGCTCTCACAGAAAAGTGAGCGCACTACAAGGTCCACTGGTGGTGGTGTGGGTGACTCTGACAGCTGGGTGAAGTTAACACCTGAGCTTGAGGTGGCCAAGAAGGGCCCGCTGTGCAGGGCATACAATTTCAGTCAGTGTTATGCAAATGGGGACCATGTACACAAAGGTTTCAGGAATCTCCACTACTGTAGTCACTGTGTCTATTCCCGCGTAGAGCTTGCGAGGCACAAAGAGTGAGAATGTAAATACAAGCAACAAAGAGAGGAGAGAAAAAAGCAAAGTCAGAATCCAAAGATAAGCATTTTTGAGTGGGATTTTACCAATTAGCGTTAAGTATGACAATGTTATGGGAGGGGGCTGGGTTGGTGGCCGTCCCTCCCTCCCTCGGTGCACCGCCTTGGGGGTGCTGAGGGGGGGTCGGCCGGCCACACACCCCGACCTGGCCGCAGGCGATGGTGTTCTGGCCCCCACCGCCCCCTCCCCACTAAGGCCGGGACGCGGGCGGTGGCGGCAGACACAGGGGGCGGCGGTAAAGCAGCCCGCTATGTAAGTATCACAGAAAGTACAAATGGTGCTTTGCCACAGGCACTGGAGACAGCGTCTGGAGACATATGCCTTACCAGTAATGACCCTATGGGGGATAGCAACAGAGATATGAGTAGTAGAGACACTTCCATTGGGGCCTTGCCTCAGGCGCCTGCAACTACCGCCGCCGCCGGCGGGGGCTGCTCATCTTTCATAGCGACTAACTGGCCCTGGCCAACTGCTGAGGTTCTCAGTAAAGCGCCACAATACATGGCAATATACACAGCAGTCAGAAAGAGGGCGGTCCCCAACTATATAGGTGCCTTCACAGGTAAATTGTGATGCTTGGGATACGAGGCTCTCTGAGGGGGGGGGACGTTAGAGTCGGCCATTTTCTGAGATACGGCTAGCCTACGTCTTACGCCATGGATGAGCTACCTGTCCCTGCCACAAAAAATCACCCGAATGTGGATGACTATTCAGATCAAATTTCAGAATTTCATATTTTATACAAACCCTACAAACAAATAACAATAAACTTCATGAGTCATGTAAACACATCTCATGTCGGCTAGTTCCGCATTTAATTAAATATGCTCTTTGAGCTTAACACACCCAACCTGTACATGGGCAATGGCAAAACAATTGTGACGCAACACAGCAAAAGGTAACATTATGGGGATTTTTGCCACTCACAGACAGTAGGTAGCAAAGCCAAATGATACAAGAGGGTAATTTTGCTGTATCCCCTGAAAATACATTCTGTAGGTCTTTCTGCATATTTGGACACTCACAGACCCAGAATAATGGGCACAGCATGAATTAGCATGTCCTCATGCCCAATGCTGATATTATCTGTGCATGTTGACAGAAATTTTAATATCTTTAGTTCAGGTATGTTTATCTGATTTAAGTAATCAGTTGACCAAGATAATATCCAATGAACTTATTAGATCATATCTATTTCAATTGAAATGAAGAGGCCTTGAGTGTCATTTTGGTATATAGATCATCAAAATCTGGCAAGGAGAAGCAGGAGAAAGTTCCCTGGCAATGTATGATGTTATAGCATGCATAGCACTGTCAGGGCCACCTGGTGGCCATAGATAACACTAAACCCCCGTAATGTTACGTTTTCCCACGTTTTGTCACAATTACACAATTATGTTAGTATGAGAAAGTTTCTGACTTATCACAAGGTTTACTGGACATCAGACAAGATTAAGGTTCATTAGTCATGAACGACCAATAAGTTATGATACCAAGGTATAAGTAGGAGTGTATGCAAAGACATCATCAGAGCCCAATATGATCAGTAGGTAGTGTAGGGGCCAGCTCTGGCTGTAAGTCCATGGTGGTAGGCCATCTGCCCCGTTCCTGTTGTACCAGCCCTCAGGGGCTGGTCAGCTGGTATAAGCTGCCCCCCTTGTGTATCATACCGATCCAGATGTAGTTGGAAGGCAGAGAATGTCAGACAGGGAAGTAGCTCAGCGGTAGAGCTTCCGCCTGCAGGTTGCAGGGTCCCGGGTTCGACTCCCGGTTTCTCCAGGACATTTTCCGCCGACCTCTACACTGGTGGAGAAACCGAGTTGGTCCTGACACGTGTGAGGGGGGACTACGAGAACTTGGTACCTGGGCTGGCGCGACACAAATGACGATTCAATTTTCTAGTACTGGGGAGACTTGGAAACAGGTGGCGCCCCCAGTATGTCCTGGGAACAGGATATTGACTGCTGGGTGCGACTTAGTACTAGTCCTGGGTATCTGGTACCTATAGGGTACTGAACCCTATATTGAATCTGGTAGGGAGGAGTGTAGGGGCCAGCTCTGTCGTAAGGCCAGCAGCCCCGTTTCTGGAGATCCCAGCCCCCACGGGCTGGCATCCGGTGGTAAGTCCCCCCTACGTGTGTGTCATACCAATCCAGGTGTAGGTGCCTGGAACGGTATAATACAGATACGCTTCGACCCTAGCAGTACTGTGTACTGGTAGGTCAACTGGGAAGTCAGGAGTGCCTCACACTGCTTGATAAAGCCCAACTGATCTGGTTGGGAGGAATGCTTGGTGCTGGTTGGCCATGGTTGAAGCTGGTTGGGAGGAGTGTAGGGGCCAGCTCTGGCTGTAAGTCCATGGTGGTAGGCCATCTGCCCTGTTCCGGTTGTACCAGCCCTCAGGGGCTGGTCAGCCGGTATAAGCTGCCCCCATTGTGTATCATACTGATCCAGATGTAGTTCGAAGGCAGAGAATGTCAGACGTGGAAGTAGCTCAGCGGTAGAGCTTCTGCCTGCAGGTTGGAGGGTCCCGGGTTCGACTCCCAATTTCTGCAGGACATTTTCCGCCAACCTCTACAGTATCATGAATGTACAGTCAATCCGATAAAGTGGATGTTGGGAACAGAAAAGTGAGCATGAGATAATGAGATATCCATGACTGTGACTAAAAGGAGCCCACAGGTGAGTATGTGATATATATGCATTATATGAAGTATGTGATGTGTTGGAGTGCTTCTAGACAATTTTAGCTGGTGGTTTAAAGTAATTTATTTTGTGTTTAAAGGAGGCAGTTGATTCGATTTTCTGTATATCAGCTGACAGTCTGTCCCATGTTTTAGCACCTCTTCTTTCTTTATAATGGCCGAATAGTACCTATATATTTGGATTGTTTATGCATCATTAATAAAAGTTGAGTATACCTTCTATGGGCTAGTGTTTTGATTTTAAAATAATCATGCAAGGCTGTAGCGGATGACTTCTCATACATGTTTTTAAAGCGATATACCCTTAGCGCTCTATTTTGTAATCTCTGAAGTTTCAGTGCTAAATCATCAGTAGTACAGTCAGAAATAAAGTTTGCATAATCAAAATAAAGTAATATCATTTGCAGGTAAATTAATTTAGCCTGCTGTTCATCAAGATATTTCCTGAGTCTACCAAGCATGAAAATCTTATGACTAACAGTTTTAATGATAGATGATACATGTGGTTTGAATGTGAAATATGTGAAATATATCACGCATAGGGCAATAGGGCATAAGATGCACCCTGATTTCAAAAGACAACCTATAGGGTGTGCCTAAAGGCTATTTTTGATGAATTTCAAGTTAAATTTAATTTAATTTACATCACCAATAAGGCACACCCAGATTTTGGGAAGATCCTATAAGTCGCACCTATGGTTTCTTCCATGTATAGCTGTGCCTTATATGTGAGGTATAATAATAATAATAATAATAATAATAATAATAATAATAATAATAATAATAATAATAATATGGGGCCTATGTTGTCATCAGGGATATCCCTGGTATAATGGGTCATAGTCATATATTTGAGGTCTAAATTCTTGTTTTATTCAGCTGCATTGTAAGTAAGCCCCGAAATAAAAGTTCCTCTTTTGTAAGTGATGAACAGTATGATATGACTCGTTAGATTTGCTTTTATGATTTTGGCTTATGTGCAGCCTCAGCTATCTCTTCAGTTACATCATTTTCAATCATTATTTCTTCTACTTGTAATATTATTAGACTCGATAGTCCGTCCTTAATGGTCCAACATACACTCTATCCGCCAGTTTTTACCTTGATAGTACATCGAATCCCATTTCTGCCATGTGCAGAATTAATAGGGTATGACTCTACCCTGTTTTACATATCCTGAAATCAATCATTGGCACACATATCTCCTGTTGATGGATTACTTTTGAGATTTCCTGTGTTTTTTTTTTCTCACCATGAAGCATGAGAATGTACCTTAACACTTTCCACACTGTAAAAAGTTCATGTTCCACACTTTAAAAAGTTTATGTTTTATAACAGATGTGTTTGTAAGCTCACAGGGGAAAGTGCTGTACTCTCAAATACCGTGACTCTTACTGTAGTACCAAGGCTTCGTAGGTGTAGATTTTTGGGTACAGTGAGTGATCCTGTATAATTACTCTGTATACAGTATGCCCTAGGCCAGCCAGTCACCCTAGCGGCCCTTCAAAGGGTTTACCAAAATAGCCTTATATGCACTGTCCCCCACTGGAGGCCAGTAGTATACCATATGTTTAGTATGTATAGTCTTATATTGCACACCCCAATGAAATATTGTCCCCAGAGCTGAATAATGAATTGCAATATGATAATAACCTCAACAGGTTCAATCTAGCATTGTGTACCAATACATACATGACACCATAACTGTGTCTAAATCTGAAATACAAGTCCCTGGACCCTGGGGTTGAAGCTAATATAGGCATAACTGCCTTTAGGTTATTTCAGTGTTAAAACTGAATGACCATGAAATGGTTTTGGTGAGATGGTTTACAGTATCAATGCATGCATGAAACGCACACATAAATGATATCATGGGGATGATTACCAAGAACTGACCCCAATAGCAGATTATATAGCAGTGCCTTTATAACATACCTGTATATACAATACATTTATTGCTGATTAACAAAATCCCTTGCTGTAATTCTACAATTCAGGTTTCTGTAATTTTACAGCAATAGTTGCTGGAACCTCAGTTGCCAGCAAATATTAAATTTACAGTGTATTTTATTGTTCATTTACAGCAAAATTTGCTGTCCATTTATAGACAATATTGTTGTTTATTTACAAGAAATTTCTCTGTAATTCTTCAACACATTTTGCTGTAAATTTACAGCATATGTTTCTGTAGAACTGAAAGAGCTTGCTGTATGATCACAGTAACTATTACTTTATGATTACTCTGAATTGTTCTGTAAAATTACAGTGATTCACCTCCTGTAGATTTACAGCGAAATGTGCTGGAACCAAAGTTGCCAAGGGATTTTGTTGTAAAATAACCCTGTTTACTTCTTACAGTGCACTGCAAAGGCAGTCGTACAGCTGTTACACATTTTTTTTTAAATTCTAACGATCATTATGCTGATTCAGGAAGCCATCTCTACATAAATACAATAAGAAGGGACTAATGGGATTTATTCATGCCTTTTTATGTTGAAACAGCACCCTATTGCTTTACATGAGATAGGTCATCTGCAAAAGTCTGTGAGTTGTGGTGGTAGTGTGGGTATTCAGCCAAAGCCTCACTAGCGATATTTCATTGACCCCTTGGGGTTAACAAAAAATATATATACAAAAAGCATTGGAAATGTGAAATGAAAAATAAGAAAATAGACACGAAAGAGCGGCTCACTGCTGAAACTATCCATTGTGTGTGTGGTGTTTTGCATCCCAGTGCCAGCGGGCAGTAGGATTTTTAGGCATTGAGTGTCTATCCCTTTTACATCACTTTTTGTACCTATATATACAGGCTGTCCTTTGATGCTACACCTTTTCCTATTCTATACCATTTATATCATGTAATTTACTTACTAGTGATAATGGAATATGTAGGGGTATGTCATGTGATCTTTAACAACATACTATTCATTATAATCTGTTATTTCACGATTTCTTGGATTTTGGGTGCTTTTACTGGATATCCCCATGCTGATACCTGTCGATATTGCACAACATGATGCATGCATCATGACTTTTGTAAGGGCACTAGTGCCTGATATCCATGGATATCAGCACACCTTACATGTCATATGTCACATGTTAAAACCCACGAAATAGTCCAGGCCAGGGTAGGGATCGAACCTGCAGTCTCACATCCCAAATCCAACTCCCTATGCATTGCGCCACAGGGACTGACGAGATACGCTCTGTTCGAACCACGTCTGGATATATACAAAGCCCTGGAAGGAGACGACTGTGGGCTGACCGCTACCATAACCGTGGGACGCATTCAAACATAGCCAAGCCGACACGGCCGCTGCAGGAGGAGACGCGGTGGTCTAGCGGTTAGCACTTTGCGCTCAGCCGTGAGGGGTACCCCGATCGATCCCCTGATCGATCCCCGGTCCGGGCACATCTTTTTTCGCCGTGTGCCGCTGTCGCTGTCCGCTGCCAGGCGACGAGGTGTATTATACACAAACATAGCCGCGAGAAGCTTTTTTCGCCGCTGTCTGTCGCTGTCCGCTGCCGGGCGACGAGGTGTATTATACACAAACATAGCCGCGAGAAGCTTTTTTCGCCGTGTGCCGCTGTCGCCGTCCGCTGCCGGGGGAAGAGGTGTATGTACCGATCGTGTACACACAATGGCTGGCTTCGAGTCCCAGGGAAGGATTTTTGTTTTCAACTTGTTTTTATTGATATTCTATTGATTATTTATTGAATTTTTATTGATTAATCGTGTAATAAAGACGGCCACTCGTTACGATATCCTACGATATACTGAACTCGGTGCCCAATAGCCCATTCATTACTCTCTTAATATCTTGAGGAGTTCTTATGCCTGGTATAGCTACTTAACCACTGTAGACACTATATTTGACTATTGCTAAACTGCTTGTGACGTAGCAGCGGGCTGGAAAGAGCTCCGCAGTACAATGTAAACACATAGGAGAAGGTGGACAAACCAGAGAGTATGTGCCTCTGGGGTATTTCCCTTTCTTTCATCATGGAAAGGTAAGAAGGCCTTACCCAGCACGAACCTCCGGATTTAAGCAACTTTAAGTAACACTTACAGTTCAGTAATGGCCTTGTTTCCAAGGCTTTAGTCAACTTTAAGCAGGAAAAAAATTAAAGTTGATGAAAGCCTTGAAAATAAGGCCATCACTCAAACTTAATCTTTGATTAAAGTTGCTTAAATCGGAAGGTTCATGCAGTTATATATATATATATATATATATATATATATATATATATATATATATTAAGTATGCTAAATTGGGCCTTGACTGCACATCACATAGTACCAATTGATCAGATTTATGTAATAACCCAGGCTCACAGGAGAAGGTCGTCAAAGAGTGTCCAACCATTATTATATATATAGGTCGCATCACTCACTCAACACAGGTATTCCATTCAGTTACCTGCCCGTGCTTCTAATACTATGACTACTGCTAGAGATATTGGAGATATAAGTGTTTGCCTGTTCGGAGAGTGCCAGTGCTAGTATCTGCTTGGTGATTAATTCTGTATGGATAGTGGACCAGGGACCTCTGTCTGAGGTAATACACCAGTAAAAAGAGAGGAGCAGTAAAAGAAAACATCTACAGATTTCAAATTAATCAGGGACTACTCTGGTAGAAGTAGGATGGGGTGGATGACAGAGGTGTCTGATGGAAGGTGCATGTGGGAGCAAGTGTAGTCTGCCATGAATTCCTTGGTGTGAGGCAACGTCTATCAACATTGCTTCGGATAAGGTTTAAACTTTATTTAGCCACACTGAAAGCAGAAACTCATCCAAAACTTATCAGAAACCAATCAAAAACTAATCAGTAGTGATGAGTTTTGCCTCATTGTTTTGATAGTGCACCACGGCAGTAGTTTGGCCTCATCAAATTGATGAGCACTCATCACAGACTAATCAAAATGATGAGGCTAAGCTCATCACTTCAATTACACTGGGTGATTAGTTTTACGTCATCAGAATGATGAGCACATCATCAATGACTAATCAAAGTGATGAGCTTAGGATCATCATTTCTACCACACTGGGTGAGTAGTTCTGCCTCATCAGAATAATAAGGATGTCATCACTTGCTAATCAAAACTATGACTCTATCATGAGGCATATGGCATAAACAGTTTTGCTTCTTTCTCTTTGAACCCTCCTTTTACCATTTGAAGGCTTGCTAATGTAAATGCATGGTGCTTATTGGTTATCAATATGCATAAATGTAGCCCTAGTGAGTAACTCATGAGGCCTATATTTGTGCATTGTGCTTTCCATAAGGCTTATTAAACTCCCAGAGGATCGACAACCTTCCTCCAGAGATTAAGACCTTACAGAGGACCCTCGATCAGATGTTAATATCTACTTAGGAACATAGCTTCAATACACATAACAGGTATTGATAATTTCATATATATGACTCTAGCAGAATTATTAAGAAATCTGTTTTTTAAGATGATTTCATGAAAATCTGTGCATAGCAGGGTCAAACATATTTAAAAAATGCATATCACCTAATACAGTGTGCCCCACAATTAGGCATACATGTCACAATGCAACAGATTATGTTGTAATAAGACCCTCACATGACATGACAGCTCTAGTCATATTCATGGCAAAAAGTAATGCATCAGTATAGTCAGCCTCGACAAAATATGACAACTCATCACATAAGAAGAAACACTCTACATGTACAATGTTATGACATGACACATATGACACATATATGAATTCCACATCTCATCAGATGACACATAACACAACATGAAACACAACACAGCATGACACATTACAAGTATCACCTCAAATCCATGGACATACAAAACACATTATACTCAGACATCTCACAAGTGGGCACAACATAACAGAGCATAGCACAACAAACGAAAAGATAACATGACACAATGCAAAACATTGTATGATACATAAAGTATAACACATCCCATGGCATGACACAAGATCCAACATATATATTCCTCACAAAATATGATATGACATAATGCAACATGATATGGTATGCAATATCTAACAACATGACATGGTATATGCAATTCAATATAGTAAATCAAGACAAAGAATACTTCACACAAAATTGCATAATAACAGAATGACATAATGTAAGGTAACATAACATATTAATAATCATCATATATATCACCTCAAATGCACAGTTTACCTGTATATTGCAATGTACACACACTAGCCTCACACTGCCTCTAACCCTACAAAGCACCCACACCACAACACAATGTCACTGTGTGCCCCCTTTTCAACCCTTCTGTGGTGGCCCACTGCCTGCCTGCAACTCATGTACACACACTGGTCATAGGCCTACAACACACATAAACACAGAAACTCACCTGTATGCCTCCTGTCCCCTTAATACACATCTCAATACCAATATTACCTCTGTGCTGAGTAGCTGTAGTGTGTTTTGTTTTGTTTATGTGAAAAAGGTGATACACAACTCCCACTGAACCCTACCTGTTACCAGTTACAACTCTGGCTTACCTACTCATTGTGATAAGTTTTGCTCATCAGTTTGATGAGTCTGGATGCTCATTACTGATTAGTTTGGCTCATTGTGTGCAAGATGAAGCAAAACTAATCACAAGCGATGAGGCATCGATGAGTTTCCGTTTTGAGTGCATACAAATCAAACATACAGTCATGTAGTAGTAACAACCTGTTGTTCAATTCTATCTTATTGATATTGATTTTGTCTTCTATATTAGTGTAGAAAGTAATCAATACACCGTGTGGTGCACCATGTTGGGCCTGGAAGCATAACAGCCACCAATCAATGGCTTCAAAATGTGTGATATGAATATCTAAATGAACTAAATCCTATGTGCATATGGTATTTTATCAATCATTCAAAATATATTATACTATAATCCATGTTATGGGATTACTGAGCTTACCCTAGGAAATCATAAGGTTTGGAGCAATAGCTTTAAGAATTAGGATGATTCTGAAGAATTTTATTGGTTACACTGATAGAAACTATACATGATGCACGAGAATGTCTCATTTTCCTCTTAAAAGCTGACTCCTTTCATCCAAATTACCTTGGCAATTCTGGTTCTGTACAACAAAGACATGAAAAGCAGAACATGAGTTAATGCCATGTACCAGAGCTTTGAGGCATTTACATCAAAGGTATGGTATATGTTTGGTCATTCTGTGTGTTGGTATTGTAGGCCAAAAGGCAATGAAGCTTTGTCATGCCACCTCATATTCAGAGTTTGTTGGTAGTAAATGGTCAATTCTCACGAAAATGGAGCACAGGCTCAACAAACATTTCCCAATCCATGTACACTTAACAGGGGGTATAACTGCTATATTGTTTATACATATACATTGCTGCTAACATTATCATACCATGTAGCAACATAATCTATGCCAATAACAGGGTAAAATGTGGATATTTCAAGGTTTTCAACTAAAAAAATATAAGTAAAACACATAAGGTGATTTATTTGAGGTACAATAAGGTCCATAATAACACTTTTCATATGGACTATTGTAGAACTGAAAAACGAAAATGTTGACACCATCAGAGCTGGTTTTCAATTATTTTCTTGTTATCTATAAGGAAAAATGTAGTTGTGTAACATCTGCATCACCATACGTAGTTACACTAGAATAAGTATAATGTCAAGGAGAAAATCCTCTTGGAATATATAGATGTCTCAGTTTTTATGGCTCAATGGGGGCAATATAATATTAATATAAAATATTTCTAACATGCACATGTCAATGACCTATAGGACTGACAAGCATGTGGTGTACCCCTTAGCATCACCATACATAGGTACATTGCATCATTGGTTAAAGACGAGTACTTTCTAATTAGTAAATTATTTCATAAAATGTTGATATATATGGTCCAGGGAATATCTATGCAAAATATTGACATAATTGGATGAATACATTACAACATATGGTGGTGTGATTGCATATCCCAATAATAAATGTGTTGATGTAATGGAATTCAATAACATACTTTATCTTGCATGCATTTAAACCTGTTAGTATGGATGCTTCAGTAGGGGTGGTGATATCAATGGAATGGAGGAAGAATGAGAGGAAGGGTAGGTATTGTCAGACTATCACCACCAATAATACACCACCCTTATGCATCTATTATATTTTAGTGCAGAAGAATGTAGAGTCAGAACTTTTTCTTCTTACAAATGGGTTTGTACCAAAATGGCCTCTTGTGAGCCTATGAGATCAGATTTTCTTTTCCCTCATGTTTTCAAACATCGGTTCATAAGTATTGCTCTTTTTCTCCTCTAGATTTAATAGATAGATCTTAATATGAGAGTTTTCGCTGTGAAATAATTTACTTTCTCTTTGGGATGGGTTTCCTTGATCTGTACAATTCCAAAAACTTAACTTTATGTCAAGAGTAGGAACCTACACAAGGATAAATTCAATTTGTTTTATTACTGGTGACAGGTCTTATGTCAGATCTGTGGTATGATATCTTTTTATCATTATGCGATGTTTCATTTCAGCATAGAGATATTCTTTCAACAATCTTTAAAATCTTTTAGTAGTACAATACCATTTCCTTAATCAAGAAATGGTTCTGACCTACTCATGGTTAATATATGGATACATATTTAGCAAGGTATGATATCAAAAGGTGCATGGAGGTGCTTGCACATAGATTCCCATGGCAATTGCTTACTAAAATGCACCTCGTCCATGCATTGTTATATTACCCCAAGGAATTAACCTTGTTATCTTAACTGAAAGCATTCAGGACCTTTTGACCTGAACTAAGAGGCTACCATTGTGTAATACGAGACGGGACAATGTAAACTACAGTGTACTGGGTGTAATGACCATAGATCACACTCATGTGCTGATTTACAATTTATACTTGTACATTTGGATCATCTACCTGATTTATGAATCTCTATAAAGGAAATTTGATTTATGGAAACAGTCATTTCAGGAAAGTAATCTATGGCATGCTCTGGTATTTAATATCGATCAAATTAAATTTGATAGAGTCATAATTTTGATTAGCAAGTGATGACATCCTTATTATTCTGATGAGGCAGAACTACTCACCCAGTGTGGTAGAAATGATGATCCTAGGCTCATCACTTTGACTAGTCTATGATGATGTGCTCATCATTCTGATGACGTAAAACTAATCACCCAGTGTAATTGAAGTGATGAGCTTAGCCTCATCATTCTGATTAGTCTGTGATGAGTGCTCATCAATTTGATGAGGCCAAAATACTGCAGTGGTGCACTATCAAAACAATGAGGCAAAACTCATCACTACTGATTAGTTTTTGATTGGTTTCCGATAAGTTTTGGATGAGTTTCCGCTTTCAGTGTGGCTAAATAAAGTTTAAACCTTATCCGAAGCAATGTTGATAGACATTGCCTCACAAGGGATTCATGGCAGACTACACTTGCTCCCACATGCACCTTCCATCAGACACCTCTGTCATCCACCCCATCCCACTTCTACCAGAGTATTCCCTGATTAATTTGAAATCTGTAGATGTTTTCTTTTACTGCTCTTTTCGATACTGGTGTATAACCTGAGACAGAGATCCCTGGTCCACTATCCATACAGAATTAATCACCAAGCAGATACTAGCACTAGCACTCTCCAAGCAGACAAACACTTATATCTCCAATATCTCTAGCAGTAGCCATAGTATTAGAAGCACGGGCA
This sequence comes from Acholoe squamosa, assembly GCA_949317995.1. Lineage (NCBI taxonomy): Eukaryota > Metazoa > Annelida > Polychaeta > Phyllodocida > Polynoidae > Acholoe > Acholoe squamosa. The sequence goes on along the minus strand of OX439036.1, from coordinate 108,900,352 downwards.
AGTAACTGAATGGAATACCTGTGTTGAGTGAGTGATGCGACCTATATATATAATAAGGGTTGGACACTCTTTGACGACCTTCTCCTGTGAGCCTGGGTTATTACATAAATCTGATCAATTTATATATATATATATATATATATATATATATATATATATATATATATATATATATATAACTGCATGAACCTTTCGATTTAAGCAACTTTAATCAAAGATTAAATTTGAGTGATGGCCTTATTTCCAAGGCTTTCATCAACTTTAATTTTTTTCCTGCTTAAAGTTGACTAAAGCCTTGGAAACAAGGTCATTGCTTTAAGTGTTGCTTAAAGTTGCTTAAATCCGGAGGATTCATGCTGGGTAAGGCCTTCTTACCTTTCCATGAAGAAATAAAGGCAAATACCCCAAAGGCACATACTCTCTGGTTTGTCCACCTTCTCCTATGTGTTTACATTGTACTGTGGAGCTCTTTCTAGCCCGCTGCTACGTCACAAGTAGTTTAGCAATAGTCAAACATAGTGTCTACAGTGTTTAGGTAGCTATACCAGGCATAAGAACTCCGCAAGATATCAGATTATAATGAATAGTATGTTATTAAAGATCACATGACATACCCCTACATATTCCATTATCACTAGTAAGTGAATTACATGATATAAATGGTATAGAATAGGAAAAGGTGTAGCATCAAAGGACAGCCTGTGTGTATAGGTACAAAAAGTGATGTAAAAGGGATAGACACTCCATGCCTAGAAAACCTACTGCCCGCTGGCACTGGGATGCAAAACACCACACACACAATGGATAGTTTCAGCAGTGAGCCACTCTTTCGTGTCTATTTTCTTATTTTTCATTTCACATTTCGAATGCTTTTTGTATGTATATTTTTTGTTAACCCCAAGGGGTAAATGAAATATCACTAATGAGGCTTTGGCTGAATAGCTACACTACCACCACAACTGCACAGACTTTTGCAGATGACCTATCTCATGTAAAGCAATAGGGTGCTGTTTCAACATGAAAAGGCATGAATAAATCCCATTAGTCCCTTCTTATTGTATTTATGTAGAGATGGCTTCCTGAATCAGCATAATGATCGTTAGAATTTTTAAAAAAATGTGTAACAGCTGTACGACTGCCTTTGCAGTGCACTGTAAGAAGTAAACAGGGTTATTTTACAGCAAAATCCCTTGGCAACTTTGGTTCCAGTACATTTTGCTGTAAATCTACAGGAGGTGAATCACTGTAATTTTACAGAACAATTCAGAGTAATCATACAGTAATAGTTACTGTGATCATACAGCAAGCTCTTTCAGTTCTACAGAAACATATGCTGTAAATTTACAGCAAAATGTGTTGAAGAATTACAGAGTTTCTTGTAAATAAACAGCAATATTGTCTATAAATGGACAGCAAATTTTGCTGTAAATGAACAATAAAATACACTGTAAATTTAATATTTGCTGGCAACTGAGGTTCCAGCAACTATTGCTGTAAAATTACAGAAACCTGAATTGTAGAATTACAGCAAGGGATTTTGTTAATCAGCAATAAATGTATTGTATATACAGGTATGTTATAAAAGGCACTGCTATATAATCTGCTATTGGGGTCAGTTCATGGTAATCATCCCCATGATATCATTTATGTGTGCGTTTCATGCATGCATTGATACTGTAAACCATCTCACCAAAACCATTTCATGGTCATTCAGTTTTAACACTGAAATAACCTAAAGGCAGTTAGGCCTATGTTAGCTTCAACCCCAGGGTCCAGGGACTTGTATTTCAGATTTAGACACAGTTATGGTGTCATGTTTGTATTGGTACACAATGCTAGATTGAACCTGTTGAGGTTATTATCATATTGCAATTCATTATTAAGCTCTGGGGACAATATTTCATTGGGGTGTGCAATATAAGACTATACATACTAAACATATGGTATACTACTGGCCTCCAGTGAGGGACAGTGCATATAAGGCTATTTTGGTAAACCCTTTGAAGGGACGCTAGGGTGACTGGCTGGCCTAGGGCATACTGCATACAGAGTAATTATACATGATCACTCACTGTACACATAAATCTGAACCTACAAAGCCTTGGTACTACAGTAAGAGTCACAGTATTTGAGAGTACAGCACTTTCCCCTGTGAGCTTACAAGAGACATCTCTGTTATAAAACATAAACTTTTTACAGTGTGGAAAGTGTTGAGGTACATTTTCATGCTTCATGGTGAGAAAAAAACACAGGAAATCTCAAAAGTAATCCATCTACAGGAGATATGTGTGCCAATGATTGATTTCAGGATATGTAAAACAGGGTACAGTCATACCCTATTAATTCTGCACATGGCAGAAATGGTATTAGATGTACTATCAAGGCAAAAACTGGCGGATACAGTGTATGTTGGACCATTAAGGACGGACTATCAAGTCTAATTATATTACAAGTAGAAGAAATAATGATTGAAAATGCTGTAACTGGAGAGATAGCTGAGGCTGCACATAAGCCAAAATCATAAAAGCAAATCTCAAGAGTCATATTATACTGTTCATCACTTACAAAAGGGGAACTGTTATTTCGGGGGCTTACTTAAATGCAGCTGAATAAAACGAGAATATATGACTATGACCCATCATACCAGGGATATCCCTGATGACAACATAAGCCCCATAGGCCTAATGTAGCCAGGGATATTAAAATATGCCCCAGGAGGTTACACAGATATATTATTATTATTATTATTATTATTATTATTATTATTATTATTATTATTATTATTATTATTGTTGTTGTTGTTGTTGTTGTTATTATTATTATTATTATACCTCACATATAAGGCACAGCTATACATGGAAGAAACCATAGGTGCGACTTGTAGGATCTTCCCAAAATCTGGGTGCGCCTTATTGGTGATGTAAATTAAATTAGATTTGACTTGAAATTCACCAAAAATAGCCTTTAGGCACACCCTATAGGTTTTCTTTTGAAATCAGTGTGCATCTTATATGTGAGGTTGCCCTATGCGTCATATATTTCACATTCAAACCACATGTATCATCTATCATTAAAACTGTTAGTCATAAGATTTTCATGCTTGGTAGACTCAGGAAATATATTGATGAACAGCAGGCTAAACTAATTTACCTGCAAATGATATTACCTTATTTTGATTATGCAAACTTTATTTCTGACTGTACTACTGATGATTTAGCACTGAAACTTCATAGATTACAAAATAGAGCGCTAAGGGTATGTCACTTTAAAACATGTATGAGAAGTCATCCGCTACAGCCTTACATGATCATTTTAAAATCAAAACACTAGCCCATAGAAGGTATACTCAACTTTTATAAATGATGCATAAACAATCCAAATATATAGGTACTATTCGGCCATTATAAAGAAAGAAGAGGTGTTAAAGCATGGGACAGACTGTCAGCTGATATACAGAAAATCGAATCAACTGCCTCCTTTAAACACAAAATAAATTACTTTAAACCACCAGCTAAAAATGTCTAGAAGCACTCCGACACATCACATACTTCATATAATGCATATATATCACATACTCACCTGTGGGCTTCTGTTAGTCACAGTCATGGATATCTCATTATCTCATGCTCACTTTTCTGTTCCCAACATCCACTTTATCGGATTGACTGTACATTCATGATACTGTAGAGGTCGGCGGAAAATGTCCTGCAGAAATTGGGAGTCGAACCCGGGACCCTCCAACCTGCAGGCAGAAGCTCTACCACTGAGCTACTTCCACGTCTGACATTCTCTGCCTTCCAACTACATCTGGATCGGTATGATACACAAGGGGGGCAGCTTATACCGGCTGACCAGCCCCTGAGGGCTGGTACAACCGGAACAGGGCAGATGGCCTACCACCATGGACTTACAGCCAGAGCTGGCCCCTACACTCCTCCCAACCAGCTTCAACCATGGCCAACCAGCACCAAGCATTCCTCCCAACCAGATCAGTTGGGCTTTATCAAGCAGTGTGAGGCACTCCTGACTTCCCAGTTGACCTACAAGTACACAGTACTGCCAGGGTCGAAGCATATAGATCTGTATTATACCGTTCCAGGCACCTACACCTGGATTGGTATGACACACACGTAGGGGGGAGCTCCCACCGGATGCCAGCCCCTGGGGGCTGGGATCTCCAGAAACGGGGCTGCTGGCCTTACGGCAGAGCTGGCCCCTACACTCCTCCCTACCAGATTCAATATAGGGTTCAGTACCCTATAGGTACCAGATACCCGGGACTAGTACTAAGTCGCACCCAGCAGTCAATATCCTGTTCCCAGGACATACTGGGGGCGCCACCTGTTTCCAAGTCTCCCCAGTACTAGCAAATTGAATCGTCATTCGTGTCGCGCCAGCCCAGGTACCGAGTTCTCGTAGTGCCCCCTCACACGGGTCAGGACCAACTCGGTTTCTCCACCAGTGTAGAGGTCGGCGGAAAATGTCCTGGAGAAACCGGGAGTCGAACCCGGGACCCTCCAAGCTGCAGGCGGAAGCTCTACCGCTGAGCTACTTCCCCATCTGACATTCTCTGCCTTCCAACTACATCTGGATAGGTATGATACACAAGGGGGGCAGCTTAGGGCTGGTACAACCGGAACGGGGCAGATGGCCTACCGCCATGGACTTACAGCCAGAGCTGGCCCCTACACTACCTTTAATCATATTGGGCTCTGATGATGTCTTTGCATACACTCCTACTTATACCTTGGTATCATAACTTATTGGTCGTTCATGACTAATGAACCTTAATCTTGTCTGATGTCCAGTAAACTTTCTCATACTAACATAATTGTGTAATTGTTTTGCCATTGCCCATGTACAGGGTGGGTGTGTTAAGCTCAAAGAGCATATTTAATTAAATGTGGAACTAGCCGACATGAGATGTGTTTACATGACTCATGAAGTTTATTGTTATTTGTTTGTAGGGTTTGTATAAAATATGAAATTCTGAAATTTGATCTGAATAGTCATCCGCGTTCGGGTGATTTTTTGTGGCAGGGACAGGTAAGACGTAGGCTAGCCGTATCTCAGAAAATGGCCGACTCTAATGTCCCCCCCTCTCAGAGAGCCTCCTATCCCAAGAATCACAATTTACCTGTGAAGGCACCTGGCACCTCGCCCCCATATATTTGGGGACCGCCCTCTTTCTGACTGCTGTGTATATTGCCATGTATTGCGGCGCTTTACTGAGAGCCTCAGCTGTTGGCCAGGGCCACTTAGTCGCTATGAAAGATGAGCAGCCCCCGCCGGCGGCAGCGGTAGTTGCAGGCGCCTGAGGCAAGGCCCCAATGGAAGTGTCTGTACTACTCACATCTCTGTTGCTATCCCCCATAGGGTCATTACTGGTAAGACGTATGTCTCCAGGCGCTGGAGACAGCGCCTGTGGCAAAGCACCATTTGTACTTTCTGTGCTACTTACATAGCGGGCTGCCGCCACCACCCGCGTCCTGGCCTGAGTGGGGAGGGGGGCGGTGGGGGCCAGGACACCATCGCTTGCGGCCAGGTCGGGGTGTGTGGCCGGCCGACCCCCACTCGGCACCCCCAAGGCAGCGCACCGAGGGAAAGAGGGACCGCCACCAACCCAGCCCCCTCCCATAACATTGTCATACTTAACGCTAATTGGTAAAATCCCATCAAAAATGCTTATCTTTGGTTTCTTTCTGACTTTGCTTTTTTCTCTCCTCTCTTTGTTGCTTGTATTTACATTCTGACTCTTTGTGCCTCGCAAGCTCTACGCGGGAATAAACACAGTGACTACAGTAGTGGAGATTCCTGAAACCTTTGTGTACATGGTCCCCATTTGCATAACACTGACTGAAATTGTATGCCCTGCACAGGGGGCCCTTCTTGGCCACCTCAAGCTCAGGTGTTAATTTCACCCAGCTGTCAGAGTCAACCACGCCACCACCAGTGGACCTTGTAGTGCGCTCACCTTTCTGTGACAGCTGTAGCCTGAGGTGGTCAATGCCCACTTCATCCAACCATGTAAGCCTATTATTATAAATCCTGTCGCATACCTCCTCTGACCAGTCCCTTACATTGTCATCGGGGTATCGCATTGCATCGTCATTTACATTTACATTTGAGGCCGTCAGAATGTTCACCACTCTCCTTTGCAGGTCGTTGTCCTCCGAGGTGTCTCTAATGGAGAGCGGGAGGTCGTCATCTCCCTCCCACCTTGCCCTCCTATCAGTGCTAGTGTATCTATCCTTACAAGGTGTGGTCCTGTGTGGGAGCGGCTCAGAGGTGCCCCTCAGGTCTGGGGGTGTCTTGGGGGACGGCTGACGGGGCCTCCCCTTGCACCCTCCCGACCCAGGTGAGGGCTGGCTGCTGGTGTCGTCCTCGTGGTCTGCTGAAGAGGCGTCCGAGGTGTCATCCCCTTCTTCCTGCCTATGGGCCTGCTTCTGCTTCTGGCGAAGCTTACGCTTTTTCCCTTTTGTTTTCTTCTTAGGGGCCTTAGGGGGCTTTTCTGCAGGAGGCTGCTTGGGGGTCTCTTCCCTGTGTTGGTCCAATAGCTCCTGCATGAGTCTATTGTTGTCGGCCATTGCTGTGGCCTGCCCCTCTATGAGGGTCCGTAAATCTGCTATTTCTTGGGCATTTTTAGCTGCTGTCACTTTTAGTGGCATGGTAAATCACACACTGTATTCCCTCTAATATAATACCAAGCCCGGCTAGGGCAGATGTCATCAAAAAGAGGTAGATAATGTGAGATTCTAATCCATGCTAGAAAAACCGTCTTTCTGCCTGTAGGTATTGCAGAGTAATGGCGGTAAGAGAGGTTAGTGCACACACCTGTGTGTAGGTGGGGTGTGCGTCATATGTAAATTACCCGCAATGGAACATTATGCATAATGCTATATGAGTATGCTTTATGAACATGATTGATGCAGAATATCCCTGATCACCGTATTACAGATTACAGGTCAGATCCCAAATATCAATTTCGCACCATTTTTTAATGTCATTTATTGTGTTATTGACAACTGAAGGGAAGGACCAGATCTAATTCATCTTATATGATCCTAGTTTGCTGGTTGATAATATGTTATGCTATATTGTAAATTATATTGATCTGCAGTATGTTGCAAACTCTGTTGTATGACATCTATGTCGAATAATTCTTCTGTATTGTATGCCTTAAGCTGACTCGTATTGAATTATGAAGGACCTGACCAATCCTGTATTTGTAGAGGAAGATCATATTCTCCAATGAAAAGGCAAATAAAAGTTTACAAAATTGAATTGAAATTGATTGATACTACTGTAATGCTTGAAGTGCTATGACTAACTTTCCAAATCTGATGTGCATGATGTGTCTACATAGGGACAAATCACTGTCAACAATATGGAACTCAAAATCAGCCACGACTTTTCAGATCCTCCGCGAAATTAGCGAGAGAAAAACTCCCACTCACTGCCAGGTGAGATCTCAGACCATGGCAGAGGGAAACAAGTTCACACCTAGAGTCAATGTTCTCTCTTTAACCAATAGCCCAAAGCAGATACTCCAATTTTCCACTCTGATGGAACGGTCCCCTTGAGAAGCTGCCATTAACCGGTCGGTGAGCAGCTTAAGACCTCGGGTTGAGAAGCTCACTCTGCAAACATGTCAGTGATCCGAGCTGCTCACCATGGTAACAACTGCAGACTGGAACTCTCCAGGATTAAAGGGGAAGGTCCTGACTGGCCAAATGCCATTGGAACGTTTTGGTACCCACTTGAGCATAACACAGGCAATCACCAACTACTGTACAATAAGGGAGAGGCGGGGGTGTGTGAAAATAATAAGTCTTTGGCTGATGACATTCACTGCCTTTAAATTGTGCAGTGAATTTACCTAGGATTGGTACATGAGGACTTGTTTCAATGTATGATTGGTTTAGGGTGATGATAGAAACTAACATCTCATGTCTTTAAAAAATAAACTGAAGAACAATGTATAACACAATGGGAGGCTGTAAGTTGAAAGGCAGTGTGGTTAGGAGACCATTGTACTTTAAGGTAGTGGTCAGAAATCTGAGCTGCTGAGAGGGGTTTCAGGTATGGGAATAACACCTCATTCCATGCACTATTGGTACTAAAGCAATGGCTTGATATCACTCTTTGTTTTCACCTTTAAAAGAAAAGAGAGATGAATGACCCATGTCTAAAATGACCTCTATACCTACTAGTTATTACTCACTAACAGAAGAGGCGGAGGTATAAATGGCAGGATTCTAGGCTCGCAGAAGCCAAGTTGGTTACCGTCCAGAAGCCATCTTTTGCAGGTACCGCAGGGTCGCATATAAGGAGCTGGGGTGAAAAGAAAACAAGACAAGAATAAAGTGCAGCATTTGGGAAATGGAGGGTGGTTGCTGGGTGTGGAGGTAGATGGAATTTGTGAAGGGGATATTTGTTCCTGACTCTGGTACTGAGGGTAATGGCAGTCATTTTTACAACTTGGTGGTGTTTTTTTCTTGGGTTAGGTATGATGTATGTTATGCACAATATTGGAACTGTGCATTTTCGGAATCCTAAATTGGGTTAACTCTCATGAAACAAGTTTTAAGACAGATATCTAATGGTCATGTGTTGCTTAAAGACAAATGCTACCACATGTCTAGAACAGGTTCTGCTGCTGATAATCCAAAATAACTCTATATTGTATTAGTCTTATGTACTAACAATAAGAAAATGCAAAAAAGTCTCTATGTCACGGTGCTTACTTTTACAGTATGGCAATTTAAGTGTAAAATGCCTTAACTATAGAAACAAATGGTAAAAACAATTTTTCATATCATGTCTCATACATTCTGACCCTCTACTGATTTTTCTATGAAACTTTCTGCTTTTAAAGAGGACATCTATACAAGCATTTTAATAAACAAAAAATGGGGGCCACGATTGAAATGAAAAAGCTGTGAATTTTTCAAAAATATTAATTTTGCCTTAATTATAAGGCCCTATGGGAATTCAAATGACATATAAATATCTTTAATCTATCTATAGCGATTAGAATTGAACTGAAAAAAAAATATGTACAGGTAAAGAAGTCCAGTTAGGGTGAGAAATACCACTAAAATAGTATAACTAATGGGTTTTGATTTCTGCCACCAGGTGGCTTCTGTGTACCGGGTAGCATTTGTATTTAATAATGACTATCCAACCCACAAGTTGTAATGGCTTTTTGATTCATATTACACCTAATTGTAGTTGTGAATATGTGCAAGTAGACTTTGGCTATCACTCTTTACAGCTACGCATGAGCCTTCTGAAGCGGCTCTATGCAATGTCAGAATGTATGTTTCATTCAATTATTTCTTAACTGCGCCAACCAATTCTGGAACTGGCGAATTCAGTAATTGCATTGTATACATATTTGTTGCTGCGCTTTATTTGCATAAGTGTTTTTATACCATTCATGATTATTTAAAAAGGTAATGATGACCTGAAAAATTTACTTTTTTCCTTTTAATAAAGGTCACTGAGGTAGGTGATGATGATATGGTAATTGTGTTATGAGGACAGATATGTAAATGTGAATATGATATAGTAGTCTGCATAATATAAACCAATATCTCTGGACACTTATCTTCTTTTATATGATAATGATTGATCCATACAATGTCCAGAGAAATAATGTAAATATGTATCGATTGATAAATTTGATTTGAATCAGCTCATTTGTGATATTTCTTTTAGGTTACTTCTCAAGAAGGTATCATACAGGGATCCCTCATCCCAATGCCATTACATCCCTACATCATATGGGCACTAATAATTGCACTGGTATGTCTGTCTTACCCAAACCTATGTTAATACTTCTTTAGGTGCTTATGGTACAGAGCAGCTGTAAGAAATCACCTACGATCACACACTCTAGTTTAGAGTGTCTGTAGTCGTAGTGGCTGTGGGCAGTCGTACCATGTTGACAAATGCCATCCAGGGCACAGAACTTAACAACATAGATGTAATGGGTAAGAGGCTACTGAATGGGCCTGCGCTATAAGACTTTGGGTTTCTTTATCTGCTCCATTATGATGTACCACAATTATCAGCGCCTTATAGAGGGAGTAGCTCTGGTAGAATGCTAATGCACATGATTAACAATACAAGTCTGAATTACAGGTTACCTTTTATTGAACATTCCATTTCCAGATGAAGATACAATTCATAATCACATTAACTCCTGCTGTGATCCCTTAGAGTCCATCTTAATCCTTTACATGTTCAGACATATACATAAACTTCAAGTGCATCTTGTTTGCAGGTGTGTATGTGTGTGTGAGACATCTGACAGTGGTATTCAAGGTCCTATGTTAACAGCTTATCTAACACTCGTAATCCTACATAGTGCTATTAATGGTACCAGCTGGTGCACTCTCCTATTGGATTTACTCCACGAGTATATTGCCCAGTTGCCGACCCTCTAGCTTCATGTGTCATCTTACTCTGATTGATATCACTTTTCCCCCTATCGTCCTTTATGTATATTCCTCTGTCCTTTTACTAGTTCATTATTCTTCAGGTAGGGACCCCTTATGCCATTGGTAAATTATAATCATACCTTGGCCCAGTTTACTACCTAGGGCTGCTTATGCTGGCAGTTTCATGTAGATTAATATTGTTATCTTATTATTATGCTAATTGTAAGGGGCCTTCTTATTTTCTGTCTGTATTATCTTTTGGACAAGCTCTCTGGTTGGTTGGTATAGGTGGGAGCATGTATGCTGTATCTTGTTTACGTGATCATTTTAACCTTTACCCATCTCTTTTTATGTTGCGGGTGTGGTTCTCCCCAGTCGCCTTTCACTTGTTAACCCTCTATGGACCATGTTAACCCTTTATGGGCCACAGCTTACATTTATGTACATCAATATATTCAAGACTTATTTACAATAAACCATTTCTAACTGATCTTCTCTTGTACTCGCTTGCACAGGCCTGTGGAATCTACCTTCCTGTACTGTATACTGGTCTTGTAGGCAAAAAGGGATACAAAGGACCCGTCAAGTGGCACAAATTAGAACTATGGTATGCTCTCTTCTTTTTTGTCTTAATAACATATCTAATCACAATACATATAACATGTGTTTATATTCTTCTCCTTTTAAATAATCTATATTTTAAGATGCACAAAGCTAGATAATCATTGCGCATGGTTTATATATGTCCATACTCGAATGAGTATAGGATTAGCCCAAATTTGTATTGGCATTGCACTGCAGGAAACACGGGAAACAATTTCCCATCCCCCACCCAGATGAAAAGGTTCTTACACTGTAACAACTGCAGGAATAAGATGTATCATGTTTTAATAAGTCTAATGATCGGCTGGGTCATTCACCTTGCCATGAGGTGCCTACTGAAATAGCAATTCCAGCATAATTACAACAGTGCATGTCATTTCCGTGTAGCCTGATGTTCATTACTAGGCGTAAGCTTAATCATCCATGTGTGTTTTGTATGAATATCATTAGAGCAGGCTGTGTGGATTATATCACCTGAGCTGTTCCGCAGCAGATATTAAGAAAAAAGAAAGTCTAAAGGGGCCTAACTATTTTTAAATCTTGGCACTGGCAAAACAGCAGGCAAAAGGATTTATAAACATCCTAAAAGGGAGTAAAATATATTGAGGTGTTCATTACAGTTTTAAACAGTCCTATTCTGTGCTTTCCTTTTTTTCCCCTACCTACAAGTTCGTAGTCATCAGCAGAAGGGGCAGAGGGATAACTGGAAGGATTTTAGGCTGGAAGAAGCCATGTTGGTTACCTTCCGGAAGCCATCTTTTGCAGGTACCGCAGGGTCTTATACAAGGAAGCTGTGGTGAAAAGACCAGAATAAAGTGCAGCATTTGGGAGATGGTTGTAGGGTGGTTGCTGGGTGAGATGGTAGATAGAATTTGTGATGGGGATGTTTGCTCCTGACTCTGGTAGTGAGCACTGAAAAAAGTCTTCCTGACAAAGTGACATGTATACCCATGTCAACTTGATTTGACACAGAGAGCACACGTCATTAGGACATGTGCACATATGTCACCATGACAACAGTAGCACACAGTAATCCTCGTATGATTTGACATGCCTTTAAATGCCACGTCATCTGTGAGTTGACTAGGGTCACGGTCATGTCGAAGGCTCTTGACATGTGATGGTTTGACATACATCATTGTTCTAGGATATTCCACTAGATGGGGCAAACAACCATTTTGGTACCAGGATTAATCACTACCAAGAGGTACTACCAACACTTCAGACATTTGATGTATCTGTGTCATTTTGTTTTCATGAAGAATAGATCACTAAGGTCTGTAAATACTATCAACGAATGGTAGTGAATTCTATTTCATTGTTAAATTTGCACTGGTTATTGAATATCAAAATAGACATCCACAATCCTGAATTCTTCAACTGGAGAGGTTAGACACCTCGTGTGTGGGTCAGTGAAAATATCAAAAGATTGTATGCTAACCCACAGTCTATAATTTCAGTATCTTCATTGCATGGAGACAGATGGCATTGCCATGCACCTCCATGCCCTTGTCTTACGGACTGCATAGAGGTCCTCAGTCAAGTAGAAGTTCTGTTGATAGGAAAAAGTGCCTTGGTGTGCAGGCCTGTGGGACTATGATATCCCCTGCCTTCTATTATAGGCCTGCCTTGATTGAACCATTAGTACATAGCTATTGACTGCTCTTGACCCTTACATAATTGTCTCACAGTATTACCTAGCACTCAGGTGAATGGATCAGAAATGTGTGATGTGTCTTCATTACGCATGTCAAGTGGAGTTGACAAACCAAATATAAGAGGGTCAACCTCATTCGACATGCCTTCATACATGTTATGTGGGAGACAAATTTTGACCTGTGCAGTATGCGTCAAAGCGATCAATGTTCTTTTCTCTGTGAGGGTGGGGGTAGTGGTCTTAGTTTACAACATGCTGGTTTTTGCTGGTTCATGTGTATTGTATATAGAATATACACACCAAGTAGATTAATTGATAAAATGCCATGCTAGGTTTGGATTGCAGGTATAAACTGGCTGTGAAAGGGTGTTTTATTGAATAAGGCTATAATGCTCTATTCAGTGTTTACACCATTTTCATATAAAAGTGTGTGAAGCCTACTCTCTTGACACAGCGCTATGAATAAGTCTACTCTTAAGTCTCTATAGTCGGGACCTTAAAACGTTTGTTTAGGGTTGATCGCTACACTTTGGGAAAAATCAAGAGAGAATTCATTTTTGGTCTATATGTAGCTTAAATCATACAGAATTAAAAAATGAACAGACAAATTGGTGGTCCCAAGCTACTTATATATTGAGAAAAAAAAATAAAAATACAAGTTTTTCAATTTTTCTTCTAAAATGAGAATTTCCTTTATAAATATATTCTATTCATGCAAGATAATAACAAACATTTTTTCAGTCATATGACATTGCATTCTAGGTAGAAATGTAATGTCTTAGGAAATTGTGGATACAATACAGCAGAATCTTAAAAACAGTATTGAAAACAACAGAATGTTTCTATACCTTCTCAGAAAATACCTTACATAAATACCTTTCTTATGGAAATTATTTTGAAATATGGTCCTGCACATGATTTTAAAGTTTATGGCCCTTAAAATAAAAATATCTTTTCTATGAAATGGATTCATCCATATGATGTTCACAAACATTATATAAATATGTATCAAACATTAAATATGATTTGACCTAAGTTTGTTAGTGATATTTCCTTTTAGTTCACTTCAAAGCTAATTCAACCAGTATTGACCCAAAAACATCACCTGACTGGAAGGCATATCTCTGAAGATGATACAACTAGACCAATTCAATTGTAATGGCATTGGAGTGAGGGATTCCACTATCATTTAATGATAGTGGAATCCCTCACTCCAATGCCATTACAGTCCTGCATCTCATGGTCACAAATGATTGCTCTGTTAGGACTGCCCTACCAAAACCTATGTAAATGCAACATTAAGTTTTGATTGGACAAAGCAGTTGTAAGACATTTCCTATGATCACCCAGTCCTAGTGGCTGTACATAGTTATACCACGTTGAGAAATGCTATCCAGGGTACAGAACTTCACAATGGTGATGGGACTTTAAGAACTACTAACTGGGCCTGAGGAATCGAACTTCCTGTACTGTATACTGACCTTTCTTGGAGGCGAAGAGGGATGCATGGGAGCCACCAAGTGGTGCAATTTGAAACTGAGGCATGCTCTCACTTTTGCCTAAATGACATATATAATTACAATATATAATGTCTATACATATTCATTTTCTTTTTAATCAAGACTATCCAGCTTAGATACACATGGCTAGATAGTCATTGGGGGTGATTGGTACATGTCAGTTTTGATAACATTTCAAATTAGTCATTTGCTGCACTGTAAAAAATGAATTAAAAAAACGATGAAATCCTTGTTCCAAAGTTGTCAAAGATTCATTGTTATGTTCGCAGAGATTCCTTGTACATTTGTATACCACCATACATTAATGTACCACCTGGAAACACCACACTGCTACCTGCGGTTTCTTGAAAAAAAAACTACACTAGTTCACTGCAATATAATGGTGGTGGTTCACTGTTTGATTTTAGAAGGGTCCCTGGTAGATTCATCAGTTATTTCTTACAGTCTAGAATTAGCCCAAATTTGTCCGCATTGACAGTGCAGTTACTGAAGAAAATATTTGAAAAAATGTCTTGCCCCTCGTCCACCCTGAAAAAAAGGTACCTTATAATGCAACAATTGCAGGACTCAGATGTATCATGTTTTGATAAGTCTAGGATGGGCTGCGTCATTCACCTTGCCATGAGGTGCCTACTGATAAAGCAATTATAGCTTAATTACAACAGCAAATGTCACTGGGCGTAAGTTTAATCATCCACGCATGTTTTGTGTGAATATCATTAGAGCGTGCTGTCTGGTTTATAACACTCCCTGTTCCATGACTTTTCCCAGCCATGGTTCCATGGCTGGAAAAACAGTCTAGCTTTACAATTTTACTATTTTTAGATCTTGCCATTGGCAACCAGTAGGAAAAAAGGTGAACATCCTAAAATGGAGCAAAACATATTGAAGACTTCATTAGAGTTTTAAAAAGCCCTTTTCTGTCATTTTTTAGATTCACCCCTTTTTTCTCACTTTTTTTGTGGGGGAGGGAGGGCTAATGTGACATCATAGGTCTTTGGGTGACCAACTCTCTTTTTGGTAGTTCATAGCTTCCAGTATTATTAAAACCTTGTTGTAGAGAACACATGACATAATACAAGTCAAAACAAATGTAAAGCAGGGTATGTAAAGGTGTCTGTTATCTGTTCACACATGGATTACATATGAAACCAATGCTGCCAATTGTGAGGTAGTGGTCTGTTTATATGCCCTGATAGTACATACAAGTTTTTATTGACCCTTTTTCCTCGACTGGCAATTATATTATTTGAATACAACTTTTAGTGTTTAAAATAGATATCAATGCCCCATCACCCATTACACTTAGTTGAGACCTGTACTTATCGGAGACCCTGATAATTATACAGGCCATTACAATTCATGCAGATTTTGAGTTTATGGTCTATAAGCTGCCTGACATTTATTGCATTTATTGTTTTTACTTTTACCAGAACACACCATCAATTCCTTTCCTGAGAGAACTATGTCCATATATCAGAATTCTTCTAAAGAGATTCATGAATCATTGAGACGATGATAGTGGATGCAGAAGTATCAATTGTAAATCAGTACATGACAAAGTAGTGTGGTCTATGTTCATTAAGCTCAGTACACTGTGGTTAACATTGCCCAGTCTCCTATTACAAAATAGTAGCCTCTTAGTTCAGGTCAACAGGTCCTTTTTGCAGTTTGTTCTGATATCAAAATATACTGTGATAAATGCTCCCAGTTTAGATATGACTAGTGGCTTCTCCACTAGTGTGTGAAGCAATAGTATCCATGTAGCTATATTCCACTACCTTTTTTTTAGTCAGCCAATTGAACCTGTTTCACGGCAAATTGAGGCATGTTTTCCCAGCAAATTGTAGCTTGATTTCATTGTTAAGTGTGGTCTGTTTTCCCGGCAAATTGCGGCCTGTCTTTATGGCTTATCATAACCTGTATTCACAGCAAAGTATGGTCAATGGCCTATTCTTGTCATACAAGCAGCGATTATTGATGTTGCATAGTGACATGATGTTGGCTAGTAATATGATGTTGCTAAGTGGCGAGATGGTGCACCAAAAATGACTAGCAACATCACTCTCCAAGCAGATTTTCTCAGGGGTGCCAATTTCAGAAGTTTAGATTCAAATATCTGAGCCATTGTTGTAAAGACCAATAGTATATATGTTACGGGATTAAAGTATTGATTGATACCAACAACATCATTCATTATTTACACATCACAGCTTAGGGATCTGCTTATTTCAATAGTTTGTATCCTCAGACAACAATGGCGGTTTTCCACTCAGTTCTCTGTTCAGTTGTCATGCTATTTGTGTGACAGTATGTGTCCCAAAATATGTTTTTGTTGTATGCACATTTATTCTAGGTTTTCTAGCATGACACTGATGCAAAGCACATATGAAAACCTAAAAATATTTTTTGAAATAAATTGAAAGAGAAAAAAAAGTACATACTTCTTTGTAGCCTTTTTTTGTTTATCTCTTCCTGGCAAGCAGTCAACCTTATTTCAATGTGAGGGGGACCCGCGGTGAAGCAACCCCTATTTATATGTAGGGTAATAAGGTTAATTCATGCAGGTACATGAGTACCTCAGGGGTTAAATATAACAATGCATGGTGAGGTGCATTTGAGTAAGTGGTTCCCAAAGGTTTCTATGTGCAAGGTCCTCCATGTACCTTTTGATATCATACCATGCTAAATTAGTATCGATACATTTACCATGAGTAGGTCTAAACCATTTCTTGATTCGGGCTTCCCTAGCCCACTTAAAAGGGTCTATATCTCCTTTTTCCTATCCCCTCAGAATGTGTGTGGTTAACATTCCTTTGTTAAATTATCAACCTGTGAAGCACGGGATAGCCACTTAGTGCCGCTAAAGTGCTGTAAAACACAAATCAATCTATCAAACCATTTCTTGATTAAGGAAATGGTAGTGTTCTACCAAAAAACTTTAAAGATTGTCGAAGGAATATTTTTTAGCTTGCTTGAAACATCACATAAGGATATAAAGATATCCTACCACAGATCTGACATGTCATCAGAAAAAAAAAAAACATTTGAATTCACCCTTGTGTCAGTTCTTTACTCTTGACATTTCATATTGTGCAGATTAAGGAAACCCATCCTAAAGATGCAGCAAAAACTCTATCACATTCAGACCTATTAAATCTAGAAGACAAAAAGATCAATACGTATGAACCACAGATTCACATGAGACCATCCTGGTACAAACCCATCTGTAAGAAGAAAAAGTTACAATTTCTGACTCTACATCAAAGAGTTCTTGCGCATTAAAAATATAAAAGGTGCATAAGCACCCTTCCTGCCCTTCTTCCTCCCCTGTTTTATTGATATGACCACCCCTGCTGAAATATTCATACTAACAGGTTTATATGCATGCACAATAAAACATGTTATTGAATTCCATTACATCAACACACATTTATTATTTGGATATGCAACAAGAAATCCTGTTGTGACCGCGTAAAAAACGCCTCCCGCCGTTAATGTCAGTATACCATTGTTTGATGACATGTCTCATAAAAGCAGACATAAAGAAGATTTCACAATTATCAGTTTCTCTATTCAGTAATTTTGTATTGTGAGACCTCATGACATGGGGCAAATGCAATCATCATAGCGCACTCCCGTACCGCTTCGCAGTACCGCCGCTACGCGGCGTGGGAGGCGCTAAAAAACAACACCATCCACTATAGTATCTACATCTTTACTCCCACCAAACTCTGAATATGAGGTGGCATGACAAACCATCCTTGATGTTATAGCTCTTTGACATACAATACCTACACACGGAGTGACCCAACACATACCATACCTTTGATGTAAATGCCTTAGAGCTCTTGAACATGACATTTACTCACATTCTGCTTTACATGTCTTTGCTGCACAGAACCGATCAACTTACCTGTAAACATGTTTAAAGCAGCATATTACCACGATTGCTGAGGTCATTAGATGGAAGGGGTTTACTTTTAGGAGGAAAATGAGACATTATTGTGCATCATTTATAGTTAATCTCAGAGAAACCGATCAAATTCTTCAGAACCATCTTAATTCTTAACCCTACTGTTCCAAACCTAGTTAGTTTGGTTATCCCATAACATGGATTATTTGGCCGATTATTTTATGTTTTGAATCATTAATAATACTACATGATTGTATGTTTCACATGTAAATCTAGATAAAAGTTTAAACATTTTCCAAAAAAATTATTAATAGAAGTTGTCCACACCAAGGAGTTCAGGGCAGACTACACTTGCTCCCATATGCACATTCCATCAGACACCCCTGTCATCCACCCTTCCTACATCTATCACAATAGTCCCTGGCTAATTTGAAATCTGTAAACGTTTTTGTTAGTGCTCATCTTTTCCCATTTTAATACTGCTGTATTACCTGAGGCAGTGGTCCCTGATCATTGCAACACTCTCCATACAGAACAAACCTCCAAGCAGATAATAACAATAGCAGTCTTCAAGCAGACAGACACTAATATCTCCAATATCTCTGGCAGTAGCAATAGCAATAGAGGTATGTCTATTACCTTTATGCCTATTATGCCCCTATTGTAAACCATATAAATACTCCCTCTTAGTTTTTATAAATTCACCCGCTATATTCCAGACTTACCATATTCTGATGTAAATGATCTAAATATGTACTTTGTTGCTATGCTGAAACTGGGTAGACTTTCTTCTCTAGGTTGTGAGTATGTATCGTGCTCTAGTCAGCAAGTCTGTGATGTTCAAGGACAGGTACCTGGCGATAAAGTGCCTACTTAAAAAACAAATGCGGCATAATTACAACAGAAGATTGTCCCCTCGTGAAGTAGGATCTAGTTTTATTAGGGCCTTTCTCCATGAGGGAGTTACCCACAGGAACCAACATTATCAGTTAGCAGGATGTTGTCGGTGATGGTGGTTGTGAGTGGTTGTGAGTGTGCTGGTGATGTACATCTCTAGTGCACCTGTTGGTAAATCGATGTATGACACATCATTTGAAAAAGTCAAATATCTTGGTCTTCAAGGTTAATGTCATGAATGATGTGTGTCGGACCCAATGATTGGGGACTAATGAGATGGCAAACCAAATGCAACAACATCAAGGCTAGAGTCTGAAGGAAGATGAAGAAATATTCTGCTGTTTTGAATTGACATTTCAACCGAGCAGTAAAATAGTAGAAAATTCATTGATAAAATGCATGACTGATCCACCACAAAGGGAAAAAAAATGCATTTTTTTTAATTTAAAACTATTACTGTGAGGAAAGCTTTGAATTACCACACACAAACATGTTACTGTGATGCCATGCTGAAATGAAACAAAAACCTATACAATAAACACAGAAAAAAAGGATGTTAGTATTTCTGGGTGCGGGTGCCTCCAGGGGTGCTTATGGTTATATTGTACAGTGCTTTTATATATTTGTAACCTAGATTAACACTTCAATTGCTGAGATCATTTCGATCTTTACACCTTCATTTTGATCTTTACACCTTCTTTCGATCTTTACACCTTCATTCCGATCTTTACACCTTCATTTCGATCTTTACAGCTTCTACAAAGATGCATCTACCTAAGAGGGAGGAATAGTGTACATGAATAGAAAGTAGCAGTAGCTATATAGTCTATCCTGTGAGTCATGTCCATTACACTCAGTACCATGTGGTTCAACTGACCCCACTTGTATAACCAAATAGGGGCTCTCTGTCAAGGTCAGCAGGTTCTAGTGGCATTCTGTTCCATGTTAACGTGGGTGCCTCTAACAGTGTCTAAGTAGGATGTTCGGCCCAAAATAGAAATAATCAAAGTATCAATGCCCAAGTCATGCCAATGGGAAGATATCATGCAGAAACTGCATTATACAAAAGAATAATGAACATCCATTACAATACAAGGGAGTTTTTTGTCTGCTTTTAGGTGTGTTCAATTTCTGTCATATTCAATTTACTAGCAGTGGCAGGTGTGTGGGTGCCTGACACACAGGTAGACCAGGAGGGTGTTGCTCCTTTAGTAAAAGGAAGAGCTGGCTAAAAATGCCCTCGTTTCCAGTCCTTTCTTTTCATGTAGATATAACTTGAACCTTTCGTTGCTCACAAGTGGTCATTCAAGTACAGTGCTAAAAAAGGGGGATTTGAGTAGGTACCTAGTTGGCAGAAGTCAGTCGGTATAATATACTATAGAGTGTGTGACGTGAGTAGGTACCTGATAGTGCAGCTCTCTCTGTTTTAAACAAGGCAGGTGACTTTTCAGATTGATGTGGTGAGTGCAAGTACTTTACTGAAGCAGTGCACGACTTGTTTAGAAAAGAGGGCATATATACTCACAGCTCTTTTTACAGTAGGAGCAACACCCTCTGGGTCCACTTACCACTCACTGAAGTTACTTCCCTAGGCCTGGGTGTACTCTTGTAGGGGTGGTCCCATACACAGTATATAATCTACACGTCATATCTATGAGGCAAAATGAGTTGATCCTTAGGGGAAATCCAGGAATGGGGTTGATACAAGCTATGTTAGAGGTACATCCTGTGTTAGTTCTGGCTTGCATTACTAGTAGGTTTATCAGTGCCAACTCACCAAGGCTGGGCAACATTAGCACTGTATTACACCGTGTGTTATGGAGAAACGAGGGGAAAGCCCAACATTTTTTCTGTCAGCCCATGTAATACCATCCACATACAGCGAGATCAGACCCATATTTCACCTCAGGATTCACCCCATGTCTCCCCAGGGCACTGAAACATAGAGCACACACCACAGGGATTGTCACCTGCATCAAAAGATAAATTGGATAAGTAATGTAGCAATACATTTTGAGGGATATCATATGTTTTCATCTAGGTACCACACATACTAGTTATTATAGGATAACAGCCCATAAAGAGCTACGGCAAAACACCTTCTTTAACACTGTGACAGATAGGAAGCCGGGAAATGGCTCAATCACGGAACATGCTAGTCTAGGTTCAGGTCAACAGTACCTGACAGCAATCTGTTCTATGATTCTTTTTTTCTATCGTACAATAACAACGAAAGCCTTGTCCCAAAGTTAGCAGAGTTCTATTGTTATTTTCACAGAGATTCCTCATATACCAGGAGGTTAATTCAAAACATCCTGGGATCACAACCCAAGCGATCTTAGGAATTATTCTACCTTATCCTATTAAGCGATCTTAAGATCAGACTGCGTTCACATTTCCTAGCCAGCACTAAGATCGCATCGATCTTAGCCTCAGCCCTCCTACACTATTCCAAGAAGTACTGACTAGGCACAGGGGTAAGAGTCCCAAAATATAGGAATAGCTGTGGAGTCACTCTTCTTCACAAGAGTGGTTATACCATCGTTGCTCATCCCCATATGGGCTAAGAAAAATATTAGATTCCATTTGTAAATAAGGTAACTTTAATGCAAATGTTCAACCAGGATAAAATAAAAATATCTTACCTAAATAGAGAGAGACAGATGAAATTCCCCGAAGACAGAGTCTGGCTTGCAGTAAGAGGATACCAAAGGGAGTGGGGTAGGACTTCACTTCAAAACTTGAGAAGGAAGAATTACCTTACAGTGCCCTTAACGCATGAGTAGGCCTAAGGGCCCTCAAGGACTCCCCTGTTTTTGTATATGCAGCAGGCTATTCACTCTTTCAATCAGGAGTGTTCCCTGTAAGTGCTCTTGTACTCAGGTGAAACCACTATGCAATTCTTTCACTAAGATCGCAGTGATCTTAGTGCTGGAAAAGGAACAGTGAAGTGATCCCAGGACTCACTATTCCTGACAGGCCTGCAACCACTTCATTAGATAGGGTAGACTGGCCAGGCCTTATGATATGTGCCTACACTAAGATCGCTGGGGTTGTGATCCCAGGATGTTTCGAATTAAGCTCTAGAGTACTGCAAATTAGGGCTTCTTGTAAAAACTATACTAGTTCACTGCAGTACATACTACAGTGTAAGACCACACTCTCTGTTATGCTGTTTCACTGGGCATTCCAGTTAAATTCCATAGTAAATCTATATACTAATCTTTGAGTATAAGTTGCAAGAGGATGTCATGTTATGAGCCTTGTCATGGCATCCTACACTCCTTTTAGCATGGGACACCTGTGGCATTAGCACAAAAGGGTAACATACATGCACAAGGAGTCCTTGCAATTCTATTGGTAAAAGCCTTTTACGATACTCAATCATTCCATGCTATATCCCATATGTTGTGAACATAAACATGACATGCATGCTGTTCCATATGTAGCTATAAATGTAGTAGGTCTATGATAAGGCCATTTTTGATGAGGATCATAACCACATTTCATCCTTAAGTAGCTCAAGTTTTCAATAGGTGCTGTCTTCTCTGATACATGCACATGAAATCAGAGATAAAGCTCAAACTCAATTTCTGATCAAGGGACACTAACTTGGTGCATTCGTTATTCAAATTTATATCAAAGATTTAATTAATTTCAAATCTATTTTTTTCCTTTATTGTCTCCCATCTAAGTGAAAATTGTGTAATGGTTTTGGTCTTACGGACCTGGGGGTTCGAGTCTTACTATTCGGGAAAGAAAGAGTAAGACGGTGATTCAAGTGTATGCCAATGGATAGTCTTTATTAAAATACACACTCACAGCTACCCAATAGTTGGTAATAGGGCAGCTAACAGTTATTAAGAGATGGTCCTACATGATTGGAGGCCAGAAGGGCCTCTGGCGTAGCGGCTGAGCCCTGGGCTTTATATAAGAACCCAGGTGTTCGTCGTCAGATGTCCCCACAGACCCGGATCGGTGCTGCCACCTATCCGGAACCTGAGGAACGTCCGACGACTCGACTCACCCGCCACGTCAGACGGTACCCAACACTATGATTATATACAACACGTACCTCTACACCACTCCCCCAGACATTTAGGAAGGAGTTATAGTTATTGTATTATTATAGGGATAACATTACTATATGTCTAAACCCTAATAATAGAGGTACAACCATAGATATAACGTTAACATCATGTATAGTATGATTCGAATGTCAATTTCATATATTTGATAGTGTATATAGTTACAGGATAACAAACCGGATGTTGTAATACAATGCGAATTTGTGGAATGAATAACAGTTATGTGTAACAGAACTGTTGATTAACATTTTATACCATATATTAACAATCTATGTTAACAGTATAAGGATTAGGATAAGTATCATAATTTGCATATGTGTGATAATAACAGTTGTATGTAACGGAACTGTTAATATTGAATAAATCACATGATAACATTCTCATGGGTTTGTAATTATTAATATCACAAATGATTATCTAGTCTTGAGAAAGTAACCACACTATCTAATGACATTTTATATGATATGACCAATGAATCCGTTAAAGGGTTTCGTGAGTTTTAGGAATAGAACCGTTATGAATTATACACTTGAAAAGAAAAAAATTGTAGTGGAATAATGTATATGACACTATATGTGACACCACCATGTACCAAATAACCATTATAGCACCAGATGAATATATTTATACAAGAATATGCCTCGCAGGACAATAATCTGAATAATCTGGTGAATATACACTATGAAGTTTATCGGATCTTATTAAATAATATGAACAGTATCTGAACAGTACCTGTATCAAAATATACAGAAATTTATCATCACAGTGTAACTATGCACATACAAATAATATTAGAAAGATAGTTATATAATATTATATACATGACAATAATAAATGCTGCTGGATTCTTGCGCTGCAGTCTGCCGGATGCCAGGTGGTCGGTAGGGTGGTCGGCTAACCACGGGATGGATGTGCTAAAGTCTTTTTATAATCCAGGGTAAAAGATGTAAACACGGTAGATGAATTTGGGGCAGCTACCCACAATCCTCTAGAAGTGCTATTGTTCATAGGTATATCCGAATGGTGTAAAATAATAGTCCGGTAGTCAACAAGTAGAAACGTAATCCTTTTAGGTATGGTTGACATAAATGTGAGTCCAAAATAGGTTGATCCGGAAGTAATAGTATGTAGTAGTAATCCATTTGGAAGTAGAGGTAGTATAGAATCGTATAGTCCATCCTTATATAGTGGTCAGCAACAGGTAACAGCAGGAGTCAGGAACCAGCATCCGGATACGTATGACAGCAGCAAATCTACTATCGGATTTTTTATAAGTGTAGTTCCTAATCCGAATAGACTATTCAGGATATAATAAAGAGTTATATGTCCTGAATCATACAATTAGCTGGTTATGAAAGGAACCCGGAACACATAGAGTACAGGTGTTCATATTCTAATAAAAGACATTTGCAGATGTGTAGTGTTCCGCAAAGACTAAATCTGGTTATTATGGGAGAAGGAAGGAATATAGCAGAATAACCCGTAGCATGCTTAGGTGGATTTCTTAGCATGCTTCTTCCTGAGAAGATCTAGAGCCGATTCGGGAGTGCCGTCCCACTCGTCAATATCGACTCCGAATACCCTCATAAACTTAGTGTTTAAGTTGGTATTCCGGGTAATCTCCTCCTTAACATGTTTCTCCAGAACGTGTACGTCCATAGCTGCCTGTTCTTTGGCAGCTAAGGCTTCATCCTCCAGGGCTTTGACATCATCCCGTATGACGGTCGCGAGGCGTTGTCTTTCGGCGTCCGCTACCTCCTTCATACACAACAGGGTATCGTTAAGGAGACCCTGATGAAAGTTAGTCGCTCTGTCGCGGACACATTTCTCCATTACCGGTTTTAATGGTAATCGCATCCTTTGGTTTCTCAGGTGGTGCAACAACCTTGGGGGGCGTTGACACTGCCTGAGGGCCACTTCCGGATGTAGGGCTTCCGGATACTCCTGCTGTTGGTAGACAGTAGGTGGGAGGTGCTGGATTCTGCTTCAGCCCCATCTGCATGTACAGTTGTACCTGCTCTGGGGTAGGTTGGCTGGTAGGGCGGCTGCAGCAGCAGCGGATCCGGCAGCAGCAGGTGCTGAAGTCTTCTTGGGGACAAGTCGACCTCCTTTTCCAACGACCAAGGTCTGGCTCTCAGGTCCAGGTCCCTGGGTCATGGACGGAAAGTTACGGGTATTAACTTTCCCCGGCTTCGATACAGCAGCTGCGTATCCTGCAGATTCGGGTCTCTTAAAGACAGGAGTACCCTGAACCTGCTCGTGTGGGTGACGTGCCAAGGGAGACCTGGAACGATCTTCTACCCTGGCTTTAGTTGCTGTGGTGGTCTGACCATTGCCGTTACCACCACGGTTCTGGTCCCTTCTGCTCCTCTCACGAGCTCTCTTGAAAATCCCTCCTTTCCGGATTCCTCGCACTTCTGCCAGAGGGACTCATGCATGTCCAGTTTTCCTTTGCCGGGAGTCAGGACAATCTTGGCGCGGAGATTCAAATCCTTGGTCTTCGGAACTTCGCAGAGGACTTGGTCCCCTGGTTGGATCTTCAACCAAGCATCCTTCATGGGTTCCTGATGAAGCTCCATGATACGTTTACAAGCTCCATCTAATCCTTCTGCGTGGCACTTTTTCTGGTGTCTAGCCAGATCGCTACGTCGGTTATACTGCACCTTTGTAGTACATTTCTTCCCCTTCTTACCATAACTCGGATTACAAATGTAAACCGGGTGATGGTGGAAGTGGGCCTCTACAAGATGCCTCTGGAACCGGGCTGAAGTGCTCCAGGTCCGGACCGAGACATCACTGGCATCCTGGCAGATGGAGAAGGGAAAGGACTTTTGATTGTCACCGTACCACTTCTCAAGTGCCCAACGCAGCTTGCGCCTCTGGGTATAAGTGTAGTACCCTTCGGTGTGGTTTAGCATAAGCCACCTCTTTCGATAGGCTTTGCTCGGATTGGGGTCTTCGTCCGAGAGACGCATCCAATCCTCGTCATCCGACTCGTTGTTCTTGTTTACAGAGTCCAGGCAGGCGTACAGTGTAGAGCCCTCCTTCTTTACTCCATAAGCACAGTCGGAGAGGCACGTTGGGATCCGGGTTTTAAATCCGGATTTGGCGTTAGCCCAGTGTTCTGCCTCGGTTTGAGTTGATGGGGTGGCCTTCTCATCATACTCCACCGAGGACTCGTGCACTGATTCCTCGTCCGAGGAAACAACCTCCATGGCAGTACTACCAGTAGCTGAGGTGCTGGCTTGCGGGTCGGCTCTAACAGAATCGGGAAGATTCTTGAGCTTCCGAGCAGCGGACCTCCTGTTCTTACTGACTTTCCAGTCTTCGTCCGTATCCTTGGTTCCGGACGCACTGGAGGTTGAGGCTTCTACCGGACTCGGATCGGTAGTACTGCCGGTGGCTGTTGCAGAACCGGCTGTGCTTCTGGTGGCAAGCTTCAGGTCGGGGATAGGAGGTGTGGGTACATCCACTTCCCTCTTAGCCTCTTCCAGGGCTTCCTGCTCTGCAGTCATACGACGGATGAGGATCGTCTGAAGGGCTGCGCTCCTGTCCATACCCGTTAGCGACTTGTTTTGAACGTCGACCAACTCGGCTTCGGTTATGTAATAACCGTCGTCCCACTGTTCAAAATTGGCAGCGGCTTCACGATACTCCTTCATGGTCCGGTACTTGGGCCGGGTGGCACAAGGACGCGGGTAAGTTTGCCCCTCGGGTTCCGAGACGCAGCCTACCCAATCAATGTTAGTCTGTTTAACATTCCACAGAGACCTGTCCGGCTTCGGATACGCTCCGAGGAGGAAGGCTCTGTTTGCCTCGTACACTACTTGGCGAAAGGCAGTGTCCACCATGAGTCCTCGTTGGAACCACGGCCAGTCTCAGAGCCATTCGGGTGGCGTCCTGTCCAGCTGTTCGGGAGCCATGACGCCCTCGATAGCCATTTTCACTTTCGGGTCCAACCTAACAGGTGTACCGTCTGCGTAGGTTACCTGTGCCTGCAGCTCCGGATGAACGTACAGGTACCGACCGTCGTATTCTGCTGGAAACGGGTCAGCCACTGCTGGCTTCCCCTGATCCTTCGGGCCGTCGACTTGTGCAGTCTCAGACCCAGTTGCTGCTGCTTCAGGATTCGCAGCGTCTCCAGATCCCTCGGTCGGAAGTGGTGACAACATCTTCTCGGGCTCATTCAGCGAGAATGAAGCCAACTTCTCCTCGAACGAGCGATCCGTGGGTTCCTCCACTTCCATCAGCTCGCTCTCCGCCTGTGTTACAGGTGACAAAGCTTCCGGAAAAGCTTCTGCGGACGGAGTCAGCTTATCCGGGTCGCCGGATAGCTTGGCTGCTGCAACAGATTCCTCAGCCATGACTGGGGAATCGATCTGGGAGTTAAATACTCCTGCTTTCCGGCCTTTACGGCGCCGGGGCCGACACTGACGGAGCCTGCCTACTAAGAGACAGACGGTAAAAATCCAAGGGGGAGCACACGCGTCCGCCTTGAACCTTAGCAAAAAACAATATGGCGACAAGCCAGCTTTCGTGACGTCATTTCCCCGCAGGGTGCGCGGGGTCACGAGAGGTCAGCCAAGACTGGACGCGGTGACGTCATGCGGAAACGCACATGCTACAAGTGGAACATCAACAAACTGATTGTTTTTAGGTAATTATCGCTCACGCCGACGACTCATCTGGGGATTTAAGTGGAGATTATGGAAAGCTTAAGCAAATCCACCGGATTATCCGTCCACTACCCATTGGTACATCGTACGGCGGCAACAAATAAGCCTTGCGGGTCAGTTGTCATCCGTTCCTCTAAATGTAAACATTACACTCGTTGTGTATATAGGTTAGGTCACTGCAGTCTTCTGGGCAATTCGAGGGCTGCAGCGAACGTATATCCCCTTCTTGGATGGTTCTTTATCGGACCTGACAGTCTGAAGAGCCTTTTCTAGGTGTTTCTTGGCCTTCGAAACACCTTTCCTCTTCTTTTTGTCTTCACCTGCCGAGACTTTTTTAACTCCCCCACGCTTAATCGGTGTTGGCGTGGGTGGCACTGATTCGGAACACTTCTTAGGCCTACCTCGGCCTCGCTTCACTGTAGTGTTCTTCACCTGGTCTATTATACGATTCTGATTCAGGATCTCTCCGGAACCTTCACCATACATTTCTGTGGAGGTCTCCCTCCCAGACCATTTCCTTAGTCTAGCAACATTTGACTTATAGAGTCGACCAAGGTCTGATTTGATAATTACGGTGCAATCACTAATAATTTGTGTTACAGTAAAAAGACCATCCCAATTAGACGCTAATTTTATGTGTCTAAGTGGTTCATGTAGTCTCAGAACTCTGTCTCTGGATTGGAATTTCTGATGTTTTAGATCGGTATCATATCCAACCTTCTGCCATTTGGCACTTTTCTCTAAATCAATTCGGACAGACTCATATGCTTTTTTAAATCTGTCTCTTAAGCATTCGACAAAAACTACATGACAAGGTAGTTCCGGGTCCATTCCTACGACTCCAAATACTAAGTCTGCAGGCATTATCAGATCCTCTCCAAATACTAGAAGATTCGGACTGCAGTTAGTACTTGAATGTACCGTACTGTTATAGGCATGCGTCACAAAATGACATTGCTCATCCCAGTCATCCATGTGTTCATTAACGAGTGACTTTAGGACCTGAATAAGTGTTCTATTGAACCTTTCTACCAATCAGTCGCTTTGTGGCCTATACGGGTTGGTTCTAGTCTTGCAGATAGCTAAGTATTCGCACATACCTTGCCAGAGATTTGATTCGAATTCCCTGCCTTGGTCACTGTGTAGCATTAATGGTACACCAAAAGTCAGTACCCAACCTTTTACAAAGGCTTCGGCACAAGTGACTGCTTTGTGATCCGGTAGTGGAAATACTTTGGTGTATTTCGTATAATAATCACACACTACCATCATACAGGTATTATCATTAGCGGTTGTATTCAGTCCACTAATGATATCCACCCCGATTCTTGCGAATCTAACTCCGAAAAGTTCTTGGGATAGTGTAAGCTTGCCCATCCCGGGTCCGGGTTTGTTTTTACAACAGTCCGGACAGGTGGTTACCCATCTTTGCAAGTCCTGTGTCATGCCAGGCCAGTAGTACTTCTTGGAAAGTCGTGCTAATGAGCCCTTCCTTCCGAAATGACCACTGGTCCGATGTCCATGACAGAAGTACATAATGTCATGTCTCATGGCATGTGGTATTACCACTTGCATGATTTTCTCACCATTATTACATGGCTTCCAACGGTATAACACGCCTTTCCGGACTTCAAGCTCTGTCCATTGAGCAAGAAACCTTCTCATTCCTCAATTTTCCAGAGAGACCTCCGGTCTAACTGGATGTATACCCTTTGGTACTAATTGCAGTAGCTGTGCAGTTATCGAGTCAGTTTCCTGGAAACGTCGTATGTGATCCATAGACCAATCCAGTATACTGGCAACTAGGGGTTCGAATGGTCTTCAAATCCCTGCTAGCATTGCTCTATGAGCTCCACAATCAGTACAATCCGGATTATCACATTTCCGAATTGGTATTCAAGACAAAGCATCAGCATTTAAATGCTTAACTCCGGGTCTATGCTGAATCTGGTGATGTTCAAGCCCATACTCGGATAAATGGGCTAGCCATCAACCTAACATTCAGCATCTCGGAAGTTCAGTAGCCATCTTAAAGAGGAGTGATCCGTATGTAAAGTAAAGTTCGTTCCCCATAAAAAATGTTTGAACTTCTTGGTATATACGACTACTGCTAACAACTCTTTTTTGGTTGTGCAGTAATTGCGCTGAGTTTTACTCAGTGTGTTGCTGGCAAAGGCAATGGGTACCTCTCTCCCATTTTGGACTTGCGAGAGAGCTGCACCAATGCTATCATTACTAGCATCAGTATCCAGTATGAAATGATCCGTTTCATTCGGATATTGTAATACGGGAGTACTCGTGAACAGGTCTTTTAGCTTTTGAAAAGCAGATGCATCCAAGGAAATTTTTCCTTGGTACTTCCTGGAGTCCAGTTAGCAATTGCTTGTAATGGATAACTGACTCTAGAATAATTTGGAATAAATTCCCTATAATAGGACCTCACCTCTTTGGGTGTTTTAGGTCTATTCCAATTCGTAACTGATTCGATTTTATCGGGATCAGCTTTTATTCCTTTATCACTAATGATGCGGCCCAAATAATTTATGGACTTCCTAAACATGTGGCATTTCTTGGGTTTCAATTTGAGACCATTAGAAATAATACGTTCTAATACCAATTTGAGATTGTTAGAACATTCTTCGAATGTTTTTCCGAAGACTATTACATCGTCAAGGTATACAAGACATCTTTTCCACAATAAGTCACTTAGGATAGTTTCCATCATTGCTTCAAATGTTGCTGGTGCATTGCACAAACCAAACGGCATTACGTTATATTGGAATAATCCAATATGACTCGAAAATGCAGTCTTTTCCATATCTGATGGATTCATTCCCACTTGCCAATATCCTGATTGCAAGTCTAAGGTACAAAACCAACTGTTTCCTCCTAAGGAGTCAATGGTTTCGTCTATTCTCGGTAATGGATACAAATTCTTCTTCGTTATTCCATTCAACTTCCTGTAGTCTATGCAAAAGCGGATAGTACCGTCTTTTTTTGTTACCATACACACAGGACTACTCCATGGACTATTGGATGGGACTATTACGTCCTGCTCCAACATCTTGTTTATTTCCTCTTCAGCTACTCTCTTCTTCGCTAAAGGTAACCGCCTATACAGTATTTTAAAGGGTTCCGCATCTCCAGTATCTATTTTATGGACTACCTTATTTGTCGTACCTAGTTTTTCACCGGGTTTGGCAAAGGCAGTCTTATACTGACAGAGCATATCATAGAACTCTTTCCGGTGTTCCGGATCTTCTAATGAAGTTTCTTCATACAACTTGAGTAAGTCATCCGAAATTTAAACATCTTCTGTTACCTTCTGTAAGTTTAACTTACTGTCCGTAACAGTTTCCGAAAGGGTCACGTTACCAAAAACTTGTCCCTTTTTTAGGTAGATAGTAGTGTTTCCAGTATTGGAGACAGGTACTACCGACCAGGATGCATTTGCTACTATAGTGTCTACAGATGTTAATCCGATACTTGACAGAGTAGCTACATCCGGTTCTATCACTGCAGGCTTATTACGCATCGCAGGATCACTTCTTACAAGCACATCACAGGCTACACCCGGAGGGATCCGCACAGTGTGTGCTACACTAGCCATACTGCTCACTTGTCTCAGTACATACCTAACCTTTACAGGATACGGGTATTTCACACTCAACTCTCCTGATTGGGGCTCCAACACCACCCCATACAGGGATGCGAAATCCAACCCGAGTATCCCCTCATCTGCTATATCCGCAACGGTGGCGCTCATGACATAGTCATGTATTCCATCCAATTGCAGCTTCACACAAGTTCTTCCATACGTTTGCAAGGTACTGCCATCGGCCGTTTGAGCACTTCCTCCCGATTTGAGAGTATCGTGTTCATTCGGGATAAGATCATAGAACCTCTTGGAGATACAGGAGTGGCTAGCACCCGTATCCATAAGAAATTCGGCAGATCTTCCGTTAACAGTGAGGCAAACATACCACCGCCTTCCGTTTAGAACAGAGGGCGTGTCCGTGACGATTGGAACGTCATTGTTCACACCTGGAGTCGATCCACATCCTTTCAGGTATTCCAGACAAGGATGACCCGGGGGTAGGTGGGCACTACCAACCCTGGCTAACGCATAGCCGCCTACCTCGTTACTGATATCGGGTTTCCCCTGTGCTCCCTGGGCACCTGTTATATCAGCTTCCCTAACCTTCCGGGTGTCTACAACCACCTAGGTGTTAGGCGAGTTTGTTACTTTGACCTAAAGGCGGGTTCGGCAATCTTGGGCCTGCTGGTGTACTATGGCCGGGTTGAGAGATATATGAAGGTGGAGTTAGCATATTTCTCGGTGGTCCCGGTACATGCGGTTGTGCTACTGGTGTAGCATTATGTGCACCAGTAGCATTAACGTGAGTCGCTCTAATTTTATGACTCAAATCTGGTATCGGTGGTGCAGGGCCTACTGTATCAAGCACCGGAGCTTGAGATGTAGATGCACTACTCACTGATCCCTGTCCTCTTTGGACAATTACTATTCTGGATACTCATTCCGCTAACTGCGGTGTTATCCGGTTTCTTGTAGATTCCGGATACTACATTTTTATCAGCCCCATTGTTAATGAATGGGTTAAATCTGGTGGGAGTTTCATCTTGGGATGATTTCACCAACATTGTAGAGACCACATTTGGATCTATAGTACCTATAGTCAATTGTGCGGCTTCTACATATTTTTTGAGCGTTATTGCAGTTGTTTGCAATTCCTGAAGCTCAGTCGTGAGTTTCTGTCTATCCTCTTCCAGTTGTTTATTATAAGCTATAATACCCACCCGGATGGTTTCATTGTCTTCAGCTTGTTTGCTGCACTGAAGTTTCAATTTCTCTAATTCGCTTTGATATCGGCTAATTTCGGATTCGTAATTTGCCTTATCAATACTTAATTGATCATTTGTATCTATGTATGTCTGGATATGAATGTGTCTGTTGTCATATTCTTTATTGAATGACTTTCTCATCTCTTGAAGTTTTATTTCTTCACTTTCTAATTCTTTCATGTATTCACTCTTTCTGGCTTTGAATTCATTTCGCATGCCAATCAAGTCTACTTCTAACTGAAGTTTTTCATTAAATACTTCATCTTTTGCTTTGACCAAGGTATTCAGATTCTCATTCAAAGTTACATAGGTTTCATTTAACAACAGGACATCCGGTTGTTTAAATTCCTCACCTTCCGGTACCGCATAGGTTACGTCGCCATCTATGGCGCTGTAATCTAATATTGGTAGCCCGGGTCTGGGTATACTGTAAGGTAGTTCTCCAAACGTAACCCTTTTTGGCATAGGTGCCGAATGTTCTGGGTTAGTACTACCACCAACCTCGAACATCGAGTTACTTAATTTGTCAACAAGCGATTGTTGATTTATCATATTACTCTGCCTCTGTATGGATTGTTCCCGTCGTACAGAGTCTGGTAAATTTTTCTCACTATCATTATAGTGAGGTTCGGGATCCCTCCAAGATGCAGATTCTGCATCTTGGGAGTTCGAATGGGTTTGGATCAACAATGATCCATTGCCATTCTCCTGGGCAACAGATTGCCCTTCTGGGTTAGCTTCCGCGAGGCTATCTAACCCATGTACTAGCCGTTCTGACGTTATAACGTCCGGGCTATACACCAGAACTAACTGGTCACGGCACCAGTGTAATGGTTTTGGTCTTACGGACCTGGGGGTTCGGGTCTTACTATTCGGGAAAGAAAGAGTAAGACGGTGATTCAAGTGTATGCCAACGGATAGTCTTTATTAAAATATACACTCACGGCTACCTGATAGTTGGTAATAGGGCAGCTAACAGTTAT
Source organism: Acholoe squamosa (assembly GCA_949317995.1). NCBI lineage: Eukaryota > Metazoa > Annelida > Polychaeta > Phyllodocida > Polynoidae > Acholoe > Acholoe squamosa. The sequence continues at coordinate 108,866,701 of OX439036.1, read as the reverse complement.
TAAGAGATGGTCCTACATGATTGGAGGCCAGAAGGGCCTCTGGCGTAGCGGCTGAGCCCTGGGCTTTATATAAGAACCCAGGTGTTCGTCGTCAGATGTCCCCACAGACCAGGATCGGTGCTGCCACCTATCCGGAACCTGAGAAACGTCCGATGACTCGACTCACCCGCCACGTCAGACGGTACCCAACACTATGGTTATATACAACACGTACCTCTACAATTGCAAAGAAAAGATAATTGCATTGATGTAAGAAGAAACAGAAGAAGTAATCAAATCCAGAGGACAAAGAGATCAATATGACTATAACCAGGAAACTGACTCACTATTTGCATTCGGAGAAGAAGTGTACAATCTCCCCGGTTCACAAGAGGTCATCTCAGTACAAAAGGTTTTCTCAATTTAAATTCAAGATTTCTCTGATGGTCTAGGAATTCTTGGCATATAACACTCACTCCCATGTGTCATGTTAAGGAACATTGGACTGTATTTGCTGTCAGTTCAAAATATGTCATGAAAATTGCCTTAGCGCTGTAGCTGATTTGGTCCAGATTCAGTAATTCTAGCTGTTGTTGTATGGAGATAAAATGGACGGATTCTAAGACAGGCATTTTGATTAATACAGGCTCTATTGTTTGGGCATCTCCAGGTTCAATGCTCCAGAATGAATGCCTGAAGTATTCTGGAACGGAAGACATTAGTACTAGTTATTAGCCTACTTCTTAGTCAATCTACATGTGTATACATGTACTCAGGAGGGTGTTGCTCCTATAGTAAAATGAGCTGTGAGTATGTGCCCTCTTTTCTAGACAAATCATGCACTGCTTCACCATTCAACTTGCACTCACCACATTAGTCTGAAAAGTCACCTGCCTTGTTTAAAATAGAGAGAGCTGCACTACCTGGTACCTACTCATGTCACACGCTCTATAGTTTATTATACTGACAGACTTGTGAGCAACAAAAGGGACAAGTTATAGCGACATAAAAAGAAAGGACTGAGAGGTGATATTGAGCTGTTGATGCCTAAGTCTGAAGGACCTGGAGGACCACTTTATACTGCACATGTTTTAAGTAGCTGTCATCTTCATTCACAGGTACCTGTTCCTGTACAGGAACAAAAAAAGGACTGAAAAGAAAGTGACTGCTGCAAGTGAGGCACCAAAGAGTTCCAGGTATTCAACTCTTTCTTCCATCTGTACAATCAATTAGACAACTCTGTCATCCACCCACCCGTCTTCTACCTGATTAATCCTGGATTAATTTCATGTCTACTTTTTGTCATTATTCATCTCTTTCCCATCTAAGAGCTGTGTATTACCGAAGGCAAAGTTCCCTCATGATTTTATATTCAAGCACTGTCCAGATACTTATTAGCCATTGAAATGGTATGTAAACATGTGTTGCACTTCAACTTCAAGTTATATTTGCTGCAAGCTTACTTCTTACTCTTGACTCTTTGAATTAGCTTCGAACTAAAAACATCACATCCCCTCCATTGCTAAATTAGTTATATGGGATGGAAGTTGGATTTGCATTAAATAAAGGCCCTGATGTACAATTTCTAATCTGAGCCATTCATCCAAGAACCACCCCCTAAGATGTTTTGTGACCCACTTTCTTTTACTTGGAATTTTGTTCAATCCAGCCCTTGTGCTGGTGGGATCAATTTCGGCATATTAGACTCACAGGCTACAATTTGGAAGTCCTGAATAGCACCCTCTGAGGAACATTCTGAATGCAAGATAGGTGAGGGATTTGCCTGGCAGTAAGAGGGATCACTAGCCCTGCTTATGCTTGAATTTAAATTGAAGCCCGCTCTTCCCAAGCCCCAGGCTTTTTCGGTCCACCTCAAGACTTCCCGCCATTTGTGAGATGTGGACAAGCATCTGTAATGGGTGGGGGTTGCATGCCTTGGGGAGGTTTGCCAATACTTGGCTAATGCTCATGACATTGATGTCATGCAATCAGTCAATGTTGGTAGAAGGTAGTGTGATTGTTGGAGGTTGTCAAGGGAAGCAAAAACTGGGATATGGAGAATGGAAAAAGGACTGGGTGAGAGGAATAAATAAGCATATAAAGGCTTCTGGTTAAAATCCACACTTCAGTAGTTTAAACTAAGACTTACACAGTGGGTGTGCCAAAGGATGTGAAGTGTGATCCTCGATCTGGTGCTGGGACACCTCCAACGTCAATGCTCGGGAATCAATGCCTGTAGTAGACAGGACTGAAGTACATTAATACTAATCATTAGAACCCCCCCCCTCTCTCTCTCTTAGTCAGCCCTACATGTATATGTATGTACAAAGGTTTCCAGCTGCCTGGCACAACAGGCACAAGTTGATGCAATTTAAATGCCAATCATGCTTTTTAATTTGACATTTAATATTCATAGGTGAACAGCTATATCTTGATGTTGTTATATGTAGATGCAGCTTCCACCAGTATTGTCTACCTTTACATCATTAATCATTGCAAGTAGCTTATCTTAAAGCCTGAGCAAGTAGGACATGCTGACCGAGTCACTTTTTTTGACATGTGCAGCTAAAAACTTTCCTGTGTGATACCCCAAGTGTGCCATACAAACATGCAAACAAGTCATGTACTTAGGGGCTACCAAGGGCTTCCTATAAGGACCTTCCAGCATGAGTCAACCACTAAGAGGAAGGTCCATACAGCTTCAAAGGATCCCTTTTGTAGCAAGCCCGGACCACAGAGCAAGTGCATCACTACAGGAGGGTCTCAGTGTTCTGTTCTGTCCCCTATAGTGACGCTTTGACAAGAAACCTACAAATCGAAGTCGATGCTCCAATAACTGCCTTTATTCATGTGTTACATAAACAGTTACTTATCATTGCACTATAACAACTGCTCTGACAAACCCTATGTGATGACTACATAATGGGCATGCAGTGATTTTGAGGAATTTGAATTGTAAGGAATATGCCTGTTTTAAAATGAGCTCCTGATCCTAAAAATGCATATAGCTGCCCTTCTCCTATTGGGTGTAGGCGGGAGTGGAGCTGGTTCTGGCGACATGCATTGATAAGCTGATAAGATGACAACCAGCATGTCCCTGGATAACATCCACTTCCAGGGACAAGGTACCCATCATGACAATGCCTTATCAGTGTGTATTGCCACCTTTGGTATAACCAGCGAAATTCAAAATGGTGGACCCACTAGGTATAGGTCTAGGCTCCTATACATCTCTACCATCCTAGCCATGCACCCAACTAATCAGTGATTAGATTGTGACCCTATATGATTTTTAGTCATCTATGTCCATAATACATGTGCTAAATTAGACTAATTAAGTTCAGAATATCAATCTGCTCTGGTAAGGAACTCTTGCCATGCTATGCTAACTCCCATGTCTACATTCAAACAGCTGTCATCCAACCAAGCTTTACCAGATCAGTCCCAGATTAATTCCATGTCCACTTTTTGTCACCCCTCATCTCTCTCCTATTTCAGATACAAATGACACCGGAGGCAGAAGTCCCTGATCTGCACAACACTCTCCATGTAGATTGGTAACCAATATGCTGCTCATAGTAACCTACATTAGTGCTTGCATTGTTATGACTTCTGCAAATTTCTATGTGTATGATTATGTTAAGATATATCTTTGGGAGGGGGAAAAGGCAGCCAAATAGCATCAGTGAGCTTTCAGATCATCAACATTTGACATATTGGACTCATAGATGACTTATCAAACATGATTTATCAAACATAACTTTGTGAGACACAATATTTTCTAGACCAACATATCAATGGTGTGTGGATTGTTTCACTGGTGCAATTGCGATTATATACATGTATGGTTTCATCTAGGCAGCCATTTTGGTTCCTTCATTAGATCTCCAGCAAAACTATATGAGGTTGAACTAAATAATGCAATGCTTGTAAGCTCATGGTGATAAGCATGGTCTAGATTTTATTTTACAACTTACATTATTCATGAACCAATGGGATGAGTAGACCTATTTTTTTAATTTTTAGCTGCTACCAAGAAAAAAAGAAATCGTCTTTTTGAGCTAGATCTACTGTTGCTTAAGGGAGTTGACATTTTTAACAACAGGGGAGGGGTCATGATTTTTTTGGGGGGCATGATTTGGGGGAGGGGCATGTGCGGGCGGATTCTGAGCTCAGCATATTATTGCCCTCAGGCTTGAAGGATAGGTGAATATTTTATTTTAAGCACACACTATGGTGAACACTGCCAACTTCCAGTCCCACTTGATTAGTAATAAATGGCAAGGCCCTGCAGAGAGACTCTGGGCATTTTCATTAGGAAAATCGCAGTATGATGTTTCGAAAGGGTGTGTTCAGTGATACAGTTATGTACATGTACATTTAAGATTTCTCTATGGTGAACATCCCCAAATTCCAGTCTGTCTTGTTTAGTATTAAATGGAAAGGCCTTTCAGAGAGTGTGAACATTTGATTAAGAAGATTGCTTACACCGAGGGCCCTGAGAATAGCATGACAAAGCTTCACTTGTCCCAAAGATATGAATCCTACTGGCTTCACAGTGTGGCATTGCTTCCTTTTTATATCATATTCCACTTGGTCTTATCTGCACCACGGTTTCAAAGTGATCATTTATTGCCTTGGTAGAACCCTTCTCAATTTGGGTCATTTAATGAAGTTATTAAATGAGATTAGGATAATCTATTAACATCAAATATTTTGAATGAAGTTCATACATGTATACAGATATTAAGAAGTCAGCCTGCAATGAATATGGGTATGTTCACAACAGATGGTGTGCTTGGGGATTGTACAAAGATTTTTTTAATAAGACTACAAGGACTCCCTGTGCATAAAATTACCTTTTAAATGTCACAGGTGTCCCGTAATATATTGAGTTGTAGAGCTGGCAGTGCTCATATCATGACATCCTCTAAGTTGTTCTGTGGGCCATTTCTCAACATGTTAAGACTGCACCCTCCAAGACATACCAAAATTGCCATAGGAATAGCACTGAGGATTTTAGTCATAGGGATATTTGCGAATGAAGGGCTTTAAGAAATGATCTCCAGAGATAAGCATATATAGATTTTTTATGACATTTCACTGATATGCAGGGTAGAATAGCATTTTTAAAATGCTAGACCAGAGGAATAGTTTAGGCAATTAGACACTGATCTGAGGGTAACAATGTGTAACAGCAATTCAGTAACTCTATATGCGGCACAGTGAGCTCCATCCCTGGTGAGACAACACAACACCAACTATACTAGGAAAGGTGGTCATGATATAGGCCCTGTTGTCACATGTGTGCTCACAATAGCAAATAACAAACTTGTCTTGAAGACAATCAAATTCTGATTTGCCTTTTTGATGTGAATATTATATTATGGAGAGAGAGCTTTTCAAACACTTAGAAAGATGAAATGCTCTCAGCATTCCATTCATCAACCTCCGAAAGATTCACTTACATATGCATAGAAAGCAAAGGTTACCATGGTGACCTTAAGGATACTTTACTGAGTCAGTGATCACAGAGCTAGCCCTCCACTGTGATCCATATTCTCATCGCAATCTGTAGAACATTGATAGTGCTCTAAAGAAGAATTACCATGCTCTCTGCTTAATTGTCCTGCTACAATTCTTTTTTCTATAGAACTTTATCAAGGTGGTACAATATATAGTTGGGACTCTGAGCTACGGGTAGCACACAGATGTGCCACTCAAGCCTTTTCTTTACCAACTTCACCTATTACCTGTAGCATTAGTACCTGCTAAGAACCTCAATGGGGCTATGCTCCACTCGGTACAGTCGACCCTGACTTCCTCAACCCTAAAATTCCTAAGATCCCTCATTACCTCAGGAGGGTGTTGCTCCTATAGTAAAAGGAAGAGCTGGCTACAAATGCCCTTGTTTCCTGTCCTTTCTTTTCATGTAGCTATAACTTGTCCCTTTTGTTGCTCACAAGCGGTCATTCAAGTACGGTGCTAAAAAACGGGATTTGAGTAGGTGACTAGTTAGGAAAAGTCAGTCAGTATAATATACTATAGAGTGTGTGTGACATGAGTAGGTATCTGATAGTGCAGCTCTCTCTTTTTTAAACAAGGCAGGTGACTTTTCAGACTAATGTGGTGAGTTCAAGTTGAATGGTGAAGCAGAGCGTGACTTCTTTTGAAAAGAGGGTACCTACTGACAGCCCTTTTTACCATAGGAGCAACATGCTCCAGAGGTCATTTTAGAAGGGTCATTCTTTTCTCTTTCTTTAAGAGATGGAAACAATCAATGCTATCAGACTATTGCTATAGTATCAATAGTGCATGGAATTCTATGCTTTTTAGACTAGAAATCCCTCTTAGATTTCTGACCATACCTCCAGTAGATTGCACTCCTAGCCCATTTTGTTGTCTTTTAGATAAGTGTGCTTAGATGTTACATCCTATCCTGATGCCCCAAACAGTCAGACCTTGAAACAAATACCACTTTAGAAATATGCATGCCTGGCTAGCTATATTGACAGACGTTTCAAGCCTATGCACTTTTTCAAAGCTTTAATAGATAACAGTGTTAATGCTAGGTAATTCCCATGTCCCCATGTATCAATTAGAAACTTCATCCCAAACCTCAAATCCCATGAAGGTCACCAGCTGATGCCATATTTCATCCCCCTCTTCCTCATGATACAGTTCCTGGTCATAGCCTTCATTAGTTTTGACTGGGTACCAAACTATTCCAGTCGCTGTTGTATGGTTAGGACCTTCACCTTAAATCCTGGAAATTTCCAGTCCACAGTTGTTGCCATGGTGAGCAGCTCGGATCACTGACATGTTTGCTGAGTGAGCTTCTTACCCTATGGTCTTAAGCTGCTCACCAACTGGCTAATGGCAGCTTCTCAGGGACCCATTCCACCAGAGTGGAAAATTAGAATATCTTCTTTGGTCTCTTGGTTAAAGAAAGTATACATATAGACTCTAGGTATGAGCTTGTTTTAACCTCGCAGTGAGTGGGAGGCTTTCTCAGACTAATTTCAATAAGGTGGAGAATCTGAAAAGTCGCTGATGTTTTAGATACCCTATTAGAAAAGCAGCAGTCATAGCAGTTAAAGCACCACTACATTACATCGCGTATAGGCCAACCCACCGTATAAGATCATGTGGACAATTAATGATAAATACAGATTAACAATTTGAGGTGACATATACCAGAAATGGTCTCTAGATAACATAAATGCGTAGTTGATGCATGAATGTATAGTAATTACTACCAAATGTGGTACTGTAATTAAATAACTACATGGACTACAGGCTTCTGCCGTAAAAGACCCGGCCCTTGTAAAATCCGATTATGTGTATGTTTATCCACCATTATAATGTAGGCAATTTGACAAGAAATTTGTGAACCATGAGGATTCATCTTATGCTTTTTATCACTTTTGTACTATCGTGTTTGACAAAAAAGCTCTTTTCAAACCTAAGTAAGTGTGTGTGAACTATTTTGGCTCAACCTGGCTTCTTTTGGTGGTAATCTCACACACTATATACATGAGTAGCACATTTTGCGAATCTGAAATATTTTGATAAAAGCATGCCTTTTATAGTAAGGCGCATAGCTATGTAATCTTCTTGTTTTACCAAAATATTTAATGCAAGAAGCTGTTCAAATATTAAATCATCAACGATTCTATTTCCTTTTTCATTCAAGTACCAAGCATTTTGCAAACAAATAACCTACTTTTTTTAATCTACTTCATAGCAACATTATTTCTCATTTCCCCCCTTTTTGTAATATGAGTTATGACTGTTGATATTTGCATTTAACGAGTATCACACATCAACGTGTACCCTCAGCTATCACTCAAGTTTCAGCATTTTCAATAATTATTTCTTCTTTTCTTTCATGCATTCTCTGACGTCACAAGAGACAAAATGCACCAGATGCTGTATTGCTTATACAGAGACTGCTGCCAAATTATGTTTTTGTTTGTAGAAAAATAAAGTGTATAATACCAGGTATCTTATTTAATATCTTGGTGGGGTTATTAGGTGTTCATACTCAAACAAAATATGCAACCCCTTTCAAAGTACATCTATCAGAGGCATTTGTTTTGATCTAGATAGTATTGTGCATTGTGCATTCAGGAGCATCTGGTCTCATGTGACGTCAGAGCCTACCTTACAGAAGCATGCTGTATGCTCTTACAATAGCAGATGTGCCAATCAGTATGTCAGATTTTTAACTATTAAAAGGCCTGCCAAAAGAAGTCATCATCATGGGGTTGTCTTTTCCTTTAGATATCCAACATACACAGGATCTGCCAGCTTTTGACCTGGGGTGCTTTCATACATTAGCATACACATATATGCCTTGATAGTCAATCAGATTTCATATCTGCCATAATTTCCTGAGGAAAAGACTATCAGGGTATGGCTGTACCCTGTTTTACCTACCCAGAAATTGATCGTTAGCAAAAATACATCCTTTAGAAGGATAATTAATGGGATTTCTTGTTTTTTCTCACCATAAAGCACAGGAGTAGTCATCGACACTATCACACTGCAAAGGCAGTAATACGGCTTTCACACGTTTTTATTCTTAGTCATTATGCTGATTCAGAAAGCTATCTCTACATAAAACACCAAAAACGGACTAATATGATTTATCTCTAACTTTTTATACTGAAACAGCACCATGTATCTTTATTCAAAACAGATCATCTGCAAAAGTCTGTGCAGTTGTGGTGGTAGTGTGGGTTTTCAGTAGTCATCAGTGATATTTTTATTTACCCCCTTAGGCCTGAAGGGAAAAAATATACATTCAAAAAGCATTAGAAATGTGAAATGAAAAATAAGAAAATAGACTCAGAAGAGTGGCTTGCTGCTGAGAACATCAATTAAGTCAGTAGTGTGTTATCTACAGGTGCCAGCGAGCAGTAGGTGTTTTAGGTTTAGAGTGTGTATCCCTTTTACATCAGTTTTTGTACCCTATACACACAGGCCATCCTTTAATGCGACACATTATGTCCACTGGCTATGGATAATCTGGGAGCTGTCTTCTTCTATAAACATCACCAAAAATAACAAACTGTAATATCTCATATATGGGGCATAGCTTAGTGAGTGGTCAGTATCCTGGAGCTGGTGGGTTTGAGGATGGTGGGTTAAAAATTCAACCCCTCCTGAGGCAGGGGCGGGGTTGAATAATTTTGACCCCTGTTCAAGGGTAGGTGTAAAAAATGCTGTGTGCTTTTAGCAAAACAGCCTGCACAATACTTAATGCACCTTATACGGTAGGTATTACAGTAGTTTCAGATGCCTCTTATACATGCACCTTAAATACGCGAGGTATTACAGTAGTGCCTGCAGGTTCCCTGATGGATCTTAAACCTTACCATACTCAGCAGGTATGAACCTACTCCTTAATCATTGTGTCGTGGTTTTCCACCTCTCGTATTTACAAAGTATTATTTATATAAAGCTCACCACCTATCCAAGCACACATATTTTATATCAGCGGGCAAAATTCAGTGAATACTCCATCTGACTTGATGCCGTCTTTTGAATACCTATACCCTAATCAAATGTATTTGGTTTCCTCTGATTGCAATAATCATTACAGTATTTAGAATCTTAGACTTCAGGCAACTCCAGTAAATCCAGCACGATGCACCATTGTCACACTGGTGTTGCATGGATGCATTATGCCATGGATTGACAAAAACAAACTTTAAGACCACTAATATGAAGCATTAAAGGGCTGACAGAGAGGTGCTCACCATATAATAAATGTATATAAGGAGGTGCAGGAACCTTGGGACTTGTACATTAGCCTTTTAAGGGCCACTTGTGCAGGTATTCGTCAGTGCTCACTACGATACTCCGATTATGTGCCGGTGAGCAGACTACGGGTATCATATTGACCCTCTGGGAGAGGTTTTAGCCGGGTTGGCCTGAATGTAGCCCTGTCGAAGAACTCCAAATTATAGGCATGATACATTAATGCACTAGCCACACTTGAAGGGTTAAAGGGTTAACGTGTTCTGTATCTCAGACACTGTCCTCAGAACCTGGCCTGGTTCTTCTCTAGGGCATAATGATCAATGTAATTAACTACCTGCAGCCCTAGAGGAAACTGGGAGACTCCCAATTACACCTCCTGGGTATCTGTGTGTATGTGTGTGTGTGTGTGTGTTTGTGTGTACAGAGAGGAGAAAGAGTTGTTAAGATGCGGCAGGGAGTGAGTGAGGCAGATGGGACAGAGAGAAGGAGAGAGAGAGAGAGAGAGAGAGAGAGAGAGGAACATCTATTTTCACAGAGATTCTTTGAGCAAAAGACCACTGTTCTGCCATCTGGGGCTATTTGTAAAAACTACACTGGTTCACTGCTGCAGTACAATCAGGGTGGTTCACCGTTCTGTTTTTTGAGGATCCCTGGTAGATGCAATAGTTATTTTTACAGTGTGAGAGGGGATGGGCACAGTTGGCAGGAAGTGTAGAGATATGTCAGAGAGTTACAGAGAAACAGACAGACAGAGAGAGAGGGACAGAGGAAGAGAGCGATGGAGATGTTCTGAGAGACTCTCATATCTTAAGGCAGTCAGACAGAAAGGACGGTAGAAACTAGGCAAAATAAGGTAAGTGAGACAGAGAAAGGGATGGAAAGTCATTAAAAGAAGAAACAAAAGGTATGCATGCATATTGATGTGAGGAAGAGCTATATGGGAGGGGAGCACCACAAGGGTAAAGGGAGACTATAGGGAGGACAGTGGGGTGATGAATGGGAAGCCATTTGGGATTTTGTAAGACAGACCACTAGGAAGGGAAGTAGAGGAGTAGGCGGGAAGATTGAGGAACAGTATTCCTCCCATGCATAACAAGTGCAATATGCTAGGTGGTGGTGCACTCTAAGAATTAACTGTTGAATCTACCAAGGAACCTCATAAAGAACTGAACAGTAAACCACATAATTGTCTTAGTGATGAAGTGTAGTTTTTACAATGAAGCAGTACAAAACACACTGTGGTACAAGGAATCTGTCTGAAAATAACAATGGATCTCTGGCAACTTTGCAACAAGGATTTCACTGTTGTTTCGAAGACATTCTTTTTTACAGTGTAGGAGTGGGGCATTCCCAGGGTTTGGAAAAAGGAAAGAGATGGGGTAGTGGCTCATCAGGCATGCCTGGAGTGCAGCCCCTTGTAAATAATCACCAGACTCTGTGGACAGAGACTGGGAGGGGAGTGTGTGTGAGTGTGTGTGTGGTGGGGGGATGTACTAGGGTAGACTGTGTGTCTCCTGCTTGCCCTCATCCTACACCTTGGTGACACAATCAGGTGCTATTGTCTCAGATCTACTTCCATAGCTCTCCTGGATTACAATCTTGGTTTATCTGCTATTATGATAAGCTAGAGTGTAAGAGCTTGTTGTATTAGTAACTACCATAGTGTAGGGGCAGTATTTCCCTGTACTCGGTGGCAGACCCCCAGGGGCGGGTCTCCGGGTAATCACTGCCCCCCTAATGTGTATCATACCGATCCAGGTGTGGATGGAAGGTGGAAATGTCAGGCCAAGGGGAAGTAGCTCAGAGGAAGAGCAGCCGTTTTGAAGTTGGAGGGCCCCAGGTTCGAGTCCCGGTTTCTCACCGACTTCTACAATAGTTTAAAAGCTTGACACTTATATATCCACCACTTATGCATGGCTGACACTCATTCAAGACATAGTGTAAATTTCAATTTTTAAAACCACAGTATTTTGAAAAGTGAAGTGACTATAGGGAAAGGTCTCTAACTCCTAGACATCTCCATCTTCCAAACTTTCGGTCTGTATGGTCCATGTGTTGAGGAATATACAAAGTAAACACACAAGAAATAAACCATTATCATTGAAACAAAGTACCCATTTATTTTATTTCTCTTTACATTTCAATCTGATCCACTTTTTATTCATAACTGGAGTATCCAGCGAATTCAAATAATTCTCAAATACCAGTGACTCTACTGAATCTTGGTTTGCCCTCTAAAGGCCGTTGATGCAGGAGTGCATCATGTCCATTGGTCATCACGATGCACCAATGAAGTGAGCAGTCTCGCCAGCACTTCATTGGTGCATCATGCCCACCAATGGACATGATGCTTTCCTGCATCAGCGGCCTTTAAAGGGTTAAAAGAAATACAAATTATTCAGTATTGGATGGTTTCAGTCAATCATTTCTGCACTTGTTACTCTTTGCAAGTATCAATCTGGAGTCACAGAGGAACTTTGCACAGTCCTCAGAGGAAAGCATAGGCCTACATAGTTATGAATTGTCATAAGTGACAGTCACTTTCACCCACGTAATACAGAATAGTTTCACAATATTGGGATTCTGTCAAGCCAGACTGTACAGCACCGACTTTGCTTTATCATACACTTACTTGTTAAATTCCAACCTCTTGATTCCTCTTCCTCTATCAAGCAATACATGTACAACTTTTAAGAGTAGTTGACATTCTAGATTTCACAGTGTTGCATACATAATATATGTTTATCTATGCATGTCAGAATATATTGATACATATTCGTACATGTTATTACACGATTTCTGTGATTGTGAGTGCTTTTGCATGCCATTATGCACGCATCATTACTTTTGTAAGGTGTGCCTGTTATCCATGGATACCAGGCACACATTACCATCAGGAGAGTATAGTTAAAACCCTACTCCTCCTTGGGGAATCGAACCCCGGCCACCATAAGAGAGAGCCATCATGTTACCACTAGACCGTCTCAGCAATGGAATAGGATGGTTAATACTTCTACTCACTCAGGTAGGCTCGATGACTTTGTATGAATCACATCGATTTGTGAAGAATTCATACAATGACAGATCACATGGTTAAAATCCATAGAAGTACAGATCCAACAGATGGTGATTGCACCCCTAATTAACGTCTCCATTACATAGATTCATTGTAAAATAAAATTTGCCAACATTAAATACAGCCTGGCATGCGTGTCTCCTTCGCCATAGCATTCTGCGAAGCAGTGTTCTTTTTGGGTGAACCTCATTCTGATTTGGGGAGGGAGCATGCATTTTTTTCAGAATAGATTTGTTGGCGTTTGCCACGCTCCCTGTTCTAAGTCAACAGGACATAATTAAGCTATGAAATGATTAAACAATGAAAGAATAACATATTAAAATCAATTTCTTATCAAATGTATGTATAGTTCTGTGTGCAAGCCGAAGGGAGACAACGAGGTCAACTTGCCATGTTCTAACGCACAATACAAATAATGACCGCTCCCTGTGTCTGGCACGCCAAGCAAGGAGACTCGGATGGCTTCGCAAGCCAGGCTGTATTTACTGTTGGAAAAGTGGATTTTATGTTGAAATTAAGCAATGGAGACTTTAAATATGGACACTGATAGCATGTATGGAAACTCTTCTTCTTGATTTTGTGAGCTGTTATTCTCCCAAATCTTCAGAATTCTATGCGTTTCATAACAATTTATCGAGCCGCGCTGGACCACAACAATGGCGACTACTGTGTAGTGTGTTGTGTAATAAGATAAGTAGTGAATGGATAATTATTGACTTGTGTGTGATATCAATGGATATCACACACTAGTCATGAATTATCCATTCATTACTTGTACAATAATTCCCCATCACCTCACATATATATAAAATTGTGAAATCATAACTTTTCATTCATCAGTAAAAATGGAGGCAAAGTAAACAACAGTCATCGGTAGCATTAGGTCCCTAAACAAACAACCATGTGTACCATATAAAGGGTTTTCAAATCCAAGCCACCATCCACCTATTGAATGCAAAGCAGATGCTGTTTTTATATCTGGCACTTGCTTTATGTATCGCAGTGCAGTAGACCTGTTGGGGTGATGCAGTTGTTTCTTAAGTTGTGTTCCTGGGGCTAACATCAATATGTAGACTACCACAGTAGAGAGCATGCTGACATGAGAGTGTGCGATTATTATGTTTGGCCTGCAGCAACTATGTCTTCGACGAGGGAAAGGATGTCCCCAGTCATGCAATACACAGACCAATCATCTCTTGGCCATATCACTTGTACTGGTTCCAATTCCATATGGTCAATATCATGCATGGAGACCTGGAAGGCAGTGCTAAAGATGGTAAGACTGAACATAGCCACTAAAAGCCACAGTTGCTGATAGTAGGTATTGTCCTATGACTGTTATGTCTGATCACCATTTAATGTAGTAATTACATAGGGTTTGTTAGGTCAGTTGTAAAAGTGTAATCATTGATGTTTAAGGTGAGAGATCGTATTTGAAGGTTTCTTGTCATACCGAGAAATGTCTTCTAGATGTCAGTTTCAGAACAAGCTATCTACAGCTATGGCAAAAGTAGCATTACCGTACATTGTGCATTTATGTACAATCACAAAAACCAACATTGTATAAGATCATTGGGGATCGTCAAGAGTGGCTATTTTCTACAAGAATCTACTAATTGCGGGGTTCTTGTTATCACTATATTTATATGGTAGCTGTAATTACCCGTAGAGCTCTAGATACGACAGAGAAATTATATAGAGTGCAAGTATGAACACATACAGAAAGGACAAACCATATGCATCTGCCTTGGGCATGCTTCTTGTGTGGCTTCTCATTACGTATCAGTCCTCAGCATAACATACCTGTGTTGTATACAGATGAATACATTAGTGGCTAAAATAAGTGGCCATACACTTATTTTAGACTGGCGCTCATTTCAATACCCACATACCCTTGACTCTTATTCTCTTATTTAAGACCCCAGTGCTTAAATGTTTTCGCTTATTTGAGACTCCAGCCCTAAATGGGACATTTACGGTATGTGTATATGGGTCTGGGGGATGTTGATATGAGCTACCCTTACCTGACCTGATGTGACCGTCCAATCAATACTTAGCCTACATGACGCTGCCGCCCTCATCTGCTTCCTGTGGTCAGGGATGAGGGATGAGCAGTCCTCTCATTGGTCAATCATGAGATACCTGAGGTATACTGCATTAGCCTGAGTGGCCAGGACAACATGGTGGTGATTTTACAGGTCACTCACCTTACTCAGAATCACTGGGGTTGATACATATATACTTTCAGTCGGTCGTCATGATGCTCCAATGAAGTGCTGCCGAGCAGTCTTGCCACCCCTTAATTGATGCATCATGACGACCATGGCTAATTTGTTTCAATGATAATGGTTAATTTCTTGTTTTACTTTTATTTTCCTCAACACATGAACTATACAGACCAGAAACTTGGAAGATGGAGATGGGTTTGACACTGGGACTGGTTTTGAAATCAGGAATTTGGAGCAGCAATTTTGAATAATCATAAAATCCTACCATCTATGATATGCCCATCCTAGCAGTAAGAGATCTTTCCCTATAGTCCCTTCACTTTTCAAAATACTCTAGTAGCCTGTTTAAGCACTGGGTCTTTGAATGAGCGCCGACCCTCAATCAGCGCAAATGGTACAGTAGTTTTGATGTAGAAAGGTGAGAGATGAGTAGAAAGTTGACAAACATGGTTAGAAAGGTGACAAAGTCATAGTTTGATTTGAAAATGGTAAAGTATATACAGGCAGGACAACATTCATCTTTGACATAAGGCAGAGGGGTATGAAGGCCTACATGTTGAGTTTATTGTGTATAGTTATTTATAGAGTAATTAGCACTGATTACTAGTTTATCTTTTGGTCGAGTAGAAAGGTGACAGCCATTAGAAAGTTGACAAACTCATTAATGAGGTTATTTCTCATTGCGAATTAAATAAAGGCAATACTGTTGTTTCAGGGGGGTCATAGAAGACTTGAGAAGGCATTATATTTGTTATATCACATTTAAGATGGATGTCACAATCCCTAAAGCATCAGAAACCTAACCAGTTAGAAAGTTGACAGGTGAGTAGAAAGTTTACAAAAGAGATTAGAGAGTTGACAAATTCATGGATTATGCAATGTATCAACATATACAGAAGATGTATGAATTCCCCAATAGCACTACTGGTTGACTTTGTCATTTATCTCCACTGTAATTATGAACTCAGCCTAAGCATACAAGAAATCACTTATTAAGGCTTAGATATGTCCCCATTTAACTGTAAATCTGTAAAACTACCCAAATACAAGCTAACACATAAAATCTTTTTCTCAGGCAATAAATTAAGCTTCAAGATGTGCCTACCTCCATTACTGTCATCTTAAATTGTCTTGTCAGTTTGGGCTGCTCGGTCCTCCAGGGTGTGAGCAGTACCATTTCTAATAGAAATAGAAAAGTGGAGGATGGCCACAAATGTAGACCAATGTGTGCCCTGTGCCTCCAGGGCATCAGGAGGTTAATTCAAAAGATCCTGGGATTTCTACCCCTGCGATCTTAGTGTAGGCACATATCATAAGACCTGACCAGTCTACCCTATCTAATGCAGTGGTTGTAGGCCTGTCAGGAATAGCAAGTCCTGAGATCACTTCACTATTCCTTTTCCAGCGCTAAGATCACTGCGATCTTAGTGAAAGAATTGCATAGTGGTTTAACCTGAGTACAAGAGCACTTACAGGGAACACTCCTGATCGAAAGAGTGAATAACCTGAGTACTGCATATCACTGTAAGAAATGTGTGTTGCATTTACATGCTTTGTAACACACTTCTTTGCAGCATATTTTTACTCACTTATTTTTTTAACACACAACACACTTTTGCCAAAAGTGTGTTTAGAAGTGTGTTCATGTCAAAAGGGTGTTACAAAAAAAGTGTGTTGCAAAAAGTATGTTCATGCATATAGTGTGTTCATAGAAAGTGTGTTGCTTCATAAAGTGTTTAGATATGAAAGTGAGTTAATATTTCTACAATGAAGGGGGTGGATGGGGGGCATTTAGCCTTTATTTCTTCATATTTCCATATTGGTGTACTTGTTATTGTCCTGAAATGACATGAGGAGGGTAGCCATGAGGCACACATACTTAATCTGGAAAGGAATAACAATATATTTTTGTAAGACCATAATTATGATATGTTAATTTAGTGCATAAATTGTCCTAATATCACTTAAACTTCTACATTAAAATATATACTAATACATCAATAACATATCTTCTGATTTCTCTGTCTAGAATTTAGAATGGTGACTGAGTCTAGGCTCCCATATGTAAAAAAGTCAATATGTAGGTATATATAATAATAAAGAATTATACTCAAATTGCAGAATAGTCCCACTTACCTATTCCTGGTATTTTGTAATCACAAATCAGCATGAGAACTTGTCAGTGACTGGAGCAAGCAGATTACTACACTCTTTTACAGCTTGTATAGCACTAGTGTTGAGGATGATATATAAGATTACTTACCAGAAATAAGCAGAGAAGGGAAGACACTCCTCTCTCCAGCAGGTGCAGATTCAAACTGACTGTGCGTAACCGTTATTACTGACCTTTGGTTAGGTGAGAGGCAATTAATAATGCCACTGATAAGACTGAAGGATTAATACAATGTGTGTTGATTTAACACACTTTTCAGTACCTAAACACTTTTGAGAAAAAAGTGTGTAAGTGTGTTGATGCCCTCAAAGTGAGTAAACTGCTCAAAGTGGGTTGAATATCCATGTGTGTTACAATTGTGTGTGTCCACAACACACATTATTTACAGTGTACATATAGAGGGGAGGGAGGATGTTTGCTGAGTGTCCTTGAGGGCTCTTAGGGCTACTCATGCGTTAAGTGCACTGTAAGGTAATTCTTCCCTTCTCTCTCTTTGTCCTGGGGGGGGGCACAATGCATCTAATAGGCAAGCATAAATCATACATTCATCTGAACAACTCTTGAATACTGTACGGGGTCAACTGCACCCTGTGCTCTTTTGTTAGCCCATATGGGGACGGGGAACGATGGTATAAACACTGTTGTGAAAAAGAGTAACTTCACAGCTATTCCTTTATTTTGGGACTCTTACCCCCTGTGCCCAGTCAGTACTTCTTGGAATAGTGTAGGAGGGCTGAGGCTAAGATCGATGTGATCTTAGTGCTAGCTAAGAAAAGTGAACGCAGTCTAATCTTAAGATCGCTTAATAGGATAAGGCAGAATAATTCCTAAGATCGCTGAGGTTGCGATCCCAGGATCTTTTGAATTAACCTCCAGATGTACTGATAAAAGTGGCCACAAGGCACGGATATATAATCAAAGACCATGCCCCTCCCTTCCCTACTCCTCAGGTAGTCTATGTTGTGCCACTACAGGGCTCTATGGGGGCCATTTTCGCGGTACCCAGCCACAGAGATAAACACACTACACACACCTCCCAGTCTTTGTCCACAGAGTCTGGTGATTATTTGCAAGGGGCTGCACTCCAGGCATGCCTGATGAGCCACTAACCCATCCCTTCCCTCCTTCCAAACCCTGGGAATGGCCCAATCCCACACTGTAAAAAAAGATGTCATTGAAATAACGGTGAAATATCCTTGGCGCAAAGTTGCCAGAGATCCATTGTTATTTTCATGGAGAGTCCTTGTACTACAGTGTGTACTGTACTGCTTTATTGTAAAAACTACACCTCTTCACTGCTATGCAATTATGGTGGTTCACTGTTCAGTTTTACAAGGATCCCTGGTAGATTCAAAGGTGAATTCGAAGAATACATCTCCATCCAGTATATTGCACTTGTTATGGGAGGAATACTGTTCCTCAATCTCACTGCCTGCTCCTCTATTTTCCTTCTTAGCAACCTGCCTCTCAAAATCCCTATTGGCTTCCCATTCATCACACCACTGTCTTCCCTATACCGGCACACTAAAGTTTCTCTATTTCAGAGGTCCCATCTGACTATGTCTATTCTCTCTCACACTGTAAAAAATAGCTGTTGAATCTACCTTGGATCCTCATAAAAAACAGAACATTGAACCACCGTAATTGTATAGCATTGAACCAGTGACAGTGTTCCTTTCTCTCTCTCTCTCTCTCTCTCTCTCTCTCTCTCTCTCTCTCTCTCTCCCTCCCCTATCTACCCTACTCACTTCCCGCCACATCTTCTACCTTTCTGCCTTAACCACTTTCTCCACTCTCTACCCACACACATGCACAGGTACCTAGGAGGAGTAATTGGGAGTGGCCCAGTTTCCTCCAGGTCCGCTTGTAGTTAGATCATATTGATCATTAGGCCCTGGAGAATAACCAGGCCAGGATCTGAAGACAGTGGCTGAGATTCTTCCATCCTGCTCCTGGTCTTGTACCACACGCTAACCATTTAAAGACCCATAGGGCATTAATGTATCATGCCTATTGGTTGTTGTGATGCATAAATACAGCCCTGTTACTCGACACAGCTACATTCATGCTGTCCTGGATGAAACCTCTCCCACAGGGTCAGTACAATACTCTAGTCTGCTCACCGGCACATAATCAGAGTACTGTAGCAAGCACTGACGGATACCTGCACCAGCATGTGTCCTAAGGTACCTGTATCTCCTTATATACATTTCTAATATGGGAACACCTATCTATCAGCCCTTGAAGGACAGCATGATACCTCAGTGCTTCATATTAGTGGTCTTACACTGAAAACATGGAAGATCCGAAACTAGTCAGCAGTGACCACTTTAGGTCCTCAAGTTGACGATACCTAAAACTACAATTTTAGGTAGTCAAAATGATGACTTTAGGTTGTCATCTTGGCAACCTGAGTCATCAATATGACGACTCTGTACTGTCAGTATTGTCATCCTGACAACTCAGGCTGTCAGGATAACAACCTAAAGTCGTCATTTTGACTACCTAAAGTTGTAGTTTTAGGTATTGTCAACTTGAGGACCTAAAGTGGTCACTGCTGACTAGTTTCGGATCTTCCATGTTTTCAGTGTAGATTTTGTTTCCATCTGTGGCATGACGCGTCCATGCAGCACCATCGTGACATTGGTGCATCATGGTGTATCTATTGGGGTTGCCTGAAGTCCTATGCTACCATTGAAGGAACTTGACGACAAATAATATGCTATTAGCAGGTAGGTTTAGAGTTATCTACCACTACACCTTTGGGTGGGTAGAAGGCTTACCTTTCTTTATTGCCAGGGGTGTATGATTTCTGACACTGTCAGTGCTGTATTCATGTGGTGTTTATGTAATCTCAGTTCACTCGTTTTCATGCATACTATATGTTCCTATACATCAACCTCTGTCAGCAATAAAGATAAATGTTCACAAAAAAGAATTGCTGCCTGCAGAGTCACATTTTTGGTTTTCACTAGAGCCATGTATGCTCAAAGGATTTGATGATCAGGTTATATTCCGCTTATTTTTCATATTGAAAGTACTGAACATGGTGCATGGGTGAGGTGTCATGTGGATCTTTGTGTACATAACATTATGAATATAGCGGATTCAGTTTAATCTTGCAATGGATTGGCAATGTTTACAATGAGAATGTTCAGCTTTGAGAATGCCAATGTATATATAGTTAAACCTGGCTCCAATGAAGTGCTGGCAAACTGGTCTTAACCCTTCAAGGGCCGCTGATGCATTAATGCATCATGCCCATTGATCATCATGATACACCAATGAAGTGCTGGCGAGACTACTCGTCAGCACTTCATTCATCATGTCGACCCTACGTGCAGTAGCGCCAGCACTTCATTGGTCATAAATGCATCAGCAGCCCGTAAAGGGCTAAGCAGCCCTTAAAGGTCTAAGTAAAGTAACCGGGTGCTGTTACAATATATAAAAAGGGTTTAAATACATCCCATTATTATCTATGTAGAGATCACTTTTTGAATCCGCATGACGACTGTAAGAAATAAGCTGTATGCCTGCTTTGCAGTGAGATAGTGTCGATAACCATTGGCCTTCTGAAGCGGCTCTATGCAATGTCATAATGTATGTTTCATTCAAATATTTCTAAACTGTGCCAACCAATTCTAGAATTGTTCAAAATAAGTATGGGGCATTTTGGGAATTGCATTGCCTCTTTAATGCAACAACTGCAGGTTCCACATGTTTTCATCGTGGAGAAATTATATGTTTCCATAAGTCTAGGATGGGCTGGGTCATTAACCTTGCCATAAGGTACCTACTGAAATAGTAATTCCAGCATAATTCCAGCAGCACAGGCCATTCCCGTGTAGCCTGATGTTCATTACCAGTCGTAAGTTTAATTATCCATGTGTGTTTTGTATGAATATCATTAGAGCGGGCTGTCTGGATCATATCACTTCATGTTTTTTGGCTGATATTCTTAAGAAAAAAGATCTAGCTTTACCATGGGACCCTACTCTTTTTAGATCTCGGCACTGGCAACCAACAGACAAAAGAATGAACATCCTACAATGGAGTAAATCTTATTGAGGCCTTCATTACAGTTTTAAATAGCCCTTTTCTGTCCTTTACCTTTTCTTCCTTTTTTCAGATTCACCCTCAATTCACCCCTAATTTCACTTTTATTTTGTAGAGGAGGGAGGCCTAATGTGACATCATAGCTCTTTGGGTGACAAAACATCTCTTTTTGGTAGTGCAAAGCCCTAAACATTGTAAAAAACCTTGATGTAGAGAAGACATGACATGGTCAAGAACGGTAAAAAATGTAACAGTGTATATATGTACTGAAAACAGGTGTTTCATATCTAATCACATGAAGGATTGCAATAAGACCAATGTTGCCAAATATGAGTAGGGGCTCGTTTATGCGCCCTGACCAATGTTTAGTCATTCCAATACCCCGCTTCCTCACTTTGACCATCTCACTTATAAATGTTATTGAAATAGTTCAAATAAATATCACCGTCCTAATAATGTGGACACCTAATTGAGACCGGTGCTTATTGGAGACCCCGGTGTTTATAGTGGTAAATATCATTCATGCAGATTTATTTATATTCAAGAGGATCCTCTACCTATTGGCATTTAGGGCTTCTTTACAGCCTTAATCCTTAATTCATAAAAAGATTAAAACCATTATGTATTTCAAATCTCATGATATTCATCTTTCTTTGCCTCTAGACTAAATGCAGAGCATGAAAGAAAGAAAAGTTCTGATGGTTACATTGATGTAAGATGCTATAGATGAAGTAATCAAATCTAGAGGACAAAAAGATCAATATGATTATAATCAGGAAACAGACTCACTGTTTGCATTCAGAGAAGAACAATACAAATTTCCTCGGTTCACAAGAGGTCATGTCAGTACAAACCCTTTTGACTAAATTCAAATATGAATTTTCTACAGAAGCCAAGGAATTCTTGGCATATAAAACTCACTCCCATCTGTCATGTAGACAAACACTCTATTTGCTGACATTTCAAAAATTCTCATTGAAAATGACTTTGCTCTGTAAAACATATCCAGCTTCAGACTAGAGATGACTTAGTCCAGATTCAGGAATTCCAGATCGTGTTGTATGGAGATAAAATGGATGGATTTAAAGACAGGCATTACAATTCATACACCCTCTATTGTTGGGGCATATCCAGGTTGAATGTGCCACAATCAATGCCTGAAATATTCAGGAGTGGAGGAATAGTACTAGTCCGTCAGCCTCTCCCTACTCAGCCCCACATGTGTATGTAGTCAGGTTATATTGAGCTGTTGATGTGATGTCTAAGCCTCAGGCAGAAGGACCCGTTGCATTGCTTTTATACACCAGTGCTGTTGGGTAGCAGTCACTTGGTTTTATTTGTAGATGAATTCATTTTTCATTTGTGAATTATTAGAAACTATTCATGCTTGTCACTTAAAAATGACAGAATGTTATTGCTCATTGTGTTCTAATTTTAATCTGCATTAGGATCTGAGTGAATCTTTAGGGGAAAGGGCTAACAATGAGACTTCCAAGGGTGAATCTGTTTAATTAAGATTTCTCACAATAAGAAAAGTAAATGAAAGACCATGAACCAAACGTGGAAATGACCCCCTAGCAGTACGTCAGCTGAGGCCCTTAGCCTGGAGCCTTTATAAGAGTTAAAGGACCTTCTCATAGTCTCACTAAAAGAAGGCATAATTTTTAACACCTCAAGAGGGTCAAAATATCAAACACCCACCCCTCAAACCACCACAACCCATGTTGATATCATAATGACTACTCCCTGTGCCACATACACAATGTATTACAGTTTGTTATTTTTGTTGATTTTTATAGAAGACGACAGCTCCCAGATTATCCATAGCCAGTGGGCATGAGGTGTAGCATTAAAGGATGGCCTGTGTGTATAGGGTACAAAAATTGATGTAATAGGGATACACACTCTAAACCTAAAAAACCTACTGCCCAGTGGCAGTGGGACGCAATAAACTAAAGACATAATGGATGTTTTCAGCAGCAAGCCGCTCTTCTGAGTCTATTTTCTTATTTTTCATTTCATATTTCTAATGTATATATCTTTTCTTTTCAAGCCCAGGGGGTAAATAAAATATCACTAGTGTGGCTTTGCTGTGACTGAGGACCCACACTCCTACCACAACTTCACAGACTTTTGCAGATGACCTGTCTTTAATAAAGTAACAGGGTGCCGTTACAACATAAAAAGGTATAGATAAATCCCATTAGTTGCTTCTTGGTGTATTTAAGCAGAGATTGCTTCCTAAATCAGCATAACAACATCAGCACAAGAAAATGTGTAAAAGCCACACGGCTGCCTTTGCAGTGAGAAAGTGTCGATGACAAAGTGTCTAAAACGTTGTCATCAAAGCATTCATCAAAGTTTTGAATAGCCCTTTTCTGTCTTTTCCTTTTTTTGCCTCTTTTAGATTCACCCTAATTTTTTCTTCTTCTATTTATGTGGAGGAGGAAGTGCTGATGTGACATCATAGGTCTTTGGGTGACCAGCTATCTCTTTCATAGCTCTCAGCATTATTAGAACCTTGATGTAGAGAACACAAGATTTAAAACAAGTCAAAACAAACGTAAAGCAGGGTATACATGTGTGCTGAAAAAAAGGTGATTGATATCTGATCACATGTGGATTGCATATGAGATCATTGTTGCCAATTGTGAGGTAGTGGTCCGTTTATGTGCCCTGATAGTACATTCTTATTGACTTTAATACCCTTCTTCCTTGACTGGCATTTATATTATAAATTTGAATACAGCTTTGGGTGTTTAAATTGACTATCACGGCATGATCACTCATTACACTTAGTTAGGACCTGTTTTATTAAAGACCCTGTGTGTATACACTCAAAACGGAATCTCATCGATGCCTCATCACAAGTGATCAATTTGTGATAAGTTTTGCTTCATCTTGCACACAATGAGCCAAACTATTCAGTAATGAGCATCCAAACTCATCAAACTGATGAGTGAAACATATCACAATAAGTAGGTAAACCAGAGTTGTAACTGGTAACAGGTAGGGTTCAGTGGGAGTTGCGTATCACCTTTTTCACCTAACAAAAACAAAACACACTACAGATAATATTGGTATTGAGATGTGTTTTGAAGGGGACAGGAGGCATACAGGTGAGTTTCTGTGTTTCTGTGTGTTGTGGGCCTATGACCAGTGTGTGTATATGAGTTACAGGCAGGCAGTGGGCCACCACAGAAGGGTTGGGAAGGGGGCACACAGTGACATTGTGTTGTGGTGTCGGTGCTTTGTAGGGTTAGAGGCAGTGTGAGGCTAGTGTGTGTACGTTGCAATATACAAGTAAACTGTGTATTTGAGGTGATATTTATGATGTGGGATGTTGTCTGTTGTATTGATCTATAGATACATCTATAGACCTAGTCATGCTATGTCATAGGCTAGGTGATGTGTTTTTGTCTAACAAATGCCATATTTGATGTTCTATTCTGTGGGATGTGTATTATCAATATGTCATGATACCTTACATTATGTCATTCTGTTATTATGCAATTTTGTGTGAAGTGTTCTTTGTCTTGATTTACTATATTGAATTGCATATACCATGTCATGTTGTTAGATGTCGCATACCATATCATGTTGCATTATGTCATATCATATTTTGTGAGGAATATATGTTGGATGTTGTGTCATGTCATAAGATTGTACATGTAGAGTGTTTCTTCTAATGTGATGAGTTGCCATATTTTGCTGGGGCTGACTATACTGATGCATTACCTTTTGGCCATGAATATGACTAGAGCTGTCATTTCATGTGAGGGTCTTATTACATCATAATCTGTTGCATTGTGACATATATGCTTGTTGTGAGGCACAATGTATTGGGTGATATGCATTTATTTAAAGATGTTTGACACTGCTATGCACAGATTTTCATGAAATCAGCCTAAAAACAAATGTCTTAATAATTCTGCTACATTCATATATATGAAATTATCGATACCTGTTTTGTGTATTGAAGCTATTAAGTAGATATTAACATCTGATTGAGGGTCCTCTGCAAGGTCTTAATCTCTGGAGGAGGGTTGTCTGATTAAATCCCACCACACTGCAAGTATTGATGTTACCATGCTTCTTACAATGAATCAGTTTAGTAAGGCTACATGAGCCACCTTAACCCTTTAAAGGCCACTAATGCAGGAGTGTATCATGCCTCCAGGTCAGCATGATGCACCAATGAAGAGCTGGTGAGTCTGTTCACCCGCACTTCATTTGACCATCATGTTGATCCTTTGATCAGCCTTATGCAAAGCATAATGCCCAAATATAGGCCTCATGAGTTACTCACTAGGGCTACATTTATGCATATTGATAACCAATAGGCACCATGCATTTACATTAGCAGGCCTTCAAATAGCAAAAGGAGGGTTCAAAGAGCAAAAAGCAAAACTGTTTATGCCATATGCCTCATGATAGAGTCATAATTTTGATTAGCAAGTGATGACCTTGTCATTATTCTGATGAGGCAGAACTACTCACCCAGTGTGGTAGAAATGAGTATCCTAGGCTCATCACTTAGATTAGTCTATAATGATGTCCTCGTCATTCTGATGAGGTGAAACTAATCACCCAGTGTAATTGAAGTGATGAACTTAGCCTCATCATTCTGATTAGTCTGTGATGAGTCCTCATAATTTTGATGAGGCCAAACTACTGCCGTGGTGCACCATCAAAATGATGAGGCAAAACTCATCACTACTGATTAGTTTTTGAATAGTTTCTGATAGGTTATTGATGAGTTTCCGTTTTCAGTGTACAGGCCAATACAATTCATGAAGATTTTGATTTCATGGTCTATAAGCTGCCTGATAATTATTGCATTAAATTTTTGCATCTAGATTCAATACCAGAGCATACATTCCATTGATGCGTTTCCTATATATGTCAGAATTCTTCTATGAAGATTCATAAACCAGGGAGACAAACATAGTGGATTTAGAGGTATCAGCTTTGAATCACCACACGACAGAGTGTGATCTATGGCCATTAAATTCAGTACACTGTGGTTTGGGTTGTCCAGTCTTGTATTACAAAATGGTAGCCTCTTAGTTAAGGTCAACAGGTCCTTTTTTGCAGTGCGTTCTGATTTCAATATATACTGTGATGAATGCTCCAAGTTTTAATATAAAGAGGTTAGATCATGCAGCTACATGAGTACCTTAGGGGTTAAATTAACAATGCATGAGTACTATAACAGTGCATTTGAGTAAGCAATTGGCATGGGCATCCATAAGCAAGGTCCTCCATGCACCTTTTGATATCATACCATCCTAAATATGTATCCATATATTTACCATAAGTAGGTCTAAAATATATCTGACAACAGATCTGAAATAAGACTTGTCACCAGAAATAGAACAAATTGAAATTACCCCTGGGTATGTTCTTTATTCTTGACATGAAGTGTATTTTGAACTGTGCAGATTAAGGAATCCATCCCACAGACCAAGTAAATAATTTCACAGCAAAAACTATAGTACATTCAGATCTATTAAATCTAGAGGGCAAAAAGATCAATACTTATGAACCAGTATGCAGACACAATGTTTGGATGGGGAAAGGGAATCTAATCTCGCAGATTCACAAGAGGCCATCTCGGTACAAACCCATTTGTAAGACGAAAAAGTTACACTTTCTGACTTTACATCAACGGGTTCTTCTGCACGGAAAATAGGATAGATGCATAAGGATTGTGTATTATTGGTGGTGATGGTTTGACAATATCTACCCTTTGTCCCCTTCCTCCCCTTCTTCCTCCATTCCATTGATATGACCACGCCTCCTGAAGCGTCCATACTAACAGGTTTATATATGCATGCACGATAAAGCATGTTATTGAATTCCATTACATCAACCCACATTTATTATTGGGATATGCAATAACAACAGTATCCACTATAGTATCTACATCTTTACTCCCAACAAACTCTGGATATGAGGTGGCATGACAAAGCTTCCCTGCCATCACAGCCATTTGGCCACAACACCGACACACAGAATGACCAACATGTATCATACCTTTAACGTAAATGTCTCAAAGCTCTTGTACATGGTATTTATTCACTTTCTGTTTTTCATATCTTTGCTGTACAGAACCAACTATTGCACCCTCTAACTTACCTGTAGACAGCAGCACATAACCAGATGGTAATTTCGATGAAAGGTGTTTACTTTGGTAGAAATATGGGCCACTCTTGTGCATCATGTGTAGGTAATGCCATCGTAACCAATCAAATTCTTCAGAATCATCTTAAGCCGTAAATCCACTACGACGCATAGGCCATGCGTGCGTCTGAAAATGGACGCATGAGCTTGACACAGAGGGAGTGGAGGCAGTCTCATGCGTCAGACAATTGGATAAAAGGACAGACGCAATGGGTTGAGTCTGGATCCACTGTCCATGCGTCTCCCATGCATCCTCCATGCGTCTACAGACGCAAGGCGGACGCATAAGTGGAAGCAGATTTTTGTCATGCGTGCGTCAACTCACTTATGATAGTCAGACGCAAACAGACGTATACCTCTGTTTTTCAATATCAAAAGCAATTAGATATTTCCATGCGTCTGCCTGTGTGTCTGCCGAAGGCCGCTCCATCTAGTGTTAGACAAACACAACTTGTAGTTCCTCTCCTTCACGCACGGCAGCGCCACTGTAGTAAACGTATCATGTGACCTAGTCTGTCCGTACAAACAGAAAACCAAAATGGCTTCCCGTCGGATGAAATGTGCCTCCAAAGAGGAAGAAATAGATGAAAACCCAGACTCCCCGCCTCTCCAAGACACAAAGAAGGCAGGAAAGAAGAAGGTTGGTTCTTCTAGCACTCCCTTAAAGGCAAGGAAGGCGGCTGCTGTGCCTACTAGAACTTCCCCGCGGTTTAAGAAGGTCGGCAAACCAAAATCTCGGGTGGGTCTCCCTCCTCCCAAGAAGAGGGGTAGGCCTAAGAAGTCCACTCCACCTTCTGCTTCTGTACAAGAGGACAGCGAGACCGATGAAGACAATGTTCCTGGTACCCCCCAGTCTGATAAGTCTGAGAGAGGTCGAGGTAAGCCGCACATTTCTCCCCACCTGAAGGCCCAGATAGAAGACATTCTTGTTCACGGAGAAGAAACTAAACGGCATAAATCTAGTAAATCCCTGCAGTTTGAAAGACTGCCAGAAGAGTCAGGAGAGGGTGAGTCAGATTCTCAATCGCAGTCCCTTCTGCCTAAGATGCCAAAATCCAAACGTTCCCGCAAGAGGGCTGCTAAGTCCAATCAGGACGAGCTTGAAGTCGACAGCGAGGACAATCCAACCAAGGAAGAGATGGAAGATGTCTTGAACCAATCTCAAGGTACTATGAAAGGTGAGTTATAAGTTTGAGTCTGGACCCTAATATTGATGTCAGTAGCTATCCATGAAAGACATTATGCAAAATAGAAATTTGTTGTTTCCCAACCTACCTGTTAGTTATTTCCGTTGGGTTTTAAGAAACGGTTAAGCAAAGTCTATGTGTGTTTCAGAGAATTTCTTTTTTTTTCTCTTCAAAGGTCATGGTGATTACACAAAACATCCAGTTCTAGACCAGGATCAAGAGGGAGAAGACGAAGACGGTGATGAGGTAGACCAAGATGCAGAGGACCTTGCCAACCTGCAATCCACTATGCTGAAAATGACTCCATCCAAATTTGACTTGAAATTTGAAGACAAGGATATGGAGACTTGGTGGACAGAAGACCCTACCCGTGAGGAGACGCTCTGCAGGCTCTGGGAACAGGAGAGAGCTCTCTATGATATGAGGGCTAATGGCTATCGGGTGGCGTCTGTGAAGGATTTGATCTACGCCAAAATGGCAGTTATTCTTAAGGTTCCACGTAAGTAATTACTTTATCATTCTTTTAATCCTATATTTTTTTGTTACTCAATTCTTAACATAGGCTTCATAATGAAAACCGGACCTTAAGTATTTGGTTGAAAGTTTCATAAATTAAGTATTTGAATTAAAAAAAAAAAAAATTGTTTCATTTTATACAAACATCTTGCTGCAAGATATTGCTTTTTCTTCCAGCAAAGAAAATCGAAATCAGGATGAGGAGTCTCCGAAACATGTATTCCAAGATACTGAAAACTGGTAAAAGTGGTTCTGCTGCTGTAGGTAGAACCCCTCGACAGAAGGAGATATGCAGGTTGGTTGGGTTCTTAAGAACTTACTTGAACCAGAACGAAACCTACAACACCTACTCTGGACGCAGCCCCGGGAAGGCCACCTTCACATCTACCCCTAACTCATGACGGGTTAAGATGTAATGGTAACTAATATTAGACAAACAGGGCATAAATTTCCTTTTTTTCAGACTGACGAGAACTTGGAGACGATGAGGAAGAAGGTGAAGGAGAAGTTGAGGGTGAGGGTAAGGAAGAGGAAGACGAGGAGGGTGAAGTTGAGGGTAGTCCTGTGTTCCAGCCTAGTAAAAAACATTACAGCAGAAACCAACACATTGGGACGCAGGCTGCAGCACACCGATCTAAGCGTCTGAGTCCACACAATCCACAGAAGAAACAGAGTCAGCCTACTAAGTCGGGACTATCATCCAGCTGCAAGGATACAGCAACTTCAGCTTCTACCTCAAAAGACACTGTGAAAGGTCCAGGCAAAGGGCTGCATCACACCTCAAACAAAGGTAAGGGCCAGGAAACAGCCTTGGATAGGTACAATAGGTTGTTCAGCAAAGCACAAGTAAAATCTGGCCTGCATTATACTGAGGATGGCTCATCCCAGAGAGCTTCTCTCTACCAACCATACACAGGAAAGGACACCTCCATGCATGGGGGTGAGTCTTCCATGGAGGACAGGTCTACTGACTATGGTGTGGAAAACCCGTCTGCAAATTGGTACACAAAGCAAGGACCTGAACATCGTCGGGTCCGTGAGGCTGAGCTGGACAAAAAAAAAGCCGAGAAGGCCAAGAACGACCCAGTGTTGAGGATGATGGAAAAAAAATCCGAAAACCTAGAAAAAATGGTCGAAGTTTTGTCTAAACCCAAAGTCACTAGTCCGCCTCTTACCTCAGACCCTGTTGCATCAGATGCCCAACTGTGGGCCGACTCTTTGGTCAGACAGGTAGAGCAGATGTCACCGAAACTGCAAAGGAAGTTCATGCGTCATGTTACTAACATGGCGTATGATGCTTTAGACGGGGACTGGCCTTCTAAGTGAACTTGATTCATGTTTGTCGTCCGTGATGATTAAGTATAAAAGACGGAAGCTGTCAAATAACACACGACAAGAGAAATTTGTTTGAACATTTTGTATAAAAAAGGAAAAGAACTTTGAGTTTATTTATATAATTCTGCAAGAAAACCTTGCGTGGTGCTTAATATGGAAAATTACATGTTCATGTCTTATGTTACTATGACAAGTATTTATCCAAGTTTTTTACAGTTGGTGCTCAAGAACATTTTGTTTTAGATGAATGATGCATGATTCTAACTTATGATTTATTATTTTTTGTTCTCTCGATGCTCTAGGACTTAACTTATAAAGTTGAGCGTCTATATATTAAATGACAGTACAATCAGCGTCTACAAACTAAAAGTGTACATGTATGACATATAGGGCTTCCCAAACACAGGTGCCTTTATTAAGACTTTCCCTCAAGGATCAAGATCTCATGACTCATTTAAACACATACGGGTTCTAAAGAAAAAGATAAATAATTTATTCTATGCTTACACAAAAACAGATAAACATATATATATATATATATATATATATATATATATATATGGGACTATAATAACCCGTGTATATATATATAATTAATATGTGCAGTGGTTGGTACTACTTTCCTCCAGGGCGCGCATGTATATGTATGACGTCATGGAAAACAATTAGCGCCTATATAAGCCGCGGGATCCAAATTAACCGTCAGTTGGCGTGTATCCTTCGAGCGGCACACACCACGCTGGGTGGTGCCGGAAATTTTAACTTTATTCTTTGTTTTTTCGTATAACTACGGTACAATACCCTGCAATATGGGTAGGAAATCGACGGGTGGTGCTAATGCCAAGCCTGGTACTAAGAAAATTACAAAGAATACGAGGAATAAGGCCAACTCTAGGACTTCGAGCAGCTCTGATCCAAATATGGTTGACCCGGTGTCACCTGTTCCGAAAGCTTCAGGAAAAAATTTGGGTTTAGCTGCTGACCAGACGTTCATCAATCTGGAGGAGAGGACTACGGTAATGGAAGACCAGCTGGCTGATATCAAAGATCTTCTTGAGACCATAGCGGCTAAACAGAGCAATCCGGTAGAAGGGGCGTGTCGAGCGGACTCACGTGGTGGTGTTTTGACGCAGGATTCGAAAGGCGCTGTAGCCAAGCAACGGGGGAGACGTAGGCAGCGCTCGCCTAGTGACCGGGGAAGCCATGACAACAGGAATCCAAGATGGCGACGGGACCGTTCTCCTTCGTCGGATTCGGATAAAGATTCATCCTTTTCAAGAAGTTCCTCTACTGATACTACCCATTCTACACAGATAAAACATCGGGGTGAGTTCGATCAGAAGAATTACCTAGATAAAAAGTCTAAAATTGATTGTATCGAACGGTTAATGCTGGTAAATGTACGTCTTGCGAAAGACAAGTATGAGGAGGGGGAGGATATTTTCCATTTGCTTAGCCACCTTGAAATGTTAGTCGAAAAGTCGAGTACAAGAATCTATACGGTGTCAGCTTTATCTAAATATGACAAGTCTGTAAAGGATAGGGCAAACAAGAACGGGTTGAAGGCATTCGAGAGGGTAGACAACTCTGATATCCTTAGATACTTATCTTACGACGGGACCGTTCAGGCCCAGAAAGGACAGGTGGCAAAGCCCAAATCTTTCAAATCTAGGTCAGCTCGTACTTATTTTGCTTTTAATAGAGCTGAAGGTTGTAGGGAGGACCCCTGTAAATACCGTCATGTTTGTGATGTATGTAATTCTCCTAGCCATGGCAAAGATAAATGCCAAAAGAACAAAAAGGATTAGTGTGTAGCCCTTAGTCAGGGTCCTATTTTAAAATCTGAAAATTTGATGCCTGATTTTAATTTAGTATGTACGGTAGACCCTCCTAAGCCTCCCGGGTGATAATGTTAATAATGATAATGTAAATACTTATAATTCTTGTGATTTGTCAAAGAATTTATTTATTACTCATAGCTGCCCGGTACAGGGCGAGGTTGAGCCACTTTTTACGGTGGAATGTTTAAATAGACCCAGCATCAGGGTCTATGACAGTTGTGTAAATGGGGTATGTATGTGTGAGCATTTCATTTATGATAGAAAGGCTCAGGTACTCCCGTGTCGACTGGCTAGTTTTCTTAGGCAGTCAGACCTTGTTAATATCAATCAGATTGAGTCTGATTTTCTATGGTGTGGTTTTACTGAAGGTTTCAAAATTGTTGACCAAAGCTGTGACACTTCGTATGACTGTAAAAATTATAAGTATCACTGACTGTAGTATGCCAGCAGATATTTCTATTAATAACTTTATGAGTACAACGTCCAAAAGCTTCTCGTATAACTCTATTAACACTGTTACCTGTCAACTTGATAGAGATGACTTTATGTGTGTAGTAGATTTAAAATCTGCTTATAGAAGTATTAATGTTTATGGCCCACACGTGTGCTATCAAGGTTTCAGGTGGAATTTTGGTAATACATGTATGACATATAGGGCTTCCCAAACACAGGTGCCTTTATTAAGACTTTCCCTCAAGGATCAAGATCTCATGACTCATTTAAACACATACAGGTTCTAAAGAAAAAGATAAATAATTTATTCTATGCTTACACAAAAACAGATAAACATATATATATATATATATATTTATATATATATATATATATATATATATATATATATATATATATATATATATATATATATATATATATTGGGTTCATGTTTCTTCACTTACCAGGGCTAGACTTCCATATATCCTGCCTCAATGAAGGAAGAAGCCTACACATGTATCAGAAAAGTGTCTTAAGCGAAAGTATATTCCAGTTCAAGAACTTGTGTTAATTTCTTTAATAAAGGTTCATGTTTTTGTTGTTAATCATACTATTTCTTTATTTGTATCTGAATGATATGTATACATAAGTTTATCTCATGAACCACAGTGTACATGACTTACTTAGCTGAAAAGGAAATGTCTCTGACATTGTCATTACTGGCCACACACTAAAGTTCATAGACTCTGGGGTCCACACTTAGCGCTCAAAATAGAAGTCATGTTGCATAACAACGTCCCACTGTTTGGGAAGTTCTCCCTCCTTGGTCAGACACCATCCCGCAAGATTGTTCCTCATTATCTTGACTCTGTCTGATCGGTTGCGTACAGTAGTAGGCTTTCCGCCTGGGAGGACCTTCTCTGCATGCCACAGACCTTTGTGCTGTTTGTAGTCTTTCCCCTCCCAGTCGCAAGCTTCCTTCGGAAGGTATGCTCCTGGGGCCACCGTTCTAAGGTAATTATGCAGAGCCACACATGCCAGTACTATAATGTCCACATTTTCAGGAGCCATTTCTATTTCTTGGCGGAAAATCCTGAAACGAGTGGCCAGGATCCCAAAGGCGTTCTCCACACAAAATTGTTTCATTTTATACAAACATCTTGCTGCAAGATATTGCTTTTTCTTCCAGCAAAGAAAATCGAAATCAGGATGAGGAGTCTCCGAAACATGTATTCCAAGATACTGAAAACTGGTAAAAGTGGTTCTGCTGCTGTAGGTAGAACCCCTCGACAGAAGGAGATATGCAGGTTGGTTGGGTTCTTAAGAACTTACTTGAACCAGAACGAAACCTACAACACCTACTCTGGACGCAGCCCCGGGAAGGCCACCTTCACATCTACCCCTAACTCATGACGGGTTAAGATGTAATGGTAACTAATATTAGACAAACAGGGCATAAATTTCCTTTTTTTCAGACTGACGAGAACTTGGAGACGATGAGGAAGAAGGTGAAGGAGAAGTTGAGGGTGAGGGTAAGGAAGAGGAAGACGAGGAGGGTGAAGTTGAGGGTAGTCCTGTGTTCCAGCCTAGTAAAAAACATTACAGCAGAAACCAACACATTGGGACGCAGGCTGCAGCACACCGATCTAAGCGTCTGAGTCCACACAATCCACAGAAGAAACAGAGTCAGCCTACTAAGTCGGGACTATCATCCAGCTGCAAGGATACAGCAACTTCAGCTTCTACCTCAAAAGACACTGTGAAAGGTCCAGGCAAAGGGCTGCATCACACCTCAAACAAAGGTAAGGGCCAGGAAACAGCCTTGGATAGGTACAATAGGTTGTTCAGCAAAGCACAAGTAAAATCTGGCCTGCATTATACTGAGGATGGCTCATCCCAGAGAGCTTCTCTCTACCAACCATACACAGGAAAGGACACCTCCATGCATGGGGGTGAGTCTTCCATGGAGGACAGGTCTACTGACTATGGTGTGGAAAACCCGTCTGCAAATTGGTACACAAAGCAAGGACCTGAACATCGTCGGGTCCGTGAGGCTGAGCTGGACAAAAAAAAAGCCGAGAAGGCCAAGAACGACCCAGTGTTGAGGATGATGGAAAAAAAATCCGAAAACCTAGAAAAAATGGTCGAAGTTTTGTCTAAACCCAAAGTCACTAGTCCGCCTCTTACCTCAGACCCTGTTGCATCAGATGCCCAACTGTGGGCCGACTCTTTGGTCAGACAGGTAGAGCAGATGTCACCGAAACTGCAAAGGAAGTTCATGCGTCATGTTACTAACATGGCGTATGATGCTTTAGACGGGGACTGGCCTTCTAAGTGAACTTGATTCATGTTTGTCGTCCGTGATGATTAAGTATAAAAGACGGAAGCTGTCAAATAACACACGACAAGAGAAATTTGTTTGAACATTTTGTATAAAAAAGGAAAAGAACTTTGAGTTTATTTATATAATTCTGCAAGAAAACCTTGCGTGGTGCTTAATATGGAAAATTACATGTTCATGTCTTATGTTACTATGACAAGTATTTATCCAAGTTTTTTACAGTTGGTGCTCAAGAACATTTTGTTTTAGATGAATGATGCATGATTCTAACTTATGATTTATTATTTTTTGTTCTCTCGATGCTCTAGGACTTAACTTATAAAGTTGAGCGTCTATATATTAAATGACAGTACAATCAGCGTCTACAAACTAAAAGTGTACATGTATGACATATAGGGCTTCCCAAACACAGGTGCCTTTATTAAGACTTTCCCTCAAGGATCAAGATCTCATGACTCATTTAAACACATACGGGTTCTAAAGAAAAAGATAAATAATTTATTCTATGCTTACACAAAAACAGATAAACATATATATATATATATATATATATGGGACTATAATAACCCGTGTATATATATATAATTAATATGTGCAGTGGTTGGTACTACTTTCCTCCAGGGCGCGCATGTATATGTATGACGTCATGGAAAACAATTAGCGCCTATATAAGCCGCGGGATCCAAATTAACCGTCAGTTGGCGTGTATCCTTCGAGCGGCACACACCACGCTGGGTGGTGCCGGAAATTTTAACTTTATTCTTTGTTTTTTCGTATAACTACGGTACAATACCCTGCAATATGGGTAGGAAATCGACGGGTGGTGCTAATGCCAAGCCTGGTACTAAGAAAATTACAAAGAATACGAGGAATAAGGCCAACTCTAGGACTTCGAGCAGCTCTGATCCAAATATGGTTGACCCGGTGTCACCTGTTCCGAAAGCTTCAGGAAAAAATTTGGGTTTAGCTGCTGACCAGACGTTCATCAATCTGGAGGAGAGGACTACGGTAATGGAAGACCAGCTGGCTGATATCAAAGATCTTCTTGAGACCATAGCGGCTAAACAGAGCAATCCGGTAGAAGGGGCGTGTCGAGCGGACTCACGTGGTGGTGTTTTGACGCAGGATTCGAAAGGCGCTGTAGCCAAGCAACGGGGGAGACGTAGGCAGCGCTCGCCTAGTGACCGGGGAAGCCATGACAACAGGAATCCAAGATGGCGACGGGACCGTTCTCCTTCGTCGGATTCGGATAAAGATTCATCCTTTTCAAGAAGTTCCTCTACTGATACTACCCATTCTACACAGATAAAACATCGGGGTGAGTTCGATCAGAAGAATTACCTAGATAAAAAGTCTAAAATTGATTGTATCGAACGGTTAATGCTGGTAAATGTACGTCTTGCGAAAGACAAGTATGAGGAGGGGGAGGATATTTTCCATTTGCTTAGCCACCTTGAAATGTTAGTCGAAAAGTCGAGTACAAGAATCTATACGGTGTCAGCTTTATCTAAATATGACAAGTCTGTAAAGGATAGGGCAAACAAGAACGGGTTGAAGGCATTCGAGAGGGTAGACAACTCTGATATCCTTAGATACTTATCTTACGACGGGACCGTTCAGGCCCAGAAAGGACAGGTGGCAAAGCCCAAATCTTTCAAATCTAGGTCAGCTCGTACTTATTTTGCTTTTAATAGAGCTGAAGGTTGTAGGGAGGACCCCTGTAAATACCGTCATGTTTGTGATGTATGTAATTCTCCTAGCCATGGCAAAGATAAATGCCAAAAGAACAAAAAGGATTAGTGTGTAGCCCTTAGTCAGGGTCCTATTTTAAAATCTGAAAATTTGATGCCTGATTTTAATTTAGTATGTACGGTAGACCCTCCTAAGCCTCCCGGGTGATAATGTTAATAATGATAATGTAAATACTTATAATTCTTGTGATTTGTCAAAGAATTTATTTATTACTCATAGCTGCCCGGTACAGGGCGAGGTTGAGCCACTTTTTACGGTGGAATGTTTAAATAGACCCAGCATCAGGGTCTATGACAGTTGTGTAAATGGGGTATGTATGTGTGAGCATTTCATTTATGATAGAAAGGCTCAGGTACTCCCGTGTCGACTGGCTAGTTTTCTTAGGCAGTCAGACCTTGTTAATATCAATCAGATTGAGTCTGATTTTCTATGGTGTGGTTTTACTGAAGGTTTCAAAATTGTTGACCAAAGCTGTGACACTTCGTATGACTGTAAAAATTATAAGTATCACTGACTGTAGTATGCCAGCAGATATTTCTATTAAT
Source organism: Acholoe squamosa (assembly GCA_949317995.1). NCBI lineage: Eukaryota > Metazoa > Annelida > Polychaeta > Phyllodocida > Polynoidae > Acholoe > Acholoe squamosa. Next base: position 108,829,280 of record OX439036.1, on the reverse strand, counting down.
AACTTTATGAGTACAACGTCCAAAAGCTTCTCGTATAACTCTATTAACACTGTTACCTGTCAACTTGATAGAGATGACTTTATGTGTGTAGTAGATTTAAAATCTGCTTATAGAAGTATTAATGTTTATGGCCCACACGTGTGCTATCAAGGTTTCAGGTGGAATTTTGGTAATACATGTATGACATATAGGGCTTCCCAAACACAGGTGCCTTTATTAAGACTTTCCCTCAAGGATCAAGATCTCATGACTCATTTAAACACATACAGGTTCTAAAGAAAAAGATAAATAATTTATTCTATGCTTACACAAAAACAGATAAACATATATATATATATATATTTATATATATATATATATATATATATATATATATATATATATATATATATATATATATATTGGGTTCATGTTTCTTCACTTACCAGGGCTAGACTTCCATATATCCTGCCTCAATGAAGGAAGAAGCCTACACATGTATCAGAAAAGTGTCTTAAGCGAAAGTATATTCCAGTTCAAGAACTTGTGTTAATTTCTTTAATAAAGGTTCATGTATTTGTTGTTAATCATACTATTTCTTTATTTGTATCTGAATGATATGTATACATAAGTTTATCTCATGAACCACAGTGTACATGACTTACTTAGCTGAAAAGGAAATGTCTCTGACATTGTCATTACTGGCCATACACTAAAGTTCATAGACTCTGGGGTCCACACTTAGCGCTCAAAATAGAAGTCATGTTGCATAACAACGTCCCACTGTTTGGGAAGTTCTCCCTCCTTGGTCAGACACCATCCCGCAAGATTGTTCCTCATTATCTTGACTCTGTCTGATCGGTTGCGTACAGTAGTAGGCTTTCCGCCTGGGAGGACCTTCTCTGCACGCCACAGACCTTTGTGCTGTTTGTAGTCTTTCCCCTCCCAGTCGCAAGCTTCCTTCGGAAGGTATGCTCCTGGGGCCACCGTTCTAAGGTAATTATGCAGAGCCACACATGCCAGTACTATAATGTCCACATTTTCAGGAGCCATTTCTATTTCTTGGCGGAAAATCCTGAAACGAGTGGCCAGGATCCCAAAGGCGTTCTCCACACACCGTCTAGACCTGCTCAGGCGGTAGTTGAATATCCTCTGCTGGGGGGTGAGTTTGGTGGAGGGATATGGCTTCATAAGTCTCTCACTCATCTCGAATGCGTCATCAGCAAGAATATGATAGGGCAAGTCCCCGTTGAAGCCTGGAAAAATTGAGGGTTCTGGCACATTAAGGGGGTTACCTGGGGCATCAATATCCTGAGCGAAAGAGGAGTACTTCCAAATAGTGCTATCTGATGCTTTACCGTCCGCTCCGACATCCACATATGTGAACTTATAGTCTGCATCAACTAAGGCAAACAGAATTATGCTGTAATATCCTTTGTAATTGTAATAGTTCGAACCAGACTTCTTTGGTTTCTTAATGCAGATATGCTTCCCATCCAAAGAACCCAGAACATGTGGCATGTTCCACTTGTCGTGGTACCCTTTGGCTATGGCTAACCACTCATCCCTCGTGGTAGGCGGCTGAAACATAAACAAAATTACAGTCAGATAGAAGCAGGCTTAGACTTGCGCTTCTGCAGAAGGGTAATTCTTTTACTCACACACTCATACTTCAGGATTTTTTTTTTATAGAAGAGTTCTATATGGAATGAAACATCTATTATCATGTCACAGACAGTATTAAAATGGTTCCTTTAATTTTTTTTTTTAACAGAGATGTACTTTATTTTCTTTTTTTTTTGGGGTGGGTCATAAAGTTAGTCTAAAGACACATACCTTCAAGTATGTTTCATGAAGGGCTCTGAAGATGGCTTTGCAAGTGTCTCTCACCATGGGTAGCACCGTCGACTCACCTACCAGGTAACCCTGGTGAAGAGTCGTAACACTGTCTCCTGGAGAGGAAAACACATAATTAAAAATTATTGACTGAAATGTTTTGTAAAGTTAATTAAATTTATATTAAGCAACTCACAACTTTTTGGCCATAAATCAAACAAAATATATTCTCAACCTCTCCTCAGCTGTGACTGCATCACGGAAAGATGTATCCTGGTATGTGATGTACGGTCGCACCATCTCTAGCAGGTCCTTGTACACCTCTGGTGACATGCGTGTGGTCTTCTTGAACTCAGAAATGCAACCGAGCTTGAACTAAGGCAAAAAATATATTTAGGCCAGAAAATTTCTTTTTTTTTCAGGAATCTGGTTTTTTAAAGAGATGACACTTTTTTACATAGGGGTCCATATACACTCAATCTCATGAGTGTGCTTCTGAAATTGTTTTTCAGCACATAGCCAATTATTTTTATTGATATGTTTTAATTCCATGAAAATAAAAAATAACAGAGGCATGAGACTAGGCCTTATGTAGACATTGACCTGTGACATGGGAATGATAATAAATGTACGGGTAAAACAGCATAAAAATTTCTCACCCTCAGGAAATCCTCTTCCAGCCTGGCAAGGGATCTTTTCATCCTTTCCTCCTTCCTTGAACGCAGATATGGGTGCATCCAATACATGTGTGACCTCTGCACCTTGTGGTTACGCAAGATGTAGTCATCATCCAAGTCGTCATCCATGATGACATAGGCTGCCAGGTTCCTCAGATTCTGCAGATGTTCCTCTTCTATAGACTGCGCCTGTGCCTCCATCTCAACCTGTTTTCTTTTGCGTGACATGATGTTTCGAGTAGGAAAGATTTCCTAACACCACCGACTTTCCTCTCTGACAAAGACCCAAACAGAGGTCACGTGACCACGCACACAGACAGACGCATGCGTAGTGGAAGTAGTTTCAGGCCTGCATCTCCCATGCGTCTGCTATAGACGCACACTCACGACCAGTGGAAGCGACTCATGTGTCTGCGTCTGTAGACGCAGACCCATGAAGCTGAATTTTTTTTTAAGACGCACGACCAGATGCACGGCCGAGACGCATGTGATTGCCCCCAAAACAGACGCACGGCTGACGCATAAGCCGTGTGTCCTAGTGGATTTACCGCTTTAAAGCTACTGCTTCATACCTAGTGATTGCCTATGGTAATTCTGATAATCCAATAGCATGAATTATTTTATGTTTTGAACCATTGACAAAATGCTATATAATTATGCATGTAGGATTTAGTTTTTTTGGATGTTAATATGACACGTTTTTAAGCCTTTGAAAGGTTGTTTGTAATGTTTCCAGGCCCAACATGGTGAGCTGTGTATTGTATTGAACAAATATTGATAAGGTAAAGTTGAACATCAGTTTATAGACAATACTACTACATGATTGTATGTTTCATTTGTATGGCTGAATAAAAGTTTAAACCTTTCCCAATGAAATGTTGATAGACTTTGTCTCACATGAAGGAATTCATAGCAGACAACACTTGCTCCCACATGCACTTTCCATCAGACACCCCTGTCATCCACCCATCCTTCTTCTACCAGAATAGTGCCTGATTAATTTGAAAACTACATTTTTGTCACCCATCATCCTTTCCCAGTTTTAATACTGGTGCATCACCTGAGGCACAGGGCCTTGATTAGCAGACCACTCTCCATGCAGAACTGCTCTCCAAGCAGATAATAGCAGCAGCACTCTCCAAGCAGACACACATTTGTCTCTCCAGTACATCCCAGTAGATAGCATCTGTGGGCCTGCTTCAGACCTTTTCAGCTTTTTTAATCTTTATTATAATCTCATCTTCTGATGAACTAACATGATCTGAATATTTACTATAATGCTAAAAACATTTATAGGTAATTATTAGATTGGTGATGCCATCCAGTATGCTGAGCCTTTCATATATTGTGCTTTAATTCTATAAAGTCCCTACTAAAACAGCATAAATTTCAGAATAATTACAACAGGAGATGTCCCCTCGTGACGTTTATTACTTGAGGTAAATCAAGACATGCTTTATATAAGCATTTCTAAAGCAGGATGTCATATTTGGATTTTGTCCGTTTTTTTTACCACCGTTACAAAACAATACTGCTCTGCCACTGACACAAAGATGAATGGGATCTAGTTTCATGAGGGTCTTTCTCCATGAGGCAATTTCCCATAGTGACAATCATTCTCAGTAAGAATTATGAAGTGGGTGAACAGGAGTGTGTGAGTAGGGGTCGGGTACCTCTATATTACACCTGGTGGTACATAGATCCACACCACATCATTGGAAAAAGTCACTCTTCAAGGTGAATGTCATGAATAATGCATGTATCAGATCCACTACCCAGCAAATTGTCGTCATCTGTCGCCATGATTAGTCATCAATGGTAACTCCTTTTTGAGTGATAACTCATTCTGTCATCTTTTGCCACTGTATGTTAGACTCACATGGCATAGCAATTGCTATTCCTCGTGATCTTGTGCTATAATGATGTCGTGTTCCATCTAGCGACATGTGTGAGCCACTTCACACAGGTTGACAAGGACTCACGAAAATTTGCTGGGTAATTGTGCAGCAAATCCTCAACGAGACCTTAAATGCCTGGGGCAAATAATAGGCAAAAGAAACAAGGCTAGAGGCTGAGAGAAGATGAGGAAATACTTTGCTGCACTGAAAACAAAAACTCATCCAAATCTTATAGGGAACTAATCAAAAACTAATCAGTAGTGATGAGTTTTGCCTCATCGTTTTGATGGTGCACCACAGCAGTAGTTTGGCCTCATCAAATTGATGAGGACTCATCACAGACTAATCAAAATGATGAGGCTAAGCTCATGACTTCAATTACACTGGGTGATTAGTTTCACGTCATCAGAATGATGAGGACATCATCATAGACTAATCAAAGTGATGAACCTAGGATCATCTTTTCTACCACACTGGGTGAGTAGTTCTGCCTCATCAGAATAATGACAAGGTCATCACTTGCTAATCAAAATTGTGACTCTATCATGAGGCATATGGCATAAACAGTTTTGCTTCTTGCACTTTGAACCCTCCTTTCACCATTTGAAGGCCTGCTAATGTAAATGCATGGTGCCTATTGGTTATCAATATGCATAAATGTAGCCCTAGTGAGTAACTCATGAGGCCTATATCTGTGCATTAAGCTTTCCATAAGGGTGATTAAACTCCCAGAGGATCGACATGATGGTCAAATGAATTGCCGGTGAGCAGACTCACCAGCTCTTCATTGGTTCATCATGCTGACCTAAAGGCATGATGCACTCCTGCATTAGTGGCCTTTAAAGAGTTAAGGTGGCTCATGTAGCCTTACTAAACTGATTCATTGTAAGAAGCATGGTAAAATCAATGCTTGCAGTGTGGTGGGATTTAAACAGACAACCCTCCACCTTTCAGAGGACCCTCGATCAGATGTTAATATCTACTTAGGACCATAGCTTCAATACACATAACAGGTATTAATAATTTCATATATACAACTGTAACAGAATTATTAAGACATATGTTTTTAGGCTGATTTGATGAAAATATAGAAAATATATGCATAGCAGTGTCAAACATCTTTAAAAAATGCATATTGAACAAGTAACCAATGGATAACTCATGACGAGTGTGTGTTAGTGAAGGATAATGACACGATGCCGTAGGCCGAATGTTATTAGCTTTTGCTAACACACATGAGTCATGAGTTATCCATTGACTACTTATTATACCACGAAACCAATAAATAATCAATAGAATACCAATAAATTCAAGTTGAAAACAAAAATTATTCCCCCTCCCCGGGACTCGATGCCAGCCATTCTGTGTACACGATCGGTACATACACCTCCTCGCCCGGCAGCGGACTGCGACAGCGGCCGTCTCGGCTCGGATTGCCAGCGGCACACAGCTAAAGATTTCAATGCATCTCGCTGTTATGTTTGTGTATAATACACCTCCTCGCCCGGCAGCAGACAGCTAAAGCTTTGAATGCGTCTCGCGGTTATGTTTGTGTAGAATGGCCTAGAATACACCTCCTCGCCCGGCAGCGGACAGCGACAGCGCACACGGCGGAAAAAGATGCTTCTCGCGGTTATGTTTGTGTAAAATACACCTCGTCACCTGGCAGCGGACAGCGACAGGGCACACAGCGAAAAAAGATGCGTCCAGGCCGGGATTCGATCCGCGGACCTCTCACAGCTGAGCGCAATGCGCTAACCGCTAGGCCACCGCGACTCCTCCATTCAATGCGTCTCGCGGTTATGTTTGTGTATAATACACCTCCTCGCCTGGCAGTGGACAGCGACAGTACACACGGCGAAAAAAAGATGCGTCTCGCTGTTATGTTTGTGTAGTTGTGGTTCGAACCAAGCTTTTCTCGTCAGTCCCTGTGGCGCAGTGCATAGGGAGTTGGATTTGGGATGTGAGACTGCAGGTTTGATCCCTACCCTGGCCTGGAGTATTTCGTGGGTTTTAACATGTAACATATGACATGGAAGGACATGTAAGGTGTGCTGGCTATCCATGGCGATAACGGCACCGGGTGCCTGTTATCCATGGATAACCGCATGCATATCAGGGGTGTAGGAATTGAACAAGAAGCTAAAACTGTGCACCTCAAATTATATTGAAATAGTAATGGTATAGGAAAATGGGGGCCTGTCCCTCAAATCAGAAAATCTAAAATTCATCAAAACTTACTTTTTTATACAAACTTATTATAGGTTTGTATAGCCGCTATTATGCTTTATTAGGCACTCATCTTTGGTAGTCACTTCTCTATGGCATTGCCAAATGGCACTTCCAAAAAGAAGTGGTCCAGAAGTAGTTTGTTACAACCCCTCAACTGGAAGTTGCTTCCTACACTCTGTCACATAAGTATGTAGGTGTGGGCAGTCTGGGAAGCACTGAGATGTGATCACTTTTCGAAACACAGTTTGATTTGCTGGCAAGTGACTATTTATCGACTACAGTGTGGGAAGTGATTCTGAGTGGTTAGGTAGAGGAGGGAAGTGGGAAGTGAGGTACCTACCCTGAGAAGCAACGGCTCAATCTTTTTGCAACAGCCTCCTTGTTATGTATGGTCTGCAGCACTGATACTGCCCTACCAAACAAAAAGCAAAAACTACATAAGTGCTGATCGTACAGAGTAATTGTGGGGCACTACCTACAATTGCTGACACTAAGTTTTAGAATTTCAAATTTGCTGGCTGTGTACAGTCACATTATACCTAAGGAAATGTCCACCTAGTGCCAGTATAGAACTTATTAAAAGGCTAGCAAAAATGAATTAGTTCCGAGTATGGGGATAGTATTCAATAATAATTGGCAATTTGAAGCACTGATTGCACATTGCAGCCACTATCAGTTGGACGTCCTAGTTTCAACTTTTGCTACATTGTAAAAAATAATTGTTGAATCTACCAGGGATTTAGTGTAAAGCACTGAACCAGTGTAGTTTTTACAAGAAGCACCAGGCGGCAGTACAGTGGTACACACACATACAGGGAATCTCTGTGAAATAACAACGGTTCTCTGGCAGATTTGAGAGGAGGATTGCGCTATCATTCTTTTTACAGTCTAGTTGGGCCATGTGTAGTATAACCTGGGAAGAAATATAAATCAAGGAGTATTCAATATGATCAGTGGTGGTAATACCTAATTCTCGAAATGTTAATATATCGTATTCACCTGACAAGTGACTAAGGACTGAAACGGGAACAATGGCACAGGGCTAAGACGCGGTGGTTTGGCGGAGCCGGGGTTTTTGTTGGTTCTAAAGTAACCATACATTGCTCATCGTATATTTTTGTACCAGAACACTATCAAACCATACACGCCATCATGAAGGATACATGAAGTACTTGGGACCTACCTCTTCGACTCTAGATGGATTTAAAATTCCTTCAACGACACGGTAGACGAGGAAATCCAACATGGCGGCGCCCATGCTCGTACGCTTCACCGGTTTGTAAACACTACAGGATTGACCTCCCTATAGCCCAAATGCATAACATTCCTATGCCAGAAGGGTGTTAAATAATTTGTGAATGTATTACACTGACTATTAAGACTTTAATTCCAACTTTGTACCTACAAATATACGAAATCAAATGCCGACGACTAGAAATACGAAACAGTCGCCTCACTCGGAGCTAGCTTCCGGCAAACCAAAAACAATGGCTGCCACTTCCGTTTTGAACAATAATAATCCTTTGCAACCCGAAATATCTGATTTTGTAGAAGAAAATGAAGCCATCCTGCCTCTATTGACCCACAAATCCTCGACAAAGGACATCATTGACAAAATAAATGAAATTGATAATCGCCTACAGGTTCAGGAATCTATTGCCAAGAGGACGATTAGATTGCTAAGTGGTATGGAGACTAGACTGTTCGGACCGAATGGATTCCCAAATGGGAAAACTGTCACTATCCCAGAAATCGAAACACGTCTAGATGAACATAGTTCTACACTATCTATACACAGTGATAAAATTGAATCCAATACCTCAGCAACGTCAAAAGCCCATTCTGAGCTGGGAAAACATGAGAATCAATTTGAAAGGCTCGATCTCGAAAGGAAAAGAAGAATTCTCGTCCTGGAAGGTATTGATGAAGACAGGCCAGGTAGTCTTCGAGACACCCTTGATCAAATTATAAATGATCTGGGACTTGACTTTAACAACTCAGTAGCTGAGGCTATATATCGACGAGGTAAGAAATATGTACCTACTGCACATCAAAAGCAAAACCCAAACTTCAAAAAAAGAAATCGTCCTATAGTAGTTATCTTTGCCTCAGCTCACTACAAAATACAGATGTTCTCTAATGTAAAAAAACTACATGGGAATGCTACATGGCGTGGACTCCACCTGGCTGATGACATAACTAAGGAAGAAAAGCAAATTCAGAACGACTTAAGATCAATCCATGCATTGGCACGAGGTAAGGGGCTGGACTGCTCTATCAGAGGAGCTCAAATCATCATTGAAGGACAAGCTTATCCATATAAAGAGCTAGGAAATTTACCACATGACCTATCCCTTCAAAATGCTAAAACTGTTCAAACCCCAATTGGTATAGCCTTCCAAAGTGAACACTCAGTATTTTCTAATCTCCACAAGTCTGAAATAAAATTCGAAGGCCACACATATGACTCTAAAATGTGTGTAGTGTCAAACCAAGTTCATATCCTAAAGAAGGTAAATTCTGCAACCACCCCACTTGATAGCATGTTCGCTGGACGTGCATGTAAGAAGACCAACGACTGGTACGACATAGACGAGACTGTGATGCAGAAGCTGCTGGAAATCAAGTTCAGTGATCCACTACTACTACAACAATTAGTCCAGACCAAGGGCAAATACCTCTATGAAGCTACACGACATTGTACATATGGGGCTGGCTTCCATCTTGGGCAGAAAAAGGACATTAATATCCAAAATGTTGCCCATAATCAAGCTGAATGTGCCAACAAGTTGGGAGAATTCCTGATGAAAATAAGATACAGACACACCGGTGAAAAACCCCTTCCAACCGCTGAGGAAATCCGACTCCAAGATGCAGCAAATCAACAACAAAATAATCCCTAATTTTTCTTTGTATATTTCTCTAACAATTGCCTACGAAATCCTGTGCTAAAGTCAAATTGCTGTAATTAAGGCCTACAAGGTTTAATAATACTACCGGTATACGGGACTGCATAAAGGCAGAAGTTCCTATATTGGTTAAATTACCATAGTGGAGTATATGTTGGGTTAATTTTATGTAATCCATCTTACGTACTAATTTGAGAGATAATGGAAAGATTAAAGAAACCAACTCTATGTACTGAATGTACTATACAAATATAAAGAAAATAGAAGACTCCAAAGGTCTACGTATTCTGCATCTAAATGCAAGAAGTATTAAAGCTAATTATGCATCTATATGTTCTGAAATCTACCCATCCAACCTTGAAATTTTTTCGTTCTCTGAGACATGGTTCAAGTGTGAAGACGACGAATCTAACTATCAATTTTATGGATATACTAGATATAGATTAGATAGGCAAACTCTTGATAATAAAGGTAAAATTAAATCCGGAGGTGGTATATGTATCTATGTGAAGCATGGTATCAAGCATGATATTCAGAAATATGAATACCTAAACAAGTCTGATGGTACAATTGAATTACAATGCATATGTATACTTAAAGATCATATGAAACCAATTTTATTATTAAATATATAAAGACCACCTGACGGTGATAAAAATCTATTTGTCAACATCCTTACGGATATACTCTCGAACTTAGAAATTACTAATACCTTGGAAATTATAGCGTTGGGTGATTTTAATTTCAATATCAATGAGGATTCGGATATAGTTAAAATTCTACTGAACAGAATGAAACAATTTGGATTGAACCAAGAGATAAAAAATGCCACGAGGAAAAAGGCAACACTCGATTTAATTTTTACAAATCTTAGACCTAATCTTATTGTATCAGGAATATGTAACAATTATATCTCAGATCATCTTCCAATATTCTTAATAAGGAAAAAAATGAAAAATGTACAAGAAAAGGTATATATAACAGGTCGTTCTTATTCGAAGTTATCTGATGAAATCCTTTTATCTGAATTTGACAAGGTAAATTGGGAAAACTTTGACAATACAACAGATGTTAATACAGCATGGTCTATACTTGATTCAGCCATACGAGGTATTTTGGATAGATTTTGTCCGGTACACAAATTCCTGGTGTATAGATATAGAGATCCATGGATGACTCAGAATGTTTATGAAATCATAAGGGAAAAAAATAGAAAACTATGGAAAGCTAGACGTTCTAATAAAGAAGAAGACTGGGAAAGTTCAAGAATTTTTAGGAATAATGCAAATAAGGTAATAGATAAAGCCAGAAAAAAACTTCTTTAAAGAACAATTAGAAAATCACAAAAATGATCATAGAAAATTCTGGAGAGTCATAAACAATTTGATACCAGGACATCCCCATCGTGCAAAAGATATATCATTATTAGACCATGAAAATAACAATGTACCTATTGACAAAGAAGAAGTTCCTGATTTTATCAACCAATATTTTGCTAATATTGGACCTACTCTGGCTAAAGACTTATATATACCATGGAAACCATATGATGATTATGTTATAAATGAAATGGACCCGATTGTTACTAATCTACAAGAAGTTAAAAAACTAGTGCATGATATTAATATTAACAAATCCTCAGCTATTCCAGATATATCTACCAATATACTAAAGAAAATTTTTACTCATGCTCCCGACAAACTTGTCAAAATATTCAATCTGTCGTTCTCTTCCAATACGGTACCTGATGATTGGAAACTATCTAAGGTGACTCCAATACCTAAAGCTGGTAATGACAAACTGGTGAATAATTATCGACCAATATCATTGCTTCCCTTACCATGTAAATTAATTGAAAAAATTGTACACAATCGAGTGTATGTTTTTTTGACGAAAGAAAAAATATTAACACCCCACCAAGGAGGATTTAGATCTGGCTTTAGTACTATAGACACGTTGGCAAAATTCACAGATGATATTAAAAGGAATCTAAATGTGGGTAATTCCACTATAGCTGCATTTATAGATCTAAGGAAAGCTTTTGATACGGTCGATCATTCTGTACTGCTAATAAAATTAAATCACTATGGTATAAGGTCTGACAACTACCATTGGTTTGAAAATTATCTCACAAACAGACACCAAATAACTATAGCAAATGGTATAACGTCTGGTAAAAACCAAGTAACATGTGGTGTCCCCCAGGGGTCAATTTTGGGTCCGCTGTTATTTCTTATTTATGTAAATGATGTAATTAAATGTGTAAAAAATTGCAATATTAAACTTTATGCTGATGATACTGTTATATACTCAGCACATCACTCGTATATGTCAGCTAAAATTGACCTTCAGAATGATTTAGAGATGTATGAAACATGGTGTATTCAAAACAAACTATCTATTAATGTGGCTAAAACCAAAGTGATGATCTTTTCTTCCAGTACTAAAAAACTCAACACTTTAAGAGCTGATTTACACTTAGGCGAACAGCTATTGCAAGTAGTACCTAGTTATAAATACCTTGGGGTTACCCTCGATCCCCTACTGTATTATAATATACATTTAGCTAACCAAGCAAAAACTATTGCATATAAAACATACAAATTATGTTAATTAAGAAGATATCTTGATGTGAATTTAGCCTTAAGAATATACAAAGGTACTATCCTCCCGTATATGGAATATGCTGATATATGTTTTGCTACCACGTTTGATAAATATCTGGATCCACTCCAATATGCGCAGAATCGCTGTATAAAAATATGTCTTGGTGTTCCCCATCTGACTAATACTAACTATATACACAATGTAACAAAAATTAACAAAATTGCTGATAGAAGATATATCCATGTATTAAACTATATGTATAGTAGAGCACATGATGATAATTATAAAGATAATCGTAGAATTGTTACTAGATTACATGATGCACCTACTTTGAAGATTATAACTCCTAATGGTATGGCATATGCTAAGAGCGTAGAATATTATGGAGCCTTCATGTGGAATGCTTTGCCTACGGAAAGGAGACTTGCTATTAATCTAAACCAATTTAAAAATGAATCCAAAAAATCATTAAAAGCTCTTATTCCGTATGTAAATGTATAATACTATCCGTAAATTTTATAATAATAATAATTATCTTGCGGTTGATCTCTCTTGTAATCCTAAAGAAGCTTCCAAAGTGTGACAAGGATTGCTGAATTTTCTCTCTGACTCCGTCTATGTATATTCACTATTACTTCATAAACTTATTTTGTGCTAAGTTTTGTATTTAATTTGGGAAGATAGGTAGGACCAGAATTATCAACCTAACACTGTAAAGTGGGGATGAGGTCCTCTACCTTCTGCTTGACTAAGCTATCGTTTGTATTACATGGAATTTATGTATATCTCTCCAAGAAAACATTGTATTTTTAATGTTAACCTATGGTGTTCCAAAATTATTGAAGAAGTCGTACTGTAAATTTGATTTCTGTACTTCTATAAACCATGTTCGATATATTATTAGTCAATAAAGTAAATTCAAACCAAAAAAACTGTAGGGTGAACATGTAATGAATTGATGAGTTGCATTGAAGTCTCATAGGGAAATTACAGTGCCCATAGCAAAATGTATTGCATGGAGGTTATAACGATTAACTCATTTCACGCCTTGTATTGCCATATTCATTGCCCAGATCTATAGAGCTACAATTCCTTCAGGGGCGCATCTTCAGTTCATCATGCAAACAGAGAGAACTGCTGGGTTTTTGTTAAACTTTCTAGTCGAGAAAAAAGTCAAGCTAAACTGGTAATTTGAAATTGTAGGGCCACTATCTGCTTATCCTGTGTGGATGGGTGTGATGTTCGCCTGTACGATTTGGCACGGGGCACCCAGTGTTAGCTGAGATCACAGTGTAGACTACAGCCCTGTAAATTCAAGCCGTCTTAGTAAATCATTGCCCAGCTTACTGAGAACCAAGCAAAGCTGAGGAAATGCTTTGGACAGATAATTGTCATTTTATTCCTCCTAATTTAGTGTAAGCTGCCCCTGCTGTGTTCTCTCCTAGTCCTTCACAGGCTTCCCTAATCCCACTTAAAAGGGTCTATGTCTCCTCTTTCCTATCCCTTTGGGTGCTTGTGGTGCACATATGCACGAACACAGACACATTTGCCTGTGACATTGTGTAATTTAGTTCCTACTATGAATGAGCTGGCGTTAAACATATAATTCTCACTCACTCATTACTAGTCCCTTCCTCATTCCTTTCCACTGCATGGTTTACCTTGTCTCCTTCATAGCCACTCATGCCTTCTGTTCTGATCTGTGCTGATCATCTGTATCTTATCCTTCGAACAATATTAAACTATAATCTTCCTCTGTCACTTCCATGTATATGCATCTCTCTCTCTTCTCTGTCTCTGTCTCTCCTTTCTCCTCTCTCTCTCTCTGTTTCCTTCTGTTTCTCACGTATATTACTACAATGCAATCCCTGTCAAACCTCTGCTCCTCCAACCCTCCCCATTCCCTCCCCAATAACAGCAACAAAACATGTTTTCAGTCGTCTGGAGGCTATTGCGAAAAGAATCAGAATCACATTCTCACTGTCGTAACTCACCTTCCGGTTCCTAGCTGTTCTGCTGCTTAGAACCAACTTCTCACCTTACACTCAGAATCAATCTTTTTAGTGTGAGTCATACTGGGAAGCATTCCCCAATTCCTGAAAACTTAAGAATCAATTCTATAACCTATTACCTTGCTGCAAAACAGGGGAGAAGTCATTGCCTCAGGGTAGTCAGTTCCCATTTGGGAATAGCACCTCTGACAGAATTGAATTCCTATCCTTTTGCAACACCCTCCAGCTGGCTGCACAGACACTGACAGGAAGCCATGTCAACCAGATAATGAAACCTCCCGCCTTGTCATCACAGACTAATTAAACTGGCCCTATGACTGCCTGCACTCTGTGATTGAACATGCTCCAGACATCTCTAGATCTACAGGTGCATGTCAGACTGGTGATAGTGTAGTGTTAATGTCATGGGGAGAGGTTCAGGAAGATGTGACCTGAGGGAAGCAGGCAGGTCCTATATGACAAGAAAGGGTGACTTTCCAGAAAGGTTGTTAAACTTTTCTGAAAATAACCTATTTAGAATGCAGATTTCTATTTGCATGCCTGCCATGTAATGAATATCTTTTGAAAGATAATTGTCTAGTGACTCCTGTGATGTAAGGTGTTTGCATGTGTGGACACTACAGTTAAATCCATCAAATTCCAGCAAAATGTACCTCAAGCAAACTTTATTGATGAAAAAGTCACCCTCTCATGTTGCATGGAGCTATAGAGAGGGATTGGTGGTGGTCAAAGAGAATGAAAGAGGGAACAAATGATGGAGGGCATGGGAGAAAAGCAAAAAGGGAGACTGTGAGAATGGAGGAAAGAGAAGGTGCCACCCAATGCAGTACAATTATGGTGGTTCACTGTCCTGTTTCATGATGATCCATGGTAGATTCACCAGTTATTTTCTACAGTATGGGAGAGGATGGAGAAAGTTGGGAGGAAATGTAGAGATACGGCAGGGACTAACAGAGAAAGAGAGGGGAGGTGAGAGAGGGAGAGAGAGAGAGACAATGGAGCAATGAAGAGGTTCTGGGGCCTCTCATATGTTAAGGCAGTCAGAGAGCTAGGAAGGTAGAAACTCAAGAGAATAAGGTAAATGAGACAGACAAAGGGATGAAAAGGGAAGTATAAAAGATATATGCACAAATACCGATTTAAGGGACATGCGGGAGCTATATGGGAGGGGGCACCTCAAGAGCGAACACAGCCTCGAGAGTAGGAAAGACAAGAAAAGGCATAATCAGATGGAACTCCTGAAATAGAGACACTTTAGTGTGCTGGTATAGGGAGGACAGGTGGATGATGAATCGGAAGCATGACACTGAGAAGGTAAGTAGGGAGTGAGATTGAGGAACAGTATTCCTCCCATAACAAGTGCAATGTGTGATGGAGACAATGAACCACCATAATTGCATTGTAGTGACACAGTGCAGTTTCTAAAATGAAGCACTAGTACAGTAAACTCTGTGGTACAAGGAATCTCCCTGAAAACAACCATAAGATCTCTGGCAAATTTGGGACAAGTTTCGCTCTTATTTACACAACATTCTTTTTGCAGCATTTGAGTGGGGCATTCCCATGGTATGAAGGGAAAGGATGGGATAGGGGTGGCTCATCAGACATGCCTGGAGTGTAGCCCCTTGTAAATAATCACCAGAATCTGTGGACAGGGACTGGGAGGGAGTGTGTGTGAGTGTGTGTGTTGGGGGGGGGGTCAGGGAATGAACTAGAGTAGACTGTGCGTCTCCTGCCTGCCCAGATGCTGCACCTTAGTGACACAACCAGCTGCTACTGTCTCGACTTCCACAATTGTAATCCTGGTTCACAGGCTTTTATTATAAGATGTAGTATAACAGTTTGTTGTATTGGTAACTAACATAGTAGCCTGTTTAATCGCTCGGTGCTTTAAGAATTCAGAGTGACTTTAACCCTGCCACCCTGCCTCAAAGACTGGTGTTTATTCAAGACATAGGTCATAGTGTAAATTTCAATTTCAAAACCACTCTACCATTTACTGATTGTTCAAGACCGGTAGTTATTTAAGACCGGTGCCTAATCAAGACAGATGATTATTTAAAAACCTCATGCTTATCCAGGCCGCTAGGGTATTGTAAGAAAGGGCAAACCATATGGTAGGAGTTTATGATCATTCAAAATTGCTGCTTCAAATTCTTCTTCACAAAGCCACTCCAAGTATCAAACGCATCTACACCTTCCAAATTTCCAGTCTGTATGGTCCATGTGTTAGGAATATAAAAAGTAATTAACGATTATCAATGAGACAAATAACCCATTTATTTTATTTCTTTTACATTTCAATCTGATTCATTTTTTTTTCATAACGAGAGAATACAGGGGATCAGAATGATTCTCAAATACTGGTGACTCTACCAAATCTGGGTTAAAATAAATAAACAGTATTTGTTATTGGATGGATTCAGTCTTTGAAAAGCAACGCAACCAAAACATTTCTCCACTTCCTATACTGCAAACATTAATCCAGAGTCACCTAGAAACCTTTGCACAATCCTCAGACAAAGCATAGGACTACATAGTTAGGAATCATCAGAAGTAACAGTCACTTCCACCCACATAATAAAAGATAGTTTCACTATATTGGAATTCTGTCAGGCCAACTTATTATACATTTACTTGTTGAATCCCAAGCTTGATTCCTCTTATTATTAAAAGTGACAGTCAATTTCACTATATTTGAATTCTGTCAAGCCAGACTGCAAGGACTTTGCTTTGTCATACATTCGATTGCTTCCTCTTCATCTAGGAAGCAGGTGTAAATCTATGCACATCGGAATATATATTGATACATAAGCACACAAAGAACCCCCATCACCTCAGATATACATACAATTATGGAATCACATATTCTTCATTGATCAGTAGAAATGATGGGAAATGAAACAACAATCACCAGTAAGAAGCAAGCAATCACCCAGTTGCTCCACTTTGCAGAAACCAGGAGAAAAAAGCTGTTGCATTGACTACCCACGCTAAAACCCTGGTGCATCAAAGTAGGGTCCGGATGACTAAAGGGTCCTGGTCGCAAAAGTCTGAACTTTCAATATTTTTATAAAGAGAATATGTAAAGTTCACATGGAACCTCCCACAAAGTAGCAAAAGTGAAATCAGGACCCCTGACAGGAGAAATGGCACTATTCAGGATACTCTATGGTTATACTCCTGAGAATAAGGAGGTTTAGCAACCACAACATTTTACATAAATGTAGTAATGCTGTAGGTATATACATGCTGCACTTCTGCATTGTATAGCCTACATAGTGGCTGCTAAACCTGCCAAATTTATGTGTGCCTTATAAATAGGTTGCTAAATCCAAGCCAAAATCCCCTTATTGAATGCAAAGCAGATTCTATATCTATATTTTTTTTGGTGCTTCTATTGCTTTATGTATCGCAGTGTAGTCGACCTGTTGGTGCAATGCAGTGGTTTCTTAGATTGTGTTCATAGTAGAGAGCATGTTGACATGCATGTGAGGGATTATTATGTTTGGCCAATGGCAACTATGTCTATGATGGGGGTTGCATGATGCACAGACCAATCATCCCATGGCCAATCACATATATACTGGTTCCAATTGCATATGGTCTATTTCATGCATGGAGTCCTGGAAGCCATTTCTAAAGATAGTATGCCTTAACACAGCCACTAAAAATTGAAACCCCTAAAAACTAGAGTTGATGATCATAGATGATGCGCTGTGACTGCTCTGTATGGTCAGCACTTAATGTAGTATAATTACATAGGGTTTGGTAGGTCAGTCATACCAGTGTAATCATTGACGATTAGAGTGAGGGATTCAATTTGAAGGTGTCTTGTGCCTTGTTGTACTGTCTAGAAAAATGCCTTCCAGGTGTCAATTTCAGAACAACTAATGATTTGGACCTTACTATATCGATTTAGATGATCTGCATTGTACAAGTCCATAACTGATCATCGTTTTTCTCAGGTTCTCAACATTGAATCTCAATAACGGCCACGGATTAGCTACAGCTATGGAATAAGTAGTGGTATCGTGCATTGTGAATATATGTACGATCACTTAAACCAATTTACACTGTATCACATTGTTTGGGGATCGTCTAGAGTGGCCATTTTCTATAAGAATCTGAAATTTCTAATTGTAGGCCTACTTACTGATCATTAATTGTTCTGAAATTTACTGCTGGAACAGCAAACAGTGGCAGTTGAAGCATATATAAATATCTGACTCATCGTTCCATATACTCGTATGCAAAGACAAAGAACAAAAATAGATATCTTTAAGTATATATCCATGTCATATAATATACAAAAAATGCTAGTACTGTCTTTTCATCTCTGCTCAGTGTAGGTAAATTCTGTTTTATATGTAATATACAGGCATATCCTGTGGATACAGACCTAGTAGTGTGATACCAAACATCTATTGCATGATTAAATTTTTTTTTTGTTAAAATACCCTACAGTACAAAACTATTTCACAACAATCATCTGATACAAACATAATCATATTCCTATGTACACTCTACGGTATAAAGCCAATTTCCATTGTGAAAAGTTTAAACCCAGGTATTAAATCAACAACTCAGTTCTTACTGTGATGAATTAATATATCGCTTGTTTTCTCGACATATATGATAACATAGGTTAGGATATGTCCTTAAAGGGCCAAATACAGCTCTATCAAACTGTGTCTTATGAGCACCATTTACGTTGGATAGAATTGTGGTGTGTAACTTACTAAAGTGGCAATACTGCATCTTAATAGCCCCACATAAAGCGGCTTTTCCACTGCCATTGCTCAGCCAAGTTTTTGCTAATCCAACTATAATAAACTTTTGTAATATAAAAAATAATTGGATTAGCAAAATTTCAGTCGGATGACAGCAGTGGAATACCCAGTTAAGTCTGGGATGATGCACTGCTGATGTACCAAGTGTACTTGCCATAGCGACAAAAGAATAACCACCTTCCATATATCTCGTAACAGGGGTAACAGTGCAAGGTGCTGGATTAAAGGAGGGATTGGAGGATGTTAAAGCATTGTCTATGGCACATCCACATAAATACAGTATATACCATCCCTATAAATGCCTACAGTCCCAATATTGTCCTTGCTTGGTTTGACAACAACTTAACAGTAAGCACACATACTAGTGTAAGCAAAGCACAATGTGCATGCACATGTGCCATAGCCTATGACACCCCAATCGTTGGTGCCCGAGACATAGTGCTTCCGCATGTCGCATGACTTCCAGCCACTTTGGCCCCCAGGCTGCCTTTACAAAAGTGCCCTTCAACTGCAGACCACTATATTTGGATACTTGCAGTAACCTCTGAAATCCATCCTAACCATTGAGACTACTCCATACAGCAAACAGTAACATATAACCGGGTTCCATTCTACATTGATGATGGGTCGTCGATCAAAGATTGGATAAGAAGGATTGTTTAGAAAGTGTAGAGATTTCAGATTATTCACAGAGAGATCTAGTTTCTTCAGCTTGAAATGCATCCCCTCTAGAGCTCTCTGACTGACAGTCTCCATTCCATTACCACTTAATCCAACTGTAAGAGGACCTTTTGTTTTGAAATTCCAGAAAGCGTTATCTCCTAATTGTTCAAGCCTGTTGTTGTTAATCTCAAGTATTTCCAGCCTTAAAGCTTCTCAATTGCTGCAGCTGGGAACTCAGACAAGCCTAATTTGTCGAGGTAAAGTGTCTAGTGAACCCTCCAGCCCCATGAATACATCGATGGAGATTCTGTGGATGAGGTTACTGCTTAGGTCAAGATGGAGTTCAGACCTGTGAATATCCCACTTGGCAATGACTGGATCCTATTACCATGTAACTTAAGGAAGGTGAGGTTCTTCATTTTCCACAGGGATGATATCAAGCTAACAATTGTTGAGTCTCAGTCCAAGCACATCTGCAGGGATGCCATGGAAAGCATGTTTGGGTAAACCAATGATGGCATTCCCACCTAGATTAATCATCGGATCATGGACTGGCCGCAATTATTGAAAATACAACTTATAGAGGAATTGCTCACGTAAGGTTGATATCCGGTTGAAAGCAAGATTTAGAAAGTTAATTGGATATCCTCAAAAGACCATCATATCTGGTACCTCTCGCATTCTTCGATGGTCACAATCTAGTGCTAGGGCTTCTTCTATGGAACCCACAACAGAGCAGTCACATGGGTGATCAACATTTGGACACTCCAAACCAGCCACCATAGAAACTCCTAGGACAAGGAAAAGCATTGCCAGAAGGCGCTCCAAATGCATCTTGCTCCACTTTGTAGATCACTGTAGAAAACTTTCTATTTGAATTTTATAATTACTTACTTCTCTCCTAAGTTGTAGTAGAATTTTAGTTATTCTGAGGGGACCATGGGGTTCAGGGGAATAGACGAGAGGTGGAGACGCCCATGCTCAGTCAGTCCTTAAGAGCCTGGAGGGGGTAAATTAAGTTAAGGACTAATAATACAAGATGTACTCTCTTCTGATTCTAATAAAGTAACTGGCGGAAGTAGAAGGTAAGCTTATGGGAGGGTGAGGAAGGGTGTCTATTCCCCTGAACCCCAGGGGTTCCCTCGAAATAACTACAATTCTACTATAACTTAGGAGAGAGGTAATTCTCGTATAATTATAAAATTATTCTTCTGGAACCATCGACGAGAGCTTCAGAGCTTAATTCACCCCTGAACAGAAAAAAAAAAATTTGAGAGATACTAACTTTATTCTCACTGTGCATCACTACCAAGTTATCTTCAGTGTTTTCGGGCATTAGCTTGCAAGAGTTTATGACCAACGTTGGTTACATCAGTGTCTATGTTCTTATGGTAGATTTTTGCAAATATTTTCGCGTTTTTCCACCTGGCCTGACGTAGTAGGAAGTTCATGTTTACTCTGAGTGCCAGTGCCCCAGAGGCAGCTGCCCCTCTGGTTGAATGAGCCCCATAAGTCTTTTTTTATGCCAAACTTGGTTGTGTTTATGCCTGATTTAGCCAGCGTGGACATGACCCACCTAGAGAAGGTCTGCCCAGTTATGGCCTCATAGGGGGAGATGAAACTAATGAACGATTGTTTCTCTATCCAGGTACTCATTTAGGTAAGCCACCACACAGAGGCTGGGTTCTTCCGCAAAGACCCTCAAAAGTCCAGTGGGTCCCCCAACCTGTTGTGCTTCAAGAGCGACTTCTGGTGGAAAATGACGTAGTCATCTTCCCTTGACATTCTATCTATAAAGAAGCCCATGATGGTTTGGCCCCTTTGTGCTGTTACTAAGATTCCTTGTTTTCTTTGAAGCCATTTGGAGGCGGTTGCACCACCAGCCAATGTCCTCTAGGCCCCCCTCACCCATGAAAATAGTTGCGTCAAAGTTGCAGGCACACTTTTCTAGAGCTATGTTCTTTTCCCTCTCGAGATGTTTGATATGGGTCCATATTGCACCCCCGGTGAGTTAGAGGTCATAAGACCTACTATACCCGCTACCTGGCGAATGGTTGGCGTTTGTACGGATAACACCTCTGCTACCACCCTGTTGAATTTATCAATTTTTTCCCTGGTAGGGGTAACTGTCATGGTCAGTGAATTCAGTAGAAAGCCTGGAAAGGTGATTTCTTGAGTGGGGGTAAATTCTGATTTTTCCCTATGGACCACAAAACCCAATATGTCTAGCTTCCGTGCCAACACTTCAGTAGTATGTTGAGTGTCCGCCAGAATGAAGGAGTCATCCAAGTATGAGAAGCACTCATGACTGGTTTCCCTCAACTTCACAACGATTGGGGTGAGGAGTTTAGTGAAAATTCTTGGGGCACAAGTGAGGCCGTTGGGCATGCCTTTAAATTCATAAATTTTGTTCTTCCAACTGAAGCGCAAATATTTTCTCTCTTCCTCCCTGACAAGGACTGAATAGTACGCGTCCTTTATGTCCTGGGTGCATCAACTCAACTGTCGTTTGAAGACTATTCATTTTGAAGTGTGTGTACTCATTCATTTTTGACAAATTTAGAATAAGCCTAAAATCCCCATCGGGTTTGGGGCGTAAAAAAAATGTTAGACAAGAATTGATCATGTTTGAGAGGAACATGGTAAATAACTCCCTTTTCCTCTAGCTTTACTATCTGAACGTCTACCTCACCTGCCTCTGACTTAACACATAAGACCCGGGACATTGGTTTGGTTTGGGACCAAATCTTCAAAGGGAATTGTGACCCCTCTTACTATCCCTAACACCCAAGGGTCTTTAGTGATGGCGGACCATTTGGTAACGTTACGGGAAATACTACCAAAATTTTGAGCAGTATGTACAAAAAGAGGGGGACTCACCTGCTCGTGTGAGGCCTCTACTTCTGAAAACCCTGTTTCTTTTAAGTGGCACTGCCCGCCACCCCTGATGGTGGTGGGGGTCTGGGTTGTCTTGGGGTCGACACTCGGGGAGTGGAGTTGTATCCCATCTGAGGAAAAACAATGGGGAAGCGTGAAAACCTTATCCCCATGAGTGCAGAAGGGTTCATTTCTCTCAGGAAGTGGGTGTTCTGTCGCTTAGCCGGGAACTTACTTCATAAGGGTCCCCATGGAAGGGGACGTAGATTTACACAAGAAAAAAGTACTTACCAGGCAAATTTGCTGCTGTAAAATTCAGGTCTGACTGTGTTTATCACGTGGGAATCCATGACTGACTGAGCATGCACGTCTCAAATCCCGGCAACCCCGAGGCTTCCCGAGGAATAATTCACAATTTATGTTATGAAGTGGTAGGCACAGTTAGATATTTCCAGAGAAATGGGTTTTTTTGTGTGCCCAGCTTTCAATTAAGAACAAATACTACCTTACAGAAGCGAATCCTGATATATTTGCTGCTGTTTGCTCAATTGGTAGACAATGTTGCTTTTCTACTGGGTATCCATCCAAGCTGTGATCAACTGGTAGTCAGCTGAAAAAGATGTTTTATAGTTTGCACACAGAAGTAACACCTTTGGGTAACTAATCACAATTCCTAGAGTGAGCTGGAGAGCCGCTCCAGTTTACAGATTTCAACTCCACTTATAATGGTTGAGAGAAGAGCTCCTAACAGAACAGTTTTTTTTTTGTCGTGATGTCTGGGCTAACACAGGTAAAACATCAGAAAGAGCAGCTCGTCAATAGATGCCATGATGATTCACATCTCAACTAACACATGGAGGCACATCAATGACAGAGCTCTTCTATCACCATCGCTCCTATTTACTACCCTAGGTGACAGCACTTAGGGAGGCTTCTGAAAGTGAACAAAGCCTGAGAGTTTGTTGTCAAGGAATTGTTGTCAGCAATGTTTGCCAAGCCAAGAAATTAAATTTTAAAATGTAAGGTTTGGATTAAAATCTTCTTATATTGGTGACAAAACTAGATGTCCAGGGGTTGAAATCACTTGCCAGGTTACTACTTTAGATATCATGGTTGTCAAGGTTATAAGCCCGTTGACAATTTAAGGAGTTTCTTGTCAAGGCAATGTGTAAGGTGTCAGGCTCAGCTGCCAAATGTGCCATTATCCCCTGTCATCGCCCGGGTTGGTTCAATGGTGTCTGACATCCAGGAGTGAGACTGACACCTGCAAAAGAAGGATGAATATAATGTAAATCAATCCTGTACTGGTACACAGGCAGCTCGGAATGGAACATACTAGAGTAGGGAGACATACACAATTGACCAGTGAGGCAGAGAGGGGAGTGATCGATCTAACACCTCCAGTGTGGGGGCCAAATAAAAGGCGCTGCAGGAATAAAGGGTATGCGGTATAAAAGTTAATATGGTATTGAATGAATGCAGGGTGGGCTGGAATGGCACTGAGGTTAGAAATATTAGCTAAAAGAGCAAAGTAAGTGCACTAAAGAAACTTCTGTCATTATAGCTTTGTTGCTGGTAGTTACCATGTATCAAAGAAATATCTAACTGTATCTACCACTACATAACACAGTTGCAGAATTAATTCATAAGGGGCCCCATGGAAGGGGACGTAGTCTTACACAATAAAAATGTACTTACAAGGCAATTTTGCTGCTATAAAATTCAGGTCTGACTGTGTTTATCACGCGGGAAGCTTTGTTGCTGGTGGATACCATGTATCAGAGAAATATAGAGATTGATGGGCCAATGTGTAAGAGCTACCTGGAATAGCTATAGTTTCAAAAGTAATATGTCCAAATGTATTTAGGAGTATATTTAGTTAGATTCAAATTCATGATTCAAAGAGCCATGGCCTTGATGACTACTCATCAAGTTATTCTAATGCATTAGTACCTTGTGTGAAATAGTGCTTAAGGTCTTTGCCACCCTTACCCAGCAGTCCCTGTGGTCGAGTGGTTACAGTCTGGGACTCCAAATCGGACCCCACAGTAGTTGTGGGTTCGAGTCTCACCACTGAGCAGCTTTTACAGATACATACCGTACAGGTTAACCTGAGCTGCTGTCACACAAAAAGAACAGTACTAGATATATAATGTACCATGAGTTGTCACATATAGGACATGTACTAGCTGTCAGCATCACATAAGTTCCAGTGTCAACTCAGTGCCTCTATCCCGTGATAAAAGAACTCAGATTATCCAAAAATGGCCAAATTGGTATAAGCCGCACCAAGTGTTCACAGAGGCTCTATAAGCATGCAATAGTAGGCTGATAGGGCTCTAATATTTTCTGTAATTGTATGCAGAGTTTATAGTGCATATGTTCCGAGATTTCACATACCTTTCTACTTCAGAAAGGTATGCACCCAGAAACACAGCCTAAATTTCTGTTGCCTTAGACCCTGCAATGAATGCCCTAGCTAGCATGCGTCTGGCGTCAGTATAGAAATTATTAAATGTCTAGCTAAATTAGATTAGTTCATAGTCTGGGGATAATATTCAATGTTAATTGGCAATTTGAAGCACTGATTGCACATTGCAGCCACTATCCCCTGCCAATGTTATGGCCCATTTTAATAGTAGGAAGTCTTAGTTCTAAATTAAGGCTACAATGTGAAAAATAACTGTTGAGTCTACCAGGCATTTTCATAAATCTGAAGAGTCGACCAGCCATAGTGCACAGCATTGGACCAGTGTAGTTTTAACAAGAGGCCAAAGGTGGCAGTACGGTGGTACACAAATGTACAAGGAATTTCTGTGAAAATAGCAACAGTCCTATGGCAACTTTGGGACAATGAAAGGAGGATTATTTTTACAACATATTTTACAGTATAGTTCAGCCCTGTGTATGATGGCCTGTTGCTGAGAGAAATATAAACATGATCAGTGCTAATTATAGCTACTTCTCTAATGTAAACCATTAAAAGGCCACCGATGCAGGAGTGCATCATGCCCATTGGTCGTCATGATGCACCAATGAAGTTCTGGCAGGACTGCTCGCCAGCACTTCATTGGAGCATCACTTTGACCTTACGGGGTTGATACATGCACTCCCAGTCGACATGATGCTCTAATGACGACCAAAGGGCATTATGCATCAATGCATCAGCGGCCCTTAATTTCTTTTAACGGGTAAATGTATTGTATAGTCAATGTGTGACTATGGGCTGAAACTGAAGGGTGAACATGTAATGAATTGATGAATTGCCTTGAAGTCTAATAAGAAAATAATAGTACCGACAGCAAAATGTATTGTGCGAAGGTTATAACAATTAACTCCTTTCATGCCTGTTGGTAAGACAGTAATTGCCTTGCATTCTATCGCCATATTCATTGCCCGGATCTTTAGAGCACTCATACAGCAATATAATATGTGCGCCTGTATGATTCACCCGCTTGAGACACAGTGTTAGGTGAAATACAGATTACAAGTCTGTAAATTCACACCAACTATACCGGACATTGGGGTTAGGCTGTGTGTTCGTCCCCAGGCCCCCTATACTTCAATTAGATAACACCAGGTGGACACCTCCATAGAAATGCTGCTGTAAGGCCCCCCACACAATCCCCCCTCTTCTGGGTTTTGACTGAACTGAAGGTTCCTCTCCTAGTCAAAATCGGGGGAGCTGCGGTAATGGCAAGGTCCGCTATATAAATCATCTCAAGTGCACCTTCAATATACAGCTTATTGAAAACCCAGCAGAGCTAAGGAAATTGACAGTTAAGAGTCATTGTGTTCCTCCTCAATAAGTGTGAGTTGCCCATGCTTTCTTCTCTTTGCCCTTCCCTCATTACTTCCCATTCACTGATGAATGACTTATTTACCGATCATCCTCATCTTATCACTTTTTTCATGATTATCATGATTTTGAACTCACTCACTCACTCACACCCCCACTCTCTCTCTCTCTCTCTCTCTCTCTCTCTCTCTGCCTCTCTCTTTTTGCCTGCCCGTCTCCCTTCCATCCTCCTTCTTCCTCTTTCTGTATCTCTCTCTCTCTCCCAGATAATGAAGCCTCCCACTTTGTCATCACAGACTGGCCTGATGACTGCCTGCTGCTCTGTGATTGAACATGCTCCACACATGTATACATGTGCATGTCAGACTGGTAATTGTGTAGCATTAATGTCGTGGGAGAGGTTCAGGAAGAAGTGGACTGAGGGAAGTGTGCATGTCCTAAATGACTAGAAAGAGTGACTTTCCAAAGAGATTGTTGATAAAGCTTTTGGACTTTTCAGAGGATAACCTATTGAGAATGAAAGAAAATTGTCATGTGTCTCCCATGATTTAAGGTGTTTGCTTATGTGGACAGTTAAAGCCATCGAATTCCAGCAAAATGTACCTTAAACAAACTTTATTCATAAGAAGGTCACCCTCTTATGTCGCATGGAGCTATAGTGAGGGGTGGGTGATGGTCGAAGAGGATAAAAGAGTGTATAAATGATGAAGGGCATGAGAGAAATGAATGAGAAACTGTGAGAATGGAAGAAAGAGAAGATGCCACCCAATGGAGTACAATTATAGTGGTTCACTGTTCTGATTCATGAGGATCCAGGGTAGATTCAAGAATTATTTTCTACAGTGTGGGGGAGGATGGAGAAAGTTGGGAGGATGTGTAGAGTTATGGCAGGGACTAACAAAGAGAGAGAGAGAGGGGGTGAGGAGGGAGAGAAAGATAGACAATGGAGTAATGGAGAGGTTCTTGGGGACTCGCATAATTATATTAAGGCAGTCAGACAGCTAGGAAGGTAGAAACTCAGGAGAATGAGGTAAATGAGACAGACAAAGGGATGAAAAGGAGAGAAAAGAAGATGGATGCACAAATACCAATTTAAGGGATATGTGGTAGCTATATGGGAAAGGGAGCACCTCAAGAGCAAATGGAGGCTGGAAGGGGGGAAAGACAAGAATAGACATAATCAGACAGAACCCTTGAAATAGAGACATTTTAGTGTGCTGGTATAGGGAGGACAGGTGGATGATGAATTGGAAGCCAATTGGGACTTTTAGTGACAGGACCTTGAAAAGGGAAGTAGGGAGTGAGTTTGAGGAAGAGTATTCCTCCCATAACAAGTGCAATATGCTAGATGGAGAAGTTGTGGTGCACTCTAAGAAATAACTCTTGAATCTACCAGGGATCCTTGTATAAAACTGATCAATGAACCACCATGACTGCATTGCAGTGCACTTTCAATGACACCTCTACAATGAAGCATTGTGGGACAAGAAATCTCTGTGAAAATAAAAGTGGATATCTGGCAACTTTGGAACAAAGATTTCACCATTTTTTCAATGACATTCTTTTCTACAGTGTAGGAGTGGGCCGTTCCCAGGGTTTGGAAAAAGGAAAGAGATGAGGTAGTGGCTCATCAGGCATGCCTGGAGTGCAGCCCCTTGTAAATAATAACCAGACTCTGTGGACAGAGACTGGGAGGTGAGTGTGTGTGTGTGGGGGGGGGTTGGGGGATGTACTAGAGTAGACTGTGTGTCTCCTGCATGCCCCTATCCTACACTTTGGTGACACAACCAGCTGCTATTGTCTCAGATCTACTTTCACAATTGTAATCCTGGTTCACAAGCTATTGTTATAAGATATAGTTTCATAGTTTGTTGTATTGGTAACTACCATAGTAGCCTGTTTAAGCGCTCAGCTCTTATAGAATTCAGCGCGACTTTATCCCTGCCACTTATGAAAGACTGGTGTTTTTTCAAGACCGTAGTTTATAGTGTAAATTTCAATTTTTAAAAACCACTTTACCAGTTGCACTCATTCAAGACTGGTGCTTATTCAAAGACCCTGCTCTTAAACAGGCCACTACGGTGAAGTTAGAATGGGCAAAGCATATGGTAAAAATTTATGATAGTTTAAAATTGCTGCTTCAAATTCCTATTCTCAAAGCCAGTTTGAGTATCAAAACCATCTGCATCTTCTGAATTTCCAATCTGTATGATCCATGTGTATAATATAAGTAAAAAACAAGTAAACATAAAGTCTTTATCATTGAAACAAATTTCCCATTTCTTTTATTTCTTTTTACATTTCAATCTGATTTAGTTTTTATTCATAACGGGAGGATACAGGGAATTGAAATAATTCTCAAATATCAGTGACTCTACCAAATCTTAGATAAAAGAAATACACAGTATTTGGTATTGGATGGATTCAGTCTTTGAAAAGCAACACCACCCAAACATTCCTGCACTTCCTTCCTTCTGCAAACATTAATCCAGAGTCACCTAGAAATATTTGCACAATCCTAATGTGCACAGGAAAGCATAGGCCTACATAATAAAAGATGATTCCACTAAAATATTGGAATTCTGTCACTCCCGATTGCACAGACTTTACTTTATCATACATTTACTTGTTGAGTTCCAAACTCTCTTCCTCTTCATCTATAAAGCAATACATGTGCAATGTGTTCCAATAGTTGAAATTCTAGTTGTTTTCACAGTGTTGCGTATGTGTGTATATCTATGCACGTTGGAATATATTGAAACATATTAGCACATGATAACTCCCCATCACCTCATATATATATATATATATATATATATATATATATATATATATATATATATATACAATTCAATTGTGAAATCACACATTCTTCATTTGTCAGTAAAACTGGCGGCAAAGTAAATAATCACCAGTGGGAAGAAAGCAATCACCCAGAAGCCAGTTGCTCCACTTTGCAGAAAATAGCAAAAAAAAACTGTTTGCATTGTCTAGCCATGCTCAACCTCTTGCACATCAAAGTAGTGTTCTGATAGCATTTACTGATAGGGACTATATCCTGTATATATACCATATCCTTTATGACTAAAGTGTCTGGATCGCACATGTCCCATCCTTGCTATACCTATGACATAAATGGGTAAGAATCCGAACTCTGAGGTTATCTTGTATCGACCCCACATGGTGGAGTTTTTTGAAAAAAAGCTATGGCTGCAAACAATTGCAACATATTTTATTGTATTTTACTCCATAGGGACCTCCAACAAAGGTGAAATCAGGACCCCTGACAGGTAAGATGGCACTATTCAGGTTAATCCATGGATATACTGCTGAGAATAAGGGGTTTCAGCAACCACGACATATGTCACTCAAACCTGATTTTACGTAAACATAGTAATGCTGTAGGTATGCTGCACATCTGCATTGTATTGCCTAAGTAGTGGCTGCTAAACCTGCTAATATGTGTGTACCTTATAAATGGGTTGTCAAATCCAAGCCACCATCGCCCTATTGAATGCAAAGCAGATGCTTTTCTGGCATTTCTATTGCTTTATATATATGCAGTGCAGTCGACCTGTTGGCGCAATGCGGTGGCTTCTTAGGTTGTATTCCTTGGGCTAACATCAATGTGTAGACTACCACAGTAGAGAGCATGTTGACATGAGAGTATGGGATTATTATGTTTGGCCAGCGGCAACTATGTCTGTGGCGAGGGAAAGGGTGTACCCGGTTGTTCATCCCATGGCCAATCACTCATACCGGATCCAATTCCATATGGTTTAAAACATGCATGGGGGCCTCAAAGGCATGTCTGAAGATGGTATGACTGAACACAGCCACTACTATTTTAAACCCCCAAAATCTAGAGTTGGAAATCAAAGATAATGTGGTATGACTGATCTGTATGTTCAGCACTTAATGTAGTAATTACATAGGGTATGTTAAGTCAGTCATACAAGTGTAATCATCGACTTTTAGAGTGAGAGCTTTGGTTTGAAGGGGTCTTGTCGTACTATCTCAAGAAATGCCTTCTAGGTGTCAATTTCAGAACAAGTAACGGTACTACAGATTTAGACGATCTGCATTGTACAATTTCATAATAGTGAATCTCAATAAGGGCCTTGGACTATCTACGACTATGGAATAAGTAGTGCTACGATTGGGAATCGTCTAGAGTGGCTATTTTCTACAAAATCTGAAATTTCTAATTGTAGGCCTACTTAGTAATCATTATTTGTTCTGAAATTTACTGCTGGGACAGTGAATGGTGGCAGTTGATTCTTGTTTATTGTGTATAACTATTGAGGGTGCAGATAGGCTCAGTGAAGCATATATAAATATCTGAATCATAATTCCATATACTTGTATGCAAAGACAAAGAGAAAAATAGATATCTTTAAGTCTACAATTATCTATGTCATGTACTGTCTTTTCATTTCTGGTTAGATCCTGTTTCATATGTAACATACAGGGCGTATACAGTGGTACAGAGCTAGGTGTATACATACCGAACATCTATTGCTATTGCATGATTATATTTGTATGTGTAATACCCTACAGTACAAAATTATTTCACAACAATCATTTACACATAATGCTCTCATCTGACACATACATAATCATATATGTACACCCTATCATATAAAGCCAATTTCCATTGTGAAAATCTACAACCCAGATATTGAAGCAACAACTCAGTTCTTGCTTTTATGAATTAATATACCGCTTGCCTCCTCAACATACATCATGTCCTTTAATAAAATAAGTGCCAAAAAGTGCTATAAAACACCATGTCCTGTGATTACCATTTACCTTGGGTACAATTGTGGCAAACACTTTACTACAGTTTGAAAATATTTCTCAAGATGATATGACCGAACACAGCTACTATGATTTATTTAATAGTTATACACATTTTGGTAGGGCAGTCGTATCAGTGCAATTATTAGTGACCACTAGACACACTGCTGTAATGGCATCAGAGTGAGAAGGGGTCTAGTCATACCATTTTGAGAAATGCCTTCCTGCACTACTGCATCATACTAGCCGCACATTATACACACTCACATATGACTGGGATGATGCATCAATGCAGTGCTAACAAGTATACTTGCCCTATTGACAAAAGAATAATTCCACTCCATATATGTTGTGTAACAGGGGTAATAGTGCTAGGTGCTAGTATATAGGAGGGATTGGGGGATGTTAGGGCATTTTCTATGGGACATCCATATATATATGATTTATACCATCCCTATAGATGCCTATATTGTGCTTACTGGGTTTGACAATAACTTGACAGTAAGCAAACATACTAGTGTAAGCAAAGCACAATGTGCGTGTGCATGTGCCATAGCCGATGATGCCCCAATTGTCGGTGCCCGAGACGTAGTGCTTCCGCATGTAGCATGACTTCCAGCCACTTTGGCCTGACAATCTCCCCAGGCTGCATTCACAAAAGCACCTTTCAACTGCAGACCACTATATTTGTTCGGATACTTGCAGGATCCTCTGAAATCCATCCTACCCGTCGAGACTACTCCATACAGCAAACAGTCACATATAATGGGATTCCGTTCTACATTGATGATGGGCTGCCGATCAAAAATTGGATGACAAGCATTGTTTAGAAAGTGTAGAGACTTCAGATTATTCACAGAGAGATCTAGCTTCTTCAGCTCCAAATGCATCCCCTCTAGAGCTCTCTGACTAACAGTCTCCATTCCATTACCACTTAATCCAACTGTAAGGGGACCTTTTGTTTCAAAATTCCGGAAAGCGTTATCTCCTAATTGCTCAAGCTTGTTGTTGTTAATTTCCAGTATCTCCAGCCTTCGGAGCTTCTCAATTGCTGCAGCAGGGAACTCAGACAAGCCTAATTTGTTGAGGTAAAGTGTCTGCAGCGAACCCTCCAGCCCCATGAATACATCAGTGGAGATTCTGCGGATGAGGTTACTGCTTAGGTCAAGATGGCGTAGCTTCTTAAGTCCGGTGAACACCCCACTTGGCAATGACTGGATTCTATTACCATGTAGCATAAGGAAGGTGAGGTTCTCCATTTTCCGCAGAGTCTCCCGAGGGATGATATCAAGCGAACAATTGTTGAGTCTCAGTCCAAGCACATCGGCACGGATGCCACGGAAAGCATGTTTGGGCATACCAATGATGGCATTCCCGCCTAGGTTAATCATCGGATCCTGGATTGGCCGCACTGATTGAAAGTACAACCCAGAGAGGAAATCCTCACGTAAAGTTGATATCCGGTTGAAAGCAAGATTGAGAAAGTTTATAGGATATCCTCGAAAGACCATCATATCTGGTACCTCTCGGAGTCTTCGATGATCACAATCTAGGGCTAGGGCTTCTACTATGGAGCCCACAACAGAGCAGTCACATGGGTGATCTACATTTGGGCACTCCAATCCAGCCACTAACGAAACTCCCAGTACAAGGAAAAGCACTGCTAGAGGGCGCTCCAAATGCATCTTGCTCCTCTTTGTAGATCACAATGGAAAACCTCTTATTTGAAGCGAGTGCTTTATCTTATCTAGTAGTAGGCACAGTCAAGAAAATCCTTTTTGTCCAATCGATAGACAATGTTCCTCTTCTACTAGGTATCCATCCAAGCTGTGAGCAAATGGTAGCCAGTTTAAAAAGCACTTTATAGTTAGTACAAAAAGGATACTCCTAAGGTAACTAAGCCCTATTCCACAGTTCCTAGAGTAAGCTGGAGAGCGGCTCCAGTTTACAGATAACAGAACCACTTATGGTTGAGAGTAACTACTCACAGAGCAGTTTTCTGATGCAATGTCCGGGCCAACACAGGTAAAACATCAGAAAGAGCAGCTCGTCAATAGATGCCGTGAGGTATTCACATCTCAAGTAACACACAGTGGCATGTCAATGACACAGCTCCTCTGTCACTGTCACTCCTATTGACTTCACTTGGTGACAGCACTTGGGGAGGCTAGTGACAGTAGACAAAGACCGAGAGTTGGGTGTCAAGAAACTGTCAGCAAATGGTTGCCAAGGTAATGAATTGAATTTCAAAATGTAAGGTTTGGATTCAAACCTTCAGTTTCATATTGGTGACAAAATTAATATCAACATTGGGTTATGGGTGCCCAGGGGTTAAAATCGGTTGCCAGGTACTGGTTTAGATATCTTGGTTGCCAAGGTGATAAGCCCATTGACAATTTAAGGAGTCTGTTGTCAAGGCAATGTGTAAGCTGTCAGGCTCAGCTGCCAAATGTGCCGTTATCCCTTATTATCGCCCAGGTTGGTTCGATGGCATCTGACATCAAGGAGTGCGACCAACACCTGCAAAAGAAGGATGAATATAATGTAAATTGATCCTGTACTGGTACACAGGCAGCTTAGAATGGGACATACTGGAGTAGGGGGACATACATAATTGACCAGTGAGGCAGAGAGGGGAGGCTTGTTAAAACAGTGATCGATCTAACAGGGTAGCGGCCAAATATAAGGTGCTGCAGGATGAAAGGGTATGTGGTATAAAAGGTAATATAGGAGTGAATGAATGCAGGGGGTGGGGGTGGAATGGCACTGAGGTTGGAAATATTAGCTAAAGGGCAAAGAAGGTGCATTAAGAAACCCTTTCTGTTGATGTCATTATAGATTTGTTGCTGGTGGTTACCATATATCAAAGAACTATAGAGATAAAATTTCTGAAATATCATTTTACTAATGAAGGTTTCTAGATAAAAGAAAAGGATTATAGCCTTTACCATATAGATATCCATAACGAATGCAGACACAGGAGCGATAAATCAATAGGATGAGTGAAAATGCACCCCTCCAACAGACATTAATCTGGAAGGTAGTTATGTTCTATAGTTATGTGGGCATGTTATCTGTGTCTACATTTAACAAAAATAAAAACACCAAAATACTTGCAGATAACTTATCTTTTTACTTTTGTATCTTGATGCTGCATGAACCTTCAGATTTAAGGAGTGTAAACTTGCTTAAAGTCGCTTAAGTATAATGGCTCAAGTTTAATGAGATTTAAAAAAATATCCTACCATTGGATAACAACTGAGAATATGACTTGGGTCCAATATCTAATACTGTAAAACACTGCTCATAAGATGCACTCACATGTAAGCAGCATCCTGACTTTATGAGAATGTCATTTCTTACTATAGTCTGTACAAGTAAAACCCATCGTATAAGCTGCGCCCCAAGTTCAGGGTACAGGGTCCTACACTGTAAAAAAAGGTGTTTAAAAATACACACCAAATTTTCTTAACACCAGCATTTAAACACCTAAACACTTGAAGTGTTTAAGTGTTTAGCTGTTAAAAACTTTCTGTCAAACACCTAAACACTGAACTGTTTAGGATTTAAACACTTGGTTAAACACTTCAAAGTTAAACGCGTTTAAAATTGAACGCGTTAAGCTCAAATAAGTGTGTAGAAAAGTGGGACAAAAAAGTGTTTAATCAAGTGTTTAAGTCCTTAACACTAGTGTTTAATCCCTAAACACTGTTTTTACAGTGTATAAGCCACACCAAGAGCATGAAATAGTCTATAAGCCATGGATTATACACAGGGTTAAAGAACATAGCAGTGAGATATGCCATGTACGAAAAGAGGATCTTCCATGAGATTGAAAAGGCAAAGTGAAAGGTCGAGCATACAATGACACATGACATTGTATACCTTCATATAGTCATCTGCATTCTTTAGTAGGTGGAAAGCTTCAACTGGTGAAGGTAAGCAAAGTGATCAGATACGCTATGACCTTTTATCTGCATGATAGAGAATTGTGTTATGAATAAGGAAATCTTCAGCATTGTATAAATGCATCATGATCAACATACACGGAAAAATGTTCAGTGCTATTGAGTTGTCATAGTTCCCTCAGTATATCATAGCATTAGACTGTGAATCATGAGACATAATGTTCACAAAGGGGCTAGTGAGAGTTGCTGTATTGGGTAGACCCTGAATATGTTCATCTATCAGAATTCATCTATTAAATGGTTTGAACTTTAATGGTGAAGATAACTGTGCACTTGTGATGATAAGAAACTGGCATGCCAAAGTATTTTCACATAATATTTCACCGTATAAGAGGTATGAAGCTGTCTTCCTCCTTGGATTTGCAGAAATCAACCAACCAATCGAAAAAGGATGAGAGTTGTCATCTCTCTTTCCTTATTGCTTTTGCTATAGCAAGTTAAGGTGTCTTTTGATGTACTTCAAACTCTGCCACTGATTAGAAAATTAAAGACCCCTAGAAAACCAGATAATTCATTTTCCAAGTGCACTTGAAGTTAATTGAATGGAAGTCTCAAGAACAGTCTTGCTCAAACCTACATACCATGTGAATGACACTGCCCAAGTGTTTCACTGTAGTAAATGTGTAAAACAAAATAGTGAGAGTCAGTGTCGGTCAGTCAGAAATTAGGCAAATGGAAAACTGGGTGCAGAGCCTCTGGGAATACAACTTGATATAGGGGCACCTACAGGAGTTCATCAGCATCACAACAGTAATGCTCTTGTGGCCGCTACCCAGCAAATTGTCGTCATCTGTCGCCATGATTGGTCTTCAATGGTGACTCCTTTTTGAGTGATAACTCATTATGTCATCTTTCGCCACTGTGTGTTAGACTCATGTGAAATAGCAATTGCTATTCCTGGTGATCTTGTGCTATAATGACGTCGTGTTCCATCTAGCGACATGTGTGAGCCACTTCACACAGGGTGACGAGGACTCACGACAATTTGCTGGGTAGTTAATCAGTGCATCATGCCCATTTCTGCATTACACTGACCCTCCATATGTGTACACATATGGTTGGCATGATGCATAAATCGTCGATAATTAATGTGTAAATGAAACTTTGGTCAAATTAATACCTACAGTCTACACAACAATAAGGCTATGTCAACTTGGCGCTATATTTGTCTTTGTCTCTGATAAAAAAAATACAGTAACAAGCTTCTTGCCCTAAGGGGATGAAATGTCGCCTCGGCATTTATACATCATGAGGACTAGAGATCACAATATTGATGACTACATCGAGGGATAGAACAATTCTCTCTGTGTGGCGGCTTACCCAGAAAGTCTGATTTTTAATGTGGAAAGCATCATGCAGAAAGGATGAACCATATGCATCTGTCTAAGGCATGCTTCCTGTTTGGCTTCTCATCATGGAGGCCTATCAGTCTTCAGCATGACATGCATGTTTTCTATACAGCTGAATACCATAGTTTCTCATTTAAGTGCCTGTATATATATTTTTTTTGGTACAAATTATTTCATTGTGGAGAAATTCTATAGAGTGCAGGTATGAACACATGCAGAGAGGATAATACATAGGCATCTGCATAAGACATGACATGCCTTTGTTGTATACAGAGGAACACTTTAGTGGCTCAAATAAGTGCCCGTACACTTATTATAGACTGGTGCTTAGTCAAAACATATTGTTAGTGCTTAAGATTTATTTCAGTACCCACTGTAGGGGAACATGATTTCCCGTTCCCCTTTGGTCGACCTGCAGGGGCGGGTCTCCAGGCAATCACTTGCCCCCTATCGATATCCTGCCAGTCCAGGCATGGGTGGAAGGTAGAAAACTTTGTATGGGGAAGTAGCTCAGTGGTAAAGCAATCGTCTGAAGGCTGAGAGGTCCCGGGTTCAACTCCCGGTTTCCGTAAACGTTTTCGTAGACCCCTACACCCACATACCCTTGACCCTTATTCACTTATATAAGAGCCTAGTGCTTAAACACATCCGCTTATTTGAGACTCCAGCCCTTAATGGGACATTTACGGTATGTGTATATGGGTCTGCGGGGATGTTGATATGAGGCCCTTACCTGACCTGATGTGACCGTCCAATCAATACTTAGCCTACATGAGGCTGCAACCTTGGTCTACTTCCTGTGGTCAGGGCTAAGGGATGAGCATCCCTCTCATTGGTCAATAATGAGATACCTGAGGTATGCTGCATTAGCCTGAGTGGACGGGACGACAACATGCTGGTGGTTTACAGGTCACTCACCCTAGTCATGATAACAGGATTGAAGGCCATTTCTTAAGGTACTACGACTGCAGACAGACACTGCGATTTAACAATCTACAAGTTAGTTGCAGTGATCATGGATTCTGCTGAATAATGGCTTTTTATGATCAGCATGTGTACATTAATCACAAATAGTTTGGTAGGGCAGTCGTAGTGATGCAGGTACTGCATGACCAATACTGTTGGGCTGTATTGTCATTAAAATAAGGGTTCCCATACTATGATTTAAAGTGAGCAGTCACAGCCGGTTAATGGATGACCTCTAGAGCTCAATTACCATAAAACCCTAAAGTAAAACCCCTAGTTTCCTTACTGAAGTCTCTATGATATATGAAATTACTCTTACGAGTCGAACCCTGCGGTAAGGAAGGATCTATAAGCATGCAGCAGTGGGCTGATATGATCTGTAAATAGAGGCTTATATGGATGGTTTATGGTCTATATCATGTTTTTGCTAGATTTTGCATACCAGTACCTTTTCTATTTTGAAAAGTTATGCGTCCAGAAACAGGCTATTTCTGTCTGCCTTAGCACTCGACCCATCTGCGGTCATCGTATCTTATACTGTCCCTATTGGTTGTATACAGGATCTTTAACCAATTTGAAATAGCATAGAATTAGATTAAACTCTAATTAGGAATAGAATAGAAATTTGCCCCACAGGGCTATTAATTTGAAATTGATGCCTTTTTAAGTGTTATAATAGAAGGTTTGAAATTGATAGCCCTGCAGGGCAAAATTTTATTCTTTTCCCTGTAAGTATCAATTTTAAATTAATAGCCCTGCTGGGCAAGATTCTATTCTAATCCTATATTAGTAGCCCTGCGGGGCAAAATTCTATTCTTTTTCCTATAAGTATCAATTTTAGATTAATAGGCCAGCAGGGCAAGATTCTATTCTAATCCTAAATTACTAGGCCGGCAAACTTCTTTTCTATACCTGGTATATAGTATAGAATTCTATTCTATATATATAGGAATAGGAAAGAAGCTTATATAGCAGAAATCCAGCTCCTGGCTTTATATACTACACTAAGAGTAGCAGTCACAGAAAGGGTGTTCAAGGTTATGTATGGTGCAATACTATTAGATAGGCTGACTACCTTGTCACGAGTGACCAGTGACCAAAAAGTCAGCCTATCAAAAGCACTGACTGCGGCACCCCCGTCACCATAAAGAATACACTGACTATAGATGCATGGGGTGCCTTAGACCCTGCATTGTATGCCACGGACAGCATGTGTCTGGAGGCCATTTGTTAACACACTGCTTCTGCTCACCTTCAATTCATAGTGGGGAGGGGGCATAATTTAGTGACATGCCTTACTAAACACAAAGTAATAACTTCATAACTGTTGATCGTACAGAGCAGTATCTCGTATCTTTCTGCATGCAGGCATGCAATACGAACTTCTAGTAACTTTGGCTACACTGTAAATATTAACTGTTGAATCTACCAGGGAGTGTCATAGAAATGAACAGTGGACCACCTTATGTGTAAATCACTGAACTTATTGCAATACAGTGGTATGCAAAAGTACAAGGAATATCTGTGAATATATAACAGTTCTCTGGCAACTTTAGGACGAGGAATGTGCCATTATTTCGACAACATGTTCTTTACAGTGTATGAGAACCAGTTACTGAGAGAAATATAAACAAAGGACTACTTGATATGATCAATGGTAACTGCAGCTACTTCTCTCATATTAATATGCCCTATATTTGTGACTGTGGACTGAAAATATAGGGGAACTTGTAATGGATGCAGCTCCTATTTCTTCAGGGGCCCATTCATCATGCAAAGAGAGGGCACTGCTGGGGTTCTGTTAAACTTTCGATTTGAGAAATGAGGAAAGCTGAGTTGCAAGTGGCCTTTTCCATATGCCGCTTATTGAGAACCAAGCAAAGCTGAGGAACTGCTTTACAGATAAGTGTCATTTTGTTCATCCTTAATTAGTGTGAGTTGTCCATTCATTCGGTGGCCCTTCTTCTCTTTTCCTTCCCTCCTTACTTCCCATGGCATGTTTTCTGTCCTTGTCTCATTCAAATTCACTCATTACTGACTTATCTACTGATCATCCTTATCTTATCACTTAAACAATTTTGAACTCTCCGCCTCACTCACTCACTCACTCACTCACTCACTCACTCACTCACACACTCACCTAATCTCTCTCTCTCTCTCTCTCTCTCTCACTGCCTCTCTCTTTCTGTCTGTCAGTCTCCTGTCCTCCCTCTTTCTTCCTCTCTCTCTCTGCCTCTCTCTATATATATCTATCTCCCTCACACACACACTTCTGTAATACAATTCCTCTCAAACCTCCACTCCTCCAACCCTCCACATTCCCTCCCCAATAACTGCAACAAAACATGTTTTTAGTTGTCTGGCTGCACAGACACTGACAGGAAGCCATGTCAACCAGATAATGAAGCCTCCCGCCTTGTCATCACAGACTTAATAAACCGGCCTGATTACTGCCTGCTGCTCTGTGATTGAACATGCTCCACACATGTCTACATGTGCATGTCAGACTGGTGATAGTGTTGTATTAATGTCTGGGAGAGGTTCAGGAAGGAGAGAAGTGTGCATGTCCTAGTGAGAAAAGAGGGTAAGAACGGAAAGAGTGAGGGAAGGCATGGGAAGAATGGGAGAGGGTATGGGAGAAAGGAAAGAGAGACTGTGAGGGTGGAAGAAAGAAAGAAAGAAAGAAGGAAAGAACGAAAGAAAGAAAGAAAGAAAGAAAGAAAGAAAGAAAGAAAGAAAGAAAGAAAGAAAGAAAGAAAGAAAGAGAGAGATAGAGAGATGAGGGTATGGTAGAAATTGATTAATGGAGACTTACAGCACTGTTATAAACTGGATATATTGAAAAAAATAACTGTTGAATCTACCAGGGATCCTCGTAGAAATGGACAGTGGACCACTGTAATTGAAAAGCATAGCACTAGCGTAGTTTTAAAAGAAGCCCCAGATGGCAGTAAGGTTATATACAAATATACAAGGAATCTCTGTGAAAACACTTACGGATCTCTGGCAACTTTTGGACGAGGAATGTATGTGCCATTATTTTGATGACATATATTTCTTACAGTGTACAATAGCCCCTGCATGTATTCAATGCAGAAATGGAGAAAATACAAATAGAAAAAGACCAGTATCTCAACGTGAGTGATTAGAAAGGTCAATAAATTGAGGTGTAATAAGGAGAGGTTTCCCTCACCCTTTCCACCTCATCTCACACCCACTAACAGCAGATAGTGAAAGTTTAACCCTTTAAGGATGGTTGATGCATTAATGCATCATGGCCATTAGTGGTCATGATGCATCAATGAAATGCTGCTGAGACTGCTTGCCAGCACTTTATCGGAGCATCATGCCGACCCTCTAGGAGTATATGTATCAACCCCGTAGGTTCGTCATGATGCTCCGATGAAGTGCTGGCGAGCAGTCATCATGACAAACAATGGACATGATGCACTCCTGTATCAGCAGCCCTTAAACAGTTAACAGGTTAAAAGGCATGGCTTCCCTCATGCACCTTTCACCTCATCTCACAGCCACTAAAAGCAGGTGAAGGTTTATTGTTGAAAGATGAGATTAGTGGGCTCCAGGGCAAATACCCTGCCTGTAACACTGATGGATGATGCTCAGTAAGCTACTGTACCTAGCGCCATGAGGGTCAAAGAGTGAAATGAGCGATGCATTATCCTGTCTTTTGGTCATTATGTGTGGGCCTACGTGAAGCATCAGGCTGACAGTTTTTAGAAGGTATCAATAATCCTGCAGCACCAGGATGGTACTTCACAAAATCAAAGACTGTGAAAATTGTAATTCTCTCCTTTTGAGGCGTCATGTGCATGTCTCGGATTTCTCCCTTCAAATTCTCTGATGTAACTGATTAAAAATTTACAATTTTCCTATACCATCTGGAAAACGTGCCAGACAGAATATATGACAGGAAGCAAGTCTGATCTGACAAGTATCTATTTTACAACTGCACCACATCTTTTTTTTTTTACCCAGGACAATTGGCTGGAAATTTACTCACTTCAATAATATTCACTAAACTTTCTAGATTAGCAGCTTCCCAAAGCTTAACTCAACCTTTACCTTGGCATAGGGCTGGGTTAGACTCTCTTTTTTTAACAAAAAAGAAAATAATGATTCTAAGTGTGTTTTTTTATTACTATTTTAGTTTCAAAGCTATTAACCAACTCAGAGTTCGCCTTCTATGTGAGTGAAGCTTGTATGTGAGGTTTACAGCAATGTGTTTTAAGCAATATGTAACCCATAAAGGGTTACGTAGCTGTGTGGTGAAGGTGATGTGAAGGAGGTACAGGTAAAAGGGGTGGGGGTGATGAGGGACAGGAGGCAGCAGAGGTCGATAAGTGGCCAGGTTATGGATTGTGTAACTCGAGATCACTGTAGCGGCTGTTTAAGTGCCCAGCTCTGTAACCCCTTATTCGAACCAGGCGCTTAGTTTTTTTAGTGCTTGGGGTTGTTTTCAATACCTCTCTATTACCAAGACTGAAGCTTATTTGAGACCTGGTACTTAAACAGAACACTGCTGTAGTTCTTAAATTACACAACATCTAGAAGGTTCTCAGGCCAAAAGAAAATAAAGATATGTTTCCAGTTACATGCTTGAAATATCTAGGGTTGGTAGGTCGGATTTTCTTTTCAATCTTTTTTTTTATTAATCTGGGTAGAAATGTATGGGTAGATATACCAAATTCATGAATTTTATGGTGAAACTATGAAAAACATGAGAAAGGTGAAAAAAGGATATGCATGTTAGGTTATGACTCAGGACCAACAGTAATGTTCATGAAAATATGAAAGATATGGAAAAAAATGAAACATTTGCCAAAAATTGAAAAAAAAAAAAATATATTGGGGTCGGCCCTGTTTTGCTAGGGTCCGTTGTGTAACTGGAAAAACAACTTTTCTTTGTTTTTGGCCTCATGTATACTTACCTGGTTTCTTTTTCTTTTTGGTAGCGCGTTCAGAGCGACAGGGCAACGAGAATTACCTACCAACGCACCAACTCAATATGGTTATAGGTAGAGCGGAGTTTGTTTCTCCTAAAGGTTCTTTACTTAAAAGCAATTCAACCTTGTGGGCTATGATATATAGACAGAGGTTCACGAGAATGACTCCAAACTGAGTGTTGCTTCAACAGCAGGATTTCATGAGGTTGAACAGGAGGCCATTTCTTAAGAAACTACGATGACACACCATCACTACGATTTGAGACCCCCATAACTAGTGCAGGGACAGCACTATGACTGCTCTGTACAATTAGCACCTATGCAGTAATTACAAGAGGTTTGGTAGAGGAATCATACTGGTACAGGTGTGTGTTAAGAAATGGCCTCCAGAGTGGAATTCTGTTTTGAGGCTATCGTGCTTCCTCAAAAATCAATTTTGATTTAGGGTATGAGGCTGTGGAGGCGGGAGCCATGAAGAATGAGATTCAATTTCCTGTTGCCCTGATGGGGAATGCCTTTTCCCATGCTTTACTATAGGCACTGTTGTTCTGAACATAAATATGCAAATATCCACTTCCATGGAATATGTTTGCATCTTATTACCTTTGGTGTGGCTGTCTGTATCACAAAACGCCTTAAAGAGCCAT
This sequence comes from Acholoe squamosa, assembly GCA_949317995.1. Taxonomy (NCBI): domain Eukaryota; kingdom Metazoa; phylum Annelida; class Polychaeta; order Phyllodocida; family Polynoidae; genus Acholoe; species Acholoe squamosa. Next base: position 108,786,304 of record OX439036.1, on the reverse strand, counting down.
CTATAAATGGTTAGACAACACCTAGCGTTGGGCAGGTAAAGCTGATAGCTTGTGGTGATGTCTTAATTCCAGGTTGACAGAAACCAGAACCGCAGCCATAGGAGAAGGTAGTGGTCGGGAGGGGGGGGGGAATGTACTGTTGGAAGGCTATGTGAAGGATGTAGTACCTGGGGTTGGAGAATAGGTTCTTATATATTGCCCTAGTTGTTGTTTTCTTTCTTTCTTATCAATCTTTTGTTGTCCTTCTTCTGCTTGTCCTCATTCTAATACCATTACAGGCCTGCATCTAATGGTCACTAAGGATCACACTTGTAAAACCACACTACCAACCCTATACATTTTACTACATTCACTGTGCTGATCATTCAGAACAACCGTAGGACATTAGCTACGATCAGCCACTCAAACTTTGAGGATTTCAGGTCACAGTGGCTGTGTTCCAACATGTTGAGAAATGCCTAACTGCCCTTATTATATTTTACCATCTACCTGTGCTTAGACACCTAGGAGGATACTAGCAACAAATTCACATTCTATAATATGTTGATTTCAACACAGAACAAGCCAAATGTATCAATTAATTGCTGGGAAACTTTCCAAGATGGCTGCTGTAAACAGGGACCTGCTGGAAGATAGATCTGGGGATGGAATATAGGGAGATCTCAATCTATTAAAACTGCCATACAAAGTTGGAGGTGTTGGAGGAAAGGTGATACTCTCAACTTTGCCTATAGAGCAGGGCTCGGTGGTTGGTTCAGGGTGGAGGGGGGTGTGGCTGAAGCTGAGGGTACATCACAATCCTCATGCCGAAGTTGCCAGAGATCTGTTCATATTTTCAAAGAGATTCCTTGTACATTTGTGTTCCACTGTACTGCCACCTGGGACTTCTTGTAAAAATGTAACTGCTGCAATAACAGTGATCCACTATTCAGTTTTACGAGGATCCCTGGTAGATTCAACAGTTATTGTGTACAGTTTGTGGGAAGGTAAGGGGCAGGTTAAGGCTAAAGGCTGGAGGGTGGTACGATGATTAGGAGCCTGGGGCATGAGGCCGGGGTTGTGGGTCGTGTCAGACGGGGTGTGTGGCTGCAGGGCCCCGCCCAGACCACTCCTTCACCCGGCCTCCTCTCACCTGACAAACTCCCTGACCCCAATCTTAGCTGTCTTACTCCTATCCACCATACTGATAGCTACCCCCTCCCCCTACACACACATAAGTCATAACATGCAGAATCTCTGAGACAATATCATCTTACACATTTCACTGTAAACAAAATGTCAAAATAGCGGTGAAATTCTTGTCCCAAAGTTGCCAGAGATCCACTGTTATTTTCACATTTCTTGTACCACTGTGCTTTACTGGGGTTTCATGGTAGAAACTAAACCGCTTCACTGCATTATAGTGGTCCACTGTTCAGTTTTATGATGATCCCTGGTAGATTCAGCAGGTGACTTTTACAGTGTTCCATTATTCCGGTGTTCCAAGCCGCGGTCACTTCATAGTATATGGTTGTTTGTCTGTATACCCATAGCCTTACTCAACCCCAATGCTCTTCCTATACCACTCTTTCTTCTCTGTCTTTTCTCTCATGGGCTCTTCTCACTTGCTCTCATCTACAACTCAACTAATAAGCTACTTGTAAGACACACCCATGGCCAATGGAGAAGTGTGGGGTCTTATGAACTTCACGACCTCACACAGAATACTGCCCGCAACACTATGCCTACTTTGTCACAAGTTATAGAAAGAAACATTTCAAATATTATAATGAGAACACAAAGCATTGTGTTGAAGTAGTACTTTATATATAAGCTGCACATTGTGTTGAAGTAGTACTTCATAAGGTGCATATTGTGTGTAGCAACCTCAGCGATCTTAGGAATTATTCTATTAAGCGATCTTAAGGTCAGACTGCGTTCACATTTCCTAGCCAGCACTAAGATCGCATCGATCTTAGCCTCAGCCCTCCTACACTATTCCAAGAAGTACTGACTGGGCACAGGGGTAAGAGTCCCAAAATAAAGGAATAGCTGTGGAGTCACTCTTCTTCACAACAGTGCTTATACTATCGTTCCCGTCCCCATATGGGCTAACAAAAGAGCACAGGGTGCAGTTGACCCAGTACAGTATTCAAGAGTTGTTCCCATGAATGTATGATTTATGTTTGCCTATTAGAAGCATTGTGCCCCCCCCAGGACAAAGAGAGAGAAGGGAAGAATTACCTTACAGTGCACTTAACGCATGAGTAGCCCTAACAGCCCTCAAGGACACTCAGCAAACATCCTCCCTCCCCTCTATATGTATGCAGCAGGCTATTCACTCTTTCAATCAGGAGTGTTCCCTGTAAGTGCTCTTGTACTCAGGTTAAACCACTGTTCAATTATTTCACTAAGATTGCAGTGATCTTAGTGGTGGAAATGGAATAGTGAAGTGATCCCAGGACTAGCTAGTCTGGACAGGCCTGCAACCACTGCATTAGATAGGGTAGAGCGGCCAGGTCTTATGATATGTGCCTACACTAAGATCGCTGGAGTTGCGATCCCAGGATGTTTTGAATTAAGCTCCTGGACCAAGAGTAATGTTAATGAAAAAAAAATATGAAAAATATGAAAAAAAATGTTACGGTCGGCCCTATTTTACTAGGGTCCGTCGTGTAACTAGAAAAACAACTTTTGTTTGTTTTTGGCCTCATGTGTCTTACCTGGTTTCTTTTTTTGTTAACGCGTTCAGAGGGACAGGGCAACGAGAATTACCTACCAACCCACCAACTCGGTATGGTTATAGGTAGAGCAGAGTTTTTCTTAAAGGTTCTTTACTTAAAAGGAACTCAACCTTCTGGGCCATGATATATAGACAGAGGTTCACGAGAATGACTCCAAACTGAGTGTTGCTTCAACAGCAGGATTTCATGAGGTGGAACACGAGGCCATTTCTTAAGATACTATGATGACACACCATCACTACGATTTGAGACCCCCATAACTAGTGCAGCGAGAGCACTACTACTGCTCTGTAAAATTGCACCTATGCAGTAATTACATAAGGTTTGGTAGAGGAATCGTACTGGTACAGGTGTGTGTTAAGAAATGCCCTCCAGAGTGGAATTCTGTTTTGAGGCTACGTGTTTCCTCAAAAATCAATTTTGATTTAGGGTTGAAGGCTATTTTAATTATGTCACAGTGGAGGCGGGAGCCATGAAGAATGAGATTCAATTTCCTGTTGCCCAGGAGGGTGTTGCTCCTATTGTAAAAAGAGCTGTGAGTATGTGCCCTCTTTTCTAAACAAGTGGTGCACTGCTTCACCTAAGTACTTGCACTCACCTCATTAGTCTGAAAGGTCACCTGCCTTGTTTAAAATAGAGAGAGCTGCACTACCAGGTACCTACTCATGTAACACGCTCTATAGTTTATTATACTGACTGACTTCTCTGAACTAGGTACCTACTCAAATCCCCCTTTTTGAGCACCATACTTGAATGACCACTTGTGAGCAACAGAAGGGACAAGTTATAGCTACATGAAAAGAAAGGACTGGAAACGAGGGCATTTTTAGCCAGCTCATCCTTTTACTATAGGAGCAATACCCTCCTGATGGGGAATGGCTTTTCCCATGCTTTACTATATGCACTGTTGTTCTCAACATAAATATGCAAATATCCACTAACATGGAATATGTTTGCATCTTATTACCTTTGGTGTGGCGGTCTGTATCACAAACCGCCCTAAAGAGCCATCTATAAATGGTTAGACAACACCTACCGTTGGGCAGGTAAACCTGATAGCTTGTTGTGATGTCTTAATTCCAGGTTGACAGAAACCAGAGCCAGAGCCATAGGAGAAGGTAGTGGTGGGGAAGGGGGGGGGGGGGGGAATATACTGTTGGAAGGCTATGTGAAGGATGTAGTACCTGGGGTTGGAGAATAGGTTCTTATATATTGCCCTAGTTGTCGTTTTCTTTCTTTTTTATCAATCTGTTGTTGTCCTTCTTCTGCTTGTCCTCACTCTAATACCATTACAGCCCTGCATCTAATGGTCACTAAGGATCACACTTGTACAACCACACTTCCAACCCTATACATTTTACTGCATTCACTGTGCTGATCATTCAGAACAACCGTAGGACATTAGCTACGATCACCCACTCAAACTTTGAGGATTTCAGGTCACAGTGGCTGTGTTCCAACATGTTGAGAAATGCCTAACTGCCCTTATTATATTTTACCATCTACCTGTGCTTAGACACCTAGGAGGATACTAGCAACAAATTCACATTCTATAATATGTTGATTTCAACGCAGAACAAGCCAAATGTATCAATTAATTGCTGGGAAACTTTCCAAGATGGCTGCTGTAACCAGGCACCTGCTGGCAGATAGATCTGGGGATGGAATATAGGGAGATCTCCATCTATTAAAACTGCCATACAAAGTTGGAAGTGTTGGAGGAAAGGTGATACTCTCAACTTTGCCTATAGAGCAGGGCTCGGTGGTTGGTTCAGGGTGGAGGGGAGTGTGGCTGAAGCTGAGGGTACTTTGTAAAAAAAATGTCCTTTGAAATAACATCACAATCCTCATGCCGAGGTCGCCAGAGATCTGTTATTTTCAAAGAGATTCCTTGTACATTTGTGTTTCACTGTACTGCCACCTGGGACTTCTTGTAAAAACGTAACTGCTGCAATAACAGTGATCCACTATTCAGTTTTACGAGGATCCCTGGTAGATTCAACAGTTATTGTGTACAGTGTGTGGGAAGGTAAGGGGCAGGTTAAGGCTAAAGGCTGGAGGGTGGTACGATGATTAGGGGCCTGGGGCATGAGGCCGGGGTTGTGGGTCGTGTCAGACGGGGTGTGTGGCTGCAGGGCCCCGCCCAGACCACTCCTTCACCCGGCCTCCTCTCACCTGACAAACTCCCTGACCCCAATCTTAGCTGTCTTACCGCTATCCACTATACTGATAGCTACCCCCTCCCCCTACACACACATAAGTCATAACATGCAGAATCTCTCAGACAATATCATATTACACATTTCTATGTAAACAAAATGTCAAAATAACAGTGAAATCCCTGTCCCAAAGTTGCCAGAGATCCACTGTTATTTTCACATTTCTTGTACCACTGTGCTTTACTGGGGTTTCATGGTAGAAACTAAACCGCTTCACTGCATTACAGTGGTCCACTGTTCAGTTTTATGATGATCCCTGGTAGATTCAGCAGGTGACTTTTACAGTGTTCCATTATTCCGGTCTTCCAAGCCGCGGTCACTTCATAGTATATATGGTTGTACGTCTGTATACCCATAGCCTTACTCAACCCCAATGCTCTTCCTATACCACTTTTTCCGCTCTGTCGTTTTTCTCATGGGCTCTTCTCACTTGCTCTTGTCTACAACTCAACTAATAGGCTACTTGTAACACACACCCATGGACAGTGGAGAAGTGTGTGGTCTTATGAAGTTCTTTTCGAAAGGCTTTAAACTTCACGACCTCACACAGAATACTGCCAGCAACACTATGCCGGAGGGTGTTGCTCCTATTGTAAAAAGAGCTGTGAGTATGTGCCCTCTTTTCTAAACAAGTTGTGCACTGCTTCACCATTCAACTTGCACTTACCACATTAGTCTGAAAAGTCACCTGCCTTGTTGAAAACAGAGAGAGCTGCACTACCAGGTACCTACTCATGTCACATGCTCTATAGTTTATTATAGTGACTGACTTCTCCCAACTAGGTACTTACTCAAATCCCCTTTTTTAGCACCATACTTGAATGACCACTTGTGAGCAACAAAAGGGACAAGTTATAGCTACATGAAAAGAAAGGACTGGAAACAAGGGCATTTTTAGCCAGCTCTTCCTTTTACTATAGGAGCAACACCCTCCAGTTATAGAAAGAAACATTTCAAATAGTATAATGGGAACACAGAGAATGCATTGATAGTGATGGATTAGATATGAAGAGCCCCGTTGGCTGAGTGCCTCACCTTAGATGACCCCTTACCAAGCCTTCTGGATGCAATCTATTCCAGTCTGTAGTACAATGTAAAAATAACTGTTAAATCATATTGGAGTAAAGCAGTGTATTATTTTTGCAAGCCCCAGGTGGTGGCAAGGTGGAAAAGTAAATGTCTGAGAAATTTACAACAGATCTGTGACAACTTTGGGACGATCACTCCATTATTATTTCAATTACTTTTTTTTAGAGTGTATCCGATCCCTCACCTCACCCCATCCCTGCCGGCCTCGGAGCATACGACGCCCACGTATACTCTTGTGGTGTCTTAATATTGAGGAATACTTTGGAACTTGTGAAAGTCCAATGTTGTCTGCAGATCCTGGGTGCATACTAAGCCCATCTTATCTTGTAAAGTCATTTTATTGAGGGATTTTCTAGGCCTTGTGAAAGTTCAATGAGCATATATATGTGCATATATTGTATGCACCTCCTGGTAGCATAGCTCATCCATCTTAGGTTATAAGTATAGTACTTTTATTGACTAATACTTGGAAACTTGTGAAAGTTCAATTGAGATATATCTGCATAATCATATTGTGTGCAGATCCTGGGAGCATACCATGCTAATTTAATCTTTGAAAAAGACTTTTTTTACTGAGGAATATTTTGGAAACTATGCAGTTTTTCAGGAAAACATTCAAGATTTTTTTAGAGTCTACTCGTCCATGATGCAGTAGTTGTCATTATTTTGCCCGTTACAATATATCATGTCTGTACACATATTGCGTGATCATCTTTCAGGTGATCATCTACCACGGGATGGTGTCAGAGGGTAACACTAACCTGATTATATACCTACAACAACATGGGTGATAATGAGGTATTCTTCCTCTCCTGGCCCTTTCATTAAACAAAAACATGATAGATCATGAAAACTTCTGATAATTCATCATGTTTAATATGGTTAGCACCTTCTTCATAATTACAGGCATGAGACATAACCCTCTACGGACCGCTGATGTATTAATGTTTATCTAACGATTTTGGCTTGGACAGTGCTTTTTTCTTATAATTCATGGTGCATTATCCCGCCATAACCGCACTCTGAGACCTTTTCTTCGTCTTTAAGAAGGTGCTAGTTTGAACCTGGACATGTTAATAAATTGGAGGAGTATACAAAATCAACCTCTCCATACATATCCAGTTAAAACCGTTCAGGGATCTATGGGGAATCGATCCCCGGCTGCTGTGGCAAGAGACAGACTGGCTGTCAACCACACCAAGAAGAACGGTACTAGATGTCAATGTACATGAAGGATTTGAAAAAGATTTCCGACATACCTGATGTTTACACACCTCGTTAGCATAGAATCCAATGGTGCCAGGTGGAGTTATTAACAGGGAAACATCCCTAGATATCCTATATGAACATGCCATGCCTAAATTCGAAATAAATAAGAATCCATTGATTTTCCATAGAGATATGTGATGGCACCCACCCCGTCCGGCCATTCCTTGTTTGACGCATATTTGACCTAGTTCTTATATCAGGGCACCTCCCCGCTTCGTCAACAAGACAGAATAGCTGTGTGCATTGGATCGCTATGTAAAATCTTTGGATTCTAATTTATTTATAAGAAAATTGAGCCAAAATGTATGCGAACAGCAAGAAGGGATCATATATTTGTTGGTGTTAGAAGTACAGGACTTGACATGCTTGGATTCTACCCGAAAAATGTGTGTAAAGGTGAAGGTATGTCTGTCAGAGTGGCAACATGGCCACGATGGCTTGGCAAACCGTGCGGATCACATTCACTTACAAAGTATCTTCTCCTGGATTAATTCTGGGGTTATAAGGTAAGAAATTAATACAAAATGGAAACAAATGTTAGAAAAATGCCTTATTGTATGTTTTGGGAAAGCACTCGTGGGTTTAGGGATAATAATCCACTCCCGCTGCACAGTCGTGGATTAATATTAACCCATAAACCCACTCGTGCTTTCCCATAACATACATTAAACCCTATATCATGCCCGTTGGTCGTCATAATGCATAAATGCAACCCGGCAAGTAATTCACCAGGACTGCATATAAGCCTTATGCCCACCATACCAGGTGAATATGCTCTACCCCGGAGGGTCAGCATGATGCTCCGATGAAGTTCTGGCAAGCAGTCTCGCCAGTACTTTAAAGGGTTAATTAATGAAGACTGCCTGTATAAGCGCACAGACTGATGAATAGGCCCAGATATGTGTCACATGGGGATTACCTGAAAGTGTCTTTATCTTTTACTTGTCTTTAAGTTAAGACTACCAGAATAACAAGACCATTTTCATGTGCTACTCACACCCAATAGCCTGACTGCTTACACCTTTGGGGCTGACTTCATGGGCGTTTATTTCTATTTAGACTCTCATGACACTTTGAGGAATTCTCTATAATGACATTAATATTCATTTTTATTCCACGATTTCTGGGATTCTCAGTGCTTTTCCTGGATATTCCCATGCACATACCTGTCGATATTGCACACCATGATGCCTGCATCATGACTTGAGGGAACATGAGGGAACAAATCCTGTAGGGACAGGATTTGTTCACTTCAATTTGCAACTCATTTTCCACTTGGTGATCTATTCCCTGACTACTCTTTGCAATCATGTCTGCATATATCAAGAATCCAATATTGGTCCACACTGTGTTTGCCCACATTGGCCTGCAAAGTCAATAATAGCGAAATGTCTGGCTTAGTCATTATAACGGCATTTTTGTCTCATATGCTCTATATTGCAACGCTGAAAGGTAATTTTCACAGCAACAGTGGAAGGCTTGCTGTTTTCAAGAGTTCCAAAATGGCAGAATCTTTTTATGGGTAGATTTCAACATGGGTATTGAACTATACAAACTTCCCAAACTTTAAAGTCTGCAAAAATAATTTTATTTCTAAAGATGGTAAGAGAGGTCAGGGGTAGAGATAGAGAGTAGAAGTAAGCACTGTAGAAAATAGGAGTGGTGAAAGGATATACCATTGCAATGGAGTCCCTCTACAGTGCGCAATGACTCTGATTGAAGACTGCCATTACAGACTCACTGCAGATACTAGGTCCCTGGTTGGGCTGATGTAATTACTCTGTTCTGGATAAGACATCAGCTATAAAACATGGGGCCAGAAGGTATTACCAGGGCATCAGCGTATCTGGTGAACATTGGAATGGGGTGGGGGTGGTGTAGTCACTGTGCGCGACTCAGTTAAGGACTGAGTCGCTGGGACTGCCCTAGCTAAAACTTGCAGGTGCTCTAGAAACAGCAAGTTTCTAAGAATAACATTTGACAGAAACAAATCCCCAACAATCAGCTTATAATATTGACAAGAGTACCACCACCTTAGTTTTGCTGTCTGTGAGTGGGAAGAGCGTCTTTTGTTGGAAACCTTTAGATCGCACCTTTTTCCAAGGTTTGGCACATGCTGTGTGGGCTGCAACAGGTAGCCATAAGCAGGTGCATTTTCTGCCAGACAGGAAGTCAATCTCCACTCACCAAGCAGATTCTCATGGATAACATTATTTTATGAATAACACCTCTGTTGTGAGACCTGAAACCACTTCCATCATGGCCGACCGTGGCAGCTAAACTTGATGTGAAAGGTAACAGATTTGCAAGAACCAAATAATCTGGGCCCCCGTATGAAAGGTTTCTCACAAAATGGCAACAAACATGTCTTAGGAAGCCATCCTTAAGAGGAAATTGACATAAAAAAATTATGTCCTACAATTTCAACCACCTGACAAATTAGCCCTATGCAGGAAGCCTGACTCTCCCGTTAGGTAAGAGTCAGTGCCCGCCGGACAAGGGTGGTGAGGAGAACATGTGTGAGACTGAGGGAGTGGGTGAGAGGGCTGAGAGAGACAGGCAAATGCACACAGGCAGTGTTGTTGCAAATAGGTAGGTAGGGAGGCAGGCAGGCAGGCACTGGAAAGAAAAGTAAAAACATTGGAATCCTTGTCAAAAGGTTGTCAGAGAACCATCTATAAGGGGATTCCTTACAACCATGCTACTATACAGGGCTTCAATGTAAAAACCACATGCAAAATAATTACAGAGGTTTACTGTTCGACTTTAACGAGGACCACTGGTAGATTTAACAGTTATTTCTAGAGTGTAGGCATGCAGACACACAGGCAGCGTTCGTTGTTGAGGCAGGGGCGTAGGAAAAGGGGGGCCAGGGGGGCCTGGGCCCCCCAATCATGAAGGAGGTGGGGCCTGAGTATGTCTGGGCCCCCCCAATATTTTCCATGAACTCATAAACACAATGGAAAAGAAGCTAAAACTTTACATCTCAAATTAGATTATTATGGTGATGTCATAGGGAAAATAGGGGTCTGAGCCTAAAGTCAGATCCAAAATTTACCAAAAATTACTTTTCTATATGAATTCTATATACGCATTATATAGACGCCATCACGCATCAGCCGACAATTCAAGGTGGTCGCGATGGTGCCCTCGCCGGGCCCCCCCAATGAAGAATTGCTTCCTACGCCTCTGTGAGGGCAAGGTATGTGAATAAGCAGGTAGGAAGGCAAGCATTCAGATACAAGGACTGGGAATGAGACGGCCTTTCAGGGTTTTTCATTTCAGTACATTCTGCTTTCACCCTGGAAAATCTAGGTGTAAATGCACTACTTTCTTTTTCAACAAAGCTGACTTTCAATGTGAACATTGTTCTATAAAGCCATGGAGCTCTTACCACTTACGGCAATCTTTACTTTTCGCAGAATTTTATCCTATACTAAGGTTTTGTGGTGAAGCTTAAAGGCACCTCCCCTGGAGGCTGAGATTACACTAAATTACACAGCACCCTTTTTAGAGATAAAGTTTGAAATGTGAAAGGTGACTTATTTTAACCAACTATAATGTCTACCTTGTCTGCTGCATTATGTTAACTTCATTCTTAGACATGATCAACAGCCCATTATCAGAACATAGGATGCATCTTATAGCATGAGGTGCACCTTGTACAGGAGCTATTAACCCAGACATGGGCTCCACATAGACCGGATAGATACCCACCATATGTGGGTTCATGCTAATAAATATCTGGCTGCCAATTGGGGCCCAGATGGGTTCAGCCCATATACCTGGTAGTGTGTTTCTGGGCCAAGTCCAACAGGGCCCTACCTGGCAGTCACATATGAACGCATGCTTAAACATATGTCTGGGCTAGCCGAGAAAGCCCAATGGGTTTCCACCTGTGGAGATGCTGACTTTGATATTAAGCTATTAATGTATTGATATTCTAGGACGAGGTGAGGTTTGCTTGAAATATTCGCCCTCCCACTGCGCGGTCGGGCGAGTGAAGACTCAGCACCCCGTGAATCTTCACTCGTCCTCAGCAGCATACAATGGTATGGACATGGAGTCCCTCCAGAGCATTGAGTAATCAGCTACAAATGTAGTATGAGACAAACAGAGACTACTGTCCTCAACAATAGCACAGGATGGGCGTGGTGGTGGGAGAGGACTGTAGTATTCAATGATATCTCAGCTAACACTGGGTCCCTGGGCCAGGTCTTACAGACAAACCTGGCACCCAGTCACTTTCAATACCCATACCATGCACACAAGAGGCAGACACACATTTACACATGGAATCCTTATAGAAGCATGTCAGTCATTCACGTACACTCACTCATCAAGCTCCAGGAAGGCGTTTCTCAACATGGTATGATTAAACACAGTAACTACGATTTCAAACACTCAGAATAATAGTGGGTGATCGTATATGCTACGACTGCTCTGTACGAGTTACATTTATAAGGTTTGGTCGGGCTTTCATACCAATGCAATCAATAGTGGCCAGTAGGTGCAGGGCTGTAATGGCAGATCCCACTATGATTTGAAAAGGCCTAGTTGTACCATCTTGAGAAGTGTTTGCTGTATTTATTTCATGTGAATAACATATTTCCATAGACTTAACACTAGAGTGGCATGCAACACACCCCCAGTCCCCCCGTGGCGTAACATGTCTCGATCCACACTGCTGGTCATGGGACCTGTTTAGATGCTAAATTCAGTGAATTTAAGCACTTAAACATCAATATAATATGAAATGAATACAGAACTAAACTCCAAGGCATACATTGTTGTTGCATCATACATACCAAAATACCTTATGTATAAGATGCATGGTTCACCATTGAACCAATGTGTCTCAGAAATATCCATGGATTCTGAATGCTAAAAACCATAGTGAAATATACCAATCTTCACCTTTTGACTGTGTTATATATCTCACACACCACTGCTCATCACCATGTCCATCACCTTGTACCCCTCTAATACATGTCCATACATGTATCAAAGGATCGTGACCTGCATATTAACTAGATCATCACCTCTTCCTTCCATGTAACCTCCAAGGTTACATGCTCACTGCCCACCGACGCCCCTTTGATTTCATATCTTACATGTCACACTTGACCTCAAAGGTCAAGTGAGACGTGACCCGGCATATATACTGCTAAATATCATCCCATTCTCACACAACAAATACCATTTTATCTGTTTCAAAATATAAAACCATATAGCTCATACTCCTACATGTATCGCACACACACTGCTACTACCACCCTCACACTCTATACCATGGGAAACCCCCAACCCACCATCTATAATGATCCAAGATGGCCGCGCCCCGCCATATTGATCCACTTTACCCAATTTCTTATTTTCTTGATATATCATTTATTTATGAAAATAAAAGCCCACTATATCGTTTTGCAACCCATTTTTTAGCCTTTAGAAACAATATAAACGAAAAATGTTTTCCTAATTTAAAGGGAATCCGATTTATCAGGGGTGGACGAGTGAATCCACATACCACTACTAATGGGCATGATACCCTCCTACATTAGCAGCTGTTACTGAGATCGACATGAAGATGAAGCCATTATAAAGGTACCATATCAGATTAACGACACAATCGCTCTCTCTTCCTACGACTCCTCAACTTCCGCTCTGTTCATATATCTTCACTGCCTATCCTTAGAACCTGATTTGGACTGCTTTTAATGTGTTGTCCCCTAGACCACAGCTTCCCCTTGGGAAACCCCTACACCCAGAGGTGAGGCCCTAGGCCAGTGTGTCGGCGTGATTTCATTACATTCCCCTCGGGTCAGGTGGCTGTGGACGGGGATCATCCTAGCCGGGATCAGGGGCTCTACTCCCAGCCAGTGGGAGTCAGTGTGCATGGAAATGTGTGTGGATGGCTGTGTGGGGAAGGTGCCTAAACCCATGATCCAGTTGCATATAGATCTATATTTTTTGCTCTTTTTTTTGTTTTGCATTTTTTCTCTATTGTTTTATCCTCAATGTGCCTCATTCATTACATTCTGACCTCTCTTTGTCATGTAGCAATGAGGAGTTGGTGAGCAGAAGGGTGTTGCTCCTATATTAAAAGGAAGAGCTGGCTAAAAATGCCCTCATTTCCAGTCCTTTCTTTTCATGTAGCTATAACTTGTCCCTTTTGTTGCTCACAAGTGGTCATTCAAGTACTGTGCTAAAAAAGGCAGATTTGAGTATCTACTCGGGAGAAGTCAGTCAGTGTAGTATAGTATAGAGTGTGTGACATGTGTAGGTACCTGATATTGCAGCTCTCTCTCTATTTTAAACAAGGCAGGTGACTTTTCAGACTAATGTGGTGAGTGCAAGTTGAATGGTGAAGCAGAGCATGACTTGTTTTTGAAAAGAGGGCACATACTGACAGCTCTATTTATCATAGCAGCAGCACTCTCCTGACTCACTAGCACCTCACTGGTGTATCAGGCTGAACAAGGGGCATGATGCACTCCTGCATCAGTGGCCCTTTACAGGAATCAATATTAAGATGAAGCCAGTATTAAGGCACCATATCAGGAGGGTGTTCCTCCTATAGTAAAAGAAAGAGCTGGCTAAAAATGCCCTCATTTCCAGTCCTTTCTTTTCATGTAGCTATAACTTGTCCCTTTTGTTGCTCACAAGTGGTCATTCAAGTACGGTGCTCAAAAAGGGGAATTTGAGTAGGTACCTAGTTGGGAGAAGTCAGTCATTACTATAAACTATAAATAAACTATAGAGCGTGTGACATGAGTAGGTACCTGGTAGTGCAGCTCTATCTATTTTAAACAAGGCAGTTGACTTTTCAGACTAATGTGGTGAGTGCAAGTACTTAGGTGAAGCAGTGCACGACTTGTTTAGAAAAGAGGGCATATACTCACAGCTCTTTTTACAATAGGAGCAACAGCCTACAGACTAACAGAGTGAATCGCTCTTTCTTCCTACGACTCTTCATCTTTCACTTAGTTCATATCTTTTCACTGCCTTTCCCTAGAAACTCTGATTTGGACTGCTTTAAATGTGTTGTCTCCTAGACCACAATTTTCCCTGGGGAGACCCATACACGTGGAGGTGAGGCCCTAGGTTGGCATGTCGGTGTGATTTCATTACAGTCCCCTCGGGTCAGGTGGCTGTGGTCGGGGATCATCCTAGCCAGGATCAGGGGCTCTACACTCGGCCAGTCGGAGTGGGTAGTGGGTGTGGGTGTGTGGGGGAAGGTGCAGCCCCTGATCCAGTTGCATATAGATCTATATCCCTGCTGACTATCGTTTCTCCACATATCGTCTTCTTCCCACATTTCCTCCCTGTCCTACCCGGACTTTTGGGTCCTGTTTCCTAGTGATCTAGTCTCTATGACTAGGGTGTTTTTTATCGATTATTTTTTTCAGGGTTTGCTTTTAGTTTTTTCCCCTATTGTATAGCTGCATGAAGGCTGTTTGATACAAAAGGGCAGACTTTTCTATTCTGTCCCTGTCCCCACTCCCCTGCCCTAATGCTGATATCAAAAGAATTCCCCCTCCTTTACCATGACATCCTTCCATTACAGCCATGATTGAGATGCTGAGTACTCATCCCCTTCACCAAGTCCACCTGCATACCCATCCCCCAATGCACCTCTGCTAACCCTATATTTGCAATATTCTTTCTTCCAAGGCACTCTGACTGGACAGCCTCAACTCTCAGTGAGGCTACCACTGAAACTACTAATGTAGGTCACTAAGACGCAGCACATAGCATGTTTCTTGATGATTTGAGGGAAAATCCATACGTTACATGATTACATAGAGACAAATCGTGGGCCACATGCGATGAAGATGCTCATTCCCATCACCAGGAGAATATTTTTATAAGGAGTTGATAAGGGCTCGATATCTATGTATTGCCGATGTCACATGTGAGAAAAACTGTCTTTTAAAATTTTGGTTATTGAGTGGAAATGATTATTATTAATGGCTACTTGTATTCGTGAGGCCTTAAGCTTGAAGTAATTTTTCCAAAGATCCTAAAATAATATTTCCTATGGAGATAGGTCTAATGACAGCATGCCTCTTCAGCAAGATACCTAAATTAACAGTGAAACTTTAGGCTGGAAAAAAATCAAATTGACCTTCACAGTATCATGTTCCCACTAAAGGGTTCTTAGCTTTCCATGCATCATTTCCTTGGTTGTCTTGATACATGATGCATTCATGTAGGCGCAATAGCAACCCTTAAAGGGTGAAGAGAGCAACTCACAAGTTCCTGGTGGCTGTCTTTATCAACTGCTCGCCACCTTGTCTGTGAATGAGAGCTGAGGGGAGCAGCTCGACATGAAAGAGGCTTGGGGCCGCATGTGTGGACTACATGAGTGGGCTTTATGCGGATGTTCTCTAATATAGAACATATAGGGTTGTACTGCTGCCATCTTGTCACCCCACCAACCCAACCCATGCCTCTCATGATGAACCTTCAGGATGGCACTGGTTCCCGGGAGCCCAGTGTGCTGGCCGAGAACCAGCAACCCCTGCTCTCAGAGGCAAACTTTTTGTTGACATGTCATTTACATTGTTCATTCCTGCCCTGTATACATTAGTATAGCAAGACTAATTCAAATCATGTGCAGTTGATTTCTTTGTTTATGATATTATCACTTGCAGGTCCCTCAATTTTTTTTGGCATCAAATGTACGTGGAAAGAATTAGATTATGGTTAGAGAATTTCATTTATAGTACCTACGGGTCTCAATGATAACACCAGCGATTTAAGTTTGAAAATGAAGTTTCCTTTTGTTTTACAACATTATTTATCACATATTTGATAGTGTCCCTGTTTATCATGACTTAGGCTCCTTATGAATTCCTTGCATTTTTCCCTCCCTCGTTACCCACATTCCCTTGGCCCATATTATAAATATGTAGCTGTACTGTGAAGTACAAGTTACGCCCTTATACCATAAGAAACCTTAGAGGATGTAAATAACATAGAACACCACATACAAAGGACGGAGCACATCATTCAGCTGCCTGCCTTACTATATAGGACACCGTGGTGCACCTCTGTCCACTCACTACAACCATTCATCCACTATAAACCACAGGCGCTGAACCTGTAAGGGCGGCACAATGCTTTAATAGATTATGTCCATCAAGTGGTACTTCCACAGGGCAATAGAATTTGCAACTACATGATATTTAGAACTATTGGCAACCAGGTCCATCATTCATTTCTGACAAAGAAAATCAAACAGATTAGATGTCATCAACAGAAATGAATGGTAGAAGGGTTGTTATCATTGGAAATCATTCTACATTCACTATCAACATTATCATCAACAATTGTTATTGCCTGTATAATATTACTACGTAATAAATTTTACAATTTGGACTGAAGTTGGGTTTTGTGTGACATATTTTTTTATAGTACTATCATTGGAAATGAAAGGGTCATCGATAGAAATATTCTTTTGTTTATAAATTCTGCTGCCCTGTGGATAAACAACTTAAACGGTGCCATAATCAATGTATGAAAAGTGTATGACAAGTACCATGCCAACAGAGGATAACAATCTCAAAGAGTCTTCATTATGCACCATTGCAGCACTGATTAGTGATTGGCAAATCAGAGTATCGATCATTATTCAAATTTTTATTGGGAGGGCCCAGGGGTCTCGGTTGGGGGGGGGGGCCTGCTATATTTTTATATAGGCTTATATAGGGAACCTCCTCATTATTGAGGGGGCCCAGGCCCCCCTGCCCCCCCCCTTTTCCTATGCCCCTGTCCAGCTTGATGCACATACATGAGGCCTCAAAAACCTATTTTCAGCCAGCATTCTTGAATCATCCTAATATAGACTTGATACACTTGAAGCATTGGTGTGATGTACCAATACAGTGCCAGCAAATAAACACTTTGCTGGCACTGCATCGGTGCATCACATCGACAACTCAACCTGCATAAGGGAGGCAACATGCTGCTTGTATAGGGTTTACTTTCAGAAGGTCACCCATTTACTAGCTGATTTGGCATCCAATGTCCCTACCTCCCTTTTTATGGTGGCCTAGATCCTTCCAGGGCATTGCGGTCTGTACATGGTGGGTTCGGGAGGTACACAGCAAAAAAAATGTTGTTGAAATAACAACGGATTCCTGGAGCTTCTTGGAAAAGCTACAGTGTGTCCCTGTTGTATAATTATAGTGGTTCGCTGTTCAGTTTCACAAGGATCCCTTGTTGATTCAACCATTAATTTTTACGCTTTTGCGGGTGGGGGTCAGCTGCTTGGTGTATGTCAAATCAGGGTCTAATGCTGAGAGGTTGCTGCCTCTTCAGTTGATCAAATGTCAATGGGGATCTGCACTGGACACCCCCCTGGGATAGCAAGAGGGTCAGACAGGGTAGAGATGAGAGAGGAGAAAGAGTGGGGGACCTAAAGGGACATGGAAAGGCAGGGAGCTTGGGGAGGGCAAAGAAGAGGAAAGTGATAAGGCACAGAAGATGTGGAGTGTCACACCTTGACAAATTTCAACTTGATCTTTCTGATCTCCAATATGGAAACAACATAAAATGGAACATAAAAAAATACTGTCAAACCTGAAAATTCACCTGTCAAAGTAGAAAAAAAAATCATTCTCCTGTCAACTGTCAAGTAAGGAGTAAGGGAGAGAGGGGCAGCGGATGGGAATGACTGGAAAGAAAAGAGAGATGGGGAGCAGGGTATAGAACCTTCAATTGCAGGAGGCATTGGAGAAAAATGAAGGAGCAGATAACCCATGTGCTTCAGTGGAATTGAAGGATTTGAAAATGGGGAATGGGGAGGGAGATACAGGGAGGCAAATAGAGGTTTATGCCAAGTGACAAAAGTGGGAGAAGTTAACCCTTTAAAATGTGCTGACTGCATTAATGTATCATGTCCATTGGTCGTCATGATGCACCAATGAAGTGCTGGTGAGACTGCATCATGCTGACTCTCTGAGAGTATGTATCAACCCAGTAGGGTCAGTATGATGCTCTTAAGAAGTGCTGGCGAGCAGTCCCACCAGCACTTCATTGAGGCAACATGCTGACCAATGGGCATGATGCACTCCTGCATAAGCATCTTTTAAAGGGATTTAATAAGGTAGGGTGGGGAAGGAGGCAGGGAAATCTGCAGGACAGTGGGGGTTGAGGGGGAGGGGTGGGGAATGAGGGAGAATAAAGTAAATAGGGATTATGATATACCATTTTATTATTCCATAAATTGTAACATATTTTGTATTAATCAAAGGATATCTATGAAATTAATACATGGGTTGGTTCTAAGAGCTATAAGAGCGCTCAAACTTTGTATAAGAGCGTTCATGCCCCACTGCACACCAGCCAGGTCAGTTACAAACACTCTCTCTGACATCAAAGGCTCCGACCTAATGGTTCACTGCACAATATAATAAGAATAAGGGTCTCAGTGTGCGACCTCATGGTTCAATGCACAAATTAATAACTTGTAAGTGAATGCAACTGGCCGTCACGGGTGCCTGAGCACCGCTGACGCCGTCATGAGTGTCTGAGCACTCTAAGGACTGAACAATGGGTTACATAAGCACGACACCATAACCTTCCGGTCGCTCTAGCGTCGCTCCTGAGCAAGCTAGGTCAAATATCGAAGCATTTATGGAAAGCCCATAATTAGACGGTCAAAATGAGCCCAAGATCAAGGCGGAACTCCCATTATTAAGGAAGTTATGCCATGGAGACTGAAAGGAGCTCCGAGTGCACTACAGACAAACCAGCGCAAGTTACGCGCCTATCCAGTGGGCATTATAAACTTGGCATATTCAACTCCGCGCATGCCCAAAATGGCGGTTATAAACGCATAAACGACCGAGATATGAGGGTCTGAAGATGCAGAACCGACCAAGACAATGGGGGGCCTAGCGGCGTCCATGGGGGTCCTTTGTCCCCCTGTGACACTTGAAAGAGTCCCCTCAAACAATTGTAGAGTTAGGCAGATGCTGCTGGCTCCAGTCAGTCTGGAGGTGCTTTTCCAAGATTTGCTACAAATAGCCTGTCTGCACCTCCAGGAAGACAGATCACCAAGAACCGCTCTAGAGGTAACATCTCCAGTCATCTCCTGCTACCTGCTATACCACTGCACTATGATGAAACTATGCTAGACAGGCATTGGTTTCTATCATTAGTGGCCAGGGGCTATCTCCTTCAAGACTTCCACCAGAGGGTAAAGTTATTCATTATTACATTATTCCTCTAAGCAGCAGGTCAGGAGCTAGGTGTGGGAACCCACCTAGAAATATGCTGGACACTGTATTATTAATACCTCACAGGTGGAGTGGAACTGAACATTGTACCTTATAAATTACTGTATGTTTACTGTATGTACAAATTACCTACATACTAACTACTGTATGATTGATATTTCTTACATGTTGCCTAAAGCTGAATAAACCAGTGACAACTGGAAATAACACTATTTATTATGAGCCTGATGTATTTACTCCATACACCACTAGCCATATGATATTTCTCATATGACAACTTGATCATGCCAATCACTAGTATGACAAAGTGGTGGAGAACATCCTACTAAGATCCCATCTCTCACAGGCTCATAAAAATTAAAGCTGGTAACACAACTAAGAACAATCATGCACACAGTAAATTAAAGCTGGTACCGCAACTAAGAACAATCATACACACAGTAAGACCCACTCCACCCACCCAGTGACCTTGACCTTGACACCATACCCACCAAGGTCACCAGTGAGATCTCCCACACGTCAGTGAGGTCTCCCACACGTCAGTGAGGTCTCCCACACATCAGTGAGGTCTCCCACACGTCAGTGAGGTCTCCCACACGTCAGTGAGGTCTCCCACACGTCAGAGAGGTCTCCCAAACGTCAGTGAGGTCTCCCAAACGTCAGTGAGGTCTCCCACACGTCAGTGAGGTCTCCCACACGTCATGGAGGTCTCCCACACGTCAGTGAGGTCTCCCACACGTCAGTGAGGTCTCCCACACGTCAGAGAGGTCTCCCAAACGTCAGTGAGGTCTCCCAAACGTCAGTGAGGTCTCCCACACGTCAGTGAGGTCTCCCACACGTCAGTGAGGTCTCCCACACATCAGTGAGATCTCCCACACATCAGTGAGATCTCCCACACATCAGTGAGATCTCCCACACATCAATGAGATCTCTCACACATCAATGAGATCTCCCACACACCAGTGAGATCCCCCACACATCAATGAGATCTCCCACATATCAGTGAGATCTCCCACACATCAACGAGATCTCCCACACATCAATGAGATCTCCCACACGACAGTGAGATCTCCCCACATATCAGTGAGATCTCCCACATATCAATGAGATCCCCCACACATCAGTGAGATCTCCCACACATCAGTGAGATCTCCCACATATCAGTGAGATCTCCCACATATCGGTGAGATCTCCCACACATCAACGAGATCTCCCACATATCAATGAGATCTCCCCACATATCAGTGAGATCTCCCACATATCAATGAGATCCCCCACACATCAATGAGATCTCCCACACATCAGTGAGATCTCCCACACGATCAGTGAGATCTCTCACACAACAGTAAGATCTCCCACACATCAGTGAGATCTCCCACACATCAATGAGATCTCCCACACGATCAGTGAGATCTCCCACATATCAGTGAGGTCTCCCACACGTCAGTGAGGTCTCCCATACATCAATGAGATCTCCCACACGACAGTGAGATCTCCCACATATCAGTGAGATCTCCCACATACCAGTGAGATCTCCCACATACCAGTGTGATCTCCAACATGTCAGTGATACCTACAACACACCAGTGATCCCACACCTTCCACCATGGCCGACGCTGATGAAGGTCCTCAACCCAATCAGGCGGCTGAGAAGATAAGGGCCTATGAGAAGACCATCCAAGATGCAGTTACTGCCCTAGAAGCAAACAGAGCCCAACAAGATGCTCATGCCCTTGCCTCAAAGGAAAGGGAGAGGATCCTCAGTCAACAATTGGATGACCATCGGAAGGCCCTAGAACAGGCACAACAACAGATCACAGATCTCATGAAGATGGTATCATCCCAGACCTCAAAGCCTCCCACACCCACCACCACACCTATTGTCACACCATCCGCCTCTGGATCCAAGGAGGATGTCATGATCTCCATGATGTCCAACATGACCAGGATCCTAGACAGACAACAACACGACGACAGGAAGATCAGGCAACACGAGGTAACCAAACCCAAAACTTTTTCTCACCCATCACCACTCATGTCAACAGCACTATTTATTGATCACAAATTCCCAGAGTATCTGAAGGACAGGTACAAATTAACAGATAGTGACACCATGGTAACATATTTACCCAAGTACCTTGAAGGACAAGCATTGGCTTGGTTTGAAACCTTCAAGGAAAGTGCCACACCTGATAAGTTGACATGGTCCAATGTAGTACATGAACTAAAAGAGTATTTTGCTACTCAAGACAATATTATCTCCAGGACTGCACTCCGTGCACAAGAGATAGATGAACCTGTATCTGATTATGCAATGTATCTCAGAAAAGCATGTAATGCCCAATGCCTAAAGGACGACACCTTATTTAAAACATTCACCCAAGGCATGAGGCCCTGGATCTCTGTAGCTCTTGAAAACAAGAAAATAGACTCTTTTAACCAAGCCCTAGACCTAGCCTTAGAGGTTGAGACCCAAGAAAGATCTAGGAAAACAAGGGATGCAGAGTCTAACCCAAAGTCTACAAAAAGAAAGGTCCAGGAAGTCACCACTGGTTCAGAGAAGGAAGATGTTAACCTAATGTCCAGTGCCCATGTAAGGCAACAGGAAGATAAGGTTGTCTCCAAAGATCCCACCGGTAGATATAGAGGAAATAACTTTGACCCCAACTACCGCTCCAATAGAGATAGAGGTAGAGGGGGCAACTACAACAACAACCGGGGGGGACACAACAGTAGAAGGGACAACAACTCATCCAACTCCAACAATGGTAACTCTTCATTCAGTGATAGGAGAGATAGAACTCCAAGTAATGACAGATCATATAACCAAGGATCCAACAGTAGGAGCCATAGTCCGCATAGGAACTACAACAACAGTGGATCCTACAACAACAACGGTGCCTACAACAATCAGGGATCCAACAACTCCGGATCCTACAACAACCAGGGTTCTAATAACTCTGGGCGATACAGCAACTCTGGTCATTATAACCAGGGTTCCAACTCACATCAGGAGGATCACAAACCTAACACAAGAGGTTACCAGGGGAATCAACACAGTAACCCCCAAACAATACCTCAAGTGATGGATCAACTCTCCAAGCTCCTGGTCGCAAGCATCGCAACCACCCAACAGAACCAGGAAAACTAGGATGTCACAGTGCCGATGGGCCAGTGCACTGTGACACCCCAAATACAAACAATCAATCAGGATTAACAAAGATCCAACCAGAGACAATTGCTAGTGCCAATCTACCATCTAACAGACAGAGACGTCCATCAGTGATACACATCACCCCACCAGATTCATCATCAAAGGATACAGGTGAGAGTACCAAGCTTTCTATTGTACTTCTTCAAAATGGCTGTATCAATGCAAATCTATATGATGTTTCAGATGTACAATGTTTGGTTGATACAGGTGCTACTATCACCTGTGTCAGACAATCATTCCTCATGGACCTCCAAAAGAGATTCCATATCCAACTGAGGAAATCTAAAATCAACATCCACTTGGCAGATGGATCGGTGTGTCATGTTAGACATTCAGCTATGCTGAACTTTAGAATCCAAGGTGTCAGATTCCAATACCAATTTGCTGTAATACCCAACCTCACACAGCCCGTTGTACTCGGCACAGATTTCTTAAGCACTACAAAATCTCAAATTGAATTTAATGTTGATCCTGAACAAATTCTCAAACCCATTAGGGCAGTGAGGGATTTTACCATCCCTCCATTCTCTGAACTTGCAGTATTGGGTAAAGTCACATCTACTCAATCACTGCAAGGCAAAACTGGAGTAGTAGATAACCTCCAAAGAAATAACAATGCCCCATATCTAGTTCAAAGGGCAGCAGTAACCCCCAGGGAAAATAACAAACATCCCCTAGTGTTACTCAACACCAGCAGGCGCCCACATAAAATCAAAAAGGGTGCCATCATAGCTCTATTTCAGGAAGTCAAGGAATCTGATTTAGAAAAACCTCAACAGGTGTCAGACACTACCCCACACACTGATCAATCCATCTCAGCCATACGGCCTG
The DNA here is from genome assembly GCA_949317995.1 of Acholoe squamosa. Classification (NCBI taxonomy): domain Eukaryota; kingdom Metazoa; phylum Annelida; class Polychaeta; order Phyllodocida; family Polynoidae; genus Acholoe; species Acholoe squamosa. Next base: position 108,762,711 of record OX439036.1, on the reverse strand, counting down.
AGGATGTAACTCAATTCAGTGACACAGACTCAGACTGTGAGTCCACATACGCTGACCCTGAACCCAACTCAATCAGACTCTCTGAAATAGCTGCTATACATAGTGAGGCACATGACCTCGAGCCAGAATTGGAAGAGAATGTTCCACCAAAATCTGTGCTCACATCCAAAGGTCAGCATGACAGATTAGAATCACTGCTGACCAAGTATGATGATATATTTGTAGGAAAAGATGGAGACATTGGTGCCACACACCTGTATACACACTCAATACATGTAAAACCTGAGGCAGTACCATGTCATTTCCTACCATATAGACAAACACCAGAAAAACAGGCTGCAATAGGGGAAGAGTGTGAAAGGCTAGTACAACAGGGCATTCTGAGAGAATGTGCTGAGGGCCCCTGGGCTTCCAGATCCTTTTTAGTACAAAAATCATCGGGAGGCCATAGGCTCGTCACAGATTTTCGTTATTTGAACCAGAACACGATAAATCAAGCCTTATCTACACCCCGAGCCGATGACACTCTAGACATGATAGGGTCACTCAGACCAAGAGTATTCAGTAAGCTAGATGCCCAACAGGGATTTTTTCAAATTCCTATAAGACAGGAGGATCAGCATAAAACCGCATTCATAGCAAATGACAAAAAATATGTCTATGAAAGGATGCCGATGGGTTTAGCGACGGCACCGGCGGGATTCTGCCATCTAGTCACATTAATTCTGAACAAACTCAAGTACAAATGTGCCCTACCATACCTAGATGACATATTGGTATTATCACCATCAATCGAACAACACTTCCATGACCTGGAAGATGTGTTCAACAGCCTAAGAGTTGGTAAACTCAAACTGAAGAAATCAAAATGTGAATACTTCATAGACAGAATAGACTTCTTGGGAATGAGAGTGACACCCATGGGACTGCAACCATCTCCCACAAAGGTGGAATCAATCAAAACCTTCCCAACACCAAAATCAGTCAAGAATGTCCGATCCTTCACAGGCCTATGCCAATACTTCAAAAAGTTTATCAAAGGTTATGCCCAAATTGCTAGACCATTATATGATCTACAGACACATCTCAAAGCATTTGTCTGGACAGAAGAGGCAGATAATGCTTTCAAAACATTAAAGCATGCCCTCTGTACCAATGCTCTTCTCAGATATCCAAACTATGAGAAAGAGTTCAGTTTGGCAACTGATGCTTCCAATGTGAGTTTAGGAGCTGTACTCTCACAGAGAGATAATGAAGGAGTGCTCAGACCAGTAGCCTTTGCAGGTAGAACCCTCTCCAAACATGAGAGAAATTACAATACCACAGAGAGAGAACTACTGGGAGTAGTGTATGGAGTATTACATTTCAGACACTATCTAGAGACTAGACACTTCCAATTATACACAGACCATGCAGCCCTAATCCCACTATTAACCAATACAGGACTCACACATAGATGGGCCAGATGGGCTCTAGACATACAACAATTTTCATTTACCATCCAACATGTGAAAGGTGATGATAACATACCACCAGATGCTATGTCTAGAAGAGAATACCCAGATTCTGGACCCATGACTAACCCTCCACCCCCACCAAGGAGAGTTAGAGCAGCCAGTAGAACCAAGTTTGCAAAAGTAACAAAGAAAGTACCATTCAAAAGGGATGATCCACCCAACACCATTAAAAGGCCAGAGACACCCATTAGGGGTATCTTGAAGCAATCTACACACTATGTGTTTTGCCACTGTGAGAGGGAATACTCACAACTCTTTCCAGATAATGACTTCGAGCCTATTGAATTCTCATCACTCAATCAGATGCTGAAGGCAACTCCTAAGGAGCCACCCTTCACCCCACCTGACTCAGATGATGAAGATCCAGAAGACACAATATATGCTATTACTCAAGCAACTTCTAAATCAGTCAGATTCTTTGAACCAATGCAGGGAGAGGAAACATCAAACCATTTGTGTCCTATGACCACACGCTCAAAGACTAGAGAAATGATTCAGGAGGGCACACCAAAACCCCCCACACAATCACAAACTATTCTAAATGAGAAAAAGGTCACAGGAAACAAACCTACCAAAACCCCACCTGCCGGGAAAAATGTCACAAAAGACACTGCATCTACTAAGTCAAAGAACTCTGAGACAAAGAAGAATGACAAAAAGCAAATTGTGCCTTTAAAGAAAAAGGTTGCCACTCCCATCAAGGCGAAAATAGGCCCTCCAAAGGAGCCTACACACCAAAACAAGAGTGACACACCCCAACAAAAGGCACAAGATAGGCCAATAGTCGATGAAAAAGAAAAAGAAAGAGACAGAATAAAACAACATGTGCTAGATATAAATCAACTACTGGATCAGATTCCCGACACATCCATCTCAGGTACAAACCTTGGCTTGGAACAAAGGAAAGACAAGGACCTATTGCCCCTCATACAATATCTTGAGGATGGGACCTTGCCTGCACCAAAAGCACAAGGAAATAGAATCATCAACCAAGGCCAGACATACACCTTGGTAAATGGTACATTAGTCCATATATGCCCCATAAATTGGAGAAAAACCAATACTGTACCACTTCAGATTGTTATACCACAGCAATGGGTAACAAGTACACTACAGTATTTCCATGACTCACCTACTGGCGGCCATCTTGGTTCAAGTAGGATGCTGTCAGCACTCCGACCTAGGGTATATTGGAAGTCTATGCTAGCAGACACAACAAAATATGTTTCCACCTGCCACACATGCCTCACAGCAAAAAGGCAAGTACACTCACACAAAACACCAATGACAGTGAGAGAGTACATGACTTCACCAATGAAGTTCCTAAACCTAGACGCGGTGGGACCACTTCCCACAACTGCCAGGGGAAACAAACATATACAAGTCTGCATAGATTATGCTACCAGATATGCAACAGCTTGGGCTACTACTGACTTAAAAGCTGAAACAACAGCAGCAGAGTTCTACAAGAATATAATTTGTCATCATGGAACACCAGCCACTCTTCAAACAGACAATGGGACATGTTATACAGGTGCAAAGTTCACAAAGTTAACTAAACACCTCAAGATCAAACATAAATTCTCCTCACCATACAGGCCACAATCAAATGGGCTTGTAGAGAGATTCAATGCTAGCATAGGCACAGCGCTCAGAGCATTCTGCTCAAAGCACCAAAACAATTGGGATTCATTTATTGAACCCATAACCTTTGCATTAAACAACACTGAATCCCAAACCACAGGATTCACCCCTTTCTTCCTACTCCATGGAAGAAACCCAGCCACCCCAATGGACTTAGGGCTGGGAATACAGGAAGACATATCCACAGTAGCAGACCACGTAGCCAACATGATAACAAATCAAGATACCTCTAGGAGGAAAGCTATAGAAAGGGTCGCCAAGCTACAAAAGGAAAGGAAGGATAGATATGATAAGAAACTTACACCACAGGAAATCAAGGTCACCGACATGGTGTACCTAAACATACCAAGAATCCTGACCAATACAGAGTGTAAGAAACTTCAACCCCTTTTTATGGGACCATATGTTGTAGTAGATAGACCTAGTTTGACAAGTGCCAAACTCAAAAACTTGGACACCAATCTATTGGTGGCCAGACCAGTGCACATAGACAGACTGAAAAAGGTTGTGGCCGTCAGAAACAATGAATTTGCACACAGGCTTATTCCACATGAGGCCAAATACTACAGCAAAATTGTAAGGAACAAAAATGATATCACCCTTACAAGAGAAACCACAGGCATAGGCCCTATCAAGCCTAGGCCTGCACACCACATACTAAGAAAGACATCTAGGTGTGGTGCAGTTTCAAGAAATTAGAAACAAGATTGAGATACCAAAGTCATAAGATTTTCAAAATGTATTACAAATTCTCTTCATCCACACATAAGACATGTGTGACTGATAATGAATTACTATGTATATAAAGCCAATCAAATTTGTAAATATATCAGTAGGTTATTGCCTCTGAAAGGGTCAAAGACTGGGACCCCCCAAGTAAAGCAGACATGAAGTCTAAGAAGAGTAAGGGTAACACAATGGAGTGTCTAAAGCCTAATCCCCACATGAAAGAGCGCGCTATGCCAACACAGCAGTCTATAGAGATCAATTGACCTTATAAGCTACCCTCAGACAACTGTCTAGACGGTCATGAATGGCTGTCCTGGATGACAGGAGGAGCTAATTACCAGTACACAGACTACACAATAGATCCCACAGTTAGCAGACACTGGAGATTATGCATGGTCTCCAGAGAAACAATACCAGGCCCACAATGGATGTGGGTAGGGTAGGCTACATAAGAAGCACTGTGGACCATAGCCCACCATCAGTCTTCATCCAGCTGCAGTCTGGAACACAAGTCTACAGGACCCCACTTGGGAATTAGCCAGCCCACTTCTCCATTAGGAGAGACTGCACTAGGATAAAGAACACACCTACTTCACCTTCAACCTGACCTTACCATTTACTGGTCAACCTCTATAGACTCACCGGACATATTGCCAAGACAGCTCAATCTTGCAAAGGTACAGTTTGAACCACTTCATTTAAAGTGTTACACCATACACTTAGACTTTACCAGCACCAAATCACTACAAATTTGACAAGACTTTAAACAGCAAACTTGCTTTACACAAGCACCATGGGGAGACTGAGAGTTTCACCCATACTGCTAACTATGCTGTTATTATATACTATAAAACCACTTACTGCAGGCTATACACCTGTGGTGAGACAAAACATAGGAGTAGTATTCAAACCTAGCCCTCAACCATTGGTCAATGGACATACAACCACAACACTACTGTTAGCTATCCCCTACAAGATACCTCGGGCACCCGTTACCCAAGGATCCATAAGGGATAGAATACTCCATTTGACCACTCCTACTCTACAAGATCATACCTCTGGCCAAATTATCCAACAAGCTAAGGAGCTAGACACCTTGCTGGAAATTGCAGACAAGGAGATAAATGAAACACTAGCCTCCATCAAATTGTTCTTATCCAACCCCATAAACACATTGGACAAGGCCAAAAGAGAGGCCATACTGGGTTTTCTAGCACCCCTGTTTCGCGGTGTGCTAGGTCTAGCCACAGTAGAAGATGTAAACCAAGTAATGGGACAGCTCAAGAACATAGATGAAATACTAAGAAAATTTGCTAAACAGGATCAGGAAGCAGCTAATCTCATTGAAAAGATCACAGACAGACAAGATAAGTTTGTTAAAGCATACATCCAAGATAAGAAGGTACTGGACAGCACAATCAACACCATAGGTGACACCGTCAACCTGTGGGCCTCTAACATGTCCAGGTCACTTGACTCATATTCAAGGCACGAGAAAACTCAAAGGGAAAAAATGCAAGTATTAAATGATGCATTAATTATCATAGCAGCAAGAATGAATACAGTTCAATCACTGCAAAGGACAAATGCAGCCCTGAGGATGCTATCATCAGGAATCCTAACCCCTGATATAGTACCACCCTCAGACCTTGCTAGATACTTAATTGACATTAATAGCAAACTTAGGATTACACACCCTGGAGCACAAGTCGCAATTAATGACTTAGATTTCTATTATTCACAGAAGCTGACCTCATACACTTACTCAGCTCACCATATATATATTCATCTGGACATTATAATTCAATCTACCACCTCTACCTTCAAACTGTACCAAATGATTACATCACCCATGCCTATAGACACACAGGAGACCCCCACCAGAGGAGTCACCAAATTACAAACCACAACTGAGTTTCTAGCAGTATCTTACGACGAATCATTATTCATCGAATTGGACTCAGCAGACATGCAGGCATGTGAAGGTACTACAGTAAAGGTATGCAGAGATGTAAATGGTAGAATTTATAAACACAGGCCTACATGCCCTGTAGCCATTTTTACTAACCAGGCTCAACAGATTAAGGAACATTGCAAGTTTACAGTTTCACCACTGCAAGCACCTACCACCCATGCTATTTGCATTTCTGAAGATGAGTATCTGGTCACTACTAATGAACCCCATTACTTTATCAACTGCCATGGTAAAACGTCTGAGACTCGAAAAGCCCAGTCCTACTCAATCATAGGTGTACCCTGTGGGTGCACAATCAGTGTAGGAGAATTTTCTCTTCCAAACACAAGGTTGCCCTGTAACTCAACCTTATCATTTCATTACATTCTCAAGACAATTAATTTACCATTCATGGCGGCACTTAACAAAATTTCTGAAACCAAACCAGATGAAAGAGAGAATCTTCCAAATTTCCCAGTAGTAAACCTTTCTAGAACCTTAGAAAAACTACAGGAAAATCCAATCATGGATGATATTACTCAACTAAATTTAGAGCCCTTTGCTAAAACAGTACTAAAAGATGCCTCCAACCTTAATAAGGAAATGGAAACGCGCTACGAGGAATCATACCTACGTCGAGTTACAGAGCATCCAATCTTCCGAAGCTTAGCACTCATCCTAGGGATATCAGCTCACATTTTTATAGTATACATACTACTCAAACTATACAGACTAGGAGGGACTGTAGCCTACCTGCCTACAGCCAAAGCCTTCAGACTAGTCACCGAGCTGCCCCTACACAAATTGCTCCCAGATAAGAATCCTACCAAATTAACCCCTACAGAGGAAACCCACACCCCTTTCCTCACAATTCAGGAAACCCACACCCTGATAATTGCTATATTATTCACCCTGACCATCTACTCAGCCTACAGAATAATGAAGTACCTTAAGAAATTTGCACAGACACACTGTGGCAAGAAAAATGTGGCCAAGCGCACAAATCCCACAATATATTTTAAAATATATTGTGGAGACTCAAACTTCACGCTACCCCTGAGGCCAATACCACATGAATTTGATGAGATTAAATCAGCAGCTGCCCCGACCTATAAGGATATAGTGGTTAAAACCTTCCCACTACCTAAGGCTATATTTACCTGGAATGGACCAGCAGTTATAACAACACAGAGAGGAGAATTTGCTTATCACCTCCCTCAGGTGATACACCTACCTTGGCGCACTAGGTTCAGTACCATACCAGCCCTTAAAAACAAAGGACTGTACTACTCCATGCTTCTCCAGAATGATTGTGGCACCAGCCCGGTGACCATGACAGCACTGGAAAATACAACAGATATAATTATTGACGAACACCAGGAGGAGACCGCAAGGTCAAACATGCAGACTATTGCTAATTTTCTAAACCACCAGCCCTCCCCGGTGACTGTGGAAACAGCCTAGGCTGCCCACAGCCTAGACTGCCCCCAGTCCACCACCAGGAGATACTGAGATGACACATCTCACACATGACACACACCTCCACTGTCAATGAAATTATCAAAGTATTAGAAAAAAAATTATATACACAGCCATTTGTTGATGTATAATATGAAAATCTATGGTATTCTCACAAAATCAATGATTAATGCGCGCATATACGCGCAAAATTGCGAAATTGCAAATTACAAATTGTAAAATTGTACAAATCTAACATTAATATACATGAATGCAGGTAGATAACTAAGACAGTTTTTGTACCCACTAGCACTTGTATACTATGCCAAGGTTTACTTAAAGTAACACACTTTAGGTATCCAAGAAAATTGTTGGAAAAATGAATGAAAAAAAAAAAAAAAAAAAAAAAATTGTTGAGAAAATTGTTGACATAAAACATGTTTACTTAAGATACTCACCAAATAAATCTCTTTCAGGGACACATACTCAAAAGGCTAGGGGAAAAGTCAATTAAGCAGCGGCCCACTGCCGAAATTGCCAATTAATACACCCATATAGCAAAATCAAAGAGTAACTCAGAGACAAACAAGCCTATTGTACATGAAGTACTTTGTTTTTCCGGTCCTTGGAAAAATTTGTCTCAAATCCCAAAAATTGTATAGTGTAAACTAGATTGTACGCTTGTACCCAATTTGCACACTAAAATTGTATGTTTGCACACCAGATTGTATGCTTGTACCCAATTTGCACACTTAAATTGTATGTTTGCACACCAGATTGTACGCTTGTACCCAATTTGCACACTAAAATTGTATGTTTGCACACTAGATTGTAAGTTTGTACCCAATTTGCACACTTGAATTGTATGTTGCACATTTTACTGTATGTCTGTACCCAATTCATACACTAAAATCAGATTTTTCTTTAAAAATCAACATTTTTTATGTGTATCCAAGCTGTACGCAAAATTATATATGTACATACAGAAATTATCAATTGAACGCAAAATTATATATTGGTATACTAAAAATTGCCAAATGTACGCGAAATTATATATTTGCACACTAAAATTGCCAAATGTACGCGAAATTATATATTTGCATACTAAAATTACCAAATGTACGCGAAATTATATATTTGCATACTAAAATTGCCAAATATACGCGAAAATTATAAATTTGCACACTAAAATTGTCATTTATGTTCAATTTGCACGCTAAATTGAACATTGAATGCCAAAATTGCACACTATTTGCCAAATTGTATGTTGTACATAAAAATGGAAAATTGTACCCAAAATTGATGTTACATAAGCAAATAAGCTCAGGTATGGTAAGATATAGAAACTCGGAAATGTACTTATACCCAGGAGAAAATTGTTTATACTGACAAAGCTCTACCACAAAAATTGCATTTGAAGCACTCCCCATTACTTCAAATCCTCTTACAAACAGTATATAACTCCAAAATAAGGTAAAAATTGTATAAATTGTACATTCCCTCGGCGAAATGACGGAGTTTCGCATTCTTTCGGGGGAGAGGGAGTATTCTATGATATACCATTTTATTATTCCATAAATTGTAACATATTTTGTATTAATCAAAGGATATCTATGAAATTAATACATGGGTTGGTTCTAAGAGCTATAAGAGCGCTCAAACTTTGTATAAGAGCGTTCATGCCCCACTGCACACCAGCCAGGTCAGTTACAAACACTCTCTCTGACATCAAAGGCTCCGACCTAATGGTTCACTGCACAATATAATAAGAATAAGGGTCTCAGTGTGCGACCTCATGGTTCAATGCACAAATTAATAACTTGTAAGTGAATGCAACCGGCCGTCACGGGTGCCTGAGCACCGCTGACGCCGTCATGAGTGTCTGAGCACTCTAAGGACTGAACAATGGGTTACATAAGCACGACGCCATAACCTTCCGGTCGCTCTAGCGTCGCTCCTGAGCAAGCTAGGTCAAATATCGAAGCATTTATGGAAAGCCCATAATTAGACGGTCAAAATGAGCCCAAGATCAAGGCGGAACTCTCATTATTAAGGAAGTTATGCCATGGAGACTGAAAGGAGCTCCGAGTGCACTACAGACAAACCGGCGCAAGTTACGCGCCTATCCAGTGGGCATTATAAACTTGGCATATTCAACTCCGCGCATGCCCAAAATGGCGGTTATAAACGCATAAACGACCGAGATATGAGGGTCTGAAGATGCAGAACCGACCAAGACAATGGGGGGCCTAGCGGCGTCCATGGGGGTCCTTTGTCCCCCTGTGACACTTGAAAGAGTCCCCTCAAACAATTGTAGAGTTAGGCAGATGCTGCTGGCTCCAGTCAGTCTGGAGGTGCTTTTCCAAGATTTGCTACAAATAGCCTGTCTGCACCTCCAGGAAGACAGATCACCAAGAACCGCTCTAGAGGTAACATCTCCAGTCATCTCCTGCTACCTGCTATACCACTGCACTATGATGAAACTATGCTAGACAGGCATTGGTTTCTATCATTAGTGGCCAGGGGCTATCTCCTTCAAGACTTCCACCAGAGGGTAAAGTTATTCATTATTACATTATTCCTCTAAGCAGCAGGTCAGGAGCTAGGTGTGGGAACCCACCTAGAAATATGCTGGACACTGTATTATTAATACCTCACAGGTGGAGTGGAACTGAACATTGTACCTTATAAATTACTGTATGTTTACTGTATGTACAAATTACCTACATACTAACTACTGTATGATTGATATTTCTTACATGTTGCCTAAAGCTGAATAAACCAGTGACAACTGGAAATAACACTATTTATTATGAGCCTGATGTATTTACTCCATACACCACTAGCCATATGATATTTCTCATATGACAACTTGATCATGCCAATCACTAGTATGACAGGATTATGGGCAGAGACATGTTGGGTGTCAGGGGAAATGGATCCAGCCATTCATGTCTATTAAGGCTGACATCTAAATGTAATAAGGCTTGTGTCCTCCTTTAACCCTTTAAGGACCGCTGATGCATTAATGCATCATGCCCATTGGTTTTCAGGATGCATGAACGCATTCAAGCATCATGCCGACCTTACAGGGTAAAAACACAACCTCCCAGAGGGTCGTCATGATGCCTCAATGAATAGCTGGCAAGCAGTCTCGCCAGCACTTCATCGGTGCATCATGCCTTTAAAGGGTTAATGCTGACACTCACCAAGGTTATTCACCGTTATCAGGTGATGCTCAAAGAGGGAGAAATGGCTCAGAGAGGTGTTCTGAAAAAAACTTTGATGGTTTGAGGAAAAGCCTCATATGCAGCCACACTATGCTGACTAATGATTTGCTCAATAATGTCCCTACCCTTCACACTGATGTCATTTCTCTGCTTTCAATATAACAGTGATGTACGCTGCCCTTTTCACTAAAAGTAATAATATTTCTTGCCAATGTATCTCTCTAAATCTGGTGGTACAAGGAATCTCTGGGGGACAAAATGATGGATCTCTGGCAACCTTGAGACAAGGATTTCGCCGTTATTTCAAAACAATTTTTCTACAGTGTACCTTCTATAAACATCACTTCCCACTTCAAACAATACATGTGTACAAGTCAAGCAAGAAAGGCTGCTGGTAATGCAATCAATTATTTGAATGGGACATCAGTTAAGAACCTTTAGCCCTATTGTCAGTAGCCTTGCATTGCAGTGGAGAAGCCTATGAGCAGTCATGAGGATTCGTTCCACCAATAGAACAGTGAAAACACATATATACCCGAATTGTGCTCTGCATCATATAGGGTGGGAGCACAGTGGCTCACCTAGTGGCAATGACATATTCAGATCCCAAGACCATACTGGCATGTTTAAGGATCTTTCTCATAGAAGTGCCGAGGGCAGAGTGGCATTGGAATCGATGAGCGTCTGGGTGCTTATACAAGCCACTATGGTAGTTGCTGGTATAGAACCCAGTATATCTGACCTGTCAAGCCCTATAGTTCCCATGTTGCAGGTATCGATTTTGTATGTTGACTACCATGCCGGCAGCTCAGCCTATACCGGCCAATGCTAAGACAGACTGAATACATTTGCCTGATTCCCTTCTGTTTATGAATGAACCCTGTGTAACTTTGAATGATATGTTGAACCGTGCTGTCCCATAGAGGTGGGTAAACACATTAGCATCACTTTTTTTATTCTTGGGGGGGGATTTCTTTACTACTTTCTCTATTTGCCCCAAACTGTGATGGTCCAGGAGGGTATTTCTCAATATGGTATAACAAGACCCCCTTCAAATTGTAGTGGGATCTCTCTTTCTATAATGTCATTACAGCCCTGCATCTAGTGGTCATTAATGGTTTTACTGGTACAACTGCCTTTCTAAACCCTATGTAATTACTACACTGCAAAAACGGTGTTTAGATTTTAAACATGTTTAGGTCTAAACACGTTTAAAACCTAAACATATAGGTCAATTAGGTGTCTCATCGACTACACATTTAGGAGATGAACACTTTTATTCTAACTACATAAACATTTGTGCTAAACATGTTTAGATGTTTAGAGTTTAAACAGTTGAATAATAGGCCTTTAGATCTAAACATCATTATGTTTAGATACTTGGATGTTGAATCCACACCAGGTAGCAGCACTACCTTTGAATGGACTATCTTTACACAATTATAATCAATTTTTGTGACAAATGTACCCAAACTGTATGTTTATTATAGTTTCTATTCATTAAATGTCATGAGAATAGACAGGGCAATAGAAAGTTGACTAGATTCACCTTACACCATCATCATTAGCGTGAAATAATCAATAATCTTAATGACTGACACCTAATTCATGTTATTCTGGAATAGACAAAGCAATTTCCTTCCTGCCAAGCTGTTGTACTTTCTCAAGTCTCTCATTCTGATGCAGTGTGTACATAGATGCACACTTAAATATGTGTGGCTGACATCTTTGGAGACTTTGACATGTAAATACCCTCCCCCCTAGTAAATGAGAAAACAAACAAAAGACATCTTCTTTTTTTAATGTATACATGTCTGCACACCCTAACTCTCCATCAAAGCATTTAGACATCTAAACACAAAAATTCATAAACATCTAAACACAAAAATTCATAGATATCTAAACACAAAGTTTAAACCTAAACACCTAGATTTCTAAACACCTGAGCTAAGCACATTGTTTGGCTAACATGTGTAGGAAATTAATGTGATTACAAAAACGTTGCAAGAATATGTTTAGAATTGTGTTTAGGATCTAAACACCATTTTTGCAGTGTACATTATAAAGTGCTGGTCATACACAGCAGTAGTGCGTTACCTACAATCGATTGCTCTATATTTGAGGGTTTCAAGTTGTAGTGGCTGCATTCAGTCGTACCATCTTGAGATATGCCTTCCAGAATTTACCTCTCAGCCTTTAGAGCGTTCAACTTGATATAAAACTGTGGCTGTACCCCAAAGAAGATCCATTTAACTTTAACATTTTTGTTATCGATAAGATTTCAATTATTAGGATATTGAAAGGGGGTCAAATTACTTAAGCGCAAACAATCTGGCATGAAAGCAATCATTGCTAGCTCCATTTTTCTCTGGCTTCATGTGACTGTGTTTTCTTGCCCACCTTCCCTGGGCATACTGCCTGCTTTGCCGGTAGGTGACCCTGCATCATTGTGTGCATATTTTCCTCCTAAATACCTCATCTAGTCTTTCATCCATGCAGTCAGATTTCTTCCACTTTTATATCAGAGCTGTCCACAGTAGTAGAGAATGTCTCAATTGCAATCTGTCTCACTTCTGACTTTTTTTTATCATGTCCTCTCATACATTTGTTGAATTAGAGACACGTTCTAAAAAAAGCCAAGTGAGGTATTGTGTGTGTACCATCCCTTTTTTACTCAGTGTTCATACATATTTTCACATCAAATCAGATTTGTTTCTTTGTGAAAAGGAAGCACGTTGCATTATATGTGTTGTTTGTAAGCTACAATGTAAAAGCTGTTGAATAGTATAAGACCATTGGCAAAATGATTATCCCAGAGTTCAAGAGAAATTTCACATGCAGAAAAGATGTGGATTTCTTTAAATTGACACTGGATAAAGCCTGCCATTTCTACATTTCTGCTGTAACATTTAACAGAGGAATACAAAGAAATGGCTCTATGTGACTTTGAAGGGTAAAAACGAGATATATCCCCCAAAGTGACACCCATACTTAAAGTAGTCAATGTGGGACATTGTCTTTGGAATGCCGCAGAAGCCACAGTGCTTCAGCATTGATTAATATCATCTGTCTCTCTGCATTCGCTGTTTCCAACCCTGCAAAAACCAATGAGTAATAAAGTCTCTATGCCCACATCATCGTCTGCTATATATAAAATGAAACAACCCTAGTTATAGATAGACTGTCAGAACATTTATACTTTGGGGGATAAGATAGCAGGTTATACGCTGTAACATAGAGCTCCTAGGAAACCTAGGGCTGAGCTTAGAAATTATTCCATGTCCTCCCTTTAAATGGCACTGATGCATTAATGCATCATACCAATTGGTCATCATGATGCACCAGTGAAGTGCAGGCAAGACTTTATTGGAGCATCATGCCCACCCTTAAATAAATCATTCACAACCCATAGTTTTGTTTTAGACCTTCTGACATCACCAAAGAACTCCTGACATCGCAGTGTTTGCTGTTGTTTTGGTTGCGCTGGTCATTGTCTGCAGTTACGTAAGTTATGTAACCAGCAATTGATCACGTGTCCTCCTCAAAGTGCAACAGACGTGGAAACTTACTTTCCACTTGGCCTTTCCTATAGTTAATCAATGTATGGGCATCGGCAAACATGGAATAGGGGACTATGCCTATAGAGAGAAAGGCAGATGGGACAATGGAGTAGCGAAACAGGACAGATGGAAAACAGCTGTTATGAGAGCTAGATATTGCATCCAAATACATTGAAATACTGAGGTGTGAGACAATTTGTATGATGATGCCGTATTTCACAGAGGATGGAAACTACTAACAGCACTTATTACACATGCAGGGTAGATGGCAGTGGCCGCAAATGGTATGTTATCAGAAGTAATAGATTTATACCCAGTTGTTGGGTATGAACTATTTTGGTAATGGTAAGGCAATGAATTTTATACTATAAAGATTAGTTTATATCTGTTTTGTTTCAGTAGCTCATACGCGGTAACCTCCATTAGCACTTAAGGACTGATTTCATTGCATCCGTCAGATCCATTTTCTGCTTATCCAACAAATTTTCCAACACATTTGCGTTTTAAAAAAGTTGGATTAGCAGAAAATGGACTTGACCGACAGTGTGGGGCCAGGCCTTTATACTTCAGGAAAATCAAATGTACATTCATACCTGATTTAAATTTGAGCCAGCATCGACATTCACAGTACATTGGAACCTGAAATAGAGTAAAATAAGGAAAACCTATTATTTGACCAATAAACAGTTGAGTCAAGTTAAAAAGTTGGTAGGAGGATAAAACCAGCCATATGGAAAATATCATGTTTGATATATGAACCACAGAAAATGATAGAGGACTTCATTTATTTATAATCTATGGGAATTATCAAATTGCTATATTGGGAATGCTTATATATAAGTACAACTGGGACATTCTCGAAAACATCGCTTGTAAAGGTATCGGGATACTCATGCCTTTCTGTCTCTATGCCTACTTGCCCATCTGAGTGGCTGCCTGCCTCTGGGCCTACCTCAAGAGTATTATTGTTGAGAGAAAAACAATGAAAATACAATACATTTGGCTAGGCAGTCTTGCAATATCTGCCTGGCCAGCAGCAAGTTTGCCAGTAGAAGCTGTGCCTGCACAGACTGTGTGCATCTGCAGACATAAACATATGTGCCTTGTCCACTATACAGACAGAATAGTTACGATGGCCAAGTGATCAATCAAGGTCCCTGCCAAGTAATCTGCAAGGATGTGGAATGATTGAAATCCACCGCACATTCAGCTTTCATTATCAGTTCTAATCAACTTCATCCTGTGCAGCGAGTCAAAGATTCCATAAAATGTCAAGTAAGCCAAATGCTTATTCTCAAGATGTTATGCAAAAAAAGATGATTAGAGCAGGCAAGAGTAGAATATCTTCCCACATCTCTAGCTTCTTCTAGGTGGTCGAAAGTCGAAAGTGAACTAGTTAAATCTTGTCAAGCTGGCTATATCTAGTTTTGCCTATTAGAGGGTCATCAATATGTA
Organism: Acholoe squamosa; assembly: GCA_949317995.1. Taxonomy (NCBI): domain Eukaryota; kingdom Metazoa; phylum Annelida; class Polychaeta; order Phyllodocida; family Polynoidae; genus Acholoe; species Acholoe squamosa. The sequence continues at coordinate 108,747,164 of OX439036.1, read as the reverse complement.
ATTAGAGCAGATACAGATTTCTCTACCAGTTGACAACCATTGTTGGACTCATTCTTAAGTTAAAAGCCTTGTGGATGCAAAGCTATAGCCAGAGTGATAAGTTAATATTGTTGGATAGAAGTATCCTGTGATATCTTACCAAGTGGTGGCTGCTCACACTTTTGCACATTGAATCAAAATTATTTTGACTTGCCCAAAAAATACCATCCACCACATGAAAGCTCTTGAAAAGCCATATCATTGACAAAAGGATAACCTCCAGGCATGGAAAAATTACAGCCCAGCGGACAAATAAAAGAAATCAATGATCTCCTTTAAAATGACACGGGATGAGGCCTACCATTCTCTTCCATTTATGCTCCACAATTTAACACAGAGAAAGACAAAACATTGAGACTCTCTGAGACTTTGTAGGTTAAGAATTAGGTAAAATCCCCAAACCTTTAAGTTATCAATGTGGCACATTATCCTAGAAATGCAACAAATACCACAGTGCTTCGCATTTGTTGATATCTCATGAGTTTCTGCCAGAGATGTTTTGAACAAAGGAAAAAAATGGGGGAAAAGTATGTTCTTCATTGGTAAAGGGTATTATGCCTTTAGGTTGTACCCATTTTTCTGTCATTCCTCTAATGGAATGACAGCAATTCAAAAAAGTGTTGCGCCTTGAAATTCACATTCCAGAGACTTAGGTTTTGGTAAAATAATTCACTGTAAACATAAACAAAAAGGACTTTCCTGAAAACAGCTGAGGTAGACAGTTTACTTGCAAGATTTAGGTTTTTGGGATGGCCTCTGTTTATCAATAGCAGGGGTACTTTAACCCCCTCTATAATATTCTAATCCCTGAACTCCATCCTACCTGTCTAGATTCAGGCCCTCATTCCACTTAGTCTGCCTGTTTCTACTTCCATCTTTACTGTGCTGTCTGTTATGTAGTCTTTATATTTCTTTCATTTTCCACTTTGAACTGTAGATGAATACAGTGATGAATACACGAGGATACCAGACTTTGTTATCCCCCTGCATTCATCAGTCTCCCAACCATTAGACTGGGCACTATATCTTTGTGATATCATAAATTCTCCCTGTTTTCGCCCATCTCAATATAACCTCACCCTCAGTACTCCCTTCTCTCACACAGCAATCCAGAAAGCAAACACTCATGCCATATTGTATAAACGTGCCAAATGGGGAAGGCAAATGTCTGACACCCGCAATGGATTTTGCAATTAGTGTGTGGAACATGTGTAAATTGCATCCTGAATTCTGGTGAGAAAACACACTGTTGTGTCCATGGAACCACAAGAGGTGGTGGGTGAGTGGGTTTGGGGGGGGGGGGTATTGTCTGATGATAAAGGGGGAAGACAGCTCAATGGTAAGTGAGTGTTAGTGGGAATGGAGTCTGTGGGATGCTGGTAGCCATGGTGCTGTAGGTAGTAGAAAATATATGGTGTCTCTCTCACAATGATCAGGTCTTCAATAGACCCTTTCCTACCCTCCCAATGTTATAGGTCATAGGCATGGGATACTTACTGGGGAATGTAACACACTTTGCCATGATCCCCTGTGTCCTACCATCCTGCATGGTTTAATCAAAATCTTTCCTCTCCCCATCTGCATCGATATTATTTGCTTTAATAAATGAGTAATCTTGAAGGGAAAATGCCAGACAATGCACCCTAACATGTAGAAACACTCCTACACCCGTAGGGCTTCCATGGAACCTGCAGCTATGCCTGCAGTGTCCTGGAGTCTGGTGCCAGTAGTGACTATAAGATTTACCAACAGTGAATATGTGGGAAAGTTTGACACATCCATGCAATACACCTGGTACTGCTTGGGGGCAAACCGTAGGGGCCCTCAAGCATTCCCATATTGATATCCTCCATGTATATGACTGTTCGATAGGAATGTTCTCCTATGGGGAAAGGATGGACCTGATAGATATTAACATAATATCTGCAGACATGACAGGTGGTAGTGATGGTGCAAAGATAAACTCTAATCAGGCCATCCTTATGGGGAGTGAGTAATTGATGTTTAACGCCATTTCCACAGCTAAGGTCATATTCATGGCGAGAACTACATTACAAAATATCACAGAGGAATGTGTCAGTGCCCACGCACATGTGCACAACACACATCCTGAGGGGAGAGTAAAGAGGAGAAATAGACCCTTTTAAGTGGGCTAGGGAAGCCCGCCATCCTTATTCAACTCTGATTAGCAACATTATTTACAGGGAACTGGTTCGCAGGAGTTCAATGTGCTTGCTAAGAAGAAACTCCTGGCTTTGCTCTCAGAAGAAAACTCATTGTTGATATGTCATACCTTGTTTGAATCATTCATTCCTGCAATTTATATATTGGAATAGGAAGGCTAATCAAGGCATGTGCGGCTGCAGTTTTGGAATCAAATATATCAGGACATAATTGGAATTCATCCAACAATATTCATAAATGTGACAGGATCTGCAAAAAGGGCCCTTAGTACAGGGTGCGTTAAGGACGCTATTCCCAGTACATGTCACAAATAGTGCCCACACTGTAAGAAGTTTAAGTTTTCGTAAGCTCACAGGGGAAAGTGCTGTACTCTCAAATACTGTGACTCTTACTGTAATACCGAGGCTTTGTAGGTGTAGATATGTGTGTACAGTGAGTGATCCTGTATAATTACTTTGTATGCAGTATGCCCTAGGCCAGCCAGTCACCCTAGTGGCCCTTCAAAGGGTTTACCAAAATAGCCTTACATGCACTGTTCCCCACTGGAGGCCAGTAGTATACCATATGTTTAGTATGTATAGTCTTATATTGTACACCCCAATCAAATATTGTCCTCAAAGCTTAATAATGAATTGCAATATGATAATAACCTCAGCAGGTTCAATCTAGCATTGTGCACCAATGATATTGTAAAAGTTTATCTGAGAAGAAACTAGGAACAAACAATGATATGCATACATGACACCATAACTGTGTCTAAATCTGAAATACAAGTCCCTGGACTCTTGGGTTAAAGCTAACATATGCCTACCTGCCTTTATATTATTTCAGTGTTAAAACTGAATGACCATGAAATGGTTTGGGTGAGATGGTTCTCTACTTCTCTTACTCTTAATAGTCTTCATTAGGCATGCATGGTTTATAGTACCAATGCATGCATGAAGCGCACACAGAAATGATATCATGGGGATAATTACCAAGAACTGACCCCAATAGCATAGTATATAGCAGTGTCTTTTAGAACATACCTGTATATACAATACATTTGTTGCTGATTAACAAAAAACCCTTGCTGTAATTCTACAATTCAAGTTTCTGTAATTTTACAGCAATAGTTGCTGGAACCTCAGTTGCCAGCAAATTTTTCTGTAAATTTACAGTATATTTTAATACATTTACAGCAAGATTTGCTGTTCTTTCACAGAAACTATTGCTAATTATTTACAAAAAGTTTCTCTGTAATTCTACAACACATTTTGCTGTAGATTTACAGCATATGTTTCTGTAGAACTGAATGAGCTTGAGTGGGGAAAGCAGTGACTGTTACTGTATGATTACTCTGAATTGTTCTGTGAGATTACAGTGATTCCCCCTCCTGTAGATTTACAGCAAAATGTACTGGAACCAAAGTTGCCAAGGGATTTTGCTGTAAAATAACCCTGTCTACTTAAGTTATCTTCCTCACCTTTCTAACTTGGCATAAATCTCCCTCCCCCTTCCCCTTACTTGAATCCTTCAATTCCAATGAAGCACATGGGTTCTCTGCCCCCCCATCCTTCTCCAACCCTCCCCCTATCCCCTACCTCCCCTGCCTTTATCTCTGTCTCTCCACTCTCTAGTGTCTTTCCAGTCATTCCCACCCACTGCCCCTCTCACCCCTCCTCCTTATCCCTTTGCCCTTCCTCACCCTCCCCGGGCTCCCTGCCCTTCCCTGCCCCTTAGCTCCCCCACTTTTTCTCCTCTCTCAGCCATACCGCCTCCGCTTCCTGCTGTCCCAGGGGGTGTCCAGTGTAGAGCCCGATTGACTTTTCATCAACTGAAGAGGCAGCAACCTCTCAGCATTAGACCCTGATTTGATATACACCTAGCAGCTAACCCCCACCTCTACTCTGTAGAAAATAACTATTGAATCAACCAGGGATCCTTGTAAAATAGTAATCCAATATAATCATATAACAGGGAGCCACTGTAGTTTTTATATGAATCTCCATGTAGCAGTGAGGTGGGATCTAATGATAATAATGATATATCTGTGAAAATAACTATGGATCCTTTGTTATTTCTTTTACAGTGTACCTCCTCACCCCACCATGTACTGACCACAATGCCCTGGTAGGAACTAGGCCACCATAGAAAGGGAGGGGGGGCATTGGGTGCCAAATCAGCTGGTGAATAGGTGACCTTCTGTAAGTAAACCTTGTATGGGCAGCATGATGCCTCCTAAGTTCAGTTTACTGTGTTGTTATGATGCACGGATGCTATGCCAATGATCAGCTATGAAGTGGTACATCATGCCAATGCCTGAAGTGTATCAAGCCTAGATTAGCAGTAGGAGAATGTATGAATGCCACCCTACATTTGGCGGTTGCATACATAGACAAAGCTTCGCCTCATATGATAACCCTCAGTGGGGACCAATTCGAGTGCTCCTTTGCATTTATCTCAAGTTATTTTGGTTAGAAATGTTCAAAAATCCATTTATTTGGCATTAGTAATAATTTTATAATTAGTCATATGACCATTTGCAATGATCTGCCTAGCAGTGTGATACGGGGAGGGGTTATCACACTGGGGGGTGTGATACAGAGGTTCTTGGTTAAACTTATGGGGCTGTCGTATTCAACTTGAGATTAATGTGCATACTTAATGCTGTTGTATTCAACTTAAGATAAATGTGCATACTAAATGCTGAATGGAATTGGGAATGGAATGGATTTGCCAATTATTAAGCAGCATTCCGATGGGGCATTATGATGACCCTCTTTCGGCATGATATATGAATGACATAGTGAGTGGACAGCAGGGGACAGTGGTGCAGCATTGTGTCCTATATAGTAAGGCAGGCTGTTGAATGATGCGCTCCATCTTTTGTATGTAGGGTTCTATGTTATTTACACCCTCTAAGGTTTCTCGTAATATAAGTAGAGGTACAGATTTATCAGAGGGACCAGTAACCAATGGGAGGTATAGGCAAATTGGGGTAACAATGGAGGAAAAAGCAGGGAAGGCATAGGGAGGGTAGGTCATAATAAACAGGGAGGCTAAGAAGTGATAAACAATGTTGTAAGAAAACTTAATCACCAATATTATCATTTCGCCCCCGTGCACTGTAAGAATTTTAAGGACCTTTAATACAGGAGTGCATCATGTCCGTTGGCTGCTATAATACACTAATGAATCAGTGCCTAGCTTCGAGGACGACATCAACCTTGTAGGCCTTTTAAGGGTTAACAATAGAAAATATATGTGCAAAATGTAATACAAACACAGGTGCAGCAGAATACTGCTATTTGATATATCTTGTTGATAAAACAGTGGCAGAAATATTTCAAGCGCAGCATGCCAGTCGATTTTAAATTCTAGGCCACAACTCACTAAGGGATTCAAAAAGGTAGGGTGAGGATAGAGGCAGGGAAATCTGCAGAACATTAGGGGTTGGGGGGATGCAAGAGAAGAAAGTAAATAGGGATTATGGGCAGGGACACATTGAGTGTCAGGGGAGATGGCTTCAGCCTTCATGTGTAAACGAACGTCCCAAGTGAGGCTTACATCTAAATGTAATAAGGCCTGTGTCCCACAGGGGTGAAAACCTCCTTTTATGCTCACACTCCCCAAGCATATTCACTGATATCAGGTGATGCTCATAGAGTAAGAGGTGACTCAGCGAGGTGTTCTGCAAAGTATCAGTTTCTTTTCACAACCTTGATGATTTCAGTAATGGCCTCATATGCAGGTACACTATGCTGACTATTATGTATTGATTTGTCCCAACCCTTCAAGCTGATGTCATTTTTCTGCTTTCAATATCACAGTGATGCACACTGCCAACTGGTTTTCACTAAAAACAATAAAATTCCTTGCGAATGTCAATTTTCAAATTAAGGTGGCAGTATGGTGGTACAAGAAATCTCTGTGAAAATAATGATGGATATCTGGCAACCTTGGGACAAGGATTTCATGGTTATCTTGATGAAATCTATTCTACAGTGTATCCTGAATATTATATATTACTCCCTTTCCTACTAACCTGCCCCTTGTAACTCAAAGTGACATTAAAAACAACTCATCCTACTTCAAACAACCCAAGTCAGGCAAGAAAGATTACTGCTAATGCAATCAATTATTTGAATGGCACATGTGTTAAGAATCCATAGCCCAATTTTCAATAGACCCTCATTTGAGACGCTTATGAGCAGTCACGAGGATTTGCTCATACCCACCAATAGAACAGTGAAAACACATATATACAAGAATTGTGCTATGCTCGAAATAGGGTGTGAGCATAGTGGCCTACCTAGTGACAATGAGATATTCAGATCCCAGTACTGTAATGGCCTGTTTAAGCGCCTGTCTCATATAAGCGCTCGGGGTACAATGGGATTGGAATCAATGAGTGGCCGAGTGCTTATATGGGCCACTATGGTAGTTGCTGATATAGAACCCACTTTATCTGCCCTGTCAAGCCCTATAGTTCCCATGTTGCAGGTATTGATTTCCTGTATTGACTACCATGTCAGAAGATCAGTCTATACCACCCAATGCTAAGACAGACTGAATATATTTGCCTGATTTCCTTCTGTTTATGCATGAATCCTGTGTATTCGTATCACATGCTGAATTGTGTTCTGCAATTGAGGTGGGAAAACACAATTAGCATCACCTTTTTATTCTTGGGGGTGGGCGATTTGTTTACACTTTATCTATTCCCTTTACACTGTGATGGTCTGGGAGGGCATTTCTCAGGATAATATGACTAGACCTCCTTCAAATCATAGTGGAATCCCTAATTCTAATGCCATTTCAGCACTGCATCTAGTGGTGACTAATGATTGCAATGGTATGACTGCCCTAAAAAACCCATGTAATTACTGCACTAAGTGCTGATCATACAGACCAGTCATAGTGCATTACCTACAATCTATTACTCTATATTTGAGGGTCTTGAATTGTAGTGGCTGTGTTCAGTCTTACCATCTTGAGAAATGCCTTCCAGAACCTTGTGTAGTACCATTTAACTGTAACACTTTTTTTTAATCTGGTTTGTGTATCGATGTAGGATTTCAATTATCAGGAAATTGGAAAGGGATCAAACTACTCTGGTGCAAATGATCTGGCATGAAAACATTGATCACTAGCTCCATTTTTGTCTGGCTTTATGTGACTGTGTTTTCCTGCCCACCTTCGGGCATACCTTCCGCTTTGCCAGTAGGCATCAATGTATGCATACTCGCCTCCTAATCACTAGTCTTTCAAACATGCAGTCAGATTTCTGCCACTTTATTCTAGAGTTGTAGAGACTGTCTCAGTTGTAACCTGCCTCACTGACTTTTATACCACATCCTCTCCTGAATACATTGGTTGAATTAGAGACACCTTCTAAAAAGAAGATAAGTAACATTAGTTCACATTAGTTCACATAAAATCAGAATTGTTTCTTTGTGAGAAGCAGGCATGTTGCATATGTGTTGTTTGTTGCCTAAAATATAAAGTAAGACTTTGACAAAAGGATTATCCAAGAATTCCAGAGAAATTTACCATGCAATAGAGATGTTAATTTTCTTTAATTTGACCCTTTTCTTTAATTTTGCTGCAGAATTTAAAACAGAGGACTGATTCTCAATGGTGAAAAGGAGATAGATAAATCCCCAAACTGAGACCCATTTAAAGTAGTCAATATTGAACATTGTCTTGGGGATGCCGCAGAAGCCACAGTGCTTCAGCATTCCAACCCTGCAAAAAAACCAATGTTTCCCATTTTGAGACCATCAAGGTAGGTTGTCGCTGTGTAAAAAAGTCTCTATACCCACATTGTTATCAGCTATATTGAAGCAAAAACAACCCGAGTTATAAATAGTCTGTCAACATCAATCCTTGGGGGGGGGATAAGATATCAAGCTATACACTGTGGTAGAGGCCTTCTAGGAAACCTAGGATTGAGCTTAGAAATTATTTCATGGTAAATTCGTCAGAATACTGACGTGCCATATAGTTTGAATAAGGAGGCAGTATTACACAGAGGGTGTATGATACATATGGGCCTGTTCTGGTCACCTGATTCTGCGATGAGATCTTAGGGTCAAGATGACAATGAAGACAAGCCCTACGCAACCCTATATTAGCATATGTATATGGAGGCTGTGGTAGCAAATGGCAGTGATGGTTTTAAGATTAGGCCTATTAACTATTCATCTACATTTAGAAACACTATTTTCTCAGCTTCCCCAGACCTAAGGAGGGTCTTTAGCCTGTTCCTTAAATGTCAGTTGCATCAGGCCTCTAATTTGTGTCTAAAATGCAGCTCTTATGCTAAGCTACATCTATTGCAAGCATCTGCTGTTGCCAATTGGCAGCCCCACTTAATCTCCATGACACAACTTCAAATCAATTACACAATAATATCATCATAACTCCTTGTGCTGAGTCCATATTTCCCATTGTATATATGCATACAGAGTGCGGAATAACATATCATTATCTATCTCGTAATTAAATCTGTGCTCACCTCTAAGACTGGGGGATATAGTTTCTCCTTCTACCATGCCATGCCATAGTTTAAGTAAACTTCATTTTTCATTATTCATCATTTGTAGCAATATCGAGGTTTGAGAAATCATAGACTCTGTGCTCGTGTAAGTCTGTTACAGCTATTTTGATCTAGTATGAGTTTATTATAATCTGTTGAAACCCGCCTGCTGGCCCAGATTGATTTTGGCGGACACCAATAGCTCAAGACCAATATTGTCACGAAAGACGTTAGGAAAAAAACAAGAATTAACTTGCTATTCTTATCATTTAACTCCTCGAAAACTAGTTTTCGCATTGACTTGACTACTATCATTGAGAGAGAAATAATGAAAAAAAAACAAGACATTCAGCTAGGCAGTCTTGCAATTTCTGCCAGGCCGGCAGCAAGTTTGCCAGTAAAAGCTGGCAAGTGATCAAGGTGATCAAGGATTTGGAATAATTGAAATTCACTTCACTTTCAGCTTTCTGTTTTCTTAATCAGTTCTAATCAACTTCAGCCTGTGCAGCGAATCAAAGAATCCTAAAATGTTAACTAAGTTGAATGTTTATTTGCAAGATGCCATGCAAAAATGATGATCAGAGCATGCATGAGTAGAATTATCTTCCCAGGGCCCTAACATCTTGTAGGTAATTAACAGTGAACGAGTTCAAACTTGCCAAGCTAGCTAGTTGGCACCAGTTAAAGGTCATCAATCAACAATTTGAGTAGACCCAAAGTTCTTTACCAGCTGACAACCATTGTGGTTGTTCCTAAAGTTAAAAGCCCTATGGTAAGGTTAGCTGCAGTGGCAGGTTAATATTGTTGTGTAGAACTATCATATTTATGACACTGTTCAAGTGCTGGCTGCTTCCACTTTTGTACTGTGTTAAAATTATTTTGACTAACACAAAAGGTTCTGTGCACTGAGAGAACTATGTACTTGCCTCGGTTTTATTCGCCACCATATTAAAGCTGTTGAAAAGCCACATTATTGACAAAAGGATTATCTCCAGGCATGGAAAATCACAGCAAAAAAAAGAGAAATAAAAGAAAATCAATCATCTCCTTTAAAATGACGCTGGATGAGCCCCAACATTCTCCTCCACCGTGAGACTCAGTGAGACTTTGTAGGGTAAAAAAGAAGGAAAAGTCCCCCAAACCGAGACCCATACCTTAAGTCACCAATGAGTGACATTGTCTTGGGAATGCTACAAAAGCTGCAGAGCTTAAGCGTTGATTATTTTCCTGTGCCTTTCTGCCAGAGATATTTCGAACAACATACAAAAATAGATAACAGTATGTTCTTCATTGGTAAAGGGTGTTATGCCATCAGGGTGTCATTCCTCTTATGGAATGGCAGCCACCTCAAAGAATGTTCGCCCCTCGAAATATATACACTGTTAAAAAAAAGTTGTGGAGATGATGGCACATTCCTCATCCCAAAACCTTCAGAGATCCATCGTTATTTTCATAGAGATTCCTTGTACATTTGTGTACCACTAAACTGCACATGGGGCTTCTTATGAAACCTAAACTGCATTTCAATTTCAGTGGTGCACTGTTCAGTTTTACGAGGATCCCTGGTAGATTCAACAGTTGTTTTTTACCATGCACATTTCTGGGATCTAGGCTTCATTCAAACGATTCACTTTAAATGTACACAGCAAGGCACTTCCTGAAACAGTTGAGCTTACAAGAAATGGTTTTTTTTGGGGGGATGGCCTCTCTATGTCAATGACAGGGGTACTATAATTTCCAGCCACACCTGAACCCTATCTAATATTCTAATGATTGCCCTCCATCCTCCCTGTTTGCCATGCTTCAAACACTACTATCACCTTCAATCCCTCTCGATGTGCCTCTGTTCAATAAATGCTGTCTTTCATTTTTACATTACCGTCAGTTATGTACTCCTTTAATAGATATTTCTATCATTTTTCACTTAAATGAAAATTTAATGATAAATGCGGGGGGATACCAAACTTTGGTATCCACCTGCATTCACCTATTTGATAGGGTGCTCTATATCTTGGTATTATCATAATTCCCCTTTTTGTCTCCCATCTCAACATAGCCACTCCCCCTCAGTAATACGCTTCTCTCACACAGAATCCACGAAGCAAACACTCATGCCATATTGTATGAAAATGCCAAATGGGGAAGGCATATAAATACAGCTTTGGAAATGTCTGACACCCGCAATGGATTTTGCAATTAGTATGTAGAAAATGTGTAAATTGCATCCTGATTTCCGGTGAGAAAACACACTGTTGTCTCAATGGAACCACAAGAGGGGTTGGATGAGTTGGTTTGGTGGGTTGTCTGATGAGGAAGGGGGAGACAGCTCAATGGAAAGGCAGTAGTAGTGAGAATAGTGTCTGTGGGGTGCTGGTGGCAGCGATGCTGGTGATAGTAGAAAAGGTGGTGGCTTCCATACAATGCTCAGTTTCTCAATAGACCTTCTTCTACCCTCCCCATGTTTGATAGGTTATAGGGATGTAATATACACAGCGTATTGTATGTTAAGTTGCCATGATCCTTCAAGGCTACATATCCTGATTTGAAACTGCATGTCCTTTTATATCACTGGTGACTTGCTAGAGCAGCATGGATGCATTGAACCTATCATTTTGCCCTAAGATTTATGCAGCAATTGTAGTTTTGTGCAGGGTCACTAAAGTGGATTGCCACACCTTTGATGCAATTTCCGGCCCTGTTCCAGTAGAACATACAGGGCTTGTTGGTTATGTGCTGGCGCTAAAGGTTCATCTTTGCTGCCATTACAGATTTAATGCGCTACATTTCTGGTTGCTGGGCAATGTCCTACCTATAAGTGTATATGCCATAACTTTTAATTTTAGAAATACAAAAAACACATGGGTCACACCGGATTTATTATATCTTTTTAAATCTAAAGACCTAGCTTTGCAGCAATATCAGAATTTCTAATAACTTCTAAACTGTAAAAAAGCTAAATACATTTCATTTGGCACTAAAGCCTTGCTAAAGAAATTGGTTAGACCCAGCCTCAAAATTCGATCAGAATTTATTGAATCAGTCCCTTCATACAAGTATTTAGGCCTCATCATGGATCCTTTTCTAAACCTCAAACATCACACTGGCACATTAAACAGAAATGTAAAACATAAACTGTATTTGTACAATAAGATTAAATATAATCTCACAGAGAATGCAGCAATAAAAATTGTTAAAACAATGTTGATTCCTATAATTGATTACTGCGATATTTTTTTACGGTGCAGCAACAAAACGAACCCTAAAGCCATTAATCCCAGAGTTGACTGATACTAGGCATGTGCATACAAGAAGGCATGATCAGCGCTTATTAATTGATCCTAGAGCTGTTGATAGAGCATTCAGGAAAAGTGTAGCCTTTAAAGCAGCTATGTCATGGAATAACCTTGAGAACAAGGCAAGAGCTATTGAAAACAAGTCCAAATTTTCCCAATGGAACAAAACACAGTTCCTCCAGCTAATTGATACATATAATGATCAGACCTGGGTCTAACTAGACCCTACTCCTACCCCCACCCACTCCTCCTCCCCCCTCAGATTATCATACAAAACTAGAAGACAGGAAGCTATTCAAGAGGGCAGGTCGATCCGTGCAGTTACCACTGGTAGGACCAGAGGTCGCTTCGATCTCTGGCCACTATGAGGTGGTGGCAGCACTAGTCTTTGCTGCTCCAGTCCCTACCTTGGACCGCATTGGGAGCTCAGTTGGCTTCTGGCTGCGGCCAGGGCAACACCTGGAGAGCACTGAGCTATATTCATAGCACCACTTCGAACATATGTAACTACGAAATAAACATGTGCCGGTTGCACTAACCCAAGCTAACTTGTCTGGTTTTGCTTGATATTGATATATCTCGAACTGAACCCAAGTTATACAAGAACTTGAACCACTACACTTCCTACTATCTATCTGGAAATGGCCACATACATAAGGTATAGCTCGATGCAGCAAGTTGGGAACCTGAGTGTTTTCCAGTTTTGGAGGCAGCTGTGCATGTAAAATGCCTTCATTCAAGGGACATTTTTGTATATGATGCACAAGACAAGTCTTGTGTATGATTCTATCTCAAAAATCATAACAAAATATGAAAATAGAATCATTTGCTATGCATTATTCCCTCATAATACATGTCAGACTAGACAAAATGACCTCTGTAGGTCCCATATGGGCTGGAAAAGCACCATGCTCATAAATGTCTTCATCATTTTCAAGATAAGAATATCTGAAGACCTGAACAATGTAAACGGGTCCATGGTGCAAAACCCTTTTGTTTCTATTAAATTCCATCATCCATTGTTGTTTTGACCTGATGACCCATTAAAAACCATATTGAAATGCTATTAGAACCCAATATAAGGCATGTGAGCCCTATTATAATGCACTATTGAGCTATTTAGCTGCAAATAGCAACAAAAGCGTTGTCGGCACCAAAGACTAGAATCATAAGATGTGCCTAATTCTTCTCACACTTATTGTATCACTAAGATATTTAATATGCCTTTAAAGATGATCGAGTAGAACATAAAAATGGATAATTCTGGTATCAGTGGGTGATCACGCGTCCATATATGGTGATCTATGTGGTCCCTCATAAAAAACCAAGCAGAAATTTTGCTGAAAATCACAGTTTTTGCAAACTAACAAAAATCACATGTCTCCCATAGTGTAATAAGCCGCCATAGAGGTAGGGGGAAAAAGCATACTCATTTATAAACTTGATGGGTCAGTAATATGCACTATCTATCAAAAACTGATGGTTAGAATATTTTTTCACAAAATATATAGGGCCAAACTTTGAAAAAACAGCGATTTTTTTAAACTAATGATTTTTAAATTTATAATTTGTACTTCAGTGGTAAACTGTGCACTATATTATTGTAATACCAGCTACCCTGGCCTGAAAGCAATGAGTTTCATCTTTCATTTGCTGCAAATATTATGTAAATCGGATAATTTTTGGCTAAACTAAAGCATTTCTTAGCGAAAATTCAGGAAAAACTAAGTTTTAGGTTCCCAACTTGCTGCATCAAGTTATAGTAAAGATGCACACATCATTCTCTGCCAAGAATCTGACATAATACATATATTCTCTTTGATTTGGTAAGGACTGTCAGTGACCTAGGAGAAGGTGTGACCCCTCTGTAAGCCATCTACATAGATTTTCTTTTTGTCAATGAATCTCTCCATATCTCCTACCTTCCTGATTTTCCCACCTTTTTCCTCTGACCATCTGAAGCCATGTCCTTTGGTTTTATCAATATAAACGAGTGATCTGGAAGACAAGATGGTAGTCTATACATCGCATCACCCTAACCTGTAGCTGCATTCCCATATTAATACCCTCCATGCTTAAGATTTGTCCATAGGAATGTTTTCCCCTAGGGGAGGGATGGGCCTGGGTCTAGCACCTTCCTGTACATGTATTAACATGTATATGAACGGCGGGCATGGCAGGTGGTAGTGATGGTGCTAAGACAGTCTCACATCAGCTCCTAAAGGGTATGTGGCTTTATGTAGTGCCTATTATATCTATATCTTTTCTTAAAAGGGTTATTTCTCATCTCTAGGCCTAATGGATTCAATCATCTTGACTGCATGCATACATGAAAATGATGAAATGCTAAGGGGCAACGTACCCTATGCCAGCATCTGCAGCCACTGATATATCTGAGTATCAGCCCCATTATGTCTCCACCAAAGAGTTCTTTTAGGGTGGGTCATTACCGTTTACACAACAATGTCATAGTTACTCCTTCTACCAGATGTTAGACCTACTTTTATGGACACTTTGGATGAAAAGCACTCTGCTTGTGGGAGCTGGGGAGGGATTATATCTTGACATGAAAGGAGTTGTCTGAATTGGCAGCATTATTTTGTACTATTTTACCACTTGTAGATGAAATCTTCTGACCACAGTTACCAAACCTGAGCTTTTTATGTTGACTATTCAGTACTTAATGTCTAGGAGATTTATGGGCAAGGTATGCTCTGGAAGTTAATTCAAAACATCCTGGGATCGCAACCCCAGTGATCTTAGGAATTATTCTTCCTTATCCTATTAAGCGATCTTATGATCAGACTGCGTTCACATTTCCTAGCCAGCACTAAGATTGCATCGATCTTAGCCTCAGCCCTCCTACACTATTTCAAGAACTACTGACTAGGAACAGGGGTAAGAGTCCCAAAATAAAAGAATAGCTGTGGAGTCACTCTTCTTCACAAGAGTGCTTATACCATCGTTCCCCATATGGGCTAAGAAATATATTAGATTCCATCTGTAAATAAGGTAACTTTAATGCAAATGTTCAACCAGGATAAACCTCAATAGAGAGAGACAGATGAAATTCCCCGAAAACAGAGTCTGGCTTGCAGCAAGAGTATACCAAAGGAAGTGGGGTAGGACTTCACTTCAAAACTTGAGAAGGAAGAATTACCTTAGAGTGCCCTTAAAGCATGAGTAGGCCTAAGGGCCCTCAAGGACTCCCCTGTTTATTTATATGCAGCAGGCTATTCACTCTTTCAATCAGGAGTGTTCCCTGTAAGTGCTCTTGTACTCAGGTGAAACCACTATGCAATTCTTTCACTAAGATCGCAATGATCTTAGTGCTGGAAAAGGAACAGTGAAGTCATCCCAGGACTTACTATTCCTGACAGGCCTGCAACCACTGCATTAGATAGGGTAGACTGGCCAGGCCTTATGATATGTGCCTACACTAAGATCGCTGGGGTTGCGATCCCAGGATGTTTTGAATTAAGCTCCTGGAAATTGTGTCTTTGATGTGAGGTTCTCTTGTGGGCAGAAAAGAATTGTCAATATAGAAGTCTCCACAGACTATAGTCAGACTCAGTGCTCGAACCTGAACTGAAATCAAAACTTTGACTATTTTGAAATGCAGAGTGAACAAATGTTTGATGCCTTCCTTTGTGGTGTAGGATGTGATGGCAGTAAAGACAGGAGAGAGAAGAGACGGGAAACATTTTTAATGCCTTATCATGGAATCTAAATGTTGTTGATACTGGAGAGCATCTTACACTACCTGAAGGGAAATTGCAACTCCTACCACAACCTTCCTTGCCAGAATAAAGCTGACATTCTCCAAGAATGCCATTTTCAAAAAGGATCTTCCTTTCTCTTAACATGTAATTGCTTTCAATATGTGATAGGAGACCAGTGATCAAACAGTAGTCATTGTTGATCTAGCAATAATGTTATGTAGAACTTAAAATACATAATTATAAAGGTCTGAAAAGGTTATTCATAGATATCTATCACTAATGTAGATTATTAGATATTTTACAAAAACTTGATAACTTGAATGACATCTTTATTCACAGTTCCTCAGGAGGTTAATACAAAACATCCTGGGATTTCTACCCCTGTGATCTTAGTGTAGGCACATATCATAAGACCTGGCCAGTCTACCCTATCTAATGCAGTGGTTGCAGGCCTGTCAGGAATAGCAAGTCCTTCACTATTCCTTTTCCAGCACTAAGATCACTGCGATCTTAGTGAAAGAATTGCATAGTTGTTTAACCTGAGTACAAGAGCACTTACAGTAAACACTCCTGATCGAAAGAGTGAATAGCCTGCTGCATACATATAGAGGGGAGGGAGGACGTTTGCTGAGTGTCCTTGAGGGCTCTTAGGGTTACTCATGCGTTAAGTGCACTGTAAGGTAATTCTTCCCTTCTCTCTCTTTGTCCTGGGGGGGCACAATGCTTCTCATAGGCAAGCATGAATCATACATTCATGGGAACAACTCTTGAAAACATACAGGGACAGGGAACGATTGTATAAACACTGTTGTGAAGAAGAGTGACTCCACAGCTATTCCTTTATTTTGGGACTCTTACCCCTGTGCCCAGTCAGTACTTCTTGGAATAGTGTAGAGGGCTGAGGCTAAGATCGATGTGATCTTAGTGCTGGCTAGGAAAAGTGAATGCAGTCTAATCTTAAGATCGCTTAATAGGATAAGGTAGAATAATTCCTAAGATCACTGAGGTTGCGATCCCAGGATCTTTTGAATTAACCTCCTGTACTGAGTCACTGCAATATAATAATTTTCTAATGTTCTGCAATATCACCCTAAATTAGATATCAGAATGATTCAACTTAACATCATTCTACAGAGTTGACAGAAATAATTAACAGTATGTCTCTAACCCTAGCAACACCACGCCCACAGAACCCACGATGACATATCCTGTGCTGCCTCTTTTCCTATCAGTCCCTTTTCTTCTTTACCTCAAGTACTGACTCAAAATACCACACCCAACTTCCAGCCAGACAGCTGCAAACACAATGAATTATTTGAGTTGGACATCTGTTAGGAATCCAAAGTCCTATTGTCAATATTCCCCATGACAGAAAAGCTTATGTCTGCACAGTCCCAAGCAATATTCTGGCAGTGGGAAAGCAATAGCATATAGACAAGAATAAGACATGGCTAAAGCATAGCCTCCATTGGGGGTAGGACGGGGAGTGTAAAACATTGCCTCGCCTCGTTGTAATGAAGTATATATGATCCCAGAAGTTGCCCAGACAGGACAACTATATCTGCTGTGTTGAGCCCTATGGTTTGCACATTTCAGGTATCGATTTCTTGTATTGATTCTCAAGTCTGCAGCTCAGCCTATATCAGCTAGTGGTAAGATAGATTTTCCTGTAAATGAAAATTCATAGTGTTGAAAAACATATATTTCATTATATTTCAAGCTCTGCTGAGTTCTAGTAGGATCGAGTAGGGAGGGAGATACATTCTCTTTCTGCTACATAATCTAATAGTCTAGGTTCACTTCTTCATTGTTCATATAAAGGATCGCAATAAGCCGGGACTCGCCTATATTGGTTTACTAATAATTCTTTTTATATTGTATTTTCAATAAGACAAGAGAACAATAAAACAATCAGGTAACAAACCCAGTTATAGTATAGCAGGGTCTCAGAAATGAGCTTCAGGTCTGAAACAGACATGACAAACAATCAGAAAGATCTATTTTTTGCCTATATATGTTCACCAAGGATTCAAGAAATGACACAGACTGTGAAAAGTAACTGTTGAATTAACCAGGAATCCTCTTAAAGTTCAACACTTGACCACCCTTCTTGAAAAGGCCCAGGTGGCAGTAAGGTGGTACACAAAAATGCAAGATATCTCTGTGAATATAATGACGGATCTCTGGCAACTTAAGGATGAGGAATATGCTGTAATTTTACGACATTTTTTTGCAGTGTACAATTAAGTGACATATCCAGATGAGGTAAATAAGTGTTAAAGCCCATCATTTAGGTACTACTATGCACCAAGAGAAGTTGGCCTTGCATTCTATAGGCAACCATATGAAATTTATTGAAAGGTAACACTATTGACAAAAGGATAATGTCCAGATATTCACACATCACAGCCTGAAGAGAAATAATGAAATCCTTAATCTTCATTTAAAAGACTCTGGATAAATTGTGCCATTTTATTCTATTTGTGCTGCACAATTTAACATGAAATAAGACAAATAAATAGCTCAGTGTGACTTTGAAGGATGAAAAGGAGATAAATCCCCCAAACCAAGACCCATACTTTAGGTTTTCAATGTGGGAAATTGTTTTGGGGATGCCAGAAAAGCCACAGTGCTCAGTGTTGATTGATATCCTCTGCCTTTCTGGTTGAATTATTTCCAATGGCACAAAAGGTATCCGTGCTTAATTGGAAAAAAGGAGTAGTGTTGGAGTGAAGTAATCTCTCACAGTATGCCTTTCTTTTCTCTTTTTACATTCATAATGCTCTGAAATGACAGAACCAATGTTTGCTTCTCACGATACACATTTCAGGGATTTCAATTTTATTGACATGCTTTCAGGATAAAATAACAATTTTTGTTTCTGAACATCTGTTGAAAGCAGTTAAATTCAAAACATGCTATAACAATATTTGTGGATCAACAGGGTAAAATGTATGCCCAAGCACACCCTCGTGGGCGTAACTTTAAAGTGTTGATCCACTTTTTGTCATGATTTTCCCTGTTTCCTCCAATCTCAACATAACCACTCCACACAGTACTCGCTTCTCTCACACAACACACACTGAAACAAACACTTATTCCATATTGTATAAAAATGCCCAATGGGGACCTTTGGAAATGTCTGATGCCTGCAATGGATTTTGCAATATGTATGGGTAAAATGTGTAAATTTTGTCCTGATTTCTGGTGAGAAAACACACTGTTGTGTCAGTAGAATCACAAGAGGGGGTGGATGAGTGGGTTTGGGGGAATTATCTGATGAGGGAGGGGGAAGACATCTGAATGGTAAGGTAGTGGTGTCCGTGAAGTACTGGTAGCTGTGGTGCTGGTGGTAGGTGGTGGCTTCCACACAATACACAGTTCATCATCAGGGTGTTGCACATAACCTGAAGAGAGCACTGAGTAGGTAGCCTCTCACACTAAAAAATCATGCATTGCTTCACCATTCAACCTGTACTCCTGACATT
The DNA here is from genome assembly GCA_949317995.1 of Acholoe squamosa. NCBI lineage: Eukaryota > Metazoa > Annelida > Polychaeta > Phyllodocida > Polynoidae > Acholoe > Acholoe squamosa. The sequence goes on along the minus strand of OX439036.1, from coordinate 108,727,915 downwards.
ACACTGAAGCACCACTCACCTTGTTTAAAATTAGTGTGTATTGCACCAGCAGGTACCTTACTGTGTGACTCTTCTTATGCAAAGCTATCCTTTCTGCTATTCGCAACACCATCTTGGGATGCTTGTAGCAGTGGTGCTGGAGGTAGTAGAACATGTGGTGGCTTCCATACAATGCTCTGTTCCTCAATAGACCTTGTTTGATAGGTTATAGGGATGTAATATACACAGCGTATTGTATATTAAGTTCCCATGATCCCTCAAGGCTACATATCCTGATTTGAAACTGCATGTCCTTTTATATCACTGGAGACTTGCTAGACCATCTCAAGCTAAAACAGGGCACTTGCCTGCCCAATACAGTATTCTTTCTTCTCTTCCCTTTACACTTTCTATTAGCTTAAGTCATGGCCTTAAGCCCTTTTGTATTAGTATTATATTTTTCTTTTTCATTACTTCATGCTAAGTATATTGCAAACCAGTGAAGCATGTACACAATTGACTGGAATGATTGTAACCACAGGCACGCATCTGGCTAAATTATTTCAGTATAAATAAAAGAATTTCAATCAATCAATCAAATGTATAAGGTTTATATATATATATATATATATATATATATATATATATATATATATATATATATATATATAGACAGATCTGGAATGTAAATGTATCAGATCAGTACTTTTCAGGCATGCTTCTGTAGGGGTTCGTGGAGCGGTATATATAGTGTTAGCCCCCTATTCGAGAGGGCAGGTCGATCGGTGCGGTTACCACCGGTAGGACCAGAGGTCGCTTTGATCTCTGGTCACTATGAGGTGGTGGCAGCACTAGTCTTCACTGCTCCCGTCCCTACCTGGGACTGCGTAGGGAGCTCAGTTGGCTTCTGACTGCGGCCAGGGCAACACCTGGAGAGCACTGAGCTATATTCATAGCACCACTTCAAACATATGTAACTACGAAATAAACATGTGCCGGTTGCACTAACCCAAGCTAACTTGTCTGGTTTTGCTTGATATTGATATATTTCGAACGGACCCCAAGTTATATAAGAACTCGAATCATTACACTTCCCACTATCTATCTGGAAACGGCCACATACATAAGGTAGTAAAGATGCACACATCATCCTCTGCCAAGATTCTGACATAATGCATATATTCTCTTTGATTTGGTAAGGACTGTCAGTGACCTAGGAGAAGGTGTGACCCCTCTGTAAGCCATCTACATAGATTTTCTTTTTGTCAATGAATCTCTCCATATCTCCTACCTTCCTGATTTTCCCACCTTTTTCCTCTGACCATCTGAAGCCATGTCCTTTGGTTTTATCAACATAAACGAGTGATCTGGAAGACAAGATGGTAGTCTATACATCGCATCACCCTAACCTCTAGGTAATGCAAAAAAGGACTTCTGTACCCATAGGGCTTCTATGGAATCTGCAGCTATGCCTGCAGCATCCTGGAGTCTGGCAGTGACTATGAAATCTACCTACAGTGGATGTGTGGGGAAGTTTCACACATCCATGCCATACACCTGATACAGCCTGGGGAGCCAGCTGTAGTTGCATTCCCATATTAATACCCTCCATGCATAAGATTTGTTCATAGGAATGGTTTCCCTAGGGGAGGAATGGGCCTGGGTCTAGCACCTTCCTGTACATGTATTAACATGTATATGAACGGCGGGCATGCCAGGTAGTAGTGATGGTGCTAAGATGGTCTGCGATCAGGCCACCCTTATTCAAATCTGATTAGCAACATTATTTACTGAGCTTCCTGAAATCTAAATGGTGTACAGCCTTATACATGACGTATGTTATTGTCATACTAGTGATTGGCATGATCAAGTTGTCATATGAGAAATATCATATGACTAGTGGTGTATGGAGTAAATACATCAGGCTCATAATAAATAGTGTTATTTCCAGTTGTCACTGGTTTATTCAGCTTTAGGCAACATGTAAGAAATATCAATCACACAGTAGTTAGTATGTAGGTAATTTGTACATACAGTAAACATACAGTAATTTATAAAGTACAATGTTCAGTTCCACTCCACCTGTGAGGTATTAATAATACAGTGTCCAGCATACTTCTAGGTGGGTTCCCACACCTAGCTCCTGACCTGCTGCTTAGAGGAATAATGTAATAATGGATAACTTTACCCTCTGGTGGAAGTCTTGAAGAAGATAGCCTCTGGCCACTAATGGTAGGAAACCAATGCCTGTCTAGCATAGTTTCACCATAGTGCAGTGGTATAGCAGGTAGCAGGAGATGACTGGAGATGTTACCTCTAGAGCGGTTCTTGGTGATGTGTCTTCCTGGAGGTGCAGACAGGCTATTTGTAGCAAATCTTGGAAAAGCACCTCCAGACTGACTGGAGCCAGCAGCATCTGCCTAACTCTACAATTGTTTGAGGGGACCCTTTCAAGTGTCACAGGGGGACAAAGGACCCCCATGGACGCCGCTATGGCCCCCATTGTCTTGGTCGGTTCTGCATCTTTAGACCCTCATATCTCGGCCGTTTATGCGTTTATAACCGCCATTTTGGGCATGCGCGGAGTTGAATATGCCAAGTTTATAATGCCCGCTGGATAGGCGCGTAACTCCCGCCGGTTTGTCTGTAGCTTACTCGGAGGTCGATTCAGTCTCCATGGCGTAATTTCCTTAATAATGGGAGTTCCGCCTTGATCTTGGGCTCATTCTGACCGTCTAATTATGGGCTTTCCATAGAATTTTTGATATTTGACCTAGGTTGCTCAGGAGCGACGCTAGAGCGACCGGAAGGTTATGGCGTCGTGCTTATGTAACCCATTGTTCAGTCCTTAGAGTGCTCAGACACTCATGACGGCGTCAGCGGTGCTCAGGCACCCGTGACGGCCGGTTGCATTCACTTACAAGTTATTAATTTGTGCATTGAACCATGAGGTCGCACACTGAGACCCTCATTTTTATTATATTGTGCAATGAACCATTAGGTCGGAGCCTTTGATGTCAGAGAGTGTATGTAACTGACCTGGCTGGTGTGCAGTGGGGCATGAACGCTCTTATGTAAAGTTTGAGCGCTCTTATAGCTCTTAGAACCAACCTATGTATTAATTTCATAGATATTTCTTTGATTAATACAAAATATGTTAGAATTTATGGAACAATAAAATGGTATATCATAGAATACTCCCTCTCCCCCGAAAGAATGCGAAACTCCGTCATTTCGCCGAGGGAATGTACAATTTATACAATTTTTACCTTATTTTGGAGTTGTATACTGTTTTGTAAGAGGATTTGAAGTGATGGGGAGTGCTTCAAATGCAATTTTTGTGGTAGAGCTTTGTCAGTATAAACAATTTTCTCCTGGGTATAAGTACATTTCCGAGTTTCTATATCTTACCATACCATAGCTTATTTGCTTATGTAACATCAATATTGGGTACAATTTTCCATTTTTATGTACAACATACAATTTGGCAAATAGTGTGCAATTTTGGCATTTAATATTCAATTTAGCGTGCAAATTGAACATAAATGACAATTTCGGTGTGCAAATTTACAATTTCGCGTGTAATTGCGTTCAATTGACAATTTCAGTATGCAAATATATAATTTTTGCGTACATTTGGCAATTTAAGTGTGCAAATATATAATTTTCGCGTATATTTGGCAATTTTAGTGTGCAAATATATAATTTCGCGTACATTTGGCAATTTGAGTGTGCAAATATATAATTTTCGCGTATATTTGGCAATTTTAGTGTGCAAATATATAATTTCGCGTGCATTTGGCAATTTTAGTATGCCAATGCATAATTTTTGCGTTCAATTGATAGTTTCTGTATGTACAAATGTAATTTTGCGTACAGCTTGGATACACATAGAAATGTTGATTTTCTAAAAATCTGACTTCAGTGTATGAATTGGGTACAGACATACAGTATAATGTGCAACATATAAATCAAATGTAAATTGGATACAACTTACAATCTAGTGTGCAAACATACAATTTTAGTGTGCAAATTGGGTACGAGCGTACAATCTGGTGTGCAAACATACAATTTTAGTGTGCAAATTGGGTACAAGCGTACAATCTGGTGTGCAAATATACAATTTTAGTGTGCAAATTGGGTACGAGCGTACAATCTGGTGTGCAAATATACAATTTTAGTGTGCAAATTGGGTACGAGCGTACAATCTGGTGTGCAAACATACAATTTTTGTGTGCAAATTGGGTACAAACGTACAATCTAGATTACACTATTCAATTTATGGGATTTGAGACAAATTTTTCCGAGGGCCGGAAAAACAAAGCACTTCATGTACAATAGGCTTGTTTGTCTCTGAGTTACTCATTGATTTTGCTATATGGGTGTATTAATTGGCAATTTCGGCAGTGGGCCGCTGCTTAATTGACTATTCCCCTAGCCTTTTGAGTATGTGTCCCTGAAAGAGATTTATTTGGTGAGTATCTTAAGTAAACATGTTTTATGTCAACAATTTTCTCAACAAATTTTTTTTTTTTTTTTTTTTTTTTTCATTTTTCCAACAATTTTCTTGGATACCTAAAGTGTGTTACTTTAAGTAAACCTTGGCATAGTATACAAGTGCTAGTGGGTACAAAAACTGTCTTAGTTATCTACCTGCATTCATGTATATTAATGTTAGATTTGTACAATTTTACAATTTGTAATTTGCAATTTCGCAATTTTGCGCGTATATGTGCGCATTAATCATTGATTTTTGTGAGAATACCATAGATTTTCATATTATACATCAACAAGTGGCTGTGTATATAATTTTTTTTTCTAATACTTTGATAATTTCATTGACAGTGGAGGTGTGTCAGGAGTGAGATGTGAGTCTCCTCCCTGGTGTGCTCATGCAGTGGTGGCACTTGAGGTGTTAGGTGCCAGATTTTGGCATGTGTCTGTGGCAGTGCCTAGCTTGGTGTCAGTGGACAGTTCAGGGTGGGGGGGGGGGGTGTGTGTGTGTCCATTTAAGGAGTGTGTGGCTGGTATTGGAGCATCAGTTCCTCTCTGGAAGTCACTGCTGTAGTACCATGGCCCACCTACAAGCTCTCTTTGCTCTGCCTGTCCCCCAGGTGATGGAGGTGGGGAGTCCAGCTAGGGCCCTGGTTGAGTCTAACCAGACCATCCATTATGGGTACATAGTGAGTAATTTCAAGGAGATCATTGAGCATGGTGATGTGGTGGTCTGTAATTACTCCTGCCATTATTTCCTGGGCTCAGCCTTGCGTCGGGGGGCCACTGTGGCCCTTCTGACTAGGGCCTTGGGCAATATGGGTTTCTGGCCCATGGATTATAACCTAGGGCCGCGGGAGCGAGTGCTATGGGATTATTTGTTGGCGGCATCCCTCCTCGATCTTGCGGCATCCGGGAATCCATCCACGGCTGCCGAGTATGGACTGGGGATGCTGGAGGCCCGGCTCGCTGAGTGGGAGCAGGATCACGGCCATATGTATGGCTCGGACTCGGCCCCGGACTCTCCCATTGATGTTGAACCCGAGGATCTGTGGTAGGATCCCGACTGACTGAAACCTAGGGTGTAAAAACCCGCCATCCCAAAGGCCCTTTTCAGGGCCGGCAAATTGTCCGAAAAGTTCTGAATACTGTCTCTGATGTGTTGTCTCCTGGTGGTGGACTGGGGGCAGCCTAGGCTGTGGGCAGTCTAGGCTGTTTCCACAGTCACCGGGGAGGGCTGGTGGTTTAGAAAATTAGCAATAGTCTGCATGTTTGACCTTGCGGTCTCCTCCTGTTGTTCGTCAATAATTATATCTGTTGTATTTTCCAGTGCTGTCATGGTCACCGGGCTGGTGCCACAATCATTCTGGAGAAGCATGGAGTAGTACAGCCCTTTGTTTTTAAGGGCTGGTATAGTACTGAACCTAGTGCGCCAAGGTAGGTGTATCACCTGAGGGAGGTGATAAGCAAATTCTCCTCTCTGTGTTGTTATAACTGCTGGTCCATTCCAGGTAAATATAGCCTTAGGTAGTGGGAAGGTTTTAACCACTATATCCTTATAGGTAGGGGCAGCTGCTGACTTAATCTCATCAAATTCATGTGGTATTGGCCTCAAGGGTAGCGCGAAGTTTGAGTCTCCACAATATATTTTAAAATATATTGTGGGGTTTGTGCGCTTGGCCACATTTTTCTTGCCACAGTGTGTCTGTGCAAATTTCTTAAGGTACTTCATTATTCTGTAGGCTGAGTAGATGGTCAGGGTGAATAATATAGCAATTATCAGGGTGTGGGTTTCCTGAATTGTGAGGAAAGGGGTGTGGGTTTCCTCTGTAGGGGTTAGTTTGGTAGGATTCTTATCTGGGAGCAATTTGTGTAGGGGCAGCTCGGTGACTAGTCTGAATGCTTTGGCTGTAGGCAGGTAGGCTACAGTTCCTCCTAGTCTGTATAATTTGAGTAGTATGTATACTATAAAAATGTGAGCTGATATCCCTAGGATGAGTGCTAAGCTTTGGAAGATTGGATGCTCTGTAATTCGACGTAGGTATGATTCCTCGTAGCGCGTTTCCATTTCCTTATTAAGGTTGGAGGCATCTTTTAATACTGTTTTTGGCAAAGGGCTCTAAATTTAGTTGAGTAATATCATCCATGATTGGATTTTCCTGTAGTTTTTCTAAGGTTCTAGAAAGGTTTACTACTGGGAAATTTGGAAGATTCTCTCTTTCATCTGGTTTGGTTTCAGAAATTTTGTTAAGTGCTGCCATGAATGGTAAATTAATTGTCTTGAGAATGTAATGAAATGATAAGGTTGAGTTACAGGGCAACCTTGTGTTTGGAAGAGAAAATTCTCCTACACTGATCGTGCACCCACAGGGTACACCTATGATTGAGTAGGACTGGGCCTTCCGAGTTTCAGACGTTTTACCATGGCAGTTGATAAAGTAATGGGGTTCATTAGTAGTGACCAGATACTCATCTTCAGAAATGGAAATAGCATGGGTGGTAGGTGCTTGCAGTGGTGAAACTGTAAACTTGCAATGTTCCTTAATCTGTTGAGCCTGGTTAGTAAAAATGGCTACAGGGCATGTAGGCCTGTGTTTATAGATTCTACCATTTACATCTCTGCATACCTTTACTGTAGTACCTTCACATGCCTGCATATCTGCTGAGTCCAATTCGATAAATAATGATTCATCGTAAGATACTGCTAGAAACTCAGTTGTGGTTTGTAGTTTGGTGACTCCTCTGGTGGGGGTCTCCTGTGTGTCTATAGGCATGGGTGATGTAATCATTTGGTATAGTTTGAAGGTTGAGGTGGTAGATTGAATTATAATGTCCAGATGAATATATATATGGTGAGCTGAGTAAGTATATGAAGTCAGCTTCTGTGAATAATAGAAATCTAAGTCATTAATTGCGACTTGTGCTCCAGGGTGTGTAATCCTAAGTTTGTTATTAATGTCAATTAGGTATCTAGCAAGGTCTGAGGGTGGTACTATATCAGGGGTTAGGATCCCTGATGATAGCATCCTCATGGCTGCATTTGTCCTTTGCAGTGATTAAACTGTATTCATTCTTGCTGCTATGATAATTAGTGCATCATTTAATACTTGCATTTTCTCCCTTTGAGTTTTCTCGTGCCTTGAATATGAGTCAAGTGACCTGGACATGTTAGAGGCCCACAGGTTGACCGTGTCACCTATGGTGTCCAGTACCTTCTTGTCTTGGATGTATGCTTTAACAAACTTATCTTGTCTGTCTGTGATCTTTTCAATGAGACTAGCTGCTTCCTGATCCTGTTTAGCAAATTTTCTTAGTATTTCATCTATGTTCTTGAGCTGTCCCATTACTTGGTTTACATCTTCTACTGTGGCTAGACCTAGCACACCGCGAAACAGGGGTGCTAGAAAACCCAGTATGGCCTCTCTTTTGGCCTTGTCCAATGTGTTTATGGGGTTGGATAAGAACAATTTGATGGAGGCTAGTGTTTCATTTATCTCCTTGTCTGCAATTTCCAGCAAGGTGTCTAGCTCCTTAGCTTGTTGGATAATTTGGCCAGAGGTATGATCTTGTAGAGTAGGAGTGGTCAAATGGAGTATTCTATCCCTTATGGATCCTTGGGTAACGGGTGCCCGAGGTATCTTGTAGGGAATAGCTAACAACAGTGTTGTGGTTGTATGTCCATTGACCAATGGTTTAGGGCTAGGTTTGAATACTACTCCTATGTTTTGTCTCACCACAGGTGTATAACCTGCAGTAAGTGGTTCAATAGTATATAATAACAGCATAGTTAGCAGTATGGGTGAAACTCTCAGTGTCCCCATGGTGCTTGTGTAAAGCAAGTTTGCTGTTTAAAGTCTTGTCAAATTTGTAGTGATTTGGTGCTGGTAAAGTCTAAGTGTATGGTGTAACACTTTAAATGAAGTGGTTCAAACTGTACCTTTGCAAGATTGAGCTGTCTTGGCAATATGTCCGGTGAGTCTATAGAGGTTGACCAGTAAATGGTAAGGTCAGGTTGAAGGTGAAGTAGGTGTGTTCTTTATCCTAGTGCAGTCTCTCCTAATGGAGAAGTGGGCTGGCTAATTCCCAAGTGGGGTCCTGTAGACTTGTGTTCCAGACTGCAGCTGGATGAAGACTGATGGTGGGCTATGGTCCACAGTGCTTCTTATGTAGCCTACCCTACCCACATCCATTGTGGGCCTGGTATTGTTTCTCTGGAGACAATGCATTAATCTCCAGTGTCTGCTACCTGTGGGGTCTATTGTGTAGTCTGTGTACTGGTAATTAGCTCCTCCTGTCATCCAGGACAGCCATTCATGACCGTCTAGACAGTTGTCGGAGGGTAGCTTATAAGGTCAATTGATCTCTATAGACTGCTGTGTTGGCATAGCGCGCTCTTTCATGTGGGGATTAGGCTTTAGACACTCCATTGTGTTACCCTTACTCTTCTTAGACTTCATGTCTGCTTTACTTGGGGGGTCCCAGTCTTTGACCCTTTCAGAGGCAATAACCTACTGATATATTTACAAATTTGATTGGCTTTATATACATAGTAATTCATTATCAGTCACACATGTCTTATGTGTGGATGAAGAGAATTTGTAATACATTTTGAAAATCTTATGTCTTTTGGTATCTCAATCCTGTTTCTAATTTCTTGAAACTGCACCACACCTAGATGTCTTTCTTAGTATGTGGTGTGCAGGCCTAGGCTTGATAGGGCCTATGCCTGTGGTTTCTCTTGTAAGGGTGATATCATTTTTGTTCCTTACAATTTTGCTGTAGTATTTGGCCTCATGTGGAATAAGCCTGTGTGCAAATTCATTGTTTCTGACAGCCACAACCTTTTTCAGTCTGTCTATGTGCACTGGTCTGGCCACCAATAGATTGGTGTCCAAGTTTTTGAGTTTGGCACTTGTCAAACTAGGTCTATCTACTACAACATATGGTCCCATAAAAAGGGGTTGAAGTTTCTTACACTCTGTGTTGGTCAGGATTCTTGGTATGTTAAGGTACACCATGTCGGTGACCTTGATTTCCTGTGGTGTAAGTCTCTTATCATATCTATCCTTCCTTTCCTTTTGTAGCTTGGCGACCCTTTCTATAGCTTTCCTCCTAGAGGTATCTTGATTTGTTATCATGTTAGCTACATGGTCTGCTACTGTGGATATGTCTTCCTGTATTCCCAGCCCTAAGTCCATTGGGGTGGCTGGGTTTCTCCCATGGAGTAGGAAGAAAGGGGTGAATCCTGTGGTTTGGGATTCAGTGTTGTTTAATGCAAAGGTTATGGGTTCAATAAATGAATCCCAATTGTTTTGGTGCTTTGAGCAGAATGCTCTGAGTGCTGTGCCTATGCTAGCATTGAATCTCTCTACAAGCCCATTTGATTGTGGCCTGTATGGTGAGGAGAATTTATGTTTGATCTTGAGGTGTTTAGTTAACTTTGTGAACTTTGCACCTGTATAACATGTCCCATTGTCTGTTTGAAGAGTGGCTGGTGTTCCATGATGACAAATTATATTCTTGTAGAACTCTGCTGCTGTTGTCTCAGCTTTTAAGTCAGTAGTAGCCCAAGCTGTTGCATATCTGGTAGCATAATCTATGCAGACTTGTATATGTTTGTTTCCCCTGGCAGTTGTGGGAAGTGGTCCCACCGCGTCTAGGTTTAGGAACTTCATTGGTGAAGTCATGTACTCTCTCACTGTCATTGGTGTTTTGTGTGAGTGTACTTGCCTTTTTGCTGTGAGGCATGTGTGGCAGGTGGAAACATATTTTGTTGTGTCTGCTAGCATAGACTTCCAATATACCCTAGGTCGGAGTGCTGACAGCATCCTACTTGAACCAAGATGGCCGCCAGTAGGTGAGTCATGGAAATACTGTAGTGTACTTGTTACCCATTGCTGTGGTATAACAATTTGAAGTGGTACAGTATTGGTTTTTCTCCAATTTATGGGGCATATATGGACTAATGTACCGTTTACCAAGGTGTATGTCTGGCCTTGGTTGATGATTCTGTTTCCTTGTGCTTTTGGTGCAGGCAAGGTCCCATCCTCAAGATATTGTATGAGGGGCAATAGGTCCTTGTCTTTCCTTTGTTCCAAGCCAAGGTTTGTACCTGAGATGGATGTGTCGGGAATCTGATCCAGTAGTTGATTTATATCTAGCACATGTTGTTTTATTCTGTCTCTTTCTTTTTCTTTTTCATCGACTATTGGCCTATCTTGTGCCTTTTGTTGGGGTGTGTCACTCTTTTTTTGGTGTGTAGGCTCCTTTGGAGGGCCTATTCTCGCCTTAATGGGAGTGGCAACCTTTTTCTTTAAAGGCACAATTTGCTTTTTGTCATTCTTCTTTGTCTCAGAGTTCTTTGACTTAGTAGATGCAGTGTCTTTTGTGACATTTTTCCTGGCAGGTGGGGTTTTGGTAGGTTTGTTTCCTGTGACCTTTTTCTCATTTAGAATAGTTTGTGATTGTGTGGGGGGTTTTGGTGTGCCCTCCTGAATCATTTCTCTAGTCTTTGAGCGTGTGGTCATAGGACACAAATGGTTTGATGTTTCCTCTCCCTGCATTGGTTCAAAGAATCTGACTGATTTAGAAGTTGCTTGAGTAATAGCATATATTGTGTCTTCTGGATCTTCATCATCTGAGTCAGGTGGGGTGAAGGGTGGCTCCTTAGGAGTTACCTTCACTATCTGATTGAGTGATGAGAATTCAATAGGCTCGAAGTCATTATCTGGAAAGAGTTGTGAGTATTCTCTCTCACAGTGGCAAAACACATAGTGTGTAGATTGCTTCAAGATACCCCTAATGGGTGTCTCTGGCCTTTCAATGGTGTTGGGTGGATCATCCCTTTTGAATGGTACTTTCTTTGTTACTTTTGCAAACTTGGTTCTACTGGCTGCTCTAACTCTCCTTGGTGGGGGTGGAGGGTTAGTCATGGGTCCAGAGTCTGGGTATTCTCTTCTAGACATAGCATCTGGTGGTGTGTTATCATCACCTTTCACGTGTTGGATGGTGAATGAAAATTGTTGTATGTCTAGAGCCCATCTGGCCCATCTATGTGTGAGTCCTGTATTGGTTAGTAGTGGGATTAGGGCTGCATGGTCTGTGTATAATTGGAAGTGTCTAGTCTCTAGATAGTGTCTGAAGTGTAATACTCCATACACTACTCCCAGTAGTTCTCTCTCTGTGGTATTGTAATTTCTCTCATGTTTTGAGAGGGTTCTACCTGCAAAGGCTACTGGTCTGAGCACTCCTTCATTATCTCTCTGTGAGAGTACAGCTCCTAAACTCACATTGGAAGCATCAGTTGCCAAACTGAACTCTTTCTCATAGTTTGGATATCTGAGAAGAGCATTGGTACAGAGGGCATGCTTTAATGTTTTGAAAGCATTATCTGCCTCTTCTGTCCAGACAAATGCTTTGAGATGTGTCTGTAGATCATATAATGGTCTAGCAATTTGGGCATAACCTTTGATAAACTTTTTGAAGTATTGGCATAGGCCTGTGAAGGATCTGACATTTTTGACTGATTTTGGTGTTGGGAAGGTTTTGATTGACTCCACCTTTGTGGGAGATGGTTGCAGTCCCATGGGTGTGACTCTCATTCCCAAGAAGTCTATTCTGTCTATGAAGTATTCACATTTTGATTTCTTCAGTTTGAGTTTACCAACTCTTAGGCTGTTGAACACGTCTTCCAGGTCATGGAAGTGTTGTTCGATTGATGGTGATAATACCAATATGTCATCTAGGTATGGTAGGGCACATTTGTACTTGAGTTTGTTCAGAATTAATGTGACTAGATGGCAGAATCCCGCCGGTGCCGTCGCTAAACCCATCGGCATCCTTTCATAGACATATTTTTTGTCATTTGCTATGAATGCGGTTTTATGCTGATCCTCCTGTCTTATAGGAATTTGAAAAAATCCCTGTTGGGCATCTAGCTTACTGAATACTCTTGGTCTGAGTGACCCTATCATGTCTAGAGTGTCATCGGCCCGGGGTGTAGATAAGGCTTGATTTATCGTGTTCTGGTTCAAATAACGAAAATCTGTGACGAGCCGATGGCCTCCCGATGATTTTTGTACTAAAAAGGATCTGGAGGCCCAGGGGCCCTCGGCACATTCTCTCAGAATGCCCTGTTGTACTAGCCTTTCACACTCTTCCCCTATTGCGGCCTGTTTTTCTGGTGTTTGTCTATATGGTAGGAAATGACATGGTACTGCCTCAGGTTTTACATGTATTGAGTGTGTATACAGGTGTGTGGCACCAATGTCTCCATCTTTTCCTACGAATACATCATCATACTTGGTCAGCAGTGACTTTAATCTATCATGCTGATCTTTGGATGTGAGCACAGATTTTGGTGGAACATTCTCTTCCAATTCTGGCTCGAGGTCATGTGCCTCACTATGTATAGCAGCTATTTCAGAGAGTCTGATTGAGTTGGGTTCAGGGTCAGCATATGTGGACTCACAGTCTGAGTCTGTGTCACTGAATTGAGTTACGTCCTCAGGCCGTATGGCTGAGATGGATTGATCAGTGTGTGGGGTAGTGTCTGACACCTGTTGAGGTTTTTCTAAATCAGATTCCTTGACTTCCTGAAATAGAGCTATGATGGCACCCTTTTTGATTTTATGTGGGCGCCTGCTGGTGTTGAGTAACACTAGGGGATGTTTGTTATTTTCCCTGGGGGTTACTGCTGCCCTTTGAACTAGATATGGGGCATTGTTGTTTCTTTGGAGGTTATCTACTACTCCAGTTTTGCCTTGCAGTGATTGAGTAGATGTGACCTTACCCAATACTGCAAGTTCAGAGAATGGAGGGATGGTAAAATCCCTCACTGCCCTAATGGGTTTGAGAATTTGTTCAGGATCAACATTAAATTCAATTTGAGATTTTGTAGTGCTTAAGAAATCTGTGCCGAGTACAATGGGCTGTGTGAGGTTGGGTATTACAGCAAATTGGTATTGGAATCTGACACCTTGGATTCTAAAGTTCAGCATAGCTGAATGTCTAACATGACACACCGATCCATCTGCCAAGTGGATGTTGATTTTAGATTTCCTCAGTTGGATATGGAATCTCTTTTGGAGATCCATGAGGAATGATTGTCTGACACAGGTGATAGTAGCACCTGTATCAACCAAACATTGTACATCTGAAACATCATATAGATTTGCATTGATACAGCCATTTTGAAGAAGTACAATAGAAAGCTTGGTACTCTCACCTGTATCCTTTGATGATGAATCTGGTGGGGTGATGTGTATCACTGATGGACGTCTCTGTCTGTTAGATGGTAGATTTGCACTAGCAATTGTCTCTGGTTGGATCTTTGTTAATCCTGATTGATTGTTTGTATTTGGGGTGTCACAGTGCACTGGCCCATCGGCACTGTGACATCCTAGTTTTCCTGGTTCTGTGGGGTGGTTGAGATGCTTGCCACCAGGAGTTTGGAGATTTGATCCATCACATGAGGTGGTATTTGGGGGTTACTTTGTTGGTTCCCCTGGTAACCTCTTGTGTCAGGTTTGTAATCCTCCTGGCGTGGGTTGGAACCCTGGTTATATTGACCAGAGTTGCTGTATTGACCGGAGTTGTTGGATCTCTGATTGTTGTAGGCGCCATTGTTGTTGTAGGATCCACTGTTGTAGTTCCTATGTGGACTCTGGCCCCTACTGTTGGATCCTTGACTATAGGATCCAGAGTTGTTTGACCCCTGGCTGTTGTTGTAGGATCTACTGTTGTTGTAGGATCCAGAGTTGTAGTTCCTATGTGGACTCTGGCTCCTACTGTTGGATCCTTGATTATTATAGGATCTGCCATTACTTGGGGTTCTGTCTCTCCTATCACTGTATGAAGAGTTACCATTGTTGGAGTTGGAAGAGCTGTTGTCTTTCCTACTGTTGTGACCCCCCCGGTTGTTGTTGTTGCCCCCTCTACCTCTACCTCTATTGGATTGGTAGTTGGGGTCATAGTTATTTCCTCTGTATCTACCGGTAGGGTCTCTTGATGCAACCTTAGCTTCCTGTTGCCTTACATGGGCACTAGACATTAGGTTAACATCTTCATCTGAACTAGTGCTGATTTCCTGGACCTTTTTCTTAGTAGGCTGTGGGTTGGTTTCTGCATCCCTTACCTTCCTAGATCTCTCTTGGGTCTCAACCTCTAGGGCTAGGTCTAGGGCTTGGTCAAAAGAGTCTATTTTCTTGTTCTCAAGAGCTATAGAGATCCAGGGCCTCATGCCTTGGGTAAATGCCTTGCTTAGGGTTTCATCGTTCTGGCGTTGGGCATTACACACTTTCCTGAGATGGCATGCATAGTCTAGAACAGGTTCATCTATCTTTTGTGCACGGAGTGCAGTCCTTGAGATTATATTGTCTCGAGTAGCAAAATACTCTTTTAATTTATTCACTACATTGGTCCATGTCAACATATCAGGTGTGGCACTCTCCCTGAAGGATTCAAACCAAGCTAGTGCTTGTCCTTCGAGGTACTTGGGTAAATATGTTACCATGGTGTCACTGTCTGTCACTTTGTACTTATCCTTCAGATATTCTGGGAATTTGTGATCAATGAATAATGCTGTTGACATGAGTGGTGATGGGTGTGAAAAGGTTTTGGGTTTTGTTACCTCATGTATCCTGATCTTTCTGTCGTCCTGCTGTTTATTGTCTATGAGCTTGGTCATGTTGGACACCATGGAGATTATGATGTCATCTTTGGATCCAGAGGCAGATGGTGTGACAACAGGTGTGATGGCAGGTGTGTGAGGTTGTGGGGTCTGGGATGATACCATCTTCATGAGATCTGCTATCTGTTGTTGTTGTCTCTCTAGGGACTTCCGCTGATCTTCCATGGCCTTCTGTTGAGCATCTATTGCTGCATTCCTCTCTGCCAGTTGTTGGTTGAGGATCCTCTCCCTTTCCTCCTGCTGGGACTTGTTGGTCTCTAGGGCAGTAACTGCATCTTGGATGGCCTTCTCATAGGCCCTTATCTTCTCAGCTGTCTGATTAGGTTGGGGGCCTTCATCGGTGTCCATGATGGAGGGTGTGGGGGAGGTGTCTCTGGAGGAGTGGCTGTCAAAGGCTGGAGCTGGGGTGGAGGATCTAGATGAGGGTGTGGATCCACCCCCTGAGGCAGATCCTTCTTCCCCTGAGGTAGATAGCGTGAGTTGGGCGTCCTGTAGAGATCCCTGGGAAATGTTGGATCCCTGAGAACTGGTTGTTCCCTGAGTAGACAGGGTGGGTGGTGTGGGGTCTACTGAGTGTGGGTCTGTTGTATTGGAGGCTGGTTTGCCTCCTGTGGGCCTCCTAGATCTTGGTGGGAGGGAGACCTCTTCAACAGGCCCCTGACTACGTAAGGTCTTTGTGTGTTGTTCTGCCAGCTTGACTGATAAGGCCTTGATGTGTGTGGTGGACCTCACTGACGTGTGGGAGACCTCACTGACGTGTGGGAGACCTCACTGACGTGTGGGAGACCTCACTGACGTGTGGGAGACCTCTCTGACGTGTGGGAGACCTCACTGACGTGTGGGAGACCTCACTGACGTGTGGGAGACCTCTCTGACGTGTGGGAGACCTCACTGACGTGTGGGAGACCTCACTGACGTTTGGGAGACCTCACTGACGTTTGGGAGACCTCACTGACGTTTTGGGAGACCTCACTGACATATGAGAGATCTTACTGTTGTGTGAGAGATCTCATTGATGTGTGGGAGATCTCACTGATGTGTGGGAGATCTCATTGATGTGTGGGAGATCTCACTGATGTGTGGGAGATCTCATTGATGTGTGGGGGACCTCACTGATGTGTGGGAGATCTCACTGGTATGTGGGAGATTCCACTGGAGACCTTGGTGGGTATGGTGTCAAGGTCAAGGTCACTGGGTGGGTGGAGTGGGTCTAACCGTGTGTATGCGGTACCAGCTTTAATTTACTGTGTGCATGATTGTTCCCAGTTGCGGTACCAGCTTTAACTTACTGTGTGCATGACTGTTTTTAGTTGTGTTACCAGCTTTAAATTTTATGAGCCTGTGAGGGATGGGATCTTAGTAGGATGTTCTCCACCACTTTGTCATACTAGTGATTGGCATGATCAAGTTGTCATATGAGAAATATCATATGACTAGTGGTGTATGGAGTAAATACATCAGGCTCATAATAAATAGTGTTATTTCCAGTTGTCACTGGTTTATTCAGCTTTAGGCAACATGTAAGAAATATCAATCACACAGTAGTTAGTATGTAGGTAATTTGTACATACAGTAAACATACAGTAATTTATAAAGTACAATGTTCAGTTCCACTCCACCTGTGAGGTATTAATAATACAGTGTCCAGCATACTTCTAGGTGGGTTCCCACACCTAGCTCCTGACCTGCTGCTTAGAGGAATAATGTAATAATGGATAACTTTACCCTCTGGTGGAAGTCTTGAAGAAGATAGCCTCTGGCCACTAATGGTAGGAAACCAATGCCTGTCTAGCATAGTTTCACCATAGTGCAGTGGTATAGCAGGTAGCAGGAGATGACTGGAGATGTTACCTCTAGAGCGGTTCTTGGTGATGTGTCTTCCTGGAGGTGCAGACAGGCTATTTGTAGCAAATCTTGGAAAAGCACCTCCAGACTGACTGGAGCCAGCAGCATCTGCCTAACTCTACAATTGTTTGAGGGGACCCTTTCAAGTGTCACAGGGGGACAAAGGACCCCCATGGACGCCGCTATGGCCCCCATTGTCTTGGTCGGTTCTGCATCTTTAGACCCTCATATCTCGGCCGTTTATGCGTTTATAACCGCCATTTTGGGCATGCGCGGAGTTGAATATGCCAAGTTTATAATGCCCGCTGGATAGGCGCGTAACTCCCGCCGGTTTGTCTGTAGCTTACTCGGAGGTCGATTCAGTCTCCATGGCGTAACTTCCTTAATACTGGGAGTTCCGCCTTGATCTTGGGCTCATTCTGACCGTCTAATTATGGGCTTTCCATAGAATTTTTGATATTTGACCTAGGTCGCTCAGGAGCGATGCTAGAGCGACCGGAAGGTTATGGCGTTGTGCTTATGTAACCCATTGTTCAGTCCTTAGAGTGCTCAGACACTCATGACGGCGTCAGCGGTGCTCAGGCACCCGTGACGGCCGGTTGCATTCACTTACAAGTTATTAATTTGTGCATTGAACCATGAGGTCGCACACTGAGACCCTCATTTTTATTATATTGTGCAATGAACCATTAGGTCGGAGCCTTTGATGTCAGAGAGTGTATGTAACTGACCTGGCTGGTGTGCAGTGGGGCATGAACGCTCTTATGTAAAGTTTGAGCGCTCTTATAGCTCTTAGAACCAACCTATGTATTAATTTCATAGATATTTCTTTGATTAATACAAAATATGTTAGAATTTATGGAACAATAAAATGGTATATCATTATATATACTTCTTCCATAAAGGGTTATTTCTCATCTATCATGCCTCATGGTTTCAATCACTTTCATCTGCAGGCAGGGGCCATAGACATTATGAAAGACTAAGGGGTTCCAACTCCTTTTGACTGCTATCTGTGTTGTAATAAAACAGAAACGATGAAGGGGCAATGGGTAAGTCCAATCAGTGTTCCCAATCCCTCTGAGGACACTGCTATCAGCCCCACACTACCTCTGTCAAGGATTTCCTTCACACCACTCACATAATAATGTCATAATTACTCCTTGCACTATGTCCTAGGTCTGTCTTATCTATACTTTGGATGAAAAGCACGCTGCCTGTTGGAGAGATTATTTCATTACATGAAAGGAGTTGTCTAAATTGGCAGCATTATTTCATACTCTGGTACCACTTGTAAGACATGAAACATTGTCATCATAGCTACCAGAGTTGAGCTGTTTATGATGTGAGGTTCTCTTGTGGGCAGAAAAGAACTGTTAATACAGAAGTCTCCATAGACTATAGTCAGACCTAGTGCTCCAACCTGGTCTAAAATCAAAAAGCAGAGTGAACAATGTTTGATGTGATAAAGGACAGAGAAGAGACAGGAAACATTTTTAATGCCTTAATCTAAATGTTGGTGATACAGGAGAGCATCGTTCAGTACACAACCTAAAGGGAATTTGCAACTCCTATCAAAACAACTGTCCTTGCCAGAATAAAGCTAAATCTTCCAGGAATGCTATTTTCAAAAAGTATCTTTTCTCTTGGCTTGCGATTGCTTTAATTATGTGGTAGGAGACCTGGGGCCAAACATAGAAGTCATTATTGATTCTATTATTAATGTTATGTAGAACTTAAAACACATGATTAAAAAAGGTCTGAAAAGATTATTCATAGATATTTATCACAGATTACATAGATTATTATATTATACAAAATCCTGATAATTTGAACGACATTTTATTCACAGCTGCTCTATACTGAGTCACTGCAATATAACGATTTTCTAATGTTCTGTATTATTGCACTAACTGAGATTTCAGAATGATTGAACTTAAGTATTCGACAGAGCTGACAGAAATAGTTAACAGTATATCTCTAACCCTAGTGCCCACAGGACTCACACTGACTTTCTGTGCTGCCTCTCTTATTGTATATCAGTCCCCTTTCTCCTTTACCTCAAGTCCTGACTCAAAATACCACACCCAAATTCCATCCCGACTTCTGTGAACACAATCAATTATTTGCGTTGGACATCTGTTAGGAAACCAAAGCCCTATTGTCAATAGCACCCATGGCAGAAAAGCTGATGTCTGCACAGTCACGAGCATTATTGTGGCGGGAAAGCGTGAGTATATAGACCAGAATAAGACATGTCTAGAGCATAGCCTATATTGGGTGGGCCTGTAATACAATGCTTCACCTCGTCATAATGAGGTATATGTAATCCCAGGATTTGCCCGGACAGGACAACTATATCTGCTCTGCTGAGCTCTATTGTTTTCACATTTGAAATATTGATCTTGGATTGATTCTCATGTCTGCAGCTCAGGCTATATTGGCCAATGCTAAGATAGATTGAACGTTTTGCCCGTACTTGCATAGTGTATTTTCATCATAATTCAAGCTCTGCTGAGTGCTAGTAGGATCGAATAGGGAGGGAAATACATTCTCCTTCTACTACATATTGTAATAGAGGAAGTTAACTTCTTTATATCATTCTTGATATAAAGGATTGCAACAAGCCGGGACTCTGTGCCTATATTGGTTTTACTAATAATACTTTTTATTTGGTATTTTCAATAAGATGAGATTTATTCAGAAAAGAAAAGGGAATCAAACCCAGTCAGTATAGCAGCATCTCAAATATTAGCTTGAGGTCTGAAACAGACAATTGGAAAGATCTATTTTGCATACTGGTTCACCAAGGATTCACACTGTGAAACGTAACTGTAGAATTAACCAGGAATTCTAATAAAACCCAACAGTTGACCACCCTAATTGAAAAGCACTGAACCAAAACATTGTTGGAAAGTAACACAAATGACAAAAGGTTTATAATCTCCAGATATTGACAAATCACAGCCTGAAGAAAAATGGGAAAAATCATTAATCTTCTTGATAAAGTGTTTCATTTTATTCTAGTTGTGCTGCATGATTTAACACAGGGTGATATTTAAGTTGGAACTTTGAAGGGTAAAAAGAAGGTAAATACCTCAAACTGAGACCTATACTTCAAGTCATCATTGAGGGACATTGTCAGTGTCAATGCTTCAGTATTGATTAATATCCTCTGCCTTTCTGGTTGAATTGTTTCCAACAGCACAAGAAACATCTGTTCTTCATTGGGAAAAAAGTTTTGACAACAGGATATGGAGTTGAAGTGAAATAATTGAAGTATAGACCATAGCTTGTGACAATGGACAATTGTAATTTGTGTGGTAATGTGCCCATGGAGTCTAAAGCTATAATCAACCTGCTATGCCGCCAGATTGCCCTGCTATGGAATATGAGTGAGAACAGACACACCACCCTTGTATTTTGTCGTAAATGAATTTTGATGTCATTCGTTTTTGCCTCCATAGAACAATTAGCACTCTGCTCCAGTATAAAGGTGAAGAAGGCGAGCAATAGGACTATATCCTAGAATTATATCCTTGAATATTTCACAACAAACTTTATAAAATGAAATTGATATTGTTCATCGCATCTGTTCTTGTCAAACCAAAGCTGATATTCTACACGATAGGTGCATACAAAACAGGGCCCTCTTTTTTTCTGTCGGAGACTATCTTGACTCATAGGTAAGGGACCTGCTGATAACAGAGTTTCTGTGCAAAAGGTTTTAAGCTAGTTTTGGGAAACTTAAGGTTGGAATGAACAGTGAAAGGATTCTTGACAATTAGGAAAACTAATGATGATTGTGCAGATATTTTTACTCCTCTGGTCTATATTCTAGGATTCAAAATGGCCTCGATGCCTTCTATATTTTAACGTTCTTTCCTGGGACAATGTAAAGAATGGCTCTATTTTTATTCCAGTCATCTCTCATATATGTCAGTATCAATTCCAATCCTTGAGAAGTCAATCTGTGAGTAATCTCTTTTAGATGATATGAATAATAATAACCAAAAACGAGTGGGGCATACAGAGGCTGTATGCCCATGAGTGGGTTGCCCCTACTGCCCAGGGTGCCCGCAGTAGGGGCAACCCTACTGCGGGCACCCTTGTGTTTGCCACACAAGTTGTGTTTTTGTTTTATTCTACCTATTAGAACAACAGCAAGCGATTTTCAAAGCCCTACACCCAGGAAACTGTAGATTCAGTGTCAGAAATGTAAATTTTCATCTGATTGAGTTCTGATCAAGGCTTTAAATGTCATGAACAAATCTAAATAATATGGCCCCCTATATTTCATTTGATGTCTCATTGCTCTACGATCATATAGGTTTTTGAATTTTGAAAATCCACCCATAAATAAATGATTTAGAACTGAGAACGTGGAGCAAAGTAGACAGGATCTGCTGTACTTTTGCTGCATTGGGGGCGTGCGTACAACATATTGTATGCCACGCCCGTGGACGTACGGAGTTCAGTGTTATTAATATAGGAGTTTCATATGCTTTGTTCTTATAGGTAGAATAAAACAGAAGCAATTATGACTGTGGGACAGAAGCCAGCTCAGGATATGAAGTTTAAGTGTAATAATTGAAGTATAGACCACAACTCATGACAATGGACAATTGTAATTTGTGTGGTAATGTGCTCATGGAGTCTAAAGCTATAATCAGCCTGCTTACAAAAGAGTATTACACAATTCAGATGGAAAAGGAAAGTTAATACCCATGGCATGGTCCAACTCAAATATTAGACATCAATGCAAATTAAAATAGTCGAAATATCTATTTCTAAACTTTTGAATGGGGCAGCTCCGAGAGTATCTGCTAGGAGAGAGCATACAGTGTCGTCAGTGTAGCATTACCAGGCAACGTCACGTCACTAGGCAACGTCACGTCACTAGGCAACGTCACATCACTACAGATGCAGCCACAGATCGTGAGATGGTGTCACAGATTCTCCCGCCCTGTTTAGGAGCTGGGGGTGGGTGGGGGAAGAGTGTAATGACCCCCCCCCTCGTCCTCCAAAAGAACCTGCCTGATGTTGTACCCACAATCTAGTGGCGAAGCCACGAGTTCATCTAAAAAGTATAAATCTTCACAAAATGGATTAGAGTACTCAAAGCAGAATCTTTGCTCTTACCCCATCCTCTGTTCTTTCATTTCCTCCCCATTTAGGCCTCCCTAGTTCACCTTAAGATGGTCTATTTTCCTTCTATAGCCTAGCTATAATTGCTTATACTATCCTCTCCCTTGCCTTTCCTACTCCATCTGTAAACCGGGTCTGATATATTCTTTGTCCACCTATTTCTTCAGCAGAGTGTTGGGTTCGTACACACTGGCACTTCGCCCCCTCCATCTTGTCCCTGCAACAACTTGAAGGTCTAAGATTTAACAAAAGAGCATTGTTGTTGATTTCAACATGCAGCAGTGTTTCTTTGTCCCTTAAGCCCGTCTATTAGGCATTATCGGCTACCTTGTGGTCAGGGGTTTTGCTTATTGCTTGCATTCAGCCATTAATTTCATTAGGGTAATGATTCTTTTTAGATATTTAATCAGCTTTCTTATGGTTAAGATTTAGATGGTAACCAAACTACACATGTAATTATGAACCTTGATTTATCAATAGAATATAACAGGCCGGCTTCTCAGTAAAAACAGTCTAGCTTCATCTTGAAATGTATGAAATGCTCCTGACAATAGGAGCTTATATGTGTTTTCATTCATTTCGTTTGCAGATCGTTCACTAAAATATGAATTCAGCATACTATATTGGGAAAAGAGTACTATCATAATCATTTTATAAGTTCTATTACCGGGGAATCAGCAGTGTCAATATATATGATAACAGCATATTCTAAGTACAAACTGTTCTAGAGAAGGCTTCACAATGTGGCCTTATATGTGTGAGTACAGGTTTTTGAATTGGACATGGAAGGCAAACATAGAAGTGCCGTCAAAATAGTGCATTGTCCCAATGTTGCTAGCGAATCAGGAGGCCATTTCTTAACAGGCTACGACTGCCCACTTTCAAGTCGTAGTGGGAAGCCTTAACTTAGTGACAACACAGCCCAATAGTAAAGGTCATGTAGTACCTGCAGCACTACGACAGCCCTACCAAAAGCTATGTGATTGCTATATAAGGCCTGATCGTACAGAGCAGTCGTAGGGGCTCACCTACGATCACTGGCACTAACTTTTAGGTTGTGAAGTCGTAGTGGCTGTAAGTAGTCGTAGTGCTTTAAGAAATGGCCTCCGGCATTATTATGATAACACTTTTTTACAATGCATTATAACACGACCTCTGTGATTTTGGGTGCTCTTTCTGGATATTCCCATTCTGATACCTGTCAATATTGCAGGTCTTGGGAGTGCTGATATCCTGGATATCCGCACTCCTAGGTGTGCCGATATCCAGGATATCAGCACTCCTTGTCCATGTAACATGTCACATGTTAAAACCCACAAAGTTTTCATGGCCAGGGTAGGGGTCGAACCTGCAGTCTCAGATACCAAATCCAACTCCCTATGCACTGCTCCACAGGGACTGACGAGAAGTGGTTGGCTAGAACCAGGTCTTGATATGATACAAAGCCTGGGGAGGTCACTTACATATAACTACTATACATTCAATGTGTGAAAATCCCCAGCAGTCTGGGTTGTGACCCCCCAGCTTTGTTGCTACTGCTCGCATAACGGTGGGCTGTCTGCTGCCATAACAGCGAGACTCATTCAAAGTAAGCCAAGCCGAGACAGGAGTCAAGGGGTGAGATGCAGTGGTCTAGTGGTTAGCGCATTATGCGCAGCCGTTAGAGGTAGGCGGGATGAGTCCCAGTCCGGGCGAATCTTTTTTTTTTGACTGAACGATAGCTACATACCATATTTCCCCTTTTATACACCCAGGCTTGTATTAGTACTGTCTACTACCTAAACCTCCTTACTAAATGACAAATTGACCAGGCCTTAATACAAGGATATACGGTACTGCGGGACGCGTTTAGACCAAACCAACCGCTGCCGGGCGCCGAGCTGTGTGTACCGGTCGTGTATGACACACTATTGCAGGCTTTGAGTCCCGGAGAAGGATTTTTGTTTTCAACTTGATTTTATTGATATTCTATTGATTATTTATCGATTTTTTATTCATCAATCATGTAATAAAGACAGTTAGGAATGGGTTAATGGGCCACTCATTACAATATCCTACGATACACTGAATTCAGTGCCCTTTAGACCATTCATCACTCTCTTACTATGTTACTTTCAGCAATGAAGAGTGAACAGGAATTTCAGGGACTTTATTTATCTGCAGTACTATTCACCTCGAATAGCAAACTTAGCTAATCATTAACGTTAATGTCAGTAGAGCCGGACAGTAACCCATTAGACATAAGATACTTATCTGTCACTAAAATCATGTCTACTTTGATCAGTAAGTCCTGCTGGGGAACATGGAGTTGTGCAAAAGGTTAAATTATCTGCGGAGTAGGATGTATAGGTAGTAGATATTCTTTGCTGACATTCTTCAAAGGTTTCGCCTACATTATATATTTGCTTACAGAAGTGTAGATTTATCAAATCTGCCTTCCCCAACATTTCCAAGAAAATTTGTAGCATTTACAAAATGAAGTATGTACTTTTTTTTGGGGCATTATGCACATTTCTGACGTCTTATTCATCCAATTCATACAGAGGTTTTTCATGTAAGGTATTACTCTCCCAGCAAGTTATCTGACTCACCGATTCCCACTAATCTATCCTGATCCACCTAAATTATATGGAGAAGGGAATTAGTGAAAACAAATACCCACCATAGCAATGAACTGAGAGATAAAGACTAAAGATTATATTAAAAGAGATAGAGGCAGTCAGAGCGAGATATAACCATACAAGGCTCAAAGGCAGTGAGATGATTGGTGGTGTGGGATAGTGTGGCAGATTGGGTGCACAATGCCCATCTCCATCATAATGTTGCCTGCACTCTGTTTTATTGCGTAGAATGTCCTGTATACAACCGGTTGAACAACCTGGTCTTCAGCAAATTATTTCAACACATGAGAGCATACCACATAGGGCCGACAAAATATGACAAGAGTAGCTACCCTCCGCCCACGCATGTAGAAAGGTGCCAATTCCATTGTCAGGGGTCACATAGAGGCATCCCTAGGGTACACAGGTGATATGATATTGAGTTGCTGGAATTGATAGCCAGTGTACACGTTTATGAAAGGTGCTGTATCCTTATTTATAATGTATATGCTAGGGAATATATCTTTGTCAGTGCAGCGAAAGATGATAAAAGGAGCCAGGTCAAAATGCAGCTGGTAAAACATAAGCAAACTTATAAGGCACATCAAGGGCGAAAGTTTGACCATCTAAGTGTTTTTCTAAAGTCATGAAATTCTCGCTGAAATCTTATAGGCACTGCATGAATGTACGCTTGCATATCATCTATGCCTTATATATCCGAGATATCATGATATTTTAGAGAACCGAGTTTTGGTATCCCTAGGCCACCAGACCGACTGACAAATAGCTAATAGGTATGGGTAGGAGCAGTCCCGTGGTGTACTGGTTAGCATTCTGCACTTTGAAGTCAGCGACCGGGGTTCGATTCCCTGCTTGACTAGACCCTTTTCACCGAACACTACAATATGCTATTCACACCATGATGTGAAGCTATTAACCCTTTAAGGGGCCCTCATGCATTAATGCATCATGCCCATTGGTCAGCATAATGCATGTAGCCCTGCTGAGCTAGGCTGTGGGAACCCACCTAGAACCTGTAGGGAACAGAGCCTTTTCTGTATGGAGGTGGCCATCTTGAAATCAGTTATGTAACTGACTCCCGACGGCCATCTTGGATCTGGCAGAGGATTGTGGGTAATCTCTTATCATCCCCTCCACCCATTGAAAACAATGGGAATAGAAAAGACTGGTATAGATGCCCCTGCCTCTATCTTAATCACCTTAAGTACCTGTCCATTGTTTTAGGTGTGAATGGAGGGGAACAGCCTGATAGGAAGACAATGGCTTGGTTTTACTCAGCCTGGATTATATGTGCCCTCTAAGAAAACCTTTAAAGTTAAATTGCTCTTGTATTTGAAGTACTATGTCTACATAAATCTGATAATGTTTAAGTTTAAATTATTTTCTATCCAAAGGTATAGATTTTTAGAATATAGCTTCATTTAAACTATTGGGAAGAGCCAACCAAAGTAAACTGTACATAGAGGCCAACTGCTGATCTAGCCCCTGACTTCATGAGCCACCTAGTTAATTTGTTTGGTACTAGCAATGGCTCTGTCCCGTATATTATTGGACAGTGTCTTATTATTATCATATATATATATATATATATATATATATATATATATATATATATATATATATATATATATATATATATATGTGTGTGTGGGACGCTTATTATGATTACTGTGTGTGAACTACATGTATATTGACATTTGTATTACTGATACATAACTACTGCCTAAACCTTGAATAAACCAGTGATAACTGGAATCTATATAACAGCTTGATATTCTTTCACATTATAACCACTAGTCTACAGGGTTGATACTCTCCCCAGGGTGTTGGAATGATGCACCAATGAAGTGCTGGCGAGCAGTCTCACAAGCACTTCATATGTGCACCATGACGATCAATGGGCACGATGCACTGCTGCATCAGCAACCCTTACAGGACTATAAATACAGTGGGATCTATGATATGATACCTGCAGACAATCCTTCAATAGTTAAGAGACACAGAAGATTTGCAGAGATGGCGGTATTGCTATAATTGGCTCTGTACTACAAATAAGGCAAATCAAATTATTCCGATTTTAAGCTTAATGAAGCCAACTACTTCCCTGTCTTTTTGAAGTTACACTGGGGAATGTGACATGACTGTAGCAATCACAAAAGCAGCTCTTGAGTACTACTACCATAAAATGTCAGATAATGTCATGCTACTATGGTTTAGGGATTTCCCTGATTTTTTCACAAATTAAGTCATTAGCTTCATTTGCGAGAGTACATCAAGATTGCATCCTAACCTTGTTCACTCCTAGGTAGCTCACCATCAACGTTAAGATCTGAAATAGAACAAAATGAAAATAAAAAGTGGAACTTGAGATTTTGATCAGAGGTTTGAGAGAAGAGGTTGTCTCATGGTTACACTTGCCAGTAAAACCCAGATACCCAGCTAGCACTACTCGTACAATTTACATCATTTTTACGTGAAAACTCCTATTATTTACGTTAAAAAGACATCATTTGGATGAGTTGTGCTAGCAGGGTATAGAGATATCTGTGCTAATGCTCTTAACACATTACATCCAATCTCTGAGGCTCTTAAGAAATTATAAAACCTCCTTTTATCGGAGTGTATATCTTTTTTCCCTACACCAGAAGGTTTGATATAGAGAATGATATCATACAAACCAACTTAAGATCACCTTGATGGTGTAATCTTATAATGAATCTCATGAAGATTTTAATCTTTTGCCAGGATTTAATGTTTCACACTCTCTTTACCTCTGCATTTTGATACACTATATCCATCCATTCTATTGAATTTGATTCTCAGGTATCAAGCAAATGCTTCTTGATGGATGATCATAAGATAAAATTGGAGGTGCCTAGCCGATTGATTATGTTGATGTTCTACACGAATCTTTTATAGACCACCGCTAATATGAGAAAAGCTTCAGCTGAGGTTTCGAGTAACATAAAACCAGAGAATATATTTGAGTGAATCACAATTTAGAAGAAGAAATTTAGCAAATGTATAAAATCCATGATTACTAAATCTCAAAATGTATATATATATTGAAGACGGGTTTCAGAACATGTTATGAAATTACGTTGGATTATTCATGAGATATGTTTTGGTAAACAATGGCAGGAACGCTGCACACAAAACAGGTAATTCCTGAATTCATCCAGCCTGATCCTCTGTTTACATTTACATCAGCAGGCCTTCAAATGGTAAAGGGATAGAAGCCTATATAGCAGAAACCCAGCTCCTGGCTTTATATACTACACAAAGAGTAGCAGTCACAGAAAGGGTGTTCAAGGTTCATGAATGTATCAAAGAGCAAAAAGCAAAAGTGTTTATGCCATATGCCTCATGATAGAGTCATAATTTCGATTAGCAAGTGATGACATCCTTATTATTCTGATGAGGCAGAACTACTCACCCAGTGTGGTAGAAATGATGATCCTAGGCTCATCACTTTGACTAGTCTATGATGATGTCCTCATCATTCTGATGAGGTGTAACTAATCACCCAGTGTAATTGAAGTCATGAGCTTAGCCTCATCATTCTGATTAGTCTGTGATGAGTCCTCATCAATTTGATGAGGCCAAATTACTGTCTCGGTGCACCATCAAAATGATGAGGCAAAACTCATCACTACTGATTAGTTTTGGATTAGTTTCCGTTTTCAGTGTTAAAATTGCTGATCCTATAAAGTAGCTACGTGAATTGAAAATTTTAATATTCAATAAATCTGTGTAAGGTGCACTTCTGATAGATCTAGATCAACAGAGCGTAACACTTTTGGAATCTTGTAAATCGGAATATAACTTGGGACACAAATGGCCATTTTGTACTGGATTTGGGGAATTTCATGAACTAGAAACAGTCGAGAAGGGGATAAATGTCATGGGCATAATCCTATTTTAACAGAAATTATTCAATAACTCTGTCACAAATCATTAGAATTATCCCCATAGCAGGGCTCTTCAACACATACAAGCCGTGCCTTGCATCATAGGTATATTATATGGTAACTCCAGATAGCATTATCAAGACTGAGGCCACTTTCTTATTGCTTAAAATGACCGATATAACCAGAGGCTAGCTGTGATAAGAAAGCTGACTTTAAGTGATTAGCAAAAGGCAGACTATTGTACTTTCATCTTAAGGCCCAACACATCCATCAGCATAGGAGTAAGGTTAACATGATTATCCTGAGAACTCCTTGTTTCCTTGTGACCCCGAAACCGGAACCTCTTGTTGAAATTAGATTAGGAGGTGCAAGATAGAGATTGAAGCATAACCCATCAATGTTAGCAAAGTGTTGGTAGGTGCACCAAAATATAACCTTACCAGAACAGTTATTGAGATATACATTGCCTCATATTATACCTGATACCCTTTCTCTCTCTCTCTCTCGCTCTCTCTCTCTCTCTTTCTCTCTCTCTCTCTTTCTCTCTTTGTCTCTCTCTCTGTCTCTGTGTGTATATATATATATATATATATATATATATATATATATATATATATATATATATATATATATATATACATCACCTCAAGCCATCTTTTGTAGACAGACCTAAATAAAATGGCCACCGCATAGACTGGACATTATAATAATAGCTTCCCTCAATGGGGAATAACCAGAATATAGGTGAATATAAAACAGCAGCGGTGCTTCGTTCTTCACTCCGGTCCCCTCCAGTAGATGTACTATGGCTGAGGCATTTGATAAACGACATTTAAATCTGGATGCAGCTGTTCAGGAAAATTATAGCTTTCTTTTTATAACATGGCAGGAGCCCACCATGCATCGTATTTAGGATACACTGTCGAACCAGGAAACCTATGATGGAGACTGATCCTGCTTCAACAAGAATTGATCTGCTGAAGCTTTGTCATCTTCCTAGCACAGGTGCCTGCAGTGCCTAGTATGGCTGCTCTACTAAACCCTATGTAATTACTACGTAAGTTCAAATCATACAGAGCAGTCATAGGATAGTGCCTATGATGAATGACAATAATTCTAATTGAGGGTTTCAAATCACAATTGCTCTGAGTATTCAAAGTACATTAAGTAATGCCTTCCAGACACCAGCAGTGGAAAAAAATGGCATATGTTGGCTCCACTGATTGCCATTTCCTAAAATACTACCACTACACACACCCAGAAAGGTTGGTGAATTAGATATGAATGACAAGGACATGCGTTTGATCATCTTTTCCCTTACTGTCTCATGGTTTAGAAAAAGCTTTTCTCTTTCAGGAATAGTTAATGAATGATTGCTTAAATCACTCAGTCTGTCTGCTAGATTTAGGCCGACATTAACAATCTAACAACAACAAGCTATAAGCTAATCCTGCAGCATTAGCAGCATTAGTGGCAGTAGACCCAGACAGCAACATAAAAGATAAAGTTCTCTTGTTTCCTCATAATCCTGTCTAGTTTGATTAGGAAGCTGCCGGGGCATTGCTAAGGGCCAGCGAATTCTGTGAAGAGTTCTCGCTTGCGTGAAGTAGGATAAAGGTAACATTCAATGTAATTCAAAGAGGCTCTTCTCTGACACAGTGTTGTTCAGAAGTGTTCATTTGTGAAGCCGCAAACCAGAGGCTCCCTAGGGCGTGCAGAATATTGCTAAAGTCTAGGTGTGGCTTAGACATAGAGGTAGACATTTACTGCTATAGATTAGAACTAGCCCATCAAATCCCAGTCCCCAGATGTTTCACCTTAAAGTGATCCATTGCTCCCAAACTGTTACCGGAGAATTTTCATGGATCAGAGTACATTTGTAAGGCTTGGTCATATATGAGAAAAATACAGGGCAAGAGAGAAAGGGAGAGAGAGAGAGAGAGAGAGAGAGAGAGAGAGAGAGAGAGAGAGAGAGAGAGAGACAGAGAGACAGACAGACAGAGAGAGCGAGAGAGACAGAGAGAGACAGAGAGAGACAGAGACAGAGAGAGACAGAGAGAAAGAGAGAAAGAGAGACAGAGACAGACAGAGACAGAGGCAGACAGACTGAGACAGACAGACAGACAGAGTCAGACAGAGACAAACAGACAAACAGTGACAGAGGCAGACAGCCATACAGGCAGACAGAGACAGATAGACAAAGGGCGTTAGAGATGATGAGGGACACAGAGAGCCAGGCAGAGACAGACAGAAAGGCAGAGGTATACAGACATGGACAGATATACATGAAAAGTGGACAGGTTTGAAAGGAGCAAAATATACAATAGCAACAAAATGCAGATTAGTGACACTGACAATCCAGAAGACCAATGAGCTAGGAGACAAGCACTGTTCCTCATATCACGCAGAAATGCACTGACAAGAGGGAGTCACAGAGATACCATCAAACAAGGGAAGAAGGGACTCTGGTGATGGTAGAGAAGGGGTAGAGACAGATTGGGTAGGAGGCCGGCCTCTACACTGATGTTACAGCCACTTTACAAATGGGTTCTTATAAATATTGCTTAGTGTATTTCACTGAGTTGTCTATGATATAGTGCTACATTGCTGCAATGTTGTAGCAGAGGAGACATTCCAGCAAGGATTTATCATGCAATGCAGGGACATTTTTTTATAACTTTTTATTTTTTAGTAGAACGTCAATGGGAAACAATCACACAATTTACAGTAGAGTAATTATGGTCATCATACAAATCAAGGTAATATGCATGAGATACCGCATATAATTAAGACAAAAGCGATATTTCTCTGTGTGTGCGGCCATCACAGTTCCAATCTCGGAACCTCTCTCATCAATCACTTGAGTACCAAAGTTCAAGACTGTGTGACGTGTCGTGAACAAGCGTGCTTGCGAAAATAGGGCAGGAAGTGGCTGATGTCAGCATGCACATGTTGTTCCCGGGAACAAGTCTGACCCCGATTGGTCACTATATTTGTGCATCAACTGCACAACAGGAATGAGACAGCAAATGGAACAGTGCCTGCTAGGATTGAGCTAAGACATAGCATATCCATTTTAATGAGCTAGAGTCTCGACTTCTCTAATATCCCCTGTATATTAATATGGCAACGTGGCGGGTACAAGGAAAGGTATGTGGTGTACTATTTTAGTTATAGTAAAAGCATGTATTGTAGGCAGCAACAACCTGATTCACTGAATTTCAGAGGAAGGAAGTAAGGAGAAATGCATTGGATAGGATCAATCAGGGCCTGCAGAACAATAGAATCTGCATGACCAAATGGCCTGCGAGGGGTAAAACTTTCCGTATACACTGGGGGAAGGAGAACCTTTGCCTTATTCCGATATCCATCAAGCATAAATAGCCAGTTGATGACTCGGGTCACCGTAGCTTATGACTCTGGACATGCATGAGACAGTTCAATCATAGTTTTGGTGAGACCTTGAGGGTATGCATGGCTCTTGGTAAAAGAGTCGGTGGTTGATGGTAATTGGAAACCGGGTATAGATTGGAATTTCATACAGAACTTTTGTGATCAGGAATGTTTGCTTACTGCAAAGCCTCAGACTTCCATTCCCTCTTTTCCTCAAATATGTGTTATTATGGTAATTGCTTACTGCCTTTTCGAGCCCCTATCACTAATTGTCCTACCTCTTGTTACACCTAGTTCCCTTTCTAACTTCCGGCCCTTTCCTATGTGTACAAATTACCACTGCTCATTTCTCCTTCTTTTCCTCTCATCAAATCTATCATCTCCGTCTACCCTGTATGTTGCCATGCACTGTAGAAAATGTATTATTGAATCTACAATGGATCCTTGTAAAAAGGATGTGTAAACCCCTGTAGTTTTGGCAAGTAGCCCCAGGTGGCAGTAAGGTGGTAAAGGTATCTCTTTGAAAATAACGACTGGCAAATTTGGGATGAGGATTCTGTTGATATTTCGACGGGTCTTTTTTTTTTACAGTGAGAGCTTGCAGCTGTGTTAAGACACCATTTTGTTTTGAAGAGCAAAATGTCCAAGGCATCTCTGTTATTTAGGTGGGCCAAGAATCTCTTTAGTTTCAACTTCGAATTCCGTGACTATTTTTACCTCCTATTGATTATGCCCTCTTTGGTGTTGTTTTCTTTTCTTAGTCTAGTCCTTTGATGTGCTAACAATCATGCTATATCTTACAAATTAAGCTGCTTTCTTACCCTCCCCACAGTTCGACCCCAACTTACATATATCGTTCCCACTGCATTGCTAAATAGAATGTCACCACGTAATAAGGTGTTATAAGGTGACATGTTTTGAAACATTTGTTGGCAGCCCACACCTATACAACCAAATTATGAAGGTACTGGTAAAGTGACAAGGCTTGTACTAAAACTGGACTGCTGGTCTTGATGAGGAGAAATGGTCTTGGGAGTCTGGATGGGTTAATGTGCTACTGATGTAAGACTGAGATCAGGAAGAACCTCATTTAAAAAGGTGGTCGAAATAACTTGGAAATACAATAAATCATCTCGTATAGGATGCCCCTCACATATAGTATTTAGGATAAATCCTCTCGGATCCACCATGTGTTCAATTGTCAGGATTTGAATACTGTTATATAGTGAAAAATCCCCATCTATAGAACGCACCCTAAATCCTAGGTGGCAGCTGATGTAATTCCAGACTATAAGCCATGTCTCATACGCGAGGATTTACATAAGCTTTTACCATTATTCTCAAAGAGATTCCTCTTATCACAGTGCTTTACGTGTACTCTACTCTTTTCTTGGGCCGTATTGCACTCACTTGTGAAAAATGGAAATCGTAAGAAGAAGAAAAGAAAGATAAAAGAGCTCAATTTGCCCACACTCAATTGCATATTTACTGATTTGCAAATGAGTTAGAGGCTGTGAACTGAATTGATTTACATAATTCTGGTGGATTTATGCATAATAACACTCCATGGGCATCTTTCATGGATGCTTTGTTCTGTTAGCGCTTCAAGGATCAAAACAGCTACTGACATTAACCAGCAGGAGGTGCACATCTGTGAGTAGGCAGGCAAAAGGGACAGCCAGTGCACCCTCTTATCTTCTTTGTTTTCTTGCTAACATCACTGCATTGTTGCAATTACCCTCAACAGATATTGGTAATTTCTATTTCCTACAGTAATCGTTGATAAGCATGCACTCCTAGTGGATTCCTCTTTATCTGACGATCTGATTCTCTAATCATATCCCTTGCATCAAACAAGTAAGTCCTAAAGATTGTTGCCCCTTTAGAAAGGTCATCAGCTAATACAATTAACCCCCATGCAAACCTTCCCTCCTTCATTATAGGCTTCTAACCAGTTACACCTAATGTTATAATTACATCTTGTAGGAGAGGCGGCAGCTCCCAAATCCACACTTTAGAGGAAAAGCACTTTGGTTGTCGAGGAGATTGCATTTTGACATGAAACATGCTGTTTTAGTAGGCAGAATCGATCTGTGATGTTTGTCTCCCTGTTGAAACCCTCTGTTCTCTACTACTAGAAAGGCGTTGCTCCTGTTATGGAGTGAGGTGTCTGAGAGCATTTTCCTAATAAACTGTAAAAGAAGTAGTCTTATTCCACAGGTAGATTTGTTTGATGTGTATATCTAAAACACTCATTTGGGAAAGGGGAGATTGTAATGTTAGCTAAAGGTTTTTGCACTAAATGAAAGCATATAAATAAAACTTGGAGTGAGAGAAAAGGCAAGGGTACAAAAGAGAAATAAAGAGAGAGGAAGCAGAGATTTCTTTAGACAGTAAATGCAATCAGACTTGTATCTGCCAAAGGGGCTTCAGTATAGTCATGGGGCCTATCCATTTTAGGTTAGACACCTATACATGTTCTGTTTACCCTACTTCTACTGGAGGGTGATTCATAAAAATTCAACATGTATCTGCTTGACCATGTAACTGGTAAGACATGGATTTTTTTTCAGTATGAATGTTGTGTTCAATGTCATGTTCACTGAATAATTCTGAGCACATTTAACACTCAGTGAACATGAATCCAAATACATGGTGAGGGCAATTATAGATGGTATTAATTTTACATCTTCAGTAAAATGTTAAATAAAAAGTATGTAACTGTGACCATGAATTTCATATTTATACTGAACACCATGGGAAAGAGGGGAATCCCTTGTTGTACCATATTCTATAGTCGAACGCACCAGCTATGATGTCATAATTTCAGATGGATATTGGGAAACCCCCACCCCTCATGACTGGTCAACCATGAAGTATGACCTCATTGGGATTCCCCAGTGCTGCTGGTCACTTTCTGTGTATCAGAAAATGTGGAAACCAGCTGTCATGATGTCTATATGTAGACTTGGGAACCCCAGCCTACATATGTGGTCTCCCATGATTAAGTGACTATTGATAAAGGTCCATGTGTGCAGTCAGCTGTACAGCAACCCAATATCTTACAGTTTTGTCACTCTGTGAGCAGGTTTTGGCCAGATGACCTCATCAGAAGTAGGAGATACTGGGTAATTTTGTGGTGTAATATATGTAAAGTGGATTATACAATTCATGGTCCAGAAAAAGGTTATAGGAGTTGTGAATAATCACGGCTCCTTAGGGTCAAGTCATTTATTTCCAGGTGGGGAGGGGGTTGGGTTGCTAGATATGGGGTGGGTGTCACTTAAAATGGGAATTTCTTGGTGGGGGGACAACACCCAATAAACCCTAATATTGGGAGGGGAATTCAAAACTTAATGGGCAAATCCAAGTACTCATTGCAACACATCATTCCATTTGCATTTTGGAGTGGGCCATTTTGCAAAATTGGTTCTCAGTAGGGGGGTCACAATAACTTTCACCATATTGGTGGGGGCTTGGAAAATAATTGCCGATCCACTAAAATCAATCAAGACCCCTTCCCCAGCTGGCAATAAATGACTCAGCCCTTATGGTGGAGAAATGTTCACGGGTTTCACTGGGGCAAGGGGGTTAGGTCTTATCCCATGGAAGAAAGTAGTTTGTAAAAGTCGATTGGAAAACTGTGTATGAATATGTATTTAATAAAAATCAATGCCATATGACTCAAATTATTTCATTTATTCTCAAATATAAGCCCAGCCAGCACATCCACAAGGGTTGCAGATGTGATTCCTCTGGTCCTCTGGGCTAGCCCAAATGTGGGCTAAAGCTGGTAAAATAATGTCTGAGCTGCCACATGGGGCTCAGGTGGGCTAGCCCAGAAAGCTCTTTTCGCTATATATATATATATATATATATATATATATATATATATATATATATATATATATAGATATATATGGAACTATATACACTTGTGTATATTTATATAATTAGCCGCGGACGGTTAGGGACTACTTGCAGCGCGCATTGGTATCTATGATGTCATAGCATGACGTCATGGTAAACACTTCTCCAGTATATAAGAGGGAGTTTTCAAATCAAGATGGGGAGAAAATCAACTAGAGGTGCCAAGGCGGCTATTACTTCTAAAAAATCGGCCAAATCGGCAAAGAAATCAGTAGAATCGGCCAATTCGGGATTTGCGAGTGAGTTGGATTCGTCTTGTGTGGATCAGAGGTCTACACCACCCAACCATGCTAAGGGGTTAGAAGACGACCAATTCATTGACCAGACGGAGAGGTTAGAATCGTTGGAGGACGAATTGTGCAGTATCAAAGGCTTGCTGCAGGAGCTGGTGGCTGGAAAGGACAAGAAAGACGAGACGAAATTAACCGAGGGGGCGTGGCAGCATGCACATGCGAATGTTTGTCAACGACCAGTGACGGCATATCACCAAGGGTGCAGCCGCGTATCTAGGCAGCGGTCTCCCAGCGTCGTTAGCAACGGATCGAGGTGGGACGAAGATGCAGCTCGTGGTCGTCGCCGGAGATCAAAATCTCCGTTTTCCGCTCGTCACCGACCGCGGTCGTCGTCAAGAGGGTCGTCAATGGATTCCTCTACATCCAAGCTTCACACCAATACCAAATGTGGTGAGTTTGACCATGAGATATATGTAAAAAAGAGGGAAAAGGTCGACACCGTAGAGAAATTGGTACTTGTCAATTTGAATTTTGTTCTGGATTATTATAAAGACAGCAGTGATGTAGAAGGCATGTCAAAACATCTCCAAGTTCTAGTGGAGAAAGCTGGAACAAAGATGCATACAGTGTCAGCCCTATTGGCTTACGATAAATCGGTTAGAACCAGGGCAAATAAGGATGGGATAGAAGCTTTTGGGGTTATAGACAACTCTGACATTCTTAGACACCTATCTTATGATGGTACTGCTCAGGCACAGAAGGCATACGCCACCAAGACTAGGAAAGGTATCAAACAAAAAATCTCAAATAACTCTTGCAATGCTTTTAATAGAGCAGAAGGTTGTGTAAGGGATCCCTGTAAGTATAGACATGTTTGCAGTGGTTGCAGTTCCTCTGGACATGGTAAAACTGAATGCCAAAAATCCAGAAATGAATAGGAAACTGCAGGTGGTCGATGTCCCATAGCTGGTAATGATTTTTGTTTGATGCCTGACCAAGTTATGGTAGGTGTGGTAGATGTCGACTTGCCTTCACAAACTCCAGTACAGGAGGTGAATGATACGGAGATGGTTGGGGATTGTATTCTTTCGACTTAGTCCGTAGCGGAACAAAATATTTTCCAAGAATTTAATTCTTTAGGAAATGATATAGATGTTACTTGTAATAGTCTAATACAGGTTGGTAATGAACCCCTTTTTACTGTTAGTGTTGCAGATTTGCCTAGCATCAGGGTATATGACGAGTGTATAAAAGGTGTATGTACTTGTGTTCATTACATTGATGGTGAGAGAGCTCAAATTTTACCATGTAGAGTAGCTTCTTTCCTTCAACAAAACGGTCTTATTGATATTAGTGGCACAGAGGCTGATTTTCTATGGCATGGTATTGTTCAAGGGTTTAAAATTGTGGATCCGGACTGTCAAACTACTTATGATTGTAAAAATTGTAAGTCAATCCTCGAGGGGAGGTTCTATAATGAATATTGTGGTATATTGTTAGACGAGTTGGAAGCGGGTCTAGTCTCAAAGAGTGATAGTAAACCTCATTGTATCCATGCTCTAGGTGGTGTAGAAAAATCTAATGGCAAGTTAAGACCCATAACTGACTGCAGTATGCCGGATAGAATATCTATTAATAATTTTATGGGTACCACTAGCTCGACTTTTTCTTATAATAATATTAGCACGGTGACTGCTCAGTTGAATAAGAACGATTTCATGAGTGTGGTGGATTTAAAGTCAGCTTACAGGTCTATAAATGTGTATGCACCTCACACGACCATGCAGGGTTTCAGATGGGATTTTGGGCATGGCGAGGATTATTATGTAAGCAACAGGTTAACTTTTGGCCTGAAATGTGCTCCATATATTTTTAATAGGATCTCTGATTTTATTGTAGAGGTAGCAAAATTCTACGGTGTAGAAAGAATTGTAAATTATCTAGATGATTTTATAATTATCGCAACTTCTTATGAAGAATGCCTCAGACAGAGAAATTTACTAACAGAATGTATGGAATATATGGGTTTTGTCATCTCCAAGGAAAAGGTAACCGACCCAGCACAGGAGTGCAAATTTTTAGGTATTCTGATTAATTCTGTTGAACTGCAGTTAACTCTACCAAACGGGACATTCAGTGGAGTTATACCCGGTGATGGTTGGTTTGAAGCGTTGGATTTCAAGTTGTAAAAATAAAAAAATACACTGTATTACTGATAATATGCAAGTTCTAGCTATGATAAATACTGGTAGGTCCAGGAATAAGTTATGTATGGAGTGGTTAAGAGAGATCTTCTGGTTTTGCTTCATTAACAATGTGGAGGTATATGCAACCTATATTAAGTCAGAGGACAATATCCTGGCTGACCAACTATCTAGACTTGCTTATAAGGGTATTCCAAGCAAATGTATAAACTCTCTCCATGAAAATGATATGTGTTGCTTTACTTCCAGAATGGAAAAGGTTACAAAAAAGAAAAAGGTGTCTTTTGACGAAGGGTGTATCAGAAAATACAAGGAGAACAAGGAAACAACAACTTAACAGGTATAAAAAATTTTGTAAAAAATTTAGTTTATCAATTTTTCCTTGTTCTCCCTCACAGGCTGCTACATATGCAGTATATTTATCTGAATATATGAAACCTTCTTCTGTAAGAAATTATTTATCGTCTATTTCGTATCATCAAAAACTTAGAGGTGGCTTAGACCATAGCGGTAATTTCATGTTAAAAAAGGTGTTGGATGGTATTGATAGAAATTATGCTGTTCCTACTAAGGTTATTCACCTTTTGAGTCCTAAAGAAATGTTATGTATTAGATCATATTTGGATCTCTCCAATAGGGCTGAATTGAAATTTTGGTTAGCTATTCTCTTATGTTATAGAGGTGTCCTCAGGATAGGACATGTTGTATCTTCTCCCCATACACTAAGGGTAGGAGATGTTAAAATATTTAAAAGTTATGCTACTATGCGCATTAAAACTTCTAAAACTGGCCAGCTTGGTAGCCATTCTTTTAACGTATACTTATGTAGGAACGATACCTCACTGTTATGTCCTTGTAAAGACTTAGGAAAATTCTGCACAGGTAGGGGTGTGAGTGATTTGTTATTCAAAATTAATGATGTTCCTCTACAGTATCAATATATTAATTCAAGGTTGAAATCTTTATCTCTACGTGCTGGTATCAAAGGTTCAGTCTCCACTCACTCACTTAGGCATGGTGGTGCTACTATGTTAAAGGATGCAGCACTTAGTATAGATTCTATTAAAAAGAAGGTGAATTGGAAATCTAATTCTGTTTTTACATATTTACATAACTATAAAAATGAACTTTTGGAATTAGATAGACTTTGCCAATCTCAATTGCATTGCTGATTGGTATGTGTGTGTTCACATGTGTTTGGCGTGTTTAGGTCTTTGGCATGTATGGTGCTGATAGCCCCAAGGTCAGCAACCCACCAAACTCATGTGTCTGTGATATGATCATTTATTATATTACTGTATCATATATTATTATTACCGTATATATCAACATTATTATTATCGTTATTACCAGTATTAATTATTCCCTGGTAGCGAGATAACTTATGGAACTATATACACTTGTGTATATTTATATAATTAGCCGCGGACGGTTAGGGGCTACTTGCAGCGCGCATTGGTATCTATGATGTCATAGCATGACGTCATGGTAAACACTCCTCCAGTATATAAGAGGGAGTTTTCAATGTAACCGTCAATTGGCTCGATTCACCTGTACAGGTAACACCACACTGGGTGTTTCCTTGATTTTTAAATTTTACTATTGTTTTTACTATTGTTATTACTGTTTCTATTACTATACTACTGTTATGATATTAGGCATTTTACTGACTATGCTTATTGTCAACTAATTATTATAGTTGTTTAAATAAAGGCATGTATGGTGCTGATAGCCCCAAGGTCAGCAACCCACCAAACTCATGTGTCTGTGATATGATCATTTATTATACTACTGTATCATATATTATTATTACCGTATATATCAACATTATTATTATCGTTATTACCGGTATTAATTATTCCCTGGTAGCGAGATAACTTATATATATATATGTGTGTGTGTGTGTGTGTGTATTATTTTTGGAAGGTTTTACACTGTTTATATGCAATGACAGCTCTTCCCCTCCTCCCATGCCATCAGCAATATTCCTAATTAAGTCTATCAATACCATTCTACTTGACAATAACATAAATAAAAGCATATAATTCAGTTCGCATTCTCTAAAACGTAAGCTTGGGTTTCCTCCTGCAAAATGGTGAGGACCTCTCTGGACTAGAACCATCAACCTTTGGATATGGAGTCCAGTGCTCTTCCTACTGATCTAACTTGGTTGCTGTGATGGCTGTATTTGAAATGGTAGAGAGATAGCTGAGAGAGATGCATCTCTGTAGTGGTTCAACTTTTCAGTCAGGCTCAGAAATAACAAAAATAGAAGAAGTTCTGGGTAAGCAACCCAGTTTATTAAATACCATCCAGCCTCTACAGGCTACATGCTCATGTCATCTGGTTACCCTTATGGTAACAACCTTAGGATGTGAGCAGTGGTCTTGACCACTACTGAAATGGGACAAGCCCGCTAAACTCAGACTCGTCACGTGACGTGTGACACACGAGTTGTGGGCCCCCTTGTGTATTTGATATGAACCCGAAGGCAGGTGCTGCCACCTGCCATCCAGATCCCTCCATCACACCCTGAGACCTGGGTCTGAATCCCATGGGGGGATGAATGTAATGAGTGTTGCTTATATAATTTCATACCCCTACACATATAAACAGTGCAAAACCTTAAAAAAAGTACATATATAGTGAAAAGAGGGTTCCGGACTAGCCCACCTCAGCCCAATCTGTCAGCTCAGACATTTACCAACTTGACCCAATGTCTGGGCTAGCCCAGAAGCCCACAGGAATCCCATCTCTTGCCCTTGCGGGCATGCTGGCTGGGAGGCATTTCTGAATGTCAACTCAATATTCATCAACTTTGAAGTATCAATATGGTAGAGAATATTCAAATAAATATTTTAAAAATAATTTGACAATATTTTTTAAATTGCATCATCAAAGGGGTTTCGTCTATATCACAAACACTAGGTGGCATTATCACATGTGATAATTTAAGGGCATTCTAGCAAAATCTAGTCAGGAAATTTTGGACAATGTCTGACTGTGTATTTTGACAATATCTTACCCAAATGAATGTTCTTAGGTCTTTTGTGCAACCAGAAGTTAATATAAAAGGATTTAATAAAAGTATGATTTCTTTTAAAGAGGAGACATGCTCTTTATTTTGGTGTACAATCACTTTTTTGCACTTTTAATGCCCCCTAGTAGCTAAAATTATGCTTATTTGCTTTAGTGCTACATTTTCCAACATATTTAAGAATATTTTTAGCTGAAGCAGACTTAGTATTGCTCACTATGTGCCTGATACTTCTCAATTTTACCCTACTCGTCATACCCTATCAGTATGTTCTACTGTGCCTCAGGGAATGGAGCGGATAAAAGGCCCTCAAAGCCTATCAAGCTTTGGAAAAGGTAATACAATGCCAACAGTGGACTGGGGAAAAACATTGGCCATATATCCACTATTAAAACTGTATATGGAGAACCCTGAGCCACCGTTGGACAAGTCTCTACTGTTGGACAACTCCCCACTGTTGGACACTGGCCCTCAGTAAGTGTTCTTATCTCCTGGTTGCCATAGCGATGGCTGATAAGAGACTAGTGCAGGTGTTGGACTATCCTCTAACAGTGGGGGGAATGCAGGTGGGGAGGTGAGGGAGGGGGTATGGAGTCTACAGAAAATGCATGATTTGAAATTATTTTGATACAGTAACTGCAGCATATCTCATCGTATACAACTTTGTTTTGAATGTGTTTATACATATATTTTATACCTGGATAATTATAGGGTCCACCACTATACAGGTCTACTTCATTGCTTCTGTTTGTAACCCATGATTTGACTCACTGCATGGGATTAGTAAGCACAATCGTGAAATAATTTCTTAACCTAATATTCAAAGGCCTCTCTCCTCCCTTACAAATTAAAAGACATTGATGACTTCAAAACACCACATCATGTTACCTGACTAAAGCTAGATCTATACCCAGTGGATACATTTCTTGACAGCAGCACTGACTTTAAGTAATCAACTTTGTTCATATGGCCCCCGCCTTAGAAATCCTCTAGCCATCAGTGAGGTAGAGTTACTGTGATTATTGGCAAACTGATCATTTAATATGCACTTCCCTTATAAACTTTTTTGTAAAAAAAAAAAAAAAAGTAAAAGGTTAAAAGCAGTAAGCATTCCCTCTGCTTTGAGTTCCTGTGGCTTATATAATTATTTGAGAAAAAACACACATAGAGATTTGCTGAAAGGTCTTATGTAGTTTGCTTTGTACTAGTTTCTGCCCACTTGTGTCCCAATACTACATTCCCAACATAGATAAAAGGTTTCGATGGACTATTAGCGGCCCAGACATAGCGATAGCTTGCAGAAAGCATTCTATTGAATGTAGATAAATGAAGTCCCTCCTCACATGCAGAGAGGGCGAAGGTAGCATGGACCATGTATGCAATAGAAAACTAAGATTGTGAGGGTTATTATGGAGTTCTGTATTTGGGCCCATTCCGTTCTTATTTTGTGTCCATCTGTTGATAAGGACCATCTGTATACCACGTTTTAGTGTCGATGTCAGGGGTCGGGTAGCAGTGTCATTGAGGTGCTCTGGTACACTATTTCTAGTATTTCTATGGTATTTTCCCTATATACAATATAAAGATTTCCTAAAAGGAATCCTTGTAAAACTGAACATTGAACCACCATAGTTTCAGTCCCTGTCGACTTATTATTTTCACGATCCGTTATGCATTTTGTAATCAGCTAATCTTCTTAAATTGTTTCATGATAGCAAGGCAGCTTAATTTTAAAATATAATATAAATTCTTTTGATAATGTTCAAATACTAGAGCAAATACTATGATTCAGCCATAATAATTATGGTACAAAATGCAAATCAGATGATTCCAGACTTCAATTTTCATTCTGAAGCTGACTGATTCCCTATCATTTCCGAGCTAAAAGAGCAAATTGAAATCAGAATCAGCTTTAATAATTCCAAATTCCCTATCAGTGAGAGATTACAGCAATACAATTCCACGCAATGCAAAAGTTAGGCTTCCGAGGACATTGCAATGCTTTAATATTTAATATCCAAGTCAAGTTGTGACCAGCTAACCTTCAGGTGCTTTTATGTGTTATGTTAGCCCTCAGGAGTTGGTACAATCTCAAGGAATATGTCATTAGAATAAAGGTGAACCTGTGTGAAATAGCAGCATTCATGGAAGAGCAAAGCAAATTGTGGTGTTAGTAGCTGGTAATTTTGTCACTTATGTCCATCACTTGTTAATACATCAGTAGAGGTTAAATATATCATTTGATGAAATCGAATACTTCAATTTAGTACTAGCCTCCCAGAATCTGCAATGAAGGA
This sequence comes from Acholoe squamosa, assembly GCA_949317995.1. Classification (NCBI taxonomy): domain Eukaryota; kingdom Metazoa; phylum Annelida; class Polychaeta; order Phyllodocida; family Polynoidae; genus Acholoe; species Acholoe squamosa. The sequence goes on along the minus strand of OX439036.1, from coordinate 108,684,133 downwards.
AAAAGAAAGACTTATAACTGACTTCATTGGGAATAGAGGATCATTTGGATTGTCTCAATACATGAGTGTTGACACAGAAAATCCACAGCAAGCAAGTAGTGATCTTGACCCTTTTTTCACTCCCCTCACTATATTTGAAATGACGGCACCGACCCAAACCAACATCAAACTAAGATGGAAGTCCTGACAGTACTCCATTCCTAAATCTCCCTTGGTAATGACAATCAGTGACAGTTGACAGGTATTCTAACAGCCTGGCTGACCCAGCTGTCAGTCTGTCAGTGAACCACTGGCCCATAGGAGACAGCTGTATATAGGCTGCCCATCAAGCAAGGGCTGTGCAAAAATAGTCCGTACCCCTTTGAAAAAAGCATGATACTTATAACCTGTAAATCCTTTTCTTAGCACTATATTAGATGACTTATCATTCCCTAAGACTCAATATGTGCTTCATAAGGACCCCACATGCTGGAATTATACAAGCGTGTTTACGGGCTGCCAATTTAATTGCCTATAACGGTCTGCTTCTTACTGCAGAATCCTGCTCTCAAAGGGTTAGGTGAAGCTAGATGAGGCTACAGTATGAACCTAAGAGACTGAATGTCCCGTGGGAACCGGGAAAGTAAATGTGGCTCACGGTCTTGTCCATGTTTGTTCTTCTTTTTACAAGCTCTGTTCCCATCGCACTTCAGGTGCCAGTGACTACAAATCATTAAACTTTTGGTGAAACCTTTTGGTGTGTGTAGATTATGGTGGTATAGACAATCCCCCCCCCCAATATTAGAGAAAAAACTCAGGCAGCATGCTTTCTAGATAAAGAACTCTATATAAAGATGAAGATTATATCTGCTCTTAATCTTCAGTACACAATGGTGTGAGTATTTCAGAAACAGAAGCTGTCTGGCAATACTAAAGTGTCCCACAAAGCCCGGTCTCCCCTCATCTGTTGTTCTAGGTAGCTTCTGATTTGTGCCAATTGGAAATTGTCAGAGTATACAGTGGTTTAATTTTGAGTTCAGGAGGGGTCTTTAAAGTTATGGCTTTCAAATGATTTGATTTCTGGAAAAAGTGGATACATAAAAGGTTTGACATATACAAAGAAAATAACATTATAACAAGACAAATTGTGTTTCCATTCGTTCCTGCCCCCGTTTACTAACAATCTTCAGGGCTGGAGAATCCTATAAGGCTTGTGAAGCCAGACAACAAAGTTCTAAAACTTTCTGCATCACTTCAGACCTAAATACCTTGCAACTGCTAAAAGAAGCCTTCTCCACCCACTCTTACAAGCTGGCACGCTGAACTTGTCGATGACCTAATCTTCTAGGACCTACGAGTGCATTACTGCATATTTATTTTATGTGAATAACTTCTTCCCGTAGAAATAGCATTGCGGAGCCAATCGCCACACCCCCGGTGGCATAACGTGTGCCGATCCACCACAGCGGCCGATCCACCACTGCAGCCTCGTTCCAGGCGCATGTAATCATTCAAAATGGCAGACCGCCGCTCATACGGGGAACTATGGTACCGGATTTTGCTGATTTTTCCTTATCTAAACCCTCTAAAACATAAAATAATTAGAGAACTAAACTCCCCTGGTGTCCTTGGTGGCCGATCAACCCCTCGGGGGGTGTCTACCCCTCATGGTAGATTGGCCACCTTGTACACCACGGTCATTTAGTTCTCTCTATATACCTGTTGGCCAACATGATGCATACATACAATCCTGACAACACGTATGCATCTTTCACCTTGCACTGTTAGCCCTTAAAGAAAAAGAAACAGCCACTGACATAAAGAATTCCAACGAGAACCAGCAGGAGGTGCACATCTGTGAACAGGTGGGCAGAAATGATAGCCAGTGCACCCTCTCATGGACTATCTTCTTTGCTTCCATGCCCACATCTGTGTATTGATAAAATTTCCAACGACAGACATTTTTTATTGTTTATTTCTATTTCTTTGTATTCTCGGTTCTAGAGAGGGGATATCATTGATAAACTCCTTGATGGACTCCTAGTGGATTCCTCTTCTTTATTTGAAGATCTGATTCTCTATTCATTTTCATTGTATCAAACATATAATTCCTATTACTAAAAGTTGTTGCCCCTTTAGAATTGCCATCAGCTGATATAATTAGCCCCATGCAAACCTTCCCTCCTTCATTAGGGTAGATTTACCTAAAGACGACCGTTCCTGGGCACATTTTCCATGACCAATCTTTGGTAGCTTATAACTCAATAACCAGTAGAACCTTCACTTTGCTGATGGTACCATTGTACAGGGCATTATTAGAGGGACATTTTGACTATTCGTCTTCTATGATCGAGTATTTTGTCATATTTCAACTCGTGTGGAAACATTCCAAATATCATATTTTCACCTTGAGACGACCACTTCATCCAGGACAGTGAATTGATGGTATTCATGACCATTTAATAGTTCTAATGTCATCAGAGAGAAGTCAACTTTATTTTTGTTATCTTTGATAGATAAACTTTAGGTTCACGACTTGACATAGCAGGGAAATGGATTAAATTGATGAAAAAACAACAAGAAATGTATTATCTAAACCTCCTTTATCAACACAGTTTGAGAGTGTACAGTAATGTTACAAAAGACATCATGATATCTATATTTGCATATCTGTCTGTTGCCTGCGTGTATGTCGCTTCTGTTCCTGTGTGCGATTCTGCTTCTGTATGGGATTCTGTTTCTGTGTGGGCTTCTAGTGTTTGGCCTTCTGCTGCTTCTCTGCAGCTTTCTGTTGCTTGGTCCTTTGCTGCTCTTCTGTCTTCTTCTGCTCTTTGCGGCTGTCATGGTTCTTGGCAATTTTGAGCTGTTTAGTGTTCTGTTGTTTGGTTGTTTGGTGCAGCTTCTTCAGCTCTTTGGCCTTCTCATTTTCAGCTTTCAGAGCAGCACGCTCCACACGTTTTCTATGGGTCTCAGCTTTTTTAGTTTCCATCTCGACTTTTACCCTTTTTTTCCAGCTTCTCTTGATATGCCTCCTCTGATGTGAGGATCACATACTTTTGTGACCTGTCACGACATAGCTTAAGTTTGGTCAGGAGGCCAATTCTCAACGTACTACGACTGCACACAGCCACTACAAGTTAAAAATGCCAAGAATAAGCCAGGCTATCGTAGGAACTGCCCTACGACTGCTCACTATGATAAGCAGCTATGCAGTAATTACATAAGGTTTAGTAGGGCAGTCGTACTGGTGCAGACATTAGGGACTACAGGTGCATGGTACTGTTATGGCCAAATTATTAGGTTCTCACTACGATTTAAAGGACAGTAGTCGTAGTGTGTTAAGAAATGGCCTCCTGTAACGAAATGGGAATTAAATTAAGTGCAAGGCCCATTAGATAGCTAACCTGAGGACATCTGGTGTAATAATGCCTAACCTGAATTCTGAGTGCTGTAGCACATAATGGGGCAGGCTTATGTATAGGCCTAATCCATATAGTCAGGAACAGTCTGCAAGCTATAATTACCTGTTAAACGTAATGTGCTGGTTAGGGTGACCTGTGGATCTGGGCTACCGATATTTCATTTGAAGATGTATATGGGTTCCTTCTGTATCAGGATGTACATGAGTACTAGCCCATAAGGACAGGTGGTCATCTCAAGGGATGATGTGGTCGTCTCAAGGTGAAACTATGGTTGTCTCAAGGTGAAAATGGTGTGTACTAAAAATTGAATGGTAAATAATAATTATATATATATATATATATATATATATATATATATATATATATATATATATATATATATATATATATGTGAATATTTTTTCCACTACAGTATAGCAAAGGGATACATCTCAAGTTAGGTGCAATAATACGTCACCTCAGAGTGGTATATGCAGAATATACAACTAAAGTCTCTGAGTTATGGAAAAAAAACCATCAGTTAGAGCTCTTTGTTCTTAACAGGTCAAACAGGGGCACTTATGGACACAATCTTTACACAATGATAACCACTTGTAACAAATTCTAAATAATCTATGGGGTACAAAAACACCTCTACTTTAAATTCAATAGGGGTTTTGTCCATAGGATGCAAGTAGAAGTGAGAATACAGGCCATTAGGTGGTCGACTCAAGTTATGTGGTCGTCTTTAGGTTAATCTACCCTATAGGCTTCCCACCAGTTACACCTTATATTATAATTACATCTTGTAGGAGAGGCAGCAGCTGCCAAATTCACACTTAAGATGAAAAGAACTTTGGTTGTCGAGGGGATTGCATTTTGACATGAAACATGCTGTTTAAGTCGGCAGGATTGATTTCTGCTGTGTTACTATTTGCCTTTGATAAAAGCTTCTGTTCTCTACTGCTAGAAACGGGTTGCTACTGTTGTGGTGTGGGAGTGTCTGAGAGAGTTTTGCTAGTAAGCTGGTAAAAGGAGTAGTCTTATTTCACAGGTAGATTTGTGTGATGTGGATATCTGAAACACCCATTTCGGAAAGGAGCGATTGTAATGTTAGCTAAAGGTTTTTGCAATAAATGAAAGCATTTTAATCAAAATATAGAGTGAGAGAAAAAGGAAGTGCACAAAAGAGAAATAGAGAGAGAGGAAGCAGAGATTTCTTTAGACAGTAAATGCAATCAGACTTGTATCTGCCAAAGGGCCTTCAGTATAGTTATGGGGTCTATCCATATTAGGTTAGACACCTATGTACATTTTCTGTTTACCCTACTTGTACTGATATTATCGCTGATGATTTAAAGAATCTCACTTGATGAAGAATTTAGGCTAGCTCATGTACCCTTTTCGTCAGCAAGAAACTACTCACTGTCTTTTTTTGCACCATGATTATATAGGAAAAGATTTATTGTTGATTACTATTGTAGGCTTAGTACTAAGTTATCATTTTCTCCTTCTCATATTTCTGTTATATAAAATTTGAGCAGTCGAAAAAAGACTTCTGATGAATGACTAGAAGGTTTCTGCCATAAATATGATGCATAAGCATAAAAGCAGCCTGCCCTTGTTTCTCCCAATATCATGAATGATATAGTCTTGTATTGTACTTAAATTATTACTTGACTCACTGCATGGGATGAGTAAGCACAATCCTGAAATAATTTCTTAATCTAATATTCAAAGGCCTCTATCCTACCTTGCAAATTAAAAGACATTGATGATTTCAAAACACCATATCATGTTACCTGACTGAAGGTTCTTTTTTTCTGTTCTTTAAATGAGCTGATTGTTTAATATGCGCCTCTCTTATTAATATTTTGTTTAAAAAAAAAGGTTGAAAGCAGTAAGCATTCCCTCTGTTTTCAGTTCCTGTGGCTTATATAGTTATTTGAGAGAAAAAAAAAACACACATAGAGATTTGCTTTGTACTAGTTTCTGTCCACTTGTGTCCCTGTTCTACATTCTCAACATAGATAAAAGGTTGTATGGACTATTAACAGCCCAGACATAGCAATAGCTTGTAGAAAACATTCTATTGAATGTGGATTTATAAATGAAGTACCTCCTCACATGCAGAGAGGGCGAATGCAGAATAGACAATACATGGTACACGGTATGCAATAGAAAACTAAGTTTGTGAGGGTTATTGTGGATTTCTGTACTTGGGCCCATTCCCTTCTTATTTTGTGTCCATCTATTGAATAGGACCATGTGTAAACCACATTTTAGTGTCGATGTCAGGGGTCAGATAGCAGTGTCGTTGAGGTACTCTGGTACACTATTTCTAGTAATTCTATGGTATTTTTCCCTGTATGTTAAAGGCACCCATTTCGGACGCTCCTGGCCACACACGAGGTGACCATATTTGATATGCAAATCCTCTACCTTCAACTGTGGTTAATTCTGCTTTCCATTGCATCAGTTGATACATGATACTTAGTCATCAATATCCATGAAGACGTTTTGATAAATCTCTCGTATACATATTAATAAATGAACCATATATATATTTTGCCTCTTCAACATCAAATTGCCTCTAAAGTCGGACAGTAAATGGCAGAAATGACCCTAGAGTCAGACACTATGTAATCTAATTGGTACAGACACAATTGGCCACTGTATGTGAACTATTACAGGGACATGTAGCGGAACAGTATAGGGAATACTAACTAATACAATACTCCTCTCCAGAAAACTCTCAAATGTGTTTTTTTTTGCATACCTCTAACAGGGCGAACTGCAGGCCCAATTGCACATGACTACCATGGGCAGATGGAGTGGTGATTGAGTTTAGGTGTTAGATATGGGTAAAAACCAAAGATGGATTAAACATCCATATCTGAGAAAACGGTATATCACAAAAGATTTTCGTTATGAGGAAGTATCTATTGCAAAGGTTTATGAATCATGATATAATTGTGTCCCAGACAGGGTGTAATCGATGTCTGTCTGTAGGGGTAGTCTGAAGGCAATATAAGAATAACTCCCACAATGTAATGTGAGGTATGTTTTCAGGTTTGCCAAGTTAAATTATCAGCAGAAATGCACATGTTTTCATTGATATATATATATAGATAGATCATGTTATTATTCCAGTGAAGATATAACAGATTGATGAATCAAACCAGGGTTCCCATTTAGTCACCATTATAAATTTATCATTAAAATATAACAAAAACACCCTGGGTTTGCACAGTTGTAAAGCTATGTAAAAAGGGACCTATATTTGTTATGCTTTATATTTCTACCAGGAATCCTTGTGAAACTGAACATTGAACCACCATAAGTTCAGTCCCTGTCAACTTAGAGAATAGGTATATTTTCTTGATCCCTTATGCATTTTGTAATCGGCTAATCCTTTTTTTTGTTAAATGATAGCACGGCAGCTTAATTTTGAAATATAATATAAATTCTTTTGCTAATGTTTTTCCAACAGAAATGTGCCAAAGGCCTTCTGTTCATTTGCCATTTTGTAATGCAGCAAGCAAGTAGTTTTTAAGAGCATTTCTCAATAGTGTTATTTTACATTGTTGAGAATTGTCTGGCAGACCTCTAATAGCACACCTTGGATGTTGTAGTGATGCTATAGCATTAAGGCTGCGGCATGGATGAGGATATTGCATTTAAAGGGCTCTGACATTCAGAGTTAAATATTTACGATACTTGTGTAGAGGTCGGCGGAGTCAAATGCGGGACCCTTCAACCTGCAGGCGGAAGCTCTACCACTGAGCTACTTCCCCTTCTGACATTCTCTACCTTTCACCTACATCTGGATCGGTATAATACACAAGGGGGGCAGCTTATACCGGCTGACCAGCCCCTGAGGGCTGGTGCAACCGGAACGGGGCAGATGGCCTACTGCCATGGACTTACAGCCAGAGCTGGCCCCTACAAATCTATGCATTTCTGTTGAAACAGTATTATGTTGAAAAATACATTTGTGAATGTAAAAACAGCTTATATTTTGCCTAATTGTATTAATCAGGTATCCAAAGTACTGTTTGAATCTATATCTATTATCTAGTCTAGACAGCTGTATATGCTTTTACTTATTTCATTTTATATTGATCTAGGGAACGGGTAACACAAAATGAAAGTAAGCATACCCATTGCATTAAAACCCTGATCTTATTTATATGTGTTTCTACTACCACTAATGGCTTCACTGTTGGTGTTTTATCGCATCGATTTGCTTGTCTCTGTACTACTCCTTTGTGTTTAATTCATACACATACACTATGTCTCACATAAATTTTACTGTGCAAATATGAACTAATGTAGCATAGAAATAGAAAGGTGAGAGACTAAATAATCATGTGATCACTATATAGCATTGTGTCATATTGCCATAGTGCCATAGTGCAATCTGGAGGCAGATGCATGTAGGTAAAAGACTTCTTGTGCCCCGTTCCCTAAAACCTTTTGTCACCAGAAGTACCTTTTATAGAACAATAACCACCTAGGATAGCTCAAAAGCCTCATACCCTCTCATAGAGAACCTGGCCACTTTTAAACTGTTAATTAAGAAACATTATAATTGCTTTGTATAATTGAATAAGTAGCTAGATGTAAGATAATGACACACACAAACACCCCAACATCTCATCTTATCTCATCTCATCATCAACCCCCTCCCTTGAGGTTATAGTTGTAGCAAGCTTGTTCTAAGACCTTATTACACTGAAGTACATAAACATCATGCCATACCAACATACCAGTATAACACTAGGATCCAGCAGAAGAACGGGTCCTAGTGGTGGTACTGCAGTGCACAGAAACTTATGGCGAAACGCATGTCCCAAAGTTATTTTCATTATTTTTACCACTACCATCTGGGGCTTTATTGTAGAAACCTCACTACTTCACCACAATATAATTGTCCAGATTTACCTTGTACATTCAACAAGTATTTTGAACAGTTGTATGTTGTGTATTTCAACATAGAGAGCAATTCAGTCTCATGCTTCATATTCCATAATCGATAATGAGTAAAGGCAGCTTGGAACTAGAAGGAATAATTCAGAGCGAACTAAAAAAATAAGTGATGTTATATCAGGCAAAAAGGAAATGTTACTGGAATATGGATGTAGCTATCTGTAGTTTAATGCTTTTTAGCATTAGCTCACAACCCCTTTGATATCCAAGTCATGGCACAGTCTACATATGACTCGTCTCCTGCAGATGACATGAATAATAAAATCGAGGAAATGAAGATTGCAGGACATCAGCTGCAGTTCACTTACACCTCAACTTACTGTCTTCTTTTCATCTAGCTTTCTGCACTCATTATTTATTGATTCCCCCTGTACCTGAAGCTACTGATTCTCTTACATTTTTTGTATGTTTCTCCTCTGTGCTGTACACTGTAAAAATAACTGTTGAATCTTCCATAGATCCTTATCAAATTGAAAAGTGAACTTCCCTAATTGTACAACAGGAAGCCAGTGTAGTTTTTACAAGAAGCTCCAGGTGGCAGTGTGGTGGTACAAGGAATCTATGTAAAAATAACTACATGTCTGTGAAAATAACGATGGATCCCTGACAACTTTGGGATGATGAACCTTCGTTATTTCAATGATACATCTTTTACAGGGTAGATTAGGATGTTCACAAAGAGTCACCACATTAGAGTGTTTTTAGATTGTAGAATAATCATATGCACGATTGGAGGGATAAAGATTGTGCCAGAACAGCTTGATGACGCTGTTACCAAGCATGCAATTCTAACATGTTGATATCAATCTAGTCAATTCATAGTAAAAACCTTCTGGAATTACAATTCAATCAAATTAATCATTAAGACTATCTCAATACATGAGTGTCCCCAGAGAAAGGAAGAAAATGTTTTCACCCTTGTCCCACTACCCTGCACTCTATTAGGGAGGATAGTACAACACCTAACAAACTAAGATGACAGTCATGACAGTACTCCATTCCTGAATCCCTTTGGTAATGACAATCAGTGACAGTTGACAGGTGTTCTAACTGCTTGGCTGCCCCTGCTGTCCGTCTGTCAGTGAGCCCTTGACACATAGGAGACAGCTGCATATAGGCTGCTCATCAAGTAAGGGATGTGCAAAAATAGGCCGTAGCCCTTTGAAAAAAAACACCACATGATACCTGTAGCCTGTCTATTTATTTGTTTGCTCTATATTAGATGAATAGTCATTCGCTAACACTCAATTAGTGCTTCAAAAGGACCCCACATGCTCAAATTGTACAAGCACCTTTACTGACTGCCAATTTTATTGCCTATAACGAACCGCACTGAGTCAATCACTGCATCGCATCTTACTGCAGAATCCTGCTTTCAAATGGTTACATCGAGCTAAATAAGGCTGCAGTAGGGAACCTAAGAGAATGGATATCCCTTGGGAATAGGTAAAGAAGAAGGGGCTCACAATCATTTTACAAGCCCTTATCCCATCAAACTTCAGGTGTCAAAGACTAGAGATTATCTGACTTTTACAGTGGAACATCTTGGTGTAGGTAGATTATGGCAGTGGTATGTAGACAGGTCCCCCAGTCAATACACTCTGACTTTAGCACACTAAGATGCATTGATCAATTAGAAGTACCATTTTCATGAATTTCATGAAAGACACTTATATTTCCATCACCAACAGTCCTGACAGTACTCTTTGGCCCATGTTACTGGAAACACACAATGTTTCTTTTTGCCAAGGGCACAAGTGTAAACAGTCCAATTGGTTGTAGTAGACTGGATGTTATGGAATATGGACCAATGCAGTGTCTCCTTGCCTGCAGACATAATGTAGACACACACAGCAATGTATAGAATAGTAAACTATGTTTGCACAGATTACCAAAGGGATCTGCTCTGGGACACCCTCCTTTCCTCCATTGTGTCTGTATATTCAATAAGGGCATCCATAAACCATACTGTCGCATTCTGCGGGATTTCATCAAGGAGGTTTTATGTTATAGCTCTCCATATATGTACCCCCTCATGGATCAACTCATACATTGTAGATTGGGATTATGTAAAACACATTGATCAGAATAGAAAGGAACTATTGCCAGGCATTGTCACAAAGAACTATTAAAAAGAAAGATAAACCTCACCCCGAATTCACCCCCTCTTATTAATATTAAGCTTCATAAACATTATGATAGAAAGTACAGAAGCTGGAAATTCACCAGTACTCTATTAGACTTACACAAACACATGAAATGTAATTTAACAGGAAGTTTTCTTCTCCTACTCGTCCTTTTCTGCTATAACAGGAAAGAAATCCTAAGGGGGTATAAAACACAGGAGAGCAAAGGATTGCAGCTGGGATCCCAGAGCCTCCACTATCTCTATTTTATCATTGACCTGAGAGAGGTAAGTCCTACATATATTGAACAGAGATGACAATATTAAGGGAGGATCATGGCAGAAAACTGAATCTGCATTGGCAATTTCCTCTACATGCACATGTTACCAATGTCTGCATACAGTTCTGCAATGTTAAAGAAAAAACACTACCCTGTGTTCATGATGGCCTATCAAATAAAATAAAAACAATTGTGGCAGAGTTATTGAAATATATGTCATAAGACAGGAGATAAGTGGGTTTATCTGCTGCATCTGATGATCTCATGATTGACAAAAATGCATCAGATTCTGCATTGTTTAAGCATGAAAGGTATTAGAAGATGTGCCTAGGATAGTATGCTACACAGGGAGGTTATTTTAGGTTAGATATTTATATTATTCAAGGGAAATAACAATGCATGCCTGAGAATAAGCTAGAAGGAACATCTACTTGTTTCATTACAGTGTTAGGCAGGCACAAATGGGATGCATTGCGGCAATCATGACATCATCGGCTGCATCGGATAAACCTGCTGCCCTCCTGTATAGTGACACATATTCCAATAATCACACCAGAATCTGTTTATTTAATATAAAGGCTATCAAAATATGCTATCACGAAAATAGGTAAGGGGTTTGCTATTTGTTCATTCCGTAGTGAATGATAATATCCTGGGTATAAGATGTTGCTGGGTGTAGGTGAAGGTCACCTGTCTAGCAGGTATGAGGAACACTTTCAATCCATATTGTGCAATTCAATCCACTTTCTTTTATTTCATCCCAATTATGATAATGCTAAAACAATTTGATGTCAATTCAGGAAGTTCAATGTAGTATGGTGGTACATGGGATACTCCAATTCAGTAGACAGCCTTGTCTGGCATTTAGTGATAGAATAGGATATCTTTGGGAGATCTTATGGAGAACTAAACTCCAAATTTTCTCATTCAACCTGTCGTTTCGTTTGTCTCCTTATATTGATTATGTATTAGGCAATAACAAACTATTAATCAGCTAGATCGCTCCTGTGTATATTCTCTAATAAATCATAAGCGTAAGGCTCATAAATATGAGGCATGACAGAGAAATGTTTATGGAATTCCTGCAGGAATATGAAGTTGTATTTCTATGTTATGATAAATTTTACATGTAGCTAATGTAATTATTATAGCTAAAATAGTGATGGTGGACACTATTCAATTCAACGGAATGTTTTTGCAATAGATGAAATACAAATAGCATTACATAAATAAGCAGGTGGATGTGTACTTTGGCAGTAGAATTACATATTCATACCATCGGGCCACTAAAGCAACGGGTATGCCTGTCATTATTCAAGGTGTCATCTCCCTTAACCCTCTAAAGAGCACAGAAGCATCAATGCACGTCATGTTCATTGGTGAGTAACGCATGAGTAACTCACCAGGAGGGTGTTGCTCCTATTGTAAAAAGAGCTGTGAGTATGTGCCCTCTTTTCTAAACAAGTCGTGCACTGCTTCACCTAAGTACTTGCACTCACCACATTAGTCTAAAAGGTCACCTGCCTTGTTTAAAATAGAGAGAGCTGCACTACCAGGTACCTACTTATGTCACAAGCTCTATAGTTTATTATACTGACTGACTTCTCCCAACTAGGTACCTACTCAAATCCCCTTTTTTAGCACTGTACTTGGATGACCACTTGTGAGCAACAAAATGGACAAGTTATAGCTACATGAAAAGAAAGGACTGGAAACAAGGGCATTTTTAGCCAGCTCTTCCTTTCACTATAGGAGCAACACTCACCAGGGCTACATTTAACGCATCACACCAACCATACAGGGTTAATACACAAAGGGTCGTCATGATGCTCCAATGAAGTGTTGGCAAGCAGACTATAGCTAGCATGTCAGTGATGCATCATGGGAAAAAGGCAAATGGGCATGATACACTCCTGTATTTGAGGCCATTACAGGGTTAAAGGATGGCACTGAAATGTAGATAACCAGGTTAAATGTAGAAGCTTCAGGATTAATAACATCCTTTATTACTGGAGCTGAATAGGCTGGATTTCCTGTATTCAATTTATATGCAAACTCTGTTTTCCATACACGAGAAACACCATAAGGAACAGTACAGGCCTTACTACACTTACACCTAACCTAATGTATGCAAATGATATTTGCAATATGATCTTAAGATTGCATAAAACTGGTAAAGAGATTAGAAAGTGATAAACCCACTAGACTATTACACGCAGAGGGGACTGAGAGGTTTGATGTGGTATAGCTAGGGGTTTTTATAATGTGTAACAGGCAAGCTTATGCGCTGCCTTGTCGTTTTATAAATTAAAATGTGTTTCTATCGATATATCTTATCAACCAGTAATTACCCTATATATAAAAAGGCATTAGTTCATCGCTGGTCCCTATCCCATTAAAATAAGCTTGACTGCTTGCTAGGAACAGATAAACCAAAAGAGGCTATATAGAAGTATGTACTTTTTTCAAAGGTAACACAATTTTTCTCCAAAACTTCAAGGATTTTATTATTTTGAGGTATCCTTATACAATAAGACTTCTTTTCATCAAACTAATCATGGGGTCAGAAAAACAAATGGCATTAAACACAATAATTTTCTGGCCTCAAGATCATCGTAGCTATTTGTTTTTTTTTGTTTTTTTTTTCTGCAATGTCCGCCATCTTGGATCTTGATTCAAAGATATTGGCACTCTTCCCGATCCTATTTACGGGTTAGCTGCTTGTCGACTAGAGATCCGTATTGTACGCACTGAGATCTTTAATTTGATAGGTTATTTGTTAAGATCTAATGAGTACTTCCAGAGAAAAGTACAAAAATAGACCGCCGAGAGGATCTGCTTTGGAGAAAAGATTTGTTTAATGTTTGCTATGTTACGCGTTGTTGCATTGTTACGCTTCGCTAACTGACGCTCTTATCATGTAACACACCAGGGGGCAGCACTGATGAACACACATGGGGGCTGTTAAAGGGGGGAGGGCAGGTTGTCCCCACTACCTAGTAGCAAAGCCACTAGCATAACTATAAAAAGGTACTTATCACTACCAACCGGTAACATATGTTTAACCACCAATTAGGCGCTAAGCCTGTGATGTAAGAGGATTAGTATTTGCCGAGGGATACCTGTAAGGTTCCCGCCGTTTCTAATTGCAATCAATACACTAATGATGTCACGTGTTAATTAAACCCACTATATAAGGGACAACATGTTCCTAGTGAGCATCCTATTATCAAACCAAGTGATCTATGTTCCCCTCATTAATAAAGCTTCGGAAACCCTAAGTTCCTTGTGTTGTTGTCCCTGGTATTGGTGTCACATTGACAGATAATCCAACAGGCTTACCAATGGGTGGCCCGACGGTTAAAAATGCAAATGTTTGTCGACCGAGTTTTCCACCATAATAATAATAATATCTATCCCTCTAGTCCTCCAGTTATAAATGCGCATTTAAAGGGGAAGTTAACCAGTGTCAATCAGTACAGCTATGGCTAACTTCCACTGCCCATTCGGAAAGAAGACACATTGGGTAAAATCATCCCATTATGAAGACATATGAGTAGTTAAAATGCTACTGGAGATTGCTCCCCTTAGGCCTTCTATCAGCCACGCTTTTAATGTCCGGCTCTATACAGTCTTTATATGACTAATCTCCTGCAGTTGACATCAATAATAAAATGAAGGTAATGAAGATTGCACAACTTCAGTTTCAATTCACTTAGGCACCTTTATTTGGTGTCTTCTTCTCGTCTCACTTTCGGCGCTCAGCACTTATATTGATACGTCACTGCACCTAAAGCTACTGATTGATTTATGCTATTTTCATCTGAAGAACCTATCTTCTGTGCTGTATAATGTCCAAAACAGCTATTACCATTGAAGCTATTTTTTTCAGATTGTAGGGTATTATAGGTAGAAACAGTACATACATGCCTTTCACAAAATATGCTAATACATGAGTATCCCAAGAGTAAGCGAGGAGGTAATCTTCACCTTCTCCCGACTCCAATGCATGAGGTTACAACTCCCACCATCATCAAACTAAGATGGCAGTCCTGACAGTACTCCCTTGGTAATGACAATCAGTGACAGTTGACAGGTATTCTAACAGCCTGGCTGCCCCAGCTGTCAGTCTGTCAGTGAACCCTTGGCCAATAAGTGACAGCTGCATATAGGCTGCTCATCAAGTAAGGGATGTACAGTAATAAGGCCTAGCTCTTTGGTCACAACATGACTTTTAAAGCATTGGGCTGTTTTTTTGTTTGTTTATGCAAGCAAATGTATAAATCTTAATGTAAAAAACATCAAATAAATGTATGGTATGCCATGCATGCATGGTCTTTATGTATCAATCTTTAAATGAATGTCAAAAGATTTTTTTGGCACTGAATTGGTGCATTATAACAACCATGCACACATAAACCATACGTCTCCCTTACAAACTTGTGAGCATGTCAGTTCTGGCAGGGATATGTAGCCAAAGGGCCCTTGTAATGAGTTTCAGCAAAAATAGTTTGTTGCCTTAAATTCATGGCAGTATCTATAATGATGTGGCTCTTTCAGAAGCAGTAGGCAGTGGGCTAAACCAGACCTTGAACATATAGTTGAAGATACACAAATGTTGAATACACACAACACTTGTAGGGCACAAAAGTCTCCAGAGTAAGTACCATAAAACATACAAGTTAAAACCTGTTCAATTCAACTAGTCAGCCCAAGCACAAGGGGACAGGTGGCCTAATGCAATGATGCATTAAACGTGTAATATTGAAGACACATTCTCATTAAATCTTATGTTTCCTGCCTTGCTCTATTATCCAGCTTCTTATAGTAGTCCAATAGGTTGTAGTAGACTGTATAGCAAACTATGTTTGTACAGATTACCACAGGGATCTGCTTTGGGAGCTGTTTTTTTTTTTTCTTCCACATACTCAATAAGGCCATCCATAAACCATATTGTAGCATTCTGCAGGATTCATCACGGAGGATTTATGCATTAATTCTCCCAGTCGACCTCTCATAAGTTGTGTATTTCTATTACGGCAAACAGAAGAAAAAATAAGAATGCAGGATTACACCTTTTATCTATGCTTCATGTTTAGTCCCATTTTGCCCCTTAGCTTCAACATCCTAATTGTACTCAAACACACCAAAATTTCTTTCGTCTCTGTAAAGAAATTAGGATAGGATCGCCTCCTTTTTCCAATCTATCGCCCAAGAATACCCAGCAAGTTCCACATTGAAATCAATCCTCCTTATACAATGATACTGTCATGAATTCACTCTAGATTCATTCCGCTTTATAAACATGATCATATAATGTAACAGCAGCTGGAAATTCACCAAATGGAAAATATGGGCTTCTATTAAGGTGATCACTATTGATGAGTTAATGTCCTCTTTCCCTATTGATGACCTAAGGTAATCATGATGATCACCCAAGGTCATCACTTTGATGATATTTTTCTACCACCAGGGGGCCCTAGTATACAACAATAGGATATGCAGTGCTCACTATGTGAGCTACTGATTTTTCTTTTATCTACAATACTCTTGATCATCAGTGTCTATAAGATGGGTGGTGTGAAAGATTTCATCACAAGGGAATGTTAATTGATCAAAAAAGTCATTTGGTTAAAATTATCAAAGACAAAAGCATGCTAAATGATTGACACCACTTTTGTCACTCAAACCATAACTACAACCATGGGGAATGGCTAATATGCCTTATACAAACAACTACTATATGCCCCACCAAGGCATCATAAGTCAGCTGTAAGTGCCCTCAAAGGATGCTTGGTTGTGGGGAGGGAAGGGGATAATTATGCAAATCTATGCAAAAATCATAATTAATGACAACGTAATCATTCACAAACACCTCTCTAAACAGTTCAGACAGGTACTCTGTAGTGATCACCCAGGGTGATCACATGTGATCACCTTAAAGATCATGGGGTACTTCCCCTCGGGACCATCAATAAGATGACAAAAAGTAATCACTACAGAGTACCTTTTTAAGCCTTATCTTTTCAGTGCAGTATTCTATTAGCCCTATAATGTATACTATCTAGACTGCAGATGCCACATATGATTCTGAAAGGTTAGCGTGATGCACCAATCTTGGTAACCTGATGGGGGCTAAGGCTTGTAATTATGAGGCCTTACATTCTGAGCAGCCTATGTTCAGCTAACAATTATGGGTGATGGGCTCATGGCCAGACTGACGGCTGGTCAAACCAGGCCGTCAGAATTATATACGTCAATCATTGCTGATAATTATTACTACCAGAGAATAAAGGAGGAACCCTGAGAGTACTGGAGGGTGTTGCTCCTATAGTAAAAGGAAGAGCTGGCTAAAAATGCCCTTGTTTCCAGTCCTTTCTTTTAATGTAGCTATGACTTGTCCCTTTTGTTGCTCACAAGTGGTCATTCAAGTACGGTGCTAAAAAAGGGGGATTTGAGTAGGTACCTAGTTGGGAGAAGTCAGTCAGTATAATAAACTATAGAGCATGTGACATGAGTATGTACCTGGTAGTGCAGCTCTCTCTATTTTAAACAAGGCAGGTGACTTTTCAGACGAATGTGGGGAGTGCAAGTACTTAGGTGAAGCAGCGCACGACTTGTTTAGAAAAGAGGGCACATACTTACAACTCTTTTTATAATAGGAGCAACACCCTCCTGTTCTCTTAAAGATGCTTTGCAAATACCGATATGGGTACCGAGAAATGGTTCTGTACACTTACAAATTAGGAACAACCCTCACCAATCCAGAATAAACATGGCTCTTTTTCTGCCAAGCATTTGATAGACATTCAATCTAGAAAATAATTTACGATGTATTATATTGAAAGGCAAGGGAGAGAAAAGAGAAAAAAAAAGCATTCAAAAGGGAAATGTCCTAAGTGGAAGTGGAAACATTGGAAGGCAAAGGATTAAGAGCGCCTAAGTAAAATGCAGCTGAGCCTTCACTATCTCCACTTTATTATCTACAGATATGAGAATATTATTGGATTATGGGAAAAGGCTGAAGCTGTACCAATAGCATTGCCAATTTCCGCATGCTATTCTGCTCATTTCCATCTGCAAAAACCCTTGTGCAGTGGGAAGGGGTGAAATCTTGACAAATCGAATTCTGTAAGATAGAATTACCACTATCCAATAGTGTATGTATTTCCTCAATTTATTCATGTTATAGCATGATAGATATATCACATAACATAGCTCAGCATTTGACTTTAGCTAAGATAGTACAATGAATCTATTACTGTAGCAGCATAAGGAGAAAACACAATTTCTGTTTGCAGTAATGCTTACTTATTAGATATCAGCAGTATCAGCAATATGTACTAGACGTGACCAAGTGAAGGGCACCTGTCTGGAGCTTAATTCAAAAGATCCTGGGATCGCAAACCCAGCGATCTTAGTGTAGGCACATATCATAAGACCTGGCTGGTCTACCCTATGTAATGCAGTGGTTGCAGGCCTGTCCAGAATAGCTAGTCCTGGGATCACTTCACTATTCCATTTCCACCACTAAGATCACTGCGATCTTAGTGAAAGAAATGCATAGTGGTTTCACCAGGGTACAAGAGCACTTACAGGGAACACTCCTGATTGAAAGAGTGAATAGCCTGCTGCATACATAAAGAGGGGAGGGAGGACGTTTGCTGAGTGTCCTTGAGGGCTCTTAGGGCTACTCATGCGTTAAGTGCACTGTAAGGTAATTCTTCCCTTCTCTCTCTTTGTCCTGGGGGGAGGGCACAATGCTTCTAATAGGCAACCATAAATCATACATTCATGGGAACAACTCTTGAATACTGTATGGGGGTCAACTGCACCCTGTGCTCTTTTGTTAGCCCATATGGGGACGGGGAACGATGGTATAAGCACTCTTGTGAAGAAGAGTGACTCCACAGCTATTCCTTTATTTTGGGACTCTTACCCCTGTGCCTAGTCAGTACTTCTTGGAATAGTGTAGGAGGCCTGAGGCTAAGATTGATGCGATCTTAGTGCTGGCTAGGATATGTGAACCCAGTCAACTCTTAAGATCGCTTAATAGGATAAGGCTGATTTATTCCTAAGATCGCTGGGATCGTGATCCCAGGATCTTTTGAATTAAGCTCCAGGCAGGTATTGTCTGTGTAGAATGTCAGTGTAAGTTGAATTTAAGGTCTAATTAACAGTGTCAATCCAAAAGGTACCATTAACTGTCCTTTTGTGTGATTTAATCCCAATTATGATAATATGATATGGTGGTACATGAGACATTGCTTAACTACCGACGACCCTGTATAACATCCATGTCTGTGATAGCATAGCTTGCAATACCCATGCAAGGACACTAACGTTGTGTGTATAGACTTCAAAAAGCTCTGGTAAATTAGAGGTTGGTGTCATTCTAGCTCCGCTGAGCGTAATACTACATGGATCTACCCCAAATTCTACATGTAGTACCTTAAGTGTTCTCTACCCTTGTATGTTTTAACATTTTGTAAAATGTTTCTCAATTCTTCACAATGTGTCACTTTGATGAAGGTAGTCTGCACAGGTACATAGTATATCATTTACCTCACTGAAAAGACCTTTAATTTGTCTAGACGTAACTATAATTACCCACTTGTCAATTTCGCCCCAGTCAATCAGGACTTAATAGCCAATTAAGTCCTGACATAGCTATCAATGGCAGACAACAGCAGACAATTAGTGACTGAAATCTATCAGAGGAGAATTGACACTTCTGGCCGTAACTCTCAGCCCGCCCAACTGAGAACTCTCAGCCCGCCCAACTGAGAGTTACAAGCCGTTAACTAGTCTGTGATGGATGTAAACTAGTGTAACCATCTTAGTCTAACTGTCTAACAAGAGTAAATGTTTACATGGGTAGTCATAAGAGCTGTCAACCCGTGCTAGCAGGGGGAGGGTATTTTTTTTTTTGCTATCTGTGGGCAGCTTTATTGAGTTGGGTTACTGTAAGTCTGTGTGTACACTGTGGGGTGTTTCAGAAGCAGGTAATGTTTACAACCGGTCATAAGGAGATATAATAGCAGTTTTAATAGTGATTGTAGGCTAATAACTGCATGTGTTTCTAAAGCATTACCATTATCTTACTGTGTCTATAACTATATGACTGGTGAGAGATGATAATGGTTGCAGTTGTAAGTTTAAAATCTAACAGTTTTAGAAATAGATATTTAATGTTCATTATCATGTCCGGCTTCTGAAACACCCCACTGGTGACCTGGGTGAATGGGTATGCTATGTCTATAGAGAATTCATCCCACTTGATGGTGCTAGAATGCTACAAGTATATTAAAGAACTCTGTATGTCTCTAAGGGACAAATTAAAAAGTGCATATGAATGCCAGAAGTGTGAGAAATAAACTTACTAAAATTAAGGAAGAATTTGATAAAAACCACTTCGATATAATTTGTTATCTTCTGAAACCTGGTTAAAGGAAACTTACTGTAGTTACCTGTAAACGTTTCCAAGATATAACCTTTTTCGGCAAGACAGGATCAGTATTGTTAGAGGAGGGTTTATCTTGCTCTGTTAATATGTTTAAGCACCTCAATAGAACAAATGAGCGTATAGAAATACAATGGCTACAATCGGCCCCAGGTAGTTCTAAAAAATGTATTATATGTAATATATATAGACCACCTTCGGGTAACCTAGCAGAGTTTTGTAATACTGTGAGAGCACTTTTCTTACAAATTGATAAGACAGCTTGACAATTGACAAATTGATTAGACAGTTATGATGTCTGCAGAATATTGATGTCTCAAAGTCCTCTACAATTGATTATTTATCTACCAATATCTTTAACAAAGCAATGCTGAAGTTTCCACATAAATTCATCAAGATTATAAATTTGATAACACCTACTGGTACTATTCCAGATAGGTGGAAGGTTGCCACTGTAACGCCACTCCCAAAAGGGAGCGATCCCTCAAATTTCACCAACCTCAGACCTATAAGTGTTCTTCCTGTTCCTGGGAAAGTTTTAGAAAGGTTAATACATAATAAATAGATTACTCCTACACAGATACCACATTTTATCGAAAACCAAGGTGGTTACCAAAAATCTAAACCCACACTCCGTTTCAGTTTTGGTTGATGATGTTTTAAAGCAAAGAAATAATGGAAATATTACACTGGCAGCCTTTATAGACATGAAAACAGCATTCGATTCTGTAAATCACATGATTTTATTAAGCAAGTTAGAACAATATGGTATCAGAACAAGAAACCTCACACTTATAGAAAATTATTTATCTCACAGGCAGCAATGTTCAATTGCAAATCATGTACAATCTAGCAAGGCTAACCTCTCTTGTGGACTCTGCATTATATGTATCAGGAAAAAGTTTAGATTCTTTGGCAAATGAACTTACCACTGCATTAAGTAAATTTTCAGTTTGGGCCTCAGCAAACAAATTAACTATGAATAAATCCAAGACAAAAATCATGACTTTTGCTTTCTCTATCAAACTCAAAAAATATAAAAACCTAAAATTTTATTGAATGGAAAAACACTAATGAATGTTTCAAGTTATAAATATGTGAGTGTTATGCTAGATCCTGAATTAAACTTTGATATTTACCTCAGAAATGTTATTAAAAGAGTACGCTTTAAAACTTTGATCTTGTATAAAACAAGGAAGTATCTGTCCACAGAGGCAAGGATTAGAATGTTTAAGATGCACATAATGCCTATTATTGATTATTGTGACGTATTATATAATGGTGTCAAAGCTGATCTACTGTTAGAAGTACAACGACTACAAAATAAGTGTTTAAAAACCTGTTTGGGTGTACATATTCTAACTCCTACCACCTCAGTGCATAGAGATGCAGGGGTACCCATGTTAGAATCAAGAAGGTATTACCATGTAAAAATGCTTGCCTTCAAACGCTCACTAAATGATGAATATGTCAAAACTATCGTGAGGGTGACTAGGTTTTCTAGTGCTCCAGTCTTAAAATATGAGGAAATTAATTGTACATCATATGCCAAAGGTTTATGCGCTCAGACTTGGAATAATTTACCTAGTGATGTAAGGAACATGAGGGATGGAGATGCATTTAAAGATGCATCCAAGAAGGCCTTAGCCATTACCTTGTAATAGGCACCAACCCTTGGATGTCATTTATTTACAATCTTTATATTGCTCAGGTACCCTTTAGGGAAACTGGTGTGCACACTGATACTTAATATAATATTCTTATCATATTCTAGAAAGGTGTAGTTACAGTGCCTTCTAGATCTTGAGTGGGAGGGGGGAGCATTATTGTGAATTTAAAGTAAAAAAATGTGCCTTCTTGTTCCGTAGTTTGAAATGTTATTATGATGAACCTTCGTATGATGTATGCTAGTTTATTTGTATGGCCAGGTCACTACAATATTTTTTAAATGATGACCTGGTCATTAAATGTTTGGCCGATGTTATTAGTTACACTGAAAACATGGTAGATCCGAAACTAGTCAGCTGTGACCACTTTACGTCCTCAAGTTGACGATACCTAAAACTACAACTTTAGGTAGTCAAAATGACGACTTAAGGTTGTCAACCTGACGACCTGCGTCGTCAGTATGACAATACTGACAGTACAGAGTCGTCATATTGACGACTCAGGTCATCAGAATCTAAAGTCGTCATTTTGTATTACCCATTTGAGTGATGGATGATTTATGTGATATGCTTTTCGTTAATTTTGGCCAAATTAAGTTTAAATTTGTTCTCAAAAATAAAAAAAAAAGCTTCACTCAGAATTATCCCATTAAACTTGATTTCTCTTATTTGATATCGTATGATTGTGATTGAGGGGGTAAGAAAAAAGTAGATCAGTTACAGGTTTACTTCACTTCATATTCAAATAGGCCTAATTTTCTGTTTTAAGGCAAGGCAGTTAGATATCATATATAATATAATTCCTTTAGAGCAATGGTGTATGAATGTACAGGCAATTTCTGTTAAAAGAATGATGGATCTCTGGGAACTTTGGTATGAATATTCCATCTCTATTTTAAATACATTAGGTAAAAGGCCATCATGTGTTTCATTGATTGCTTATGCAAATTCTAATCAACTACAGCAAGGTCTGCTGCAAAACATTCATAAGCCATATTGAAAAAGGTGCATGGAATATAAAGGCACTATTCTGGCATCAAAGAGTCAACCTGGCCATAACATGGACTTGTTTATAATATTTCTAGGTGATAGAGAATTAGCAGGAAGCCGTTAAAGCCGGCTCTGATTTCCGCTTTTAGGTTGAAATGGGAGAGGATCACTGGACTTTATAATTAGTAGTGAAGACTGGACTAATCAGATTTGAATTATATTCTATGATTAGTACCAATGAATTATATTATTCAGTCCAGCACTAGTATGCAAAGTCATCAAGCATTTCCTTGCAGGTTATTTCAATTCAGATATTGTGTTTACTAAAATAACATTAGGCCTATTCCTTGTGTTTACCATTTGTTAGTTACTCTGACCTGTGGGCAATAGGTTGATAATTAAAACGGATCAAAAGTAAAAAAATAACAATTTTTAATGTATCGAGGTTACAAAATTCAGGTGATTGATCCTTTACTGGAGAAGATAATTGTGGATCAACACCATAAAAGGTCTGCCCCCGAGGGGATGTGCGGGGGTACCTTTTACCGTGTTGATCCACTTATATAAAAAAATATATATGAGTGTGTCAACATGCATGTAAACCTATCACGCTTTGTCAAACATCTGTACACTTTTAATACTTTTATTTTTCTTTACTGGGCATTTGAAATGTATGAACTCCACTGCAATAAAAAAGATTAATAAGGTACTTGTGCAACACTGAAAGATTGTGTGGTAAAATAATTCCACCTTACACAAGGCCCACTACCATTGATGATACACTATGCTTTACAAAATGACAAATCATGGGAAAAGAAGGGAACGGTCTGAATGCAAGTGTCCTTCAGCACTCGACAACCTTTTGTGTGCATGGCTGAATATGTCCCCATCTCGCCTGGAGGCGAGGAGACACTTCATTGATCTACATTCAATAGGATGTCTACCACATGCAATCGCTGCATCAGAACACCCATAGTAGTCTGTGAGTACAGCATTTTATTTTTATGAGGATCACTGAGGAAGCTGGGTATAAACAGATGGCAAAACATGATTATCCTCGGCACCCTGACTTCAGGTAGAATACAGAAGCCTGGTATTTTCCAACTCCAAAACCACTGCATATTCTGGTTAAGAAAAAAGTGACTATTTTCATGTAATGATTCACTCAAATAGTGTATAGCTTTCCAGGATTGAATGTAGTACACCATCAAGTCACAATGAATGTTCTCACTGATATCAATGCAATGCCCACTACCTCCCGTCCTAAGGGGGCAGTATGAAACCATACAAATCTCAATACAGGTGTAACTTACCTAAGGGCTTACCTTACAGAGCAACCATAGGAAAGTACCTTAAATACCTTGGCAGGTTTCAATCTGAATTTGTTACATCGGTCAATTTTGAAATGCCCTCTGGTCCAGTCACATTATCTGCCATTCTTTACACCCATCTCTCTCTCTCTCTCTCTCTTTCTCTCTCTCTCTCTCTCTCTCTCTCTCTCTCTCTCTCTCTCTCTCTCTCTCTCTCTCTCTCTATATATATATATATATATATATATATATATATATATATATATATATATATATATAAAAACTACATATATATATCAAACTTATTAGTTCAATTATATATATTCCAAGTGATGAAAACCGAGTGTAAAAATGAATCCCCGGTGCTCACAAGGAGATTCAATCTGAATTTGTTACATCGGTCCATTTTGAAATGCCCTCTGGTCCAGTCACAATATCTGTCATTCTTTACACCCATCTCTAAATTATATATATATATATATATATATATATATATATATATATATATATATATATATATATCAATCTAAACTACATATATATCAAACTTATTAGTTCAATTATATTCCAAGTGATGAAAACCGAGTGTAAAAATGAATCCCCGGTGCTCACAACAAGTTTCCCCATCTGTTCCCACCATTGGTTGGTTATACTTCAAACTGTGTCCCTTTTTCTTGTCAAACTAAGTTTTAATCAGGGAGTCTGGTTTCAGGAGCAGGGGAAACAGTCAGTGTGGTCTGCAGTAACATAAACATGGATGAACGAAAATCTAAGTTGAGGTCACATGAACAGTTTTGTTTCTTTACTTTAAACTAGTGTTGCTCCCAGGCCTTGAGTCATCTAGCTCATCTACAAAGCTGAAAAAGGACTTTCAGTATAGGTAATGCGATCTGGTATTTTGAAGTCTTTACATTGTAATGGAGCAGAGCAAATGTTGAATGATAACGTGTTGGGATAGGAAAGTAGAAAAAGGGACACTTTATGATGAGGCATGTTTAAATTATGCAGATAAATTGGCTGATTAAACCAACTCTCAAAATAACCAGGTATCCTTGTAAAACCCAAACCACCACTATTGCAGGGAAGTGAAGGAGTGTAGTTTCTACTGTGAAACAGTAGAGTACACAGAGCAAGGCAAATGTTGAATGATTAATGAAGTGTAGGAATAAGTGGAAAAAAGGAAGCCTCTGGATGAGACATGGGACAAATTAAAATGATGAAGATGATTAGACTGATTAAACCCCCTCTAAAAAGCCGCACAGTACACACTGTTGAATCACCTTGAAGATAACAATGGATCTTTTGCATAGTTGGCACAACCCACTCCAAAAAGAAAATAACTGTTGAATCTACTGTTGAAGGTGTCCTCGTAAAACTGAACAACAAGGCACTCTAACTGCATTGCAGAGAAGAAGTATAGTTTCTATGATGACGCACAACCGTATACACTGTGATGCAAGGATTTCACTGTTATTTTGACAACATTGTTTTAACAGTGCCGTTTTGCAAATCAGCAGAATCAGTGGTGGAAGGTGCAAATCTTATATTTCTTTTACCTAGATGTGTGTTCCTGAAAAAGGGCCTACTGGAGCGCTCATTCTCATCTGTGTTTGTATAAGGTAAGAGGCACACCATTGTGTGGTGTCATGGCCATCACTGCCACTGAAATTGACAAAGAAACACTAGGTACTACGTGGTGGTTGATCCCACCAGAGACAGGTCTTTTCCTTGTATCACAGCCAGCCATTGCATTTATCACGGAGGGGTATATGTCACTTGTATTAAGGTTGTTTCTAGAACACTTTTTGTTCACAGAAATCATTCACTGGTAATTGTCCTCACCTGTCCCCTTCCCTACAAACAGCTCCAACCTCCCAACAGGGCCTTTTCAGTCATCTTCATCTGTTTGAAATCTGAGTCGATTGTCCCTTTTCAGACTCTTGACTTAATTGAGGACCCTGGATGGATAGGATACCCCAGTTTGGATGCCTTTCATTTTCTCACATGGCTTAGCTACCAATACAATGGGAAGTCAAAAGGTACTCACACTACCCAAAAATAATGTCTGTGTAGCATAAATGATTCAAGCTCTCAAAAAAGACATGAAAGAAAATCAAGATTCCTTTTTTTTCGGGGGGGGACAGGAATTGCTTTTACATTGCATCCATAGATCTGAATTATATTGTCAAAATATAAATCCAACTGGAGATAACAAGAGGGCTTTACTATCATCTAAATCAAATATAACTGTTCTGAATGCCTCTTTAAGGGTCTTTAATTAAAATTCCTGCCCATAGAGTAGCTGCCGAGGGCTGAGCTGACAAGGGAAAAATTGCCACCCACTACCAGGAGCATTAATCTTTTAGAACTCATTCATTCATACACCAAATATTGCAGCTCGGCTGCTGGCATCTAAGGCTTAGGCTGGTTTATTGAAGGCAAGTTCAAAGGTAAGGCAGGTTTAATAACTTAATCATAATCTATCTCTGGAGGCCATTTCTTAATGTACTACGACTACACACATGCACTACGATTTTAATCTGACAAGAATAAGCCAGGCTATCGTAGGTAAGGCCCTACGACTGTTCTGTACGATCAGCACCTATGCAGTAATTACATAATGTTTGGTAGAGCAGTCGTACTAGTGCAGGTATTAGTAACAACTAGTGCATAATACTTGAATGGCATTAAATCAAGGCTTCTCACTACGACTAGAAGGACAGCAGTCGTAGTCTGTTAAGAAATGGCCTCCAGGACCCTCTGTAGTGTCTGACATTCCAAAGATGACATATATAGTGATTATGTCTTAAGTGTCAGTTTTTGGTATGATCCCATCATTGGTTACTGTGTAAGTGTGTTGATTTCCATAAGACAGGTTATAAATCAATAGGTAATAATACCATCACCATATCGAGTGCCTAAAATATGGCCATACCTTGACCAATGAAGTAATAAAAGGATCACATCAAAATATGATAGTGATGATCTCCTCCTCCATGCACATGTTCTAAATGTGGCTCCCAATAACAAGAACGGGACCGCCACCGAGAGGGGAAAGTCACAGTGATATTAAGCTAGACCCACCAAAGAACTCAACTTTCACCAGAGATGAGTTAAGGATTAAAGAACAGCAAGAAAATACTTGGAAATCTGAATTATGGGGTCCGGGCAGGAATGGGGTTCTTGAACTGAGGTTAAGACAAAAAACTGGGTGCATTTTTAAAGTTAAGTCACATAACCGAACTTATGATAATTGTGTTAAGTGAGACCCACTTCTTCTTTGCCTCGCCTGTGGGCATCTATCTCATTTGCACTTACAGCAAGAATAGTATAGGTTCCCTAGGATATGTTACTCCATAGAGTCCTATAGTGCAAGCCACCCCCCTCTACCCCCCTTGAAAGTATGCTACCTTTTGTGTTCAGTACTGAGTCCTATGTAAGATAAGGGGGTTTATGGAGATGTCAGGAATCTTTATCAGAGTGATATCAAATGGAAACAAGGGGCCACCTATACCAAAAATCCTGCTGAATCCAAAATTTGTGGTCTTGATTCTCAAAATTTGGCCATAGGTAAAGCTCTGAGTTTCACCTCCTATCTATTGAAGCTTCTTGCTTACAGAAAAAGGACTGTCGGTGCAGGCAACATGATCGGCTTTTTTTGAGTCATCAATGTGTTGTTGGGTTGTGATAGAGAGGACTATGACTTTTAGTCATAGATTTAGAGTGCTCATAAATGAAATTTATGATATTCCAAATTGAAGGTAACATTATATTTTCCTTATGACTATGATCTTTGTAACGTTTTGGAAGGACAAAGAATTACTCTAATCTTTTGGAGAAAATTATTCATCAGATTATGGTTCTCCATAATTATATCAAATATAATATACGAAATATATGAAAGTCATTACAATCTCTTA
The DNA here is from genome assembly GCA_949317995.1 of Acholoe squamosa. Taxonomy (NCBI): domain Eukaryota; kingdom Metazoa; phylum Annelida; class Polychaeta; order Phyllodocida; family Polynoidae; genus Acholoe; species Acholoe squamosa. Next base: position 108,656,005 of record OX439036.1, on the reverse strand, counting down.
CCAGCCCATTTGTTTATATTTATAATGAAAAGAGTAACATTCCTTTATTCCAGATCATCTGTAAACCACTGGCGAAAAGCAAAGAAGATAAAGTGGTGTGGTTGGACATTATAGAGAAACAAAGAAGTAGGCCTTAATGATGACTAATGGCAAGGTATACACGAAGCGGGGGTAGTGAAGAAGGTAGAGGTTCCCTTCACGCTGTTGGCAGGTATTTGAGCCACATCTAATCTGCCTATTGTATATTGTGGTGTTAAAGTGCATGCAAGACATTTTGACATTGCAACATTTAATGGATGCAATAGCCTGGATACTCAATCATCTCCCTCTACACTGCAAAAATGATGTTTAGATCCTAAACACAATTCTGAACATATTTTTGCAACGTTTTTGTAATCACATTAATTTCCTACACATGTTCATCCAAACAATGTGCTTAGCTCAAGTGTTTAGAAATCTAGGTGTTTAGGTTTAAACTTTGTGTCTAGATATCTATGAATTTTTGTGTTTAGATTTTTATGAACTTTTATGTTTAGATGTCTAAATGCTTTGATGGAGAGTTAGGGTGTGCAGACATGTATACATTAAAAGAGAAAGATGTCTTTTGTTTGTTTTCTCATTTACTGGGGGGGAGGGTATTTACATGTCAAAGTCTCCAAAGATGTCAGCCACACCTATTTACGTGTGCATGGGTGTACACATTGCATTAGAATGAGAGACTTGAGAAAGTACAACAGCTTGGCAGGAAGGAAATTGCTTTGTCTATTCCAGAATAACATGAAATAGGTGTCAGTCATTGAGCTTATTGATTATTTCATGCTAATGATGGTGGTGTAAGGTGAATCTAGTCAACTTTCTATTGCCCTTTCTATTCTCATGACATTCAATGAATAGAAACTATAATAAACATGGGGTTTGGGTACATTTGTCACAAAAATTGATTATAATTGTGTATAGATAGTCCATTAAAAGGTAGTGCTGCTACCTGGTGTGGATTCAACATCCATGTAAGTAGTGGGTGGTCGTGTCTAGTGGAGGAGAACAAGGCCTTTCATCCTTTCATCAGCAGCAAATAAGTACCACAGCATAAATCCATCCCATCTACTAAAACAGCACCTTTCATGTCAAGGTGCAATCCCTTTTGGAACCAGAGGGCCTTTCATCCAAAGTGTTGAGTAGAATTGCTACCTCATAAAAGATGTAATTATAACATTAGGAACAGTGTAAATGGAGTAAAAATGTGTGATCAGTGTGCGGGGAAAGGCAACAGTGGCAGCTTCTTTGTTTCTCTATGGTCTGATAATCATAAATTAAGTATCAAGCATGTAAGGACAGATAAAAAAAAATACTATTCCTGCCATACTTTCTGAAAAGGAGGCCCTGGATAATAACTCCTGCAACTCTTCCAACAGCTATCACATTCACCAACACCCTTCTTCCACCAATATTGATTGCTCTTTTGGCAAGATTCCTAAATTTATGTTGTTGAATACAGGTGCTCATGGAAGTGCAAAGCTTCGTCACCCTCCTCTATCTATGTTGTAACAGCTAAAGGTGACAAGGGATTTTAGGGCAGGACAGGAAAGAAAAGGGAGTATCAGGGCATGTTGATACGTTTGAATCATATGAGTGACAGCTGAGACATAGCTGAGAAAAGGGAGATGAACAGGGTGTTTTTTTTTGCAGGGCTTTACGTGTCCATGTAAGGCTCATATCGAGTTTGACATGTTCTACCCATACAAGCGTGCCCTAATATATAATCGTCACTGACTAGAGGACTAAGAAACAAACGTTGTTTTTTTTTCAGGATGCTTACTTTGCCTTCAAATTGCTTAAGTACAGTAAAAAGACACTTAAATGGCGTCATAATGGCGTTTAACAATGTCTAGGTGGATTTTAGGTTACTCAGTTTACTCATTTTTCAGCTTCATGAGTTTTACTAGAGTGTAGACTTTATATTTGAGTAATGGAATCACCTGTTGCTTTTCCTCAGTATCCTGATGATCAGTTCCTATTCATAAGCCATTAGTATGTGTCTCGACATGAGTCATGAATGAAACCTTAACTTAATGCATAGAACATAGAGATGAGCAAATTTATATTATGTAAAAGGGCCAACTGTTGCACATTTAACCCATGATAGAATGGCATATCAATGACGCTTGGGACGAAACTTTAAATAATTTACGTGCACATGGCTATGCTATCATAGTCGGGTGATAATGCTGCGAAAGAGGAATTACATCTTACATTGCTCATCTGGATTTTTTGGAGTTGCAAGCCGCGTCAGCGGCCGGGAGCATAGCGACTGTAGTAGCTCCATAATGTTTTCGGTTTCCTCCCTGTCACCTATGACGTCATAGGTGACGTCATGCTGCCTCAGTGATGTCACCCGCAGTGGCTAGTGATGGAGTGGCAACTCCTATCTGTGGTCCTTGACACATTTTTCTTGTTTGTGCAATAATATATCCCATAGAGATGACAAGAATGCATTGAGACCTTCCTTCTTTACCTGTTGAAAGGCTAGTCATATCTTGTTCAGAAAGTGAGATAATCTTAGCAAGAGATTATAAATGCAAAAGAATATTATATTTATAAATCGTAATATATCTGCTTATTTGGGAACTAGCAGAAGGTATGGGGCCTGCATATATGTGTCTTGACTGCCCTGTCTATTCTAGATATGACATGCTAAGCTTCAAATCAGGGTTTATAGGCTCATAGCAAAGCAATAAATCAATGATGTACCCTACTAGAGTGTTAGAATTTCGACAGCTGGCCATTACAAGCTGCTTCTTATGGGTTAACCATAAATCCTTTATTCAGAAATCTTTAGAAATGAAAACACATTAGTTTACATGGCCGTTGAGAACCGCTTGTTATAAAGCATTTATATTTCCTGAAAAAGAGCAAAGATTCCTTTGTTGGTTGATGGTTATTTCTGTTTGCATCTTTTGAGAGTCCAGACAACTTCCCCTCTGCAAAGCAATAGCATTATAAAATATTTTATCATCTGAGCAGAGCTTTGCAGTAATGTGGTTTACCTTGAAGCCTTTGGACATCTCATCTTACAATCGGTCGTTTTATACACTAAACATGGGCTGTTTTATGTGTGGAAATGCAGGACCTGTGCCCTACCTGATATTAACTAATGATTCATTGAGGTGTCTGCTTTTCAGCCATTGTTTTTTTTTAACCCTTTAAATGCAGCTGATGCATTAATGCATCATGTCCATTCGTCGTCATGATGCATGAATGCAGCCCTGGAGAATAACCCGCAGGGCTGCATTCAAGCATCATACCAACCCTCCAGCACTTCATTGGTGCATCATGACGACCACTGGGCATGATGCATCAATGAATTAGTGGCCCGTAAAGGGTTAAGGCCTAGTCTGCACAAGAACCATTTCAGGTATTCAATTATGTTGTAAAGGTTTTTGCTGTGTAAAGCCATGATGTTTTCCATCTTGTCAACCACAAGTGTGACATGGCTCCACATCATTTGTAATCTGCCAAATGTTTAATGGCCTTGGAAAACATTAGGTGTGAACTCTTTGAATGATGATTGAAAATTTAACAAGGCAACCATTTTAGTGAGGCACTGAAGCATGATCACAATGAGACCCTTTTCCTTACATGAGAAAAATGCAAGAGGGTGGGGGGTTAGGACTGTCATGCAGTTTATTTAATTTCAGAGCTCATTTAAGAAAACATAGTGTGTTTTACCTATTGCAAAGACGCAAATTATGACATAATTTCTCCAAATTGTCCATTTCAATTGTCGGAGTGTGCCTTTGCATTTATTTCATGTTTTTCCAAAGAAAAACTGTGAAATTCCATGAACTTCACCGCATTTCGTGGTTGTGTGCATTGTTTATCTCACCATTGTGCAGCTATGACGTCATCAAATGTTCATGTGACCAGGGCGTGTGATATTTTCACGGGTTATCTCTGGGGGGGAAGGGGGGTGAGACATGGAGCTGCAATGGTAGAGCTATGAGCCGTTAGTATCTCGAGCATATCAACATGAAATGAAGTGTTTTTTTAGCAGAGCCCAAGACTCTATCTGCATTATAAAAGGATATGAAATTCATCTTCACAACCAATAAAATGTGCACAGATGGCGCTCTGGAAAAGTCTAAGGGGAGTTTACTGTTAGAAGCTGTTTGAAAGCTTTGCTGCGGGTGTCATGCAGTGGAGTGCTACATTACTATCTCGTGTAAATATTCTACTCCGAGAAAAACCTCATATATTGAGGGTTGAATATTGTGAAAAAATGAATGAACACCAATATCCAGATTAGCCTAGCAATATCTCCTTGTAAAAACCAACACTGGTTCAGTGAAATAGTTATGATTACAGTGCCACACTATTCAGTTATGCAAGGATCCCTGGTATTTTTAACAGTTATTTGTTTACAGAGAGTGCAATGTGGTCTTGCGGTGATCTAATGCATCTGCACTTTCGCCTAAAATATAGTCTACTCAGGCAGTGGAGGGGTATTATATTATGAGTTGTGGCATTGTCCCAGCAAAGTGTAAACCATGATAAATGTTGTAAATGTGAATGTTACAACAAGACTCTTGAACCTCAATGACGACTGCCTTGTCACCCATTTTTGATACTTCCACCTTGCATGACAGAATAAAGGGACCAAGTTGGCCCATTCGGACATGGGGAGCTAATTGTGGCTTTATGGGTTTAAGATGGTGGTAACTTGAAAGGTGGGTGGGTGGTTTAAGATGGAAATGGACTTTAGGGTGGTAAATAGTTTTGAAAGGTAAAAAGGTGGCTGAGGAGATTGTGAGGGTCAAGGTGAACTAAAAGGCAGAGGAAGAGGACAAATTTCTGTGGAGTTGGTAGGAAAACTAAAATGACCATGGCAGGGAGGTAATTCGAAATAAGCAAGAAGCGAGGGGGTGGAATTATGGGGTCTTGGAGGAATTATGGCCTTCTAATGTAAACAAAAACTGCAGGAGGCAAACTGAAGAGGAGTGTAAAAATCGGCATGCAGAAGCAATGATTGAAATTGAGACTAGGGGTTCTTAGCCCATTAAGAAATATCCTTTCTTAGTATCCTGTCTTAATTTCTTTTATGTTTTTGGCTTTATAACAATTTATAAAATTTAATAATGAGTTTATACAGAAGGGAAATACTATGAATAACCCAATATGATTTGCTCACTTAACTGAGTGTAGCCTGTTCATTTCATCTGAGCTATTAGAGGATGTTTGCAAGATTGATGAATTGAAACCTAATCCAATGTATAGAGCATGGTGATGAGAAAATCAATATGTAAAAGTTTTACATTAAACTGTAATCGAATGACTCATTCATGAAGCTTGTGAAGGAACTTTACACAGCTTAGGCAGGTGTGGCACTGCTTTCATTTCAAGGTGGAAATGGAGTGAAAGAGCTCCTGGAGTGTTTTAAGCACGACATTTAAACTGAGTTTCCTTCATCCACAGCTACACTCTTAAAAATTTCTCTAAATTTAGTATGGGAACTCTGTAAAATTCACCTTAATTTATATGAATAGTCATTTCCCGTACATAATAACAGGATTTCACCCTCCTAAGGTTCACTGTACTGGGATTCTCTGCAGCTTTCAACAGGAATTCACCATAATTTTATGGTGATTCACTGGCAGTGCCGGTGCCAGTGAACCGATGTTCTTTTAGGGAATTTATTTTTTACAGAGTATCTTGGATATTGACAAGGTCCTCAGTATGTAGTTTTACTGATCTTATCTTATAAAACATCTAACTTCTAGGATGTCTGCAGAAAGTAAAATGAAGCGTATAAGAAGGTCTAAGAGGATCGCCTCAGCTGTTAACTCCACCCAGCTTAAAAACAGGTTTTACCATCACCTCCTAAAGACCACACAACATTAATGCTAGCGGGCGATGAGTGACTTAAAGGTATGTAAAATCCGTAGTTTTTAACCTTTGGCGTAGCTTAAAGGACCATCCTGAACTCTGGGTGGGGCTTATGAAAAGAAAAGACGAACCTTTTTTTCATGATGACTTTATTCGGTAGGTTTTATATTGAATTAAAATTCTGCGGCATACCCGGTATCATTTCTGAAATCATAGAGCCAGGAAGAAGGCCTATCTGATACATTGTATGACGTCACAATTGATCAATATGCATCAAGTGGTGTATTGTTTAAGGTCGAAGGTTGTTGAAGGTTATTCAATATAAAACCTACCAAATGAATTCTTCATGAACATAGTGTGGTCTTTTCTTTTAAAAAATGGCCCAAGTTGCTTCTTATAAAATTTCTATTATGTAATGATTGCAGAAATAAATTGGTGCCTCCTTTCTCTGTAATGGTATACCAACTAAATGAATGCTCAGCCTCCCTACAATTTGAGGGCTACTGCAGCAACATCTGATTGGATATCTGCTCACTGTTGCATGCCATAAATCAAGAATTAATCATAATTCTAGGACCTGCAGCTGTGAGGCAAACAATAAAAGCATAGCAAGTACCTTGTTTTTAACAGGACTTGTGTGCAATGATATCCATATGTCTGCATTACAATGCAGCCTGGTATTCTACTAAAGATAAAATGTGGCCTTTAGGAATCATCTAAATAAGTTATAATTGCTATCGGCCTTGCCATCAATGCCATTATATTTGCCATTCACCCATAATATAAGCCATTGACACACTGTTGGTAGTCTATAAGGCCTAGTCTGTCCAACAGCCATCTTGTAAGAAATTGTTGGGGGGGGGATGATGCTGCAAAATGCCACTTTCATGAAAATCACAACAAAGCCAACACTGAATATTAGCTCATTTTTTACAATGCAGAACAGCCATTGTTGTGAAAGCAATACTGTTAGAGTTGCTTCATCAGGTCTGTCGAATTTTTGTCTGCCCCTTCACATCACCAGATCTAAGGTTTGTACATTGCAACCTGTGATAGTATTCTGTTCTTTACTCTTTCCATGGGAAGAGCATGAGCAATCTTTATAAGTAGCCGCGTTGCTTTATAAATCAAGAATTGTTTGAAAGCTGGCTAATGAGATATCTACAAAGGAAAATGTGTCAGCTTTATAAAGCTGCTATATCCAGCTAGGGAACTAGGCAAATCATCACTGGATCAACATGAACAGTTCTGCTAGGTCAAGTTGATAAACAGTGTCTGCTGCTCTCAAATTCCAGCTAAGCCATCTGCTAGGTCACTATCTAACCATTTCAAAAGTGAGATCTATCAGTGTACTTAAATGCACACCTTAACTTTTCAACTCCAAATGAATTCGTAATAAGAGGGTCAGGTTTCAAGACCACACATAATAACCAGTTCCCAGGATAATCACATTAACTTTACACCAAATGATGGATGGGTGCATTTTTAAGGTGAGGTCACTTAACCAAACTTACAAACCAAATTATGTTTAGTCGACCCGTGTCTTCTAGGCCTGGCCTCAGGGCATCTTTCTCATTTACACAACAGAAAAAGTCCTTCCAGGACGGGTAACATGAGCTAGTATTGGGATTTCATCAATATCTTTTAAGTTTTAATAGATGCTGGCTGACAACTGGCAGAGGGGGTTATGGGTGTGCTAACAAGGTTCACATTAATAAACATCCACCTCAAATTTTCATTTAGAACATATATAGTACTTCACATGAGTAACATTAAGTGTAGTAAATTGTTAAATTTTGGAATGCAACATCATCAATATTTACAGCCAAGGATTAACAATCCGCATCACTTTCGATAACTTGCAATGCTATTAGTTGAACATAATTATGTAAGATAAATCACAGGTTAATATATAAAACTTTTTGTCACATTCAAGTCCTTTTTCATTTGATGTGTGGGAAATCATCGTTTCACTGAATCCAGTTCAGTTACATTGTTGGCTAAATTACATACCAATCGATATTGTCATGTGTTTCATTATGTACCACACTCACTGAGAAAATATTCTTCCTCACATGAGTCTAAATCCAGACTCAGGCAATGTCGCCAAAATGAGTATTGTTTGAGGCTCAGCCTGATCCTTGAATGATACTCAGGCAGATCCTGAGGCAGATCCTGGAGTGATACTCTGGCTTTGCCTGAGTATCATAGAAGGATCAGGCTGAGTCTTAAACAATATATGTGATCGTGGGGGCAAACTGTATCCCCAAATAGTAGCTTGTTCTCATGGCTTATTTTCACCCCCTCCTTCTCCCCTCGCCCACTTCCCCAACTCCCACAGCCACTTCCCCAAAATGCCGGCTCTGGAGGCTGTTGCGAAAAGATTGAGTTTTTGCTTACCTACCCTAGAAAGCACTTCCCAAGTCCCTCCTCAACTTAACCACTCAGTATCACTTCCAACACTGTAGTCCAGGAGGCTGTTGCTCCTATAGTAAAAGGAAGAGCTGGCTAAAAATGCCCTCATTTCCACATCTTTCTTTTCATGTAGCTATAACTTGTCCCTTTTGTTGCTCACAAGTGGTCATTCAAGTACGGTGCTCAAAAAGGGGGATTTGAGTAGGTGCCTAGTTGGGAGAAGTCAGTCAGTACTATAAACTATAAATAAACTATAGAGTGTGTGACATGAGTAGGTACCTGGTAGTGCAGCTCTATCTATTTTAAACAAGGCAGTTGACTTTTCAGACTAATGTGGTGAGTGCAAGTACTTAGGTGAAGCAGTGCACGACTTGTTTAGAAAAGAGGGCATATACTCACAGCTCTTTTTACAATAGGAGCAACAGCCTACAGAAGTAGTCACCTTCCCACAAATCAAACTGTGTTGCGAAAAGTGGTCACATCTGAGTGCTTCCCAGACTGCCCACACCTACATACTTATGCAACAGAGTGTAGGAAGCAACTTCCAGTTGAGTGGTTGTTAGTAACCACTTCTGTTGGGAAGTGCCATTTGGCAATGCAATAGAGAAGAGACTACCAAAGATGAGTGCCTTCTGTTTTTGGAAGTACACCTCCGACAGAAGTGACTTCCAAGGGTTTAGCAACAGCCACCTGGTGTGCTATCCTCTACCGATCTTCAGTAGTATCTCTGAAGTAATGAGGCCTTGACCTTTGACCTTTGACTCCAGGATCGCCATAACTGCGGTAGCAACGGAGGGCCCTCACTTGGAAAATTTTGTTTTATATTTCTCTGTAGTTTGAGGTTATTTATATTATATTCGAGTGATTTAACTGAATATGTGTTTGCTTCATAAACTCAGTTGCATTTTACAACCAATGTGTAATGAATATATTATTTCTTTGCTGCAATAATAGCTCATTTAATGGCAGAAATGTTTTTGATGTGCTGCCTTTTGTTGTCATGTCGAGATTATTTTTGAATCAATTATAATGACGATTTTCATTCAAATTGCGATTCATTTCCATGGCTTGGTTTAGAAATAAGATTAAGAAATAGACGTCAGAGACACTAAATATTATTATGACTGAATATTAGAAGAGAAATTGAGTTAATTCTGAAAAAAGTACACACTTTCATCTAGCCTCTTTTGGTTTATCTGTTCCCGGCAAGCACTCAAGCCTATTTTAATGGTATGGGGACCAGCGATGAACCACTGCCTTTTTTAGCGCCTCCCACACCGCCTAGCGGTGGTACCGTGAAGCGGTACGGGAGTGCGCAATGATGATTGCATTTGCCTCATGTGATGAGGTCTCACAATACAAAATTACTGAATAGAGAAATTGATAATTGAGTATTTTTCTTTATGTCTGCTTTTATGAGACATGTCATCAAACACTGGTATACCAACATTAACGGCGGGAGGCGTTTTTTTACGCGGTCACAACCGCATTTCTTGTTATATATAGGGTGAATAGGCTGTAAATATGGCATACATTGATACATGTTTTATTTGAGATGGTGCATACTTATTGAAAGCAATCTGGTGCTACCATGGTCAATCACCAGGAATGCTGATGTAGCTGCAGAATGCTCATGGAAAATCGCCCAGCGGCATTCAAAAGTGATTATGTCTAATGAGCCATACACATCCCTCATTTTGCATCACAGAGAAAAAAATCCCCTCAGAGATGGTCTGATGTAAACACTAGATTTCATTGTTGAATTGGCACTTCAGACTAAAAGCACTGTAATTTCCATTTGAACAATTCTATGTAATCTGTGTTTGTTGAGTGGTGCAAGGGTACTATCTATAAGGAAATGCTGTAGTATGGTTTAGATTTGGGATTACAGGACACTGTGAACAGGTTTGCATTCACCAATGTGCAAGATATAACATAATTATAAACTCTTAGAGTAGGGTACTTAAATGGCAGAATATAACACAAGACCTTCTGATAGTGTGTGAGTGGGGGAAAGTGGGTTGATAGGACCAAGTGTGGTAGTTGGCAGCTGAGGGACAGTCACAGTCTCCTACCTCAAAGTAGTCCTGCAGTAACTGACTGAATGTATGCTGTGCCTATACATGGGTAAAAAGTGATGCTTGTGATGCTGTGACGCGGGGGTTTTAAAAAGTGACGCTTGTGACACAGGGGTTTTAAAAAGTGACGGAAGGCGACACTAGCAAAAGTTCCCAGTACATTGGCATATATGTAAAATGTGGCGGAGTGACGTGCCATCGCTCCTAAAAAGTGACGATGTGACGTCCTTAAAATTTTGAGCACCCATGTATAGGCACTATGCTTCTTCATGTAAACCATGTCCTACCAGCTTACTCCTTTATCTCCACGTATATTAGTTTACTTTTTCAGCGAAATGAGTCTCACTATCATAGTATATTGAATTCTCTCCTTCTAAATTGGCATTGTACTAACCTTGAACTAATCCAGTTGTAAGAGTCTATAAAGCCTCTGCACTTTCATCCTTCCCTCTTAGACCTGCAAAATACATAACACACTGTAAAAACAAATTGAAAACAGCACTCAAAATCGATGGATGCTTAGTTTGAGAGGTGGAGGTTGCAAGGGGGAGGGGGGGGGGGGGTTGCAGGAAGGGGGTTGGGGAACACAGTAAACTAAAAACCAGGCAGTTAGAAAGGAGAAAAAAGGACAAATAATGATTGCAGTAAGGTAGGACTTGTGATAGGGCTGGGGAATGTGTGTGGGTGGGCTATGACAGGGATTGAAGAGCAATGAAGCTATCATACCTAAGTAGATTTATATTTGTATTGAAAAAGATATCTATAGATCCATGCCATGAGGAAGGGTGGCTTCTCAGAAAGGTTTTCGATAAAGGTTATTCTTTTAATTCTTCTTGCATAATTACTAATGAGGAAAGAATTATTCATGGGAAGTCCTGCCACTTAATCTACATCATGTGATATATTTTCACTTATCTCCCAATGGAAGTTATTTGCATGTGTGGACACTACACGAAGTCATACATATTCTACCAAAATAAAGCTAAACACAACTTTCATGAAAGAGTAGCCCTAACTACTCTTTTGGTCTTTGAAATGTTTAAAAGATTTTCACTAAAAGACATATGATGTTGGAATTAACACAAAGGTCGCCACAAAGTAGAAGATGATGGCCAGACAGAAAAGAAGCAAGGAAGGACATCAGATAGTTGAGGAGAAACACATAGGAAGCAGGAAGAGGGAACTGTATGGGGATCCTATTCATGTGAGTGGTTAATGTTTGCGATACACTTAATCTGCCTATTGTTCATGGTTTTTGTGATGTTTGACATGCAAGGCTTTTTGACATTATCACTTTTGATGGATGGGACAACATGAAAACCACTTCTACTCCCCCCTTACCTCTTTCACTCACAGTCACAAGCCTCTGCCTCTACCTTTTGGTGTCAATGGCTCATAGACCTTGTTTTCTTTCGGGCAAAAGAAGATAAGTGGACAATTGATCTTATGTATGTCAGCACAATCTAGTAACATGTTCAGTCCCTTTCATTTGCTTTCTCTATGTTTGTCCATGTAATTCTCTCTCTCTCGTTCTCTCTCTTTATAAATGTCTCTGTATCTATCTTTGTATCTCCCTGTGTCTCTTTCCACCATTGATAAGCTCATCTACCTTCTTTAAAATCTTCATCTGTCTCTCTCCATCTGTGTCTTTTTCTCACAGTCACACCTCCAGCATTGCTCTTCTTCTGCCTTTCTCCTTTCATCTTTCCCTATTTCACTTTCCCATTCCCCCTCCCACACCCCTCCCTTCTCTGCTCATTTACACTGTAGCCACCACCAACAACCAAAGCTGGCAGCCCCCAGCAGTGCGGCAAACCTTGTCATTTCACCACAGTCAGCGTAATGTGGATGTATGGGTGTGGGCTGCCAACAAATATTTCAAAATGTAACAACGGCCTTTACAGCTTATTGATATTCCACTCAACCTCATGGTTTAAGAGTTATTGGGTGGACCTTTTGGGAGCCATTGTGGGTGGGGGGGGGTATTTTTTTGGTGGGTGATTAGAAGGGAGGGGTAGGAGCAGTGGCAAGATGTTGACTCTGGAGATATGCATGTAAGTGCAACAAAAAAAAACAGGAAAAAAAATTAATACTTGCCTGAAGAAGACAAAAGGTTTTGTTGAAACGTCACATATAAAAGTACTAAATTAACCGCCATAAAATGTTGAACTTGAATTTAATTGTCTTGTTTTCTGTTGATTATAACCTCTTCAAAAATATAAATGGAAGGAATGATGGAAGGAATGATGGAAGCAAGAAATGAAGGACCCAACAAACACAAGACCGAAGGGACAAATTATCAAACAAACAGTGAGTACCTGGTCAGGAAGGGAGGATGGAGCCAGAGAAAGAAACAAGTAAGCCAGGAAGAAACCTTTAATAGAAGCTTAAATCTAATAAGAGTGTATAGTAGAAAGTGTGAAGGGAGTTGTAGGACTGCAGAAAAGGGGCATCGTCACGTCTCTGTGACTGAAACAGGACAGTATAAATCATATAGGCAGTCAAGCAGCACTTTGCTACTGGCCCCGAGAAGTCTGTACTGTTACACTTAGCCATGTTTGCATGTTTGTGGAGGTGGACATGGAAAGTCATGATCAGAGGAGTGGTAAATAGTGTCTGAGAGTATCATATATTAGTAGCTGCATGTTTCCACCCTCTTCTATCAGCTGATATGTCAGCTATATGGTTGCTCATGGACCTCTGGGACTTCATGTCCATCACGGACCTGGCACTTTCCTTTACACACTAACAGTTCTACACAGTATACACCCAACCTCAAAATCAACAAAGGGGCTGGGGAGTATAAAGAGGCCAGGATTAAAGCAGAAGGAAAGGGTCAGCTAGACTGGTCAGGAAGCAAGGGAGAAGCAGAGCAGATAGGCAGCAGGGAGGGCAAAGGAGCAGGGAGAATGTGAAGACAAGCTGGAAGAAATTGAGGACAGGTGTATGATGGGCCAGAGAGATAGGGGAAGACAGATAGAAAAACAGACTGATAAAAGAGACTGAGAAGGGGTAGAGGAGTAGGTAAGGTTGAAGTCAGAGCCAGTACACACTTTCACACTGATTTCTGGCAATTATAATACATGCATTTATGAGAATACTCATAACATGGTACTATACTCTGGGCTATACTATACCGTTTTCTTTCCTCTCTTTGGATTACAGTAATTCATTTTACAGCAATCCCATCCCAGTGCTTTTGGGTTGGGGTTGCCTGGTAGATTCAACAATGTTTTTACTATGTTGTACGTTTCCATGCTATCCCTATTTACCCCCTTTGGCAACATACGTCCTCACTCACAGCCCCACAAACCCTCCAGGTCTCCAACAAGATGATGGAACTGTCACACTCTTGGCCAGTAGTCATCAACTACTAGGGAGTTTTTTTCTCTTTTTAGAAATAATATACTAAGTCTAATCTTTTAAAAATCGTTTTCAAAACCATTTCTCTTTCTATTCTCTTTCCAAATTTTGTAAAAAAAACATGTAAAATGGTCCAAATGAAATCGTTTGAAGAAAGATTTAAAGTATTGCTCTTTGTAATCTTTACAAAATCTTTTTATTTTCTTTTAGTGAAAAGAAAATATTTTGGTATTTCCATTTGTCCAAAACGTGATTCTCAGGGTCAGGTTAGTGCCACCTCTTGAGTTAGGGATAAAGATTTCTACATACTATTTTAAATATATTTTTCTTATCCAAGAATATGTGTTTTTTCTTTAGAAAGACTCAAGTAAAGTGTAAGATTTTCTTTGTATTTTCTTTATATTTCCGTTCTTTTTAAAAATCTTTCCAAAATCTTTTTATGCATATGAAGATAGGGTCATGTGACCCTCCCCTATGGATGGTTGGTCTATGGACAATCTTTTTGAAATCGTTAAAGGTGAAAAATGAAATTACAGAGAGAAATATAGCCTTTTTTATTTGAAAAAGAAAATACAAAGAAAATCATTACATAAATATTTAATTTTTGTCACATAATCCCTGAGAGCCAATGGTTGAAGAGATCCCCTCCTGACATTATGATGTCATAGGGTGTTTCCCAGGTCTGTTCATCAGAATACATGTGCATATCAGCATAGAAACAACGTAGAATTCACTCTCTGAGAATCTAATAAAGATTATAGTATTCTAAAGAAAATCCAAAGAATAAAACATATTTTCTTCCTATATTCTTTTCATTTTCTTCAAAATATATTGAAATACACTCAAAAGAATCTAAAGGGAGAAATGGGTTTTCCTTCCAAGTTGAATATTTTCTTTATTCGATCTTTTCTCTGAAACAATTATATAAAGATTTCTTCAAAAAAAGAGAAAGACTACCCGGGAATCATTGGTTGACCAGTTCTTGTCACATACCTAAAGGATATGAGAATAAGAGGAAGGTGTCTCTCTCCAAATAACCCCTGCAGCTGTGTCTACCTGTGAACCCTTCCCTGCACCATCTGCACCAGTAGTTTATTTGGCGCCGTTTATTTTCCCAAAAAACTGTTATGATTGTCTTTTCTTGCTTTTGCCCATTCCTCCCTCAGACTTTATCTCCCTTCTCTTCTCCTTGCAGTGTTTTTCTATTCTACAATTCCAGCCCAACCTGACTTGTTATCCATATCCTGGCTCTCCTAAATCATCAACATTAACCACCAGTTAAACCAAAGTTGTCAATGCTGGGTAAAGGATCTTTCTCGCTTTCCCTCTCTTTCCCTCCCTTTCCCTCACTCCCTTGCTTTCTTGCTCTTTCTCCCTGCCTCTGTCTCTCTCATTCTATCTATCTATCTATCTGTCTATGTATATATCTATCACTGCTACCCACGGTTATGTTCAAATCCCTTCTCTCAATTTAACTCCTCCACTATCTCTTTGGCCTGATCAGCTTCTTTCCTGGCCACTACTTTCATGCCTCTCTGATGTCGAGGTCACTATTTAGTCACACCTGTACCCAACAACCTCATCTCTCCTACAATATCAAATGGCCTATGACCCCTGGATACCCAGGCTTTAACCACCAACTTGCCCTTATTGACCCTAGACAGATGCATCCTACTTTGGCATGCAAAACCCTAAAGTGACCCTTTCCCAGCTAGCACTACTCGTGTAATTTACGTCATTCTTACGTGAAAACGGATCGTTTTTACGTAAAAAAGACATCATTTGGATGAGTTGTGCTAGCAGGGTTGCCACTCCAACTGCCATCACAACCATCTTTATGCCATTACCCACACTCCCCCAACCTTAACCGGTTCTGGAATATCCAGGACTTTCACAGTTGGGAAATGATGTTGTAAAATTCCTAATTTCTGAACCAGTTTAACCAAAGTTTTCAATGCTGGGTAAAGGTTCTTTCTCGCTTTCCCTCTCTTTCCCTCCCTTTCCCTCACTCCCTTGCTTGCTTGCTCTTTCTCCCTCCCTCTGTCTCTCTCATTCTATCTATCTATCTATCTGTCTATGTATATATCTATCACTGCTACCCACGGTTATGTTCAAATCCCTTCTCTCAATTTAACTCCTCCACTATCTCTTTGGCCTGATCAGCTTCTTTCCTGGCCACTACTTTCATGCCTCTCTGATGTCGAGGTCACTATTTAGTCACACCTGTACCCAACAACCTCATCTCTCCTACGATATCAAATGGCCTATGACCCCTGGATACCCAGGCTTTAACCACCAACTTGCCCTTATTGACCCTAGACAGATGCATCCTACTTTGGCATGCAAAACCCTAAAGTGACCCTTTGCCACTCCAACTGCCATCACAACCATCTTTATGCCATTACCCACGCTCCCCCAACCTTAACCGGTTCTGGAACATCCAGGACTTTCACAGTTGGGAAATGATGTTGTAATATTCCTAATTTTTGAATTAAAGGCTGATTTAAAAAAAAAATTCAAATGAAACGGTTTGCTTACACTGCAGCAACTCACCCTAAGCTACTCCAGTGGTGCTCACACTCCATACCCTAAAGTACCTCCTCACCACCATCGCTGACATCTTTCTGCCCTCTGCTCACATCAGAGTAACACACAATTGCTTTCAAATATGTTATCATGCCCACTCAAATCCAATAGATGTTGAAAACCCCTAAACTATGTTCCCCCAAACCCTTCCCCCCTATTGCTTAACCTACCCCCTAGCTTATCCCACCAGTGGGTTGCTTCCCCGACATCCCTACACTTTCCAGGGGTCAGGTGATCCACTATATCCACCCACCCAGCATCATAGATCACTGTTGTCAACCACTCAGTGTAAAGCTTTGCATCACCCTAAGGAAGCTACATAATGGAAGCAACTCCAGAACCTATGCCAGAGTCAGGGCCATTAGGTTAGGTCACTTGCAGTGCCAATAATGTGGTGGATCCAATAGGGCTGGTCATGTGTTGTATGGCTGACCGATTTATAAGATGCCCTATGTTGACTGAATTTGTAGAAACTGAGCTAATAAGTTTTAACAGAGTAAAAGTCTGAGGTCCATTTTCTGCTAACCCCCCATTTTCCTTAATGTTTGTTACATAAAACTGGGTGTAATATCAGAAAATGGACCTCAAATGGACCATGCAGTTGAGCAACACAGTAAACACAGCAGATTTAGCCTTCCAAGCCACCCATGGAAAGCCTATAGTAACTGGCTAGAGTAATAACCACTACTGGACATGCAATGCGAGTCTACACCATGATCTTCTTCCACCCTGTGAAGAGTATCCTTCTTACATATTTGATTGCCGTAAAAAGTCTGTCCTGATGGAGAGCAACTCTAGAAGTTATGGTTAGCTATATGGACACAGAGGTTGAGTCTTCCCAATATATAATGTCTGAGCGGATATCTCAATTAGAAACGAAAGATTTAATTTATTGCATACCTCAGCCACATTGTTTCCCCTGTTTCCTGTTTTTGGTTGCCCGGGACACATTGTCCCCATCTAGTAAATGCATGTATATTTATAAAATGAAGGGTAATAAAGGGGTATAAAAGACCATTGCCATATGATGTGTACAGTCATTAGAATGAGCTCTCATGGAAAGAGATCAAGTAAGAATCTTGTTTCCCAATGGCTTATAGAGCCCTAGAATTTACTATGATTAGAAGGTCAATGCAATTTTTTTGTTTCGCCCTCAGGTGCAGTGAATGTACTAGAATAGTGCCTCCATTGACTTTTACTGCCGAATTATTCTCCTTATGGTCTAATATTAGTCCTTATGACTGGGCCTAAACTAGGCCATTCAGGATATCAGAATGAGGGGAGGGATAAACTAGGCCATTCAGGGCAGAGGGACACGGAGGGGGTAATTTATGCTGTCACGATCAGGCAGGCACAGTGATACATAATGAAAGGTATGACAAGTAGTCCCATCAGTCAACTGAGTGCTGGCCCCTACACTGATAGCTTAGACTAAACATAATAAGACAAACTATGTTTTGTTGATGCTATCACACAACCCCCAACCCTTCCCTTGTGTTCAACATGTCGCCACCGATGTATGAGCAAGATAAGGGAAGTTGAGAATCAATCTCTGTCACAGGGTTTACACCTTAGCCATGTAAATCTCTGCCCAGCGCTGTGTTTACAGATCATAAACAGATATGTTAAGGAATAATGTATTTCCAAACAAACCAATTACAGTGGCAGATTTGGGAAATGATGTGTCTAATTCCTTCACTATAAGGGCATCACAAGCCTCATTTTTGGGCGCTAAACATAAACATAAACTCTTTGCTACAGGTCAAACAAAAGGGGCACATAAACCCACAACCCTCTTAAAATTCATCTCCGATAACACTATCCCCCCTCTTTAGAAATTTTTCAGTCTGTTTCAAGCTCTTTGTGAACGTGGTGAAATCTTTTGTCATGATAATGAAATTTGTTGTTGCTATTTGAGTACCAATCCTCATCATGTTAAAGAATGACTTGTTCTGATAGGTTCAGCTATCATAAAAATATCATTAGTCGTCATTCTGTTAATACAATTTCTGTTTTCATTTACTGTGATATTTGTTTTACAGAGATGTAGTAGTACTAGTAGCACAGACATGTCTGTAGAGTGGTTGTCTTGGCAAGTTGGAGACAAGCCCCCTAAATTAATCTCTACTCCCGTATACATGCACTCTACTCTCCTGTCTGTCTCTGCCTGCCTCAGACCACTCAACCCTTAGTTATCTGTCATGTCAGCACTCCGTCTCCCTCTGTCTCCCTCATGTAATATTATCTCTGTGTGCTATTACAGAGAGTCATTGCCCCATTGTAGATACAAGCCGGATACTTGACCTTTGCTCTTGCAGACTTTCATTGTCACCTATCAATTTTTGTAATGTTGCTGCTCTTATTTTGATCAGCTACAGTTTTAGAACGCTGTCTCTTCTTCACTGCATATGTCATGCAGTTAATCCTAGAGCCTATATATATATATACACCATGTGCAAAGTTGTAGGGTATGTGGCAATTACTCAGATTTAACTTTAGCTTAAAATTGCTGAAGATCTGAACGTCAACACAGTGTTTCTTCTTGAATTATGTAGATCACTTCAGGTAAGTGGAGCTTCTTCTACTAATATTCCTCCTCTTTCTTTTTCTCTACTTCCTCTTGTCTCCCTGTCCCTCACTCTCTCAAAACCTCTTTCTTCTATCATCCCATCTATCCAATATACATCTCAATATATCCATTGCAATCCCTCCTCTTCCAACTTACTCTTTCTCTGCCTCCAGCTATCTAGATTAATATCTCTCAATACCTTTATATCTCCTATCCACCCCTACCCAGTCTGCCCCCTGACATTAGCAATCCTCTCAAGTTTATGCTAAGGAGGCTAGATGATATCTCTGATAGCTGTTCTAGGATCCAATCTACTGATTTCAAACTCCAACGTGTCCTTCCCTCCCATCCCTACCTCAAGCCATGTCCAGGCCCTGACTGACCCAATGCCTCACCCCAACCTTAGCCCTCACCCCAAGACAGTTCCTGATTCCCAAATTCTTATACTGCTCAGGAGGATACTGCATAGAATCCTAAATCCATTCATCCATATGACATTGTCATCTCTTTGATATAAATCTGATTGGTATTTGAATAAAAATTATGTAAAATGTTCTCGGCGATAAATGTTTCTGTTTTAGCTTTCTGTAACATATGGGGTGGTAATTGTGATACAGGTGTCTATGTCAGAAACATATAGTCAGTTTAACATCAAAGAGATGCAATTTGGTTGAACTGTGCCGACTAGAAGAGTAAGGTAAACCTGATTTATGTCTGCCACTAATGTACGGCACAGTTGGCAACCTCATACACATTCCTCTATGATCTGAGGCTATCCAGTTGTAGGATGTTATAAATGACCTCCTGACCTACCTAACAATTCCCCACGTAATATGTATACACTGAGAAAAATAACTGTCTAATCTACCAGAGATCCTTGTAAAACTGAAAAGTGAAACACCGTAATTATACAAAAGAAGGGGCAGTTTAGTTTTTACAAGAAGCTCCAAGTGGCAGTGTGGTGGTACAAGGAATCTCTGTGAAAATAATGACATCTCTGTGAAAATAATGACGGATCTCTTGCAATTTTGGGATGAGGAATACTTTGTTATTTTGACAACAATTTTTTACAGTGTTCCCGGTATCTACATTATGTTTTCTTTTCACCAGACACGGCTCATACCCAACAGATTGATTAATACCTCAGGTGATATGTCACGCCTCATCTTCCATGTCTATCAATATCGTATGCTGCTATCCACCCACAACCATCAATTAAAACCTTCCCACAGATGAATAACATGCTCTATCAGGGCAATTCTACATTTCGAACACCTTCTATACCTAGTGTATAAGGTGCAGCCTATAAGGCACACCCTGACTTAAAGGAAATCATATTCATATAAGTGGCAGTTAGGGCTTGATTTACGAGAAGTTTAGGAGTGTTATATATTGTGGCATCTGCAGTCATAATGCATATCATCAATTTATGCAGATTCTCTAAGGTGCAAATAGGGCACTTTCGGCATTTTGTTACAAGATTCTTGACATCCATGCTAGCACAATGCCTGTAATTCGGATTTATTTTTTACATGAAAATTAATTAGTAACACATGAAATTAAATACAATATGGATGGGTTTTGCAAGCAGGAATGGGATCTCCACTTCTACATTTATACATAATTAAGTGAATGCCACATGATATAATATCAGAAGACAGGGGTGGTGGCAGGTAGGTGTTAAGTAACCAACACATCCCACCCCCAGTCTAGGGGCACTGCCCGCAGCAGCTAGATATCCAGCAGATAGTAATTATTGATTGTGACCTGGGTGCTGGGTTGTGTTAGATATAGACGGATGACCAGTGTCAGTGACCACTGCCTGTATAGCTGTCCAGACAACACTTACAGCAAGATAAAATCAGGTGAGGATCTGTGCATGGGGCCTGTTCCTCAAGCACTCCTGTGTTTATAACCAGGGACATGTAGTATATTTCTTTGTTATGGTGCAAACACATATTTACAGCTCTGAGGTCTTACAAGAGTCTTACAATGTCTAAAATGGTCTAAAATGCCTATAATACTATTTCAACAGTCCCACAATCTAACAAATAAGAAATCTACCAGAAGTTGAACACCCATAATTGTCATGCAGTGAAGCAGTGTGACTTTCATAATAAAGCCCCAATGTAAAAGGCTCTTTACCTCATCTGACCTTCCCACTCTCCTTCCTACCATATCTTCCTCTCTATCTAGTCTCTCTCTCTCTCTCACCAATTCCGTATTTCCATATTGATTGCCAACTGCATCTGTCTTCATCCCTCATCTTGAGAGTACAGCTTTGCAGAAACTATCCAATATTCTCAGAATACCTATAGACTTCAGATACCAGAAGACTGACAGGAATAGTTCATAGCTCTAGAGGAGTTCCCCATGAATTGCTGCCTGTTGCTCTGTGTTACTGTAGTGATGTATCTGGTGCACTGATTGCTTCTCCCCCAAGAGAAGTCCATCTGTTCATTACAAGCCACAGCCGAATTGATCAGCATTGATATCGGCTTGATGGGCCATGTCAGCTGAGGCCCACAGACAAAGGTCCCACGACCACCTGCAATTCTGACCCTACACTTCTTTTTCATGCCATACCTCCAGGACTCACCCCAACCCCTGGGTTTCACCCACATCCCTTCTTGCCTTTGGATCCCTACCTCTTTGGTTGTCTGTGACAAAAGCCAGCTGTGTTGGGGGAAAGAACTGGAAAAGTACGGGTAAGCTACCTTAAAAGGTTGTAACTCTGTTTAGATAAAGGTGATAAAATGGGAGTAAATAATAGTTGATTTAATTTTTTATTAATTGATTGAGAATTCCTATATTTAACCTGAATGTACATCAGCCCGTGTCATGTATTCTAGTATATCCAGCTCAAGATTTTGCAAACATAAATATAATCAGAATAAGGGTATTCATATAGTTTTGTGGTCATACGACCAATATTCAACATTCAGTCAAATGTTTCTATCATGTGCTTGCAGTCAACTTACACCCCTTCGGATGACCTTAAGTCCTTTCTGAAGTCATATCCACTATAGTCAATAACTAAATGAAGTCATGAGTTGTGACTCTTTGTGATTATTTGGATAAAGTCAGTGCATTAACAACCACTTGACTCACCAGTCAAGACAGATAAAAGCGACACAAGTGTTATGGTAGGTAGAAAAGTCATTGGTAGCATTTTGGGTAATGGGTAGGTACCACAGCATGCGATTCACTGTAATGGTTTGAGGGTTTGTGGTGGAGATCATGCCATCGCTTTGAGGTAAAATCTACTGCGCACTGATGCAATTGTGGCTTTGATAATCTAGTTGGTGTGAGGTAAATGGTCCTTGGAAGACAGGGGTGGTGGCACACACATGTATGTTGGTTTTGCGCTGTATAGTTAAGGACAATCTGCGAGTATGCTTTGTATTTAACTGCTCTATCACACACAAGAGGACATACATTGGCTCCAACTATTTGTGGATAATAGTATTTTGACATGTGTTCAACTTATTTTTTTGTGTTTTCTCTATTTTCCTTTTTTATCTTTTACAGAAAATGGGGATAATGTCATGATGTTTTCAAAATAATGACCCTTATCCAGCAACTTTTGAACAAAACTTTCACACTTCTATTGAAATTACTTTTATTATGCACCAGTATTTCTGGAGATTCATTAGAGAAATTACACTACTTCACCACATCACATCTATGGTGGTTCACTGCACACTTCAGGATGGTTTAAATTATATAACCATTCTTCAGAGTGTTGCTACTCTGATAAAAATAAAGAGTGTGATGGTTGAGACTGCAGCTTGAGGTTGATGGTGTTATATGTTTGATGAGAAAAATTAACATCATACAATGAATTTTAGTTTGAATTGAACAGCCGCTCAATATATATGTCATGCTTGGGCATAGCTCTATGGACATTCTGTGACTGGCCCATACTTGAGCCGATCTCGGCAACGAGAAAAAAATAGGGAACCCCTCGACTCTCCTGGCTATAGTAGTCTAAGGGCTAATAGTGTTTGGACATGTGCTCTAGTGTTTTTGTGTAAGTTGAGGCAGAGAGCATCCAGAATCAAGCTATGGGTTGGGAATTGGGAGGAACAGTTGATCTGGGGGGTATGTACATATACAGATATAGACTTCTTGGACAAAATTTGTTAAAATATGCACTGCCGATAGATTTAGTCTATGAAAAATACAATGAATCCTTGAGTATCAGGCTTTGCTTGCATGCTAGTCAGGCTGAGCGGTGCCTTAAAAATGAGTCTAACATCAGGGCTAGCCTTAATAAAGTTGAGGACTTATTACACTTATAATCAAACCCCTTAATTTGTATTTCCTTAGCTCTAAGTGCCTACATGGAGGAGTTCTGAATGGGTGTCTATTTGCCAAGATATGAATAGATTCAGTCCTAGACCTGATACACTTAACAGTCTCATCCCCTACCCTCCCTCTATAACCAAACTGATAACCCTACTCCATTAATGGAAACTATCACACATCCATAAACTCCTCTCTCTGTACCTGTATATGCAGGGGCGTAGGAAAAGGGGGGGCCAGGGGGGCCAGGGCCCTCCCAATCATGAAGGAGGTGGGGCCTGAGTATGTCTGGGCCCACCCAATATTTTCCAAGAACTCATAAACACAATGGAAAAGAAGCTAAAACTTTACATCTCAAATTAGATTATTATGGTGATGCCATAGGGAAAATGGGGGTCTGAGCCTAAAGTCAGATCCAAAATTTACCAAAAATTACTTTTCTATATGAATTCTATATAGCCATTATATAGACGCCATCACGCATCAGCCGACAATTCAAGGTGGTCGCGATGGTGCCCTCGCCGGGCCCCCCCAATGAAGAATTGCTTCCTACGCCTCTGATATGCATACTTACCTCAAACCCCCTTGGCTTCTATAGACCAACATAGCCTAGGGCCACCCATTATGGCTTCCGATCTTTAAGCAAATAAAACAACCCGTTATCTAACAATGTCTAGCTACCTTCAGCACCCCCTTCCCCTCACACTCCACAGTGGGCAAACCTTTGCTTAATCCACACCTGAAGGCAGCCTTAGCTGCAGATGAGCACACTACTGCTACCACATAGTGGTAATCCAGAAACCGAGCTGTCAAGCCTCCATTTTGTCTCTTTTCTGGTCACTTAGCACCTGTTGGGGGCATTCTCAACTGTGTTTTCTCTGGCCTAGTCATACACAGCTGACCCCTCATGCCAAGAGACTGAGCTCTTATGGCAAAGGCCAATATCACCTAGAAGCCTGGATCCACCAGCTCCACTGGAAACATCTTCCAATGAAATCCCTTTGTGTCAACAGTTTTTTTAAATTCTATCAGAAGTTATCAGAAACCATTGCGAGCGCATGATAAATAATTGTCAGATTTCATATACTCTTTATTGCCTCAAATGCAATTCAGATCAGCCTGATTTTCTTTCAATCAGATGTATTATTAGCTTGTTGATTTCATTGTTATTTCACAGAAATATTTCTGTTATAACCCAAATTTTCATCAAAAGTGGACCCTTTCCTCTATGCCTCCAGGTTCTCTGGCCTTTCAGGTAACTCTCATTGTTTGCCTAGGTTCTAAGCTGAGCTGCTCTGCTTGCTGTGGCCTTGATATGGAGCAGTTTGTGGCTTGTCTGTGAGTGGCAGGTGTTTACAGATGTCCCTGCACACCACATGAGAAGCGGACCTCACACTAGACCCAACACCTACCACTGCTGTCCATAGTATATCAATGAGGCCTATTCCAATATAGGCCCCAGTGATAATATAGTTTTTATTATTAGGCTTGGTAATGATAAGACACCTTTTGAGGGTGAAACATAAATCAAGACTGTGAGGCAAATAACAAAAGGATATCAAGTACTTTAACAGGACTTGTCTTCAAGGGTATCAATATATCTACATTAGGATTTACATGGTATCCTACTAACAATGAGATGTGGACTTCATGGATTATATAAATCAGTTATAATTGTTATAAATGCAGTTTTGAAGTCCCTTTTTCTCAAGCCCTACCCACTGAGTACCTGGCAGCAGGAGGGCTAAATGAGGATATTCCACCATCCAACAAGCAACATTTGAAAAGTGTGAAAATGGTTATTATCTATATTATTCATTGCTCAGGTCCTAAGCATTCAATCAATATCAAACCTGACTACCTTTGTCCATATTATAATGAATCTTTATCAAAACTCTAAAAATAAATATTAATTTCGTGGAGTGGCCTGAGCAGGGTTTACACTATCTAAACAGTCGTGCAGTGAATGTATCAGTGTAAACATAATCCAAATGCACACCTTCATTTTCCAACTCCAAATGAATTCTTAATAGCAATGTCAGGTTTCAAGCGCATATTAAATAACCAGTTTCTGGAAGCATAATCACATCAACTTTACATCCACTGATGGATGGGTGCATTTTTGAGGTGAGGTCACATAAGCAAACTCACAAACCAAATTACATTTAGTGAGAACTGCTTCTTCTATGACTTCCCTCAGGGTATCTATCTCATTGAGACAACAGCAAAAAGACCCTCCAAGATGGGTAACATGATCTTAGGTGATGAAGATATTTGTGGGCAGGGGCTAAAAAAGTGCAAATATGGTACACATTGAGGAACATCCATCTGAAACCCTCATTTTTTTCTCGTGATTCTTTTGCTGAAATATGTACATAATTGATTTATATAATTATAGTACTTCACATTAGTAGCATTAAGTGTAGTGATTTATCAACTTTTGTAATGCAGCACCATCAATATTTGCGGTCAAGGAGTAACAATGCCACATCACTTCCGATAACTTGCAATGCTTTTAGTATTCCTTCATTAGTTGAACATATTGTATATGTCAGATAAAGCACAGGTTAATACATAAACACTAGCCGCACCAAGGGAACAATAGAACTTTTTTTTGGTACATTTGTGTCATTCTTCATTTGTTTCATGGGAAATCATGATTTCACTGAATCCAGTTCAGTTACATTGTTGGCTAAATTACATACCAATTGATTGGGTCATGTGTTTCATTATGTACCACACTCAGCAGTTGGAATCCCCTGATGGAGAAGTACACTGGAGGTAGTGAGCTGTTGAGGTATTCAAGTACAGCAATGACATTCCCCTGTGTCACAGAAAGCCCTTACATTCATCAAAATTGGTTGTCTGGTTGTTATTAGGTTTATCTTTATTAGGAGACTTTTTGTACAAATATAAAACCATACAGCTTAATTATCCCTCATTTTTTTCTGCAGACAGCTGCATGCCAAATCACATTATATGGTGATTTCTCCGTACCAGCAGTGATTCTATTTGACAGGGCACTAGACTAGACTCTATATGTACCATATTCCCTATATATTTCCCTTTCAAATTACACAACATTTTTGAAATATTTCCCATTATGGCCTCTGTTAGCAGAATCTCTGTGACTGATGTTATATCAATGTGAAAACTCATAGATCAGTTTACAATATGATAGGAAATAGTGCACTGGGGTAAAAGCTAGCAGGGATTACAGTGTGAAATATGTTTACATCCTGACATCAAACACCACTTTTCACTGCTAATAAATCACTTATCTGTGAGCATAGTGTGATATTAGCCAATGAATAGGCCATAAAAATGGCATACCTTGATACACGTTCTATTTTATATATGGTAAATACTTGTTGAAAGCAATTTAGTGTTAGCGAGGGCAATCATCAGGGAATGCTAAAATAGCTGTGAAAGCCTCATGAAAAATCACCTAATTACATTCAAAAGTGATTATGTGTAATGTGCCATGCACACCCTTCATTCTATATCAATCAGAAACACAGAGATAATAAACTCCCCTGAGATATATCCTTATATAGATGTCCGACACTAGATTTCATGGTCAAATGCTAAAGATGAATTGGCACTGTAGAATTTGTGTTTGTAGACTGGTGCAAAGTTCCTATCTATAAGAAAATGCCATAGTAAGGTTTAGATTTGGATTACTGGACAATGTAAAGAGGTCTGCATTTACCAATGTGCAAAATATAGCATATAAACTCCTAGAGTAGGGCTTATAGGACCAGCAGTGGCAGTCGGCAGCTGGGGGCACTCACAGTATTCTACCCAAACTAGTCCAGTTGTAACAGACTATTATACTTCCACACTGGGATCCTTTCTTTACTTCTCACACATTAATGGCAGTGATATCACTGCCTCTGCTCAAGAAGCAAAAAGTGTATCACTTACCAAAGGGGGAATTTCCATTCTAAATGACCTTTGTGCTAAACACAGCATGTTGTGAATATGAACATTCCTACCAGACTCTAAAACCTCAAAGGCAACCTCCTTGTCACCAATTGTCAATACCTCTGCCTTGCATGGCGGATTAAAGGGACCAAGTCAGCCAATTTTGACAGAGGGAGCCTTTTGTCGCTTTATGGGTATTCAAGTGGTGGTGGCTTGATAGGTGGATAGGCGGTTGGGTAGATTAAGATTGAAATGGACAGCAGGGTGGATAAATAGTTTGAAAGGTGAGAGTTGCAGAGGGGGTGGGGGAAGTAGGGAGATTGGGGTCCACGTCAACTCAAATCCATCCAGTTAGAAAGAAGGAAAGAAATGACAAAAGATGATGTAGTGACCGTAAGGTAGGACTTATAACAAGGCTGGGAATAGGTGAGCTATGGCAGGGATTAAAGAGTAATAAAGCTATTGTAGAGGTCTGTGAAAATGTTCTTGGAAAAACCGGGACTCGAACCCGGGGCCCTCCAACTTCAAAGCGGCTGCTCTTCCTCTGAGCTACTTCCCCTGGCCTGACATTTCCACCTTCCATCCACACCTGGATCGGTATGATACACACTAGGGGGCAGTGATTACCCGGAGACCCGCCCCTGGGGGTCTGCCACGGAGTACAGGGAAGTACTGCCCCTACACATACCGCAGATTTATATTTGTATTGAAAAACCTATAGTTCCACACAATGAGAAAGAGTGTCTTTTCAGAAAAGTTGTAGATAAAGTTTTTTTGTTTTTTTTTCTTACATGATTACTAGCAAGAACAAAAATATGCATTGGAAGTCCTGCCATTTCATCTAGACATCATCTGAGATATGATTGTATTGTAAGCTATTTACATGTATGGACACTTCAGGAAGGTTCATAATCGTTCAACAAAAGAAAAGCTAAATACAAATTCCTTAATCAAAAAGTTATCCTTTCTTGCTGCATGGGTCTGTAGTCGCATTCTTTTGTGCTTTAGAAGTCAATGTTTTTAAAGATTCTCTTTAAAAGACATATAGTTTCGGCAATAATACAAAGGTCACCTCTCTCAGTCACCCACCTCACACTCTTCCTTCTGGTGTCCATGGCTCATAGACCATGTTTTCGTTCTCTGTGTCTCTGTTTATTTTGCTTACTCTCTGCTTGTCCATGTAGTTCCTTTCCTCTCTCTTTCTCACTCTCTCTCTCTCTCTCTCTCTCTCTCTCTCTCTCTTATTATGTCTCTCTCTCTCTCTTCCTACCTTCTTTAAAATGCCCATCTCTTTCTTTCTATGGGAGGGGGCCAGTCAAGCTCTCACACCCATACCTCCAACACTGGTTGATAAATGTTTGAGTCAAAGAGCCATTCTTCTGCCAGCCTAGTTCCCTTTGCACTTTGGGAGATCTATGCTTCACCAGTTTCTTCCAGGCTTACTTGCTTCTCTCCCTGGTTCTATCCTCCCGTATTGCCCAGAGCAAAGTTGCTCTGTGTTCTTTCTTTCTTTCTTTTCTTATTTGCTTTATGAAACTATACTGCCTTATTGCTCTTTTTATACAATTTGCACTCTGCATGATATGTGAAACATGCTTGCTTATAAAGCACAATTGATCTTGTCCTCTCTTCCATGCATGTTTCCAAATGGCTCCCCTACAACCACCCTCCACCAAATATTCTTCCACCCGCTACCACTCCCATCATGCTCACCCGACCACTTTTACACCACAGGGTTGAGTGGAATATCAATAAGCTGTAAAAGCTGTTGATGCATTTTGAAATATTTGTTGGCAGCCCATACCCATACATCCACATTATGCTGGCGTGTAGGTGGTGTGTGGAAGGGGCGGCTATGGTGATAATCACTAGGGAAGGCAGGAGTGTGGGAGGGATTGAGAAGGTGAAATATGGAGAGATGGAAGGACAGAGGCAGAAGAAGAGCAGTCAAGCAGTCAAGCATCACTTTGCTACTGGCCCTGGAAGGTCTGCTATACTTTGCCATGTGTGCATGTTTGTGGGGGTGGACATAGAAAGACATGACCACGGGGGTGGTAAATAGTGTCTTGGAGTATAATATATTATTGGAGCTGAGTGTTCCCTCCCTCTTCTATCAGCTGGTATGTCAGCTATATGGCTGCTCAGGGACCTCTGGGACTTCATGTCCACCACACACCTGGCACTTTACACACTAACAGTTCTACACAGTATAACCCAACCTCAAAATCACCAGAGTGACTGAGAGCAGGGAGTGGGGGAGGGGGTGCTGTGACCTGTTTCACAAGGGCCATATACTAGTGACATAGACTTAAGAGCAAGATACTCGTAAGGTGGTGTTAAGATCAATTATTGGATTCATTGGTCATATCTCCATAGCTCACTCTTAGTAGGAGGTGTTTCAAAAAGAAATTGGGATTGAAGTTTACTAGTAAAGTGTCAATGTAAGAGTGACATATGACCAACAGAAAGTAGCTGATTTATGTGGAAGGTTAAGGGTACACATAAATGGGAAAAATCATATCAATTAGTGGAATCCCACATATCTTTTAAAACCATGATGTCAGGAATATATCAAAATAAAATACCCTTTTATACTACCCTTTCCTATTGTGAAATAACAAAGTAAAGTTCTGCACCTGGGTGATTGATCTTACTAGCTGGATAATTGGCCTATGAGTGACCTTACAACTGATCTTGATTACTGCCCCTATGTCCAATTGACAGCTGTTTCTAAAGGACCAGTCTTAAGTTCAAATACTAGTGACAGCTTGTTCTGAAACACTAGTAGTCATTCCCAAATGACTGATCTTAGGTGGTCGTACATAAAGAATGCTTATGAAACAGGTCTCTGGAGAGGCTAGGGGGTTAGAGTAAATGGAAAGGGTTGTATGTTGGGGTTAAAAGGAGAGGGTAAACAGAGAGGAAGACAGGCAGATAGATGGAGAAAAGGACATTGGGAAGAGCAGAAAATAGTGCAGTCAGATCCTCTAAACACTATTGCAATGGTTCTTCAGCAACATCGGAAAAAAACATTTACTATTATTTTCCTGGAGATCTTTCCTGTTTTACTGTACTGCTTCCTTGTGCATCATAGAAATTACACTACATCACAATCACAATCGTTAACTGTACAGTTTTTGGGGGTTGCCTGGTAGATTCAACAGTCATTTTCCAGTGTGTACGTCTCCATGCTCCCCTATCTGCCCCCTCCCATAATATACCACCCCTTGCCCACATCCCCACACACCCCCCAGGTCTCCCATAAAATGATGGAACCATCTCACTCTTGTCCAGTAGTCATCAGCTGATGTGACCTGCTGTCATCAGTTCACCAGTTCTTGTCAACAGTTCAACAACCTCACCTACCATATCAAATTTCTGTATTCTACCCTGTAACCCCAGAATGACCACCACCTTGCCGTTTTTGGCGCTAGACAGATGCATCCTACTTTGGCATGCAGAACCCTAAAGTGACCCTGTGCCACCCCTACCCCACCATACCCATCTATATGCCATTACCCAAGCTCTCCCCACCCTACCTAGTGGCAGATCCTGGACTTCCTATGTGCAGAACACTATTGTAAAATTCCTCCCTTTCTGTCTTTTAGACCTTTTTTTCTTTTTTTCCCCTTTTTCTTCCAAATGAAAAGATGGGCTCATACTGCTGCAAGCTACCCTGGATGAGTCCCCCTGCCAACCCTCCATATATAAAAGAACTTCCTCAACCCCAACGCTGACAACCTTTGCCATACCACAGGCCTCTGCTAACATCATAGTATCACCCAATTGCTTTCAAATGTGTTATTATACCCACCTAAATCCAGTAGATATTGAAAACCCCATAACCTACGCTCCCTTAAATCTGCCCCCCCCCCATCACTTTCCCTAGACCCCTATTCCATTAGTGGAATTCCTCCCCCACTCCTCCTACTCTCCAAGGGGTCAGCTGACAAACCATATCCACCAGGCCTCATAGATCATTGTTGCTGACCACTCAGAGTAAAACTTTGCATCTTCGATCACCCTAAGGAGGCAACATGATGGAAGCAGAATCAGGAACATTGGGGCTGGTCACTGACAGTCTCTATATGAAGTTCTGAGTACTGAACATAGTTACCATAGCTGATCCACTGCCTTAGTCTATGGGGATGTAGCAAGTGCATACACATGGACAGGTTATTCATGTGTAACCTGTCAGGCAGATTGCATACCCTTTCTGTTTGACTGTGTAGAAGTAGTGGTGGAGGAAAATCCCACACTGTTAGACTGCACCAAGGGTTTTGTGGTACATTGCTTCAATTTTTGGAAAACAGTGTAAGTTGCTTTCAAAACAAATCTTATGTAGCTACTACAGTGGTCCTTACACCCCATTTACAATTGGGCCTGAGAGTGCACTCTCTTCTATGGATAGAATCAGGTAATTTAAAAAGAAACCCCTGCAGATTATGGCCAAAAGCCTCAGAATTTCTTCCCCGTCACCCCCCTCTACCCCCACTATAGTGATGTGGTTAGTAGTTCCTACAATATTTGATATGGCCTGCAATGTAGCACTCCAATTACTTTAAGAAGCAAATCTCGAGTTGTTTAAGAATGCTGCAATCAAGCGTCATCGTTTGATATATGTAAAGGGTGTATTTAAGTAGTTGTTTTACGCCATTTCGACAGACAATATAAGCCACCCATGGAAAGCCTCTACTAAACGGCCAGAGTTTAGCAAAGGCAAATTTATAAAGGGAAATGTTATACAAGCAGTTTAAAAGGCCACTGCCCTATGAGTACAGTCATTAAAGGCAGCTCTCATTTTGTCAGAGTCATGAAGAGGGTACAGCAAGAATCTTGTTTCCCAATGGCCTATAGAGCACTTGAATCGAGTACGATTAGAAGATCAATGCAATTTTCTCGTTTCACCCTCAGGTCCAGTGAATGTACTAGAATAGTGGCTCTGTTGACTTTTACTTCCGAATTGTTCTCCTTATGGTCTAATATTAGTCCTGATGACTGCCAAAACTAGGCCATTCAGAGTGCAGGGACATGGATGGTGTTATCTATGTTGTAACGGACAGGCAGGTGAAGTGATACATAATGAAAGGCATGACAAG
The DNA here is from genome assembly GCA_949317995.1 of Acholoe squamosa. Classification (NCBI taxonomy): domain Eukaryota; kingdom Metazoa; phylum Annelida; class Polychaeta; order Phyllodocida; family Polynoidae; genus Acholoe; species Acholoe squamosa. The sequence goes on along the minus strand of OX439036.1, from coordinate 108,623,780 downwards.
TAATCCAATCAGTCAGCTGGTTGCTGGCCCCTACACTGATAGTTAGACAATAACCATAATAATAACTGATATTATGTTATGTTGATGCCAACCCTTTCCTTGTGTTCAACATGTCGCCACTGATGTATGACCAAGATAAGGGAAGCGGTGAAGCAATCTCTGTCCCGGGGCTGATGATTTAGTCATGGAATTCTCATCTCTGCACAAAGCTATCTGTACAGATCTTAAACAGGTGTGTTCTGGAATAAGGTAATTTCAAACAAAAGCGAAAGTAACATTTATTATGTCATTGTAATTATTTTCATAGTGAGAATTTTAGTGTTTCCTCAGCTATTATGGTCCAAATCAAAGTCAATATGTCTTAGTACATCCCTGTTCCTCATGGTATAGGGAGGACAATGCCACTCCAACCAGTTATACTTAATATGCAATCACTTAATAATTTTTAAGCTTGGGGGTTGTGAGGGATTGGTCGAAGTCTGTTTGACCGCTTGACTAGTGGGGGACATTTCATTTTATCCCTCTGACAGTAGGATAACAGAATTTAACTATTTTCAGAGAGGGAGAAACAATGTCTACAAAACCTAACACATATGATGTTAAAAGGCTATCACTCCTTTAAGTTCAGAATTTCTGTAAGATTGTTACAGAGATGTAGTTGTAGCACAGATATGGCTGTAGAGTGGTTGTGGTGTCATATTGGAGGCAAGCCTCCTACCTATTCTGTCACAACTCCCTAACACACATACACCCCACTCTCGTGTCTGTCTCTGTCTGCCTCAGACCCCTCAACTCAAAGTAATCTGTCATGTCACCACTCTGTCTCCCTCTGTCTTCCTCATGTAATATTATCTTTGTGAGCTATCACAGAGAGTCATTGTCCCATTGAAGATGCAAACCAGATAGATGGCCCATGTCCTTGTAGACTTTCATTTTTAGCTATCCATTAACATAGTTTTACTCCAACTCTGGCTTTTTTGATAGGTAAACAGTTTCAGAAAGCTGTACTTTCTTCTTCACTGCATGAGTCATTGGATTTAGGACTTCAGCCTAAGCCATCTGGAAATGAACTTCCTGCCTTAATTTGAGATAGTTGTAGGATAGTTGTCCAGCCTCCATTCGGTCTCTTTTCCCGTCACTCATCATCTGTTGGGGGCATTTTCAACTGCCTTTTCTATGGCCTGGTCATACTCAGCTCATCCCTCATGCCAAGAGACTGAGTTCTTGCGGCAAAGGCTAATAGCACCTAGAAGCCTGGATCCACAAGCTTCACTGGAAACATCTTCCTATAAAATCCCTTTGTGTAAAATGCTTTTTTAAATTATATCAGAAGTTATCAGAAACCATTGCGAGCACATGATAAATAATTGTCAGATTTCATATACTCTTTATTCCCTCAAATTCAATTCAGATCAGCCTGTTTTTCTTTGAATCAGATGTATTATTACCTTGTTGATTTTATTGTTATTTTACAGAAATATTTCTGTTATAACCCAAATGTTCATCAAAAGTGGACCCTTTCCCGCCAAACACATGCAGAGCATGCTCTACGCCTCCAGATTATCTGGCCTTTCAGGTTACCTGTTTGCCTAGGTTCTAAGCTGAGCTGCTCTGCTAGTTGTGGCCTTGATATTGAGCACTTCAGGTGTGGCATGCCTGTGAATAGCAGGTGTTTACAGATGTCTCCACACACCACTTGAGAAAGGGAACTTACACTAGACCCAACACCTACCACTGCTCCCCATTTATCAACGAGGCCTATTCCAATATAGGCCCCAGTGATAATGTGGTTTTTATTTTATTAGTTAGCACAGCATTTGGTAATGGTAGGACACCCTTAACTGCTAATACCTGTGAGGCAAACAAGGATATCAAGTACTTTAACAGGACTTGTCTTCAAGGGTATCAATATATCAGCAGTAGGATATTACATGTTAACCCACTAAAGATGAGATATGGGCTTCAGGAATTATATAAAGTAGTTATAATTGTTATAAATGCAGCTTTGAAAGCCCTTTTTTCTCAGGCCCTACCCACTGAGCAGCTGGCAGCAGGAGGGCTAAATGAGGATATTCCACCATCCGATGTAAGTCGATCATTCAACTAGTTTTTAATATTTGTCATTCACCCATGAGTCATTGAAGCTGTGTTGGCCATCTATACAGCCTGTCCCACACAACTGCCATTTTCTTAGTGTTTGGTGACAAGGGAGGTGACAATGGAGGATTTTGTCTAGTTTTCTTTGTCTGATAAACAGTTGATAAAGATCGAAACCTATGCATCGCGGTTACGATCAACATTTGAAAAATGTGTAAATAGTTATTATCTATAGCAACCTGCATTGCTCGGGCCCTAAGCTTTCATTCGATACCAAATCTGACTAGCTTTGTCTATATTGTAATGATTCTTTATCAACACTCTAAAAATAAATAATTTTCGTAGAGTGGCCTGAGTTGGGTTTACACTATGTAAACAGTCGTGCAGTGAATGTATCGTTGTAAACATAATCCAAATGCACACCTTCATTTTCCAACTCCAAATGAACTCTTAATAGCAAGGTCAGGTTTCAAGGGCATATTAAATAACCAGTTTCTGCAAGCATAATCACATTAACTTTACATCCACTGATGGATGGGTGCATTTTTAAGATGAGGTCACATAAGCAAACTCACAAACCAAATTACGTTTAGTGAGAACTGCTTCTTCTAAGACTTCCCTCAGGGTCTCTATCTCATTGAGACAACAGCAAAAAGACCCTCCAAAATGGGTAACATGATCTTAGGTTATGAAGATATTTGTGGATAGGGGCTAAAAAAGTGCAAATATGGTACACATTGAGGAACATCCATCTAAAATCCTCATTTTTTTCTGCTGATTCCTTGGCTGAAATATGTCCTTAATTGATTTATATAATTTTAGTACTTTACATTAGTACCATTAAGTGTAGTGATTTATCAACTTTTGGAATGCAGCACCATCAATATTTGTCAAGGAGTATCAATGCCACATCACTGTCTATAACTTGCAATGCTATTAGTATTCCTTCATTAGTTGAACATATTGTATATATCAGATAAAGCACAGGTTAATACATAAACACTAGCCGCACCGAGGGAACAATAGAACATTTTTTTTGGTACATTTATGTCATTCTTCATTTGATTCATGGGAAATCATCATTTCACTGTATCAAGTTCAGTTAAATTGTTGGCTAAATTATGTACCAATTGATTGGGTCATGTGTTTCATTATGTACCACACTGAGCAGTTGGAATCCCCCGATGGAGAGGTACACTGGAGTGAGCTGTTGATAGATGATGAGGTATTTAATTACACTTATGCCATTACCCTGTGTCACAGAAAGCCATTACATTCATCAAAAATGGTTGTCTGGTTGTAATTATGTTTATCTTTATTAGGAGATTTTTTGTACACATATAAAACCATACAGTGTAATTATCTCTACCTGTGCTTTTTTCTACAGACAGCTGCATTCCAAATCACATGGTGATTTCTCCATACCAGCAGCGTTTCTATTTGACAGGACACTAGACTAGATTCTATGTGTACCATATTCCCTAAATATTTCCCATTCAGATTACACAACATTTTTAAAAACATTTCCCATTATGGCCCCTGTGAGCAGAATCTCTGTGACTGATGTTATTTCAATGTGAAAACTCATTGATCATAAATGAAATATGATAGGAAATAGTGCGCTGGGGTAAAAGCTAGCGGGGATTACAGTGTGAAATATGTTTACATCCTGATATCAAACACCACTTTTCACTGCTAATAAATCACTTATCTGTGAGGATAGTGTGATATTAGACAATGAATAGGCCATAAAAATGGCATACCTTGATACACGTTCTATTTTATATATGCTACATACTTGTTGAAAGCAATTTAGTGTTAGCGAGGGCAATCATCAGGGAATGCTAAAATAGCTGTGAAAGCCTCATGAAAAATCACCTAATTACATTCAAAAGGGATAATGTGTAATGAGCCATGCACACCCTTCATTCTATGTCAATCAGGAACACAGAGAAAATAAACTCCCCTGAGATATATCATTATATAGATGTCCCATACTTTGATTTCATGGTCAAATGCTAAAGATGTATTGGCACTGTAGAATTTGTGTTTGTAGACCGGTGCATTTCTATAAGAAAATGCCATAGTAAGGTTCAAATTCGGATTACTGGACAATGTGAAGAGGTCTACATTTACCAGTGTGTAAGACCTGGGATGAGTGGGGGTAAGTGGGCTTATAGGACCAGCAGTGGCAGTCGGCAGCTGGGGGCACTCACAGTATTCTACCCTAACTAGTCCAGTTGTAACAGACTAAAATACTTCCACACTGGGATCCTTTCCTTCCTTCTCACACATTTATGGTAATATCACTGCCTCTACTCAGGAAGCAAAAGGTGTCTCACTTAACAAAGGGGGAATTTCCCCCATTCTAGATGGCTTTTATGCTAAACACAGCATGTTGTGAATATGAACATTCCTACCAGACTCTGAAACCTCAAAGGCAACTGCCTTGTTATCCATTGTCAATACCTCTGCCTTGAATGGCGGATTAAAGGGACCAAGTCAGCCAATTTGGACAGAGGGAGCATTTTTTATCTTTATGGGTATTCAAGTGGTGGTGGCTTTGATAGGTGGTTGGGTAGTTTAATATTGAAATGGACAGCAGGGTGGATAAATAGTTTGAAAGGTGAGAGTTGCAGAGGGGGTGGGGGAAGTAGGGAGATTGGGGTCCAAGTCAACTCAAATCCATCCAGTTAGAAAGAAGGAAAGAAATGACAAAAGATGATTGCAGCAAGGTAAAACTTGTAATAAGGCTGGGGATCAAACCTAAGTAGATTATAGCTATATAGATCGATACAAAGAAGAGGGGTGGCTTTGATAAAGTTTTTTTTTCTCACATAACTACTAATGAGAACAAGACTATGTATGGGGAGTCCTGCTTTTTAATCTGTATCATCTGACATATAATTGCAAATCTCCCAATTTAGGTAATTTGTATATATGGACACTACAAAGAGAGTCATTCTACCAAAAAAAAAGATAAACATAACTTTATTAAAGAAAGAGTAACCATTACTACTCTTTTGTGCTTTTAAAATCAATGTTTTACAAATTTTCCCTAGAAGACAGAGGTGGAAAAAAAGTAATTGGACAAAAGAAGACGATGGCCAGACAGAAAAGAAGCCAGGAAGGACATTACATAGTTGAGAAGTGCACAGGAAGTAGGAAGGATGAGCTGTATGGGAATCCTATTCATGTGAGTGCTTGATGTTTGCGACACACTTAAGCTCCCTATTGTACAAGGTATTTGTGACGTGTGACATGCCAGGCTTTTTGATATCGTCACTTTTGATTGATGAGACCAAAAGGAAAACCACTTCTGCTCCCCCCCAAACCTCTTGTACTCACAGTCACAAGTGTCTGCTTCTACCTTTTGGTGTCACTGACTCATAGGCCTTGTTTTCTCTCCCTTTGTCTCTCTCAGGGGAAAGTGGACAAGGGGTCTTACTTATGTCAGCACAATCTAGTAACTTGTTCAGTTCCTTTCATTTTCTTTCTCTTTGTATTTTTTACTTCCTTTCTTTCTCCCTTTTGCACCCTCTTTATTTCTATTTATATATCTCTGTGTCTCGTTTTATCCTGTGAAAGGCTCTTCCTACCACCTCTATAAAGTTCCTCTCTCTCTCTCTCTCTCTCTCTCTCTCTCTTTCTCTGTCTTGCTTTCTCTTCTTTTCCTGTGAGAAGCTCCTTCTACCTCCTTTATAATGCTTCTCCCTCCCTTTCTCTCTCGCTGCCTCTCTCTGTCCTTCTCTCACACTCATACATCCCACACCACTCCTGTTCTGCCTCCCTTCTTTCCTCCCTTTCCTACTTGTTAACACCTTAGGCCTAGGTACCCCCTTCTACCACAAATGACCAAAGCCTGCAGCAACCAGCAGTGCTGCAAACCTTGTTATTTCAGCACAAAATGTGAATGTATGGGCCGGGCTGCCAACAAATATTTCAAAATGCGTCAACAGCTTTTACAGCTTATTGATATTATTCCACCCAACTCTGTGGTGTAAAAGTGGTTGGGTGAGCATGATTGGAGCGGTAGCGGGTGGGGTGTTTTGGGTTTTTTGTGGGGAGGGGGTTGTTATATGGTAGTGGGTCAGAGTAATAGTAAGATGTTGTCTCTGGAGACATGCATGGATAGGGAGAAAAGAAGAAGTATGCATATAAGTAAGCATGGTTCACACATGGAAAGGGAAAGCAGTGTAAAAAAAAAAGGAATCAGGCAATGGTTACACACGAAAAATAACTGGAACCTACAGCAACTGTTCAGTAAGGAAGGATCGTCTCAGGGAAAGAAGCATACTACAAGCCAGGAAGAAAGTGTTGATAGAATCAGATCTTCAAATGAGAGTCTATGATACAAAGTGTATGGGAACTGGAGGCTGGCAGAAAAGGGACGTTGACATGGCTGAGGCTCTGTGACTAAAACAGGACAGCATTTACCATCTATAGGCAGTTTAATCAATGTTGATAAACAAGTTGTCAATGCTGTGTTAAGCTTAAGGTTATGTCATTTTCTTCCTGTATCTCAATTGCCTGCTTGTTCTCTTGCCTTCTATCTATCTCTCTCTCTCTTTCTCTCTCTCTATCTGTCTCTTTCTTTCTCTCTCTCACTCTCTCTCTCTCTCTCTCTCTCTCTCTCTCTCTCTGCTACTTACTATTTCTTTTAATTTTAACCTATACCCCCCCTTTCCACTGCTCTACGTTCCCTTATCATGTGACTCATCTTATTCTCCAACTCCTCTTCCATAACCCTCCTTCCTTGGAGCTCAACTGTACCCATCATCTCCCCTACTATCTCAAGTCCACCTTCTGCCCTATAACCCCTGGATGTCCTAGCTTTAATAACCACCTTACCCTTATTGGCCCAAGGAAGATATTCTAGTTTGGCATGCAAAAACCTAAAGTGACCCTGTGCCACTCCAGCCCCCACCACAATCATCTATATACCAATTGCCAGTCTCTCCGAACCCTACCCAATGACAGATTCTGGACTTTCTATGTGCTGAATACTATTCTAATATTTATTCCCTTCTTACTATAAAACTTTTCCCCCCAAATGAAATGATGGACTTTGAATGCAACAACCAACCCTAAGTGAGTCCACCACTGCCGACCCTTTATATGTGTACCTCCTCAGTGCCAGCGATGACATCCTTTTCCATACCACTACGTATACACTATGCTAACACCATAGTTACACCCCTCCCCCCACTTCCCCAGGGTCAGCTGACCGACCATATCCAGCAACCCAGCCTCATAGATCATTGTTGTCGACCACTCAGTGTAAAGCTTTGCATCTTTGATCACCCTAAGGAGGAGACATAATGGACAGAAACCATGCCAGAGTCGGGGACATTGGGGTAGGTCACTTACAGTGCTGATAATGTGGTGGATCCACTAGGGCTGGTCATGTATAGTATTGTCGACGGATTCATAAGATATGCTATGTTGACTGAATTGGTAGAGACTAACCTGACGAGTTTTAACATAGTATAGCTATGCGGTCTATTTTCTGCTAACCCCCCTTTTCCCATACATTTATTATATAAAAATTGGTCAGATTAGTATAAAATGGATCTGACCTATGCAGTGAAGCCAGCCCTTAAAAACAGTGGACATAGCAGATCCACTGATTTAGCCTTCCAAGCCACCTATGGGAAGCCTTTAGTAACTGGCCAGAGTAATAATCACTACTGGACATGTAATTGGAATCTACACCATGGTCTTCTTCCAACCCTCAAGAGTATCCCTCTTACATGTTTTATTGCCCTAAGAAGTCAGTCCTGATGGAGAGCAACTCTAGAAGCTATGGGAAGGTATATGGACACAGAGGCTGTGTCTTCCCAATACATAACGTCTGAGCAAATATCTCAAGTAGAAACAGAAGACTCAATGTATTGCAAACATAAACCACATTGTGTCCCCTGGATTTCTATCACTATAAGGTAGTATATAAAGTGTTGTCACTATCTAGTAGTATAGAAAATGAAAGATAAAAAGGGTCACTGCCATGATCAGTTGAATCGTTAGAAGGAGGTCTCACTAGAAATTTCAGAGTCATGAAGGAGATACAGCAATAATCTTGTTTCCCAATGCCTAATAGAGCAAGAAAATTGTGTATGATTAGAAGGTCAAAGCAAATCCGTTGTTTCACCCTCAGGTGCAGTCAATTTGAATATACTAAAATGGTGGCTCTGTTGACTTTTCTTCCCAATTATTCTCATTATGGTCTTACATTAGTTCTAATGATTGGGACCAAACTAGGCCATTCAGGATGGAGGTACAACGAAGGGGGAATTTATGCTGTGATGATAAGGCAGGCCCAGCTATACATAATGAAAGACATGACAAGTAGTCCCATCAGTCAGATGAGTGCTGGTAGCTTAGACAATAACCACAATAATATATGATATCATGTTTTGTTGATGGCATCACACAATCTCCCAACCCTTCCCTTGTGTCCAACATGACACCACTGATGTATGAGCAAGATAAGGGAAGCCAAGAATCAATCTCTGTCAAAGGCCTAGGGTTTATGTCTGAGCCATGAAAATCACATCTCTGCTCATCACTGTGTTTACAGATCATAAACAGATATGTTAAAGTATTTCCAAACAAACAAATTATCAGTGGCAAATTTGGGAAATGATTTGCCTTGAGCATTCCTTAACTATAAGGGCACCGCATGGCTCATTTTTGAGAGCTAAACATAAATATAAACAGGTGGCACACACCCCTGTTACAATTCATTTCTAATTACATTACCCCACTTTGAGCATTCTGAAACTTTTCAGTCCCTTTTAAGCTCTTTTTGAAAGTTGTGAACTCTTTTGTCTCCCAGTTGTGAAATTTGTTGTTGCTATTAATCTACCAATCCCCATCCTGACTTAGTTTAGAAGCAGCTTCAGCTATCATTAAAATATGGTCAGCCATCATTCTGTTCATACTATTTCTGTATTCACAGAGATGTAGTAGAACTACCCATATGTGTGTAGCATGCGTGGTTGTGGTGCCAAGTTGCAGACAAGTCCTCCACATAATCTGTCACTAGCCCCCTTATACACACACCCTACTCCCCTGTCTGTTCCTGCCTGCCTTAGACCCCTCAACCCTTAGTTATCTGTCATGTCACCACTCGGTCTCCCTCTGTCACCTCTCTGCTATTGTAATTTTGCTGCTCTTCTCATTTCAGCGAGTCCTCCCTTTCTTCTTCACTGTATGAGATTCAAGCCTATGCCATGTGCAAAGTAACTTTCTGCCTATAGTTGTAGGATATGTGGCCTTTAATCAACTTGGAATTTGTGCTTAGAATTGCTTTAAATCTTAATTACAGTATACTGATTCTTCTTTTCTTCTTGAATTATTTAAATCACATCAGGTCAATATTTTTCTTCTTGTCCTCCTCTCTTTCTGTCTGTCTGTCTCTGTCTCTGTCTCTCTCTCTCTCTTTCTCTCCCAACTTCTTTTCTTATCATGTCTCCTCTCTAATATATGTCAATCTGTCTAAATTCCCCCTCCTCCATCTTCCTCCTATATCTTGTTTCACCTTTCCCTCTGCCCCCTTCCTTTATCTGGATGTATCTCTCAATCCCTTCAGATCTCCCATCCACCCCTGCCCAACCTGCCCCCTGACATTGGCAATCCTGTCAGGTCTATGCTGACCTGACTAGATGACATCTCTGATAGCTGTGCTATAGGATAAAATCTACTGACACCAAACCTTGACATGTCCTCCCCTCCCACCCATACCTCCAGCCATGGCCAGGCCTTGCCCAATGCGACACCTATCCACTTTAACCCTTACCCCTGATTCCAAAATTCTTATACTGCTCAGGAGGATGCTGCACAAGGTACAACTATAAGCCAAGAATCCCAAATCACTTCATCCATATGGCGTCTCTAATCTGATGAGTTTTTGCTTAAAGGTTATGTGAAATGTTCTTGGCTATATGTTTCTGATGTAGCCACCTGTTACATATAGGGTGGTAATTGTTATACAGACGGCTATGTCAGAAACATATAGCCATGAATATTAAATCTTATGTGAGATGTACATCAAGAAGATGTCATTTGGGTGAGTTGTGTGCACTAATGTAGGGCAAGGTTGGCACCCTCACACATAGTCCTACAATAAGTTGTAGGATGTTATGAAATGTCCCCCTGACCTACTTGACTATCTCCGCACATTTTACACCAAATATCTACTTGAAAAGTGTTTTTTTTTTCAGACACGCCTTGTGCCCCACAGCCCACACTCCCTTCATCTGGATGATATTTGTCTGTGCTGGGATCTGGTTGATTACTATACCTCAGGTGATATGTCACGCCTCAAATCATCCTCTATGTCTATCAATATCATATGCTGCTATCCACCAACAATATATATATATATATATATATATATATATATATATATATATATATATTAAGAGCAGTATTAAGGAAATGCCCATTGCCTGCAATCTAGATTCATTTTTACATGGAAATGCAGATGGGTTGTGCGAGCAGGGATATGATATCTACTTCTACATTCATACATTATCAAGAGAATACTACATGAAGAGAAAAGTGGTGACAGGTTGGTGTTTAATGACCAACATACCCTACCCCTTATCTAGGGACACTGCCCCTAACAGTAGCTAGATATCCAGCAGATAGTGTTTATTGTTTGTGACCTGGGTGCTGGGTCGTGTTAGATATAGACAGATGACCGGTGTCAGTAACCACTACCTGTATAGCTGCCCAGACACCACCCACAGTAAGATAGAATCAGGTGAAGATATACTATGGGGCCTGTTCCTCAAGCACTACCTGAGTTTACAATCTCTGTAAGTAAAGATGAAAGCTTTGTCCCAACATTGCCAGAGAACCACTGTTAATTTGATGGCAATTTTTTACAGTGCAAGTAAGCACTGGGAGCCAGTATAGACAATATTGGTTGATTGCATTGACTCAGAGTTCGAGATGGATGAGCACTGTACCCAATTTGTTGCCCAGATTGCTACATCTGATAACAACAGCGTAGGATTTACTGCTTCTGCTAGGAGAAATTGCCTTTCTTTTAGGTTTCTCATGTGTGTCCCTTATGAGAACAAAAAATGGATATAATCTGTCCCAACAGCTGTATTCTCAACTTTATTCTTCTTTAGTTCTGAAGACGAACGCACATCACTTCAGAAAATAACCCCCCCCCCCTCCCCCAGCACTCTTACTTGTGAGTATAGACCACCAGTTCATTGTATTGCTTTAACTACCTCACACCTCAAGGAGGGTCTCTATACCAGACAGCAGAATTCTGCATTAATGCTTATCAGGGAATCATCACTCTATCACTAGTGTTTATGGTGTGTGGTCTACACCAAGATCCTATCAATATGAGCAATGTTCCTCTAATCAGGATGAACAGCAGATTCAGTTTGGTGGATTTCATATAACACAGGATACAAAGCATCTTGGGGAACAGTTATTTGGTCCTGCAATATCCATACCTGCAGGCTCCCTAAGACCAGAAGCCTGCAAATTGTTATTGTACCCGTCCTCCCTCTGTGTGTCTCTGTCTGTCTGTCTATCTGTCTGTCTGTCTGTCTCTCTCTCTCTCTTTATCTATCTATCTAGCTTTCTAGCTATCTAGCTATTTATCTATCTCTGTATCACTCATTTGCATTTTCTCTCTCTTTGCTCCCTTCTGCAATTTAATCTGCTATTTCCCTCTGACGCTTTTTCATGCATAATGTAGTTTTGTCCCATCCCCCTCTCCACAACTATCTCACTTTGTACCTCTCTCTCTCTGTTCTCTCTCTCTCTCTTTCTCTCTATCTCTCTCATATTCTCTCTTCTGCTGCCCTCACCATCAGTTTAGTGTTTTAATTCACTATTTGCTCAATCCCCCTCCCCCCATTGCATATCCTTTTTACTCTCTACCTCAGACTTCCCCTTCCTACCTTCTTCCCATCTAGTCCCTTTATATATATATATATATATATATATATATATATATATATATATATATATATATATCTTTCTCTCATTCCCTCTCTTGGGATACATTCTCTGTTTTATACATCTTCAGTCTTGAATTATTTAAATCCCTTCAGATGAAAATACCTTCTTTTTTGCTCCTTAGCTGCCCTCATTTCTCTACATTTCAATCCTCTCCTTCTATCTCTCTCTCTCTCCCACCAGTTCCATATTTCCGTATTCATTGTCAACTGCATCTGTCTTCGACCCTCGTCTTGAGAGTAAAGCTTTTGGAGAAACTATCAAATATTCTCAGAATACCTATAGAAGACCCCAGAAGCCTGACAGGAATTGCTCACCAACTGCTCACAGCTCAAGAGGAGTATCCTGTGAATTGCTCCGTGTTGCTCTGTGTTACTGTAGTGATGTATCTGGTGCACTGATTGCTTCTCCCCCAGGAGAAGTCCATCCGTTCATTATGAGCCACAGCCGAATCGATCAGCATTGATATCAGCTTGATGGGCCATGCCAGCTGAGTCCCACAGACAAAGATGGCACGACCCCCTGCCATTCTGACCCTACACTCCTTTTTCATGCCATACCTCAAGGCTCACCCCCACCCCTGGGTTTCACCCCATCCTTTCTTGCCTTTGGATTTCTGCCTCCTTACCTGTCTGTGACCAAAGCCAGCTGTGTAGCCAGGGGGGGAAATCAGGTATGCTACTCCAAGAGGCTGTTACTGTGTTTAGATTAAGGTGCTAAAATGTAAGAATTACTAGTTAATTTCTATTTTGATTGATTGATTGAGGATTCCCTTATTTATCCTAAATTACATTAGCCCAGATAAACATTAGATCGATAAAAGTGACATGAGTGTTATGGTAGGGAGAAAGCCATTGGTAATAGGTAGGTAGCACAGCATGGGATTCACTGTAATGGTTTGAAGGTTTGTGGTCGAGATCACGCCATCGCTTTGAGGCAAAACCTACTTCGCACTGATGTAATTGTGGCTTTGATAATCTAGTTGGTGAAAGGTAAATGGTACTTGGACATGTATATTGGTTTTGCACTGTAGTTGGGGACGATCTGGGAGTATGCTGCTTATTTATCTGCTCTATCACACACATGAGGACATAGAGTGGTTGAGGCACTAACTATTTGTGGCTAATATATATATATATATATATATATATATATATACATCTGCATTAGGATTTAACATTGTATCCCACTAAATGAGATATGGGCTGCTTCACGAATTATATAAATCAGGTATAATTGTTATCAATACAGCTTTCAAAGCCCTTTATCTCAAACCCCACGAAACAGCTGGCAGCAGCAGGGCTAAATGAGGCCATTCTACATGATTAAATCATTCAACCAATTCCCAGAATAATCACATTAACTACACTCCAAATGATGGATGGGTGCATTGTTAAGGTGAGCTCACACAACCAAACTTAGTTTAATCACTTAAAGTTTAAACCACTTCTTCCATGCCTCGCTTCAGGGGATCTATCTCATTTACACAACAGAAAAAGACCCTCCAGTGTGGGTAACATGATCTGCTATTGGGAAGTCTTCAATGTCTTTTAGGTAGATGTCACAACATCTGCGTGGAACTGAAAGTGTGCAAATGGGTATACTGAGGAACATCCCTTACAGATTCTAGCCTTTTGGCAGATGTTAGTGTTCTTTTATAAACCAAAAGCACTAGGACCAGGAGTGGCAGCTGACAGCTGAGGGGCAGTCACAGTCTCCTACCTCAAACTGGTCCACTTGCAACAGACTATAATACTAGAATCCTGTCCTTCCTTCTCACACCTTTATTGCAATCTCAATGCCTCCACTTCAGGAAGCAGAATCGGTCCTGTTATCATAAGGAGAATTTCCACCTTAAATCAGCATAGTGCAAACCGTAATAATTATGCCACAACAGGACACATCAACATCAAAGACGACTGCCTTGTCACCCATTGTTGATACCCCAGCCTTGCATGACAGATTAAAGGGACCAAGTTGGCCAATTGGGATGTGGGGAGCTTTTTGTGGCTTTATGGGTTTTAAGATGCATGGTGTTGGATTGGTAGGTGGGTGGGTGGGCGGAAGGTTTAAGATGGAAATGGACAGCAGGATAAATAGTTTTAAAGGTGGGGGTTGCAGACAGGGTAGTAGAGGAAGTAGGGAGATGGTTGGGAAACACAGTGAACTAAAATCCAGGGAGGGGGTTGTGGCAGAGGTTAAAGAGCAATGAAGCTGTCATACCTAAGCAGATTCATATTTGTATTGAAGAAAAAAACAAAAGGTCCACGCAATGAGAAAGGGTGTTTTCTTTCTTACATTGTTCTTAATGAGAACAAAAATATATGCAAAATATTTACTCTTAATACTCTTTTGTGCTTTGAAAGTTAATGTTTTAATGATTTCCCCAAAAGGACTTATGATGTCAGCACTAATGGAAAGGGCACCACAAAGTAGTTGGATGAAAGAAGACATTAAGCCAGGACGGATATCAGATAGTTGAGGAGAAGTGAACAGGAAGCAGGAAAAGGGCACTCTATTGGAATCCTATTGATGTGAGTGCTTGAAGTTTGCAACACACTTAATCTGCCTATTGTACATGGTCTGTGACTTGTGACACGCAAGGCTTTTGACATTGTCACTTCTGATGAATGGGACAACATGAAAACCACTTCTACTCACCCCCTTACCTCTCCCACTCAGAGTCACAAGCCTCTGCCTCTATCTTTTGGTGTCAATGGCTGTTAGACCTTGTTTTCTTTCCCTCTGTCTCTCTTGGGCAAAAGAGACAATGGGTCTTACTTATGTCTCTCTCTCTCTCTCTCTGTCTCTCTCTCTCACTCTCTCTCTCTCTCTCTCTTTCTCTCTCTGTCTCCTTCTCCATTGAGAAGTTCTTCTACCTTCTTTAAAATGTTCACCTATTTCTCTCCCTCTGTGTCTTTCTCTCACAGTCATACCTCCAACACTACTCTTCTTCTGCCTCCCTCTTTACATCTGTCCATATTTCATCCCTAGCAGTGGTGCAAAACTTGTCAATTCACCAACAGCCATTATAATGTGGACATATGGGTTTGGGCTGCCAACAGATATTTCAAAATGTGTCAACAGCTTGCATGATAGGTGCGGTAGCGGGGGATGGAAGGATATTGGGGGGGGGGGTGGTTGTATGGAAGCCATTTGGAAACATGCATGGAAGAGGGCATAAGAGTAATTGCGCATTATAAGCAAGCATGTTCCACATATCATGCGAAGGGCAAATTGCATAAAAAGAGGGATAAGGCAGATTAGTTTCATAAAGCAAATAAGAAAAGAAAGAAGGAACACAGAGCAACTGGGCAATTAGGGTGGATAGAACCAGGGAGAGAAGCAAGTAAGCCTGGAAGAAACTGTAGAAGCATAGATCTCCGAAAGTGTGAAGGGAACTGTCGGCTGGCAGAAGAGCGGTGTGGACATGGCTCTGTGACTCAAACATTTATCAACCAGTCAAGCAGTCAAGCATCACTTTGCTACTGGCCCTGGAAGGTCTGCTATCCTTAGCCATGTGTGCATGTTTGTGGGGGTGGACATAGAAAGAAATGATCAGAGGGGTGGTATGTCAGCTATATGGCTGCTCAGGGACCTCAGGGACTTCATGTCCACCACACACCTGACACTTTCCTTTACACACTTACAGTTCTACACAGTATAACCCAACCTCAAAATCAACAGAGAGATAGGGGAAGACAGATAGAAAAACAGACTGATAAAGGGAGACTGAGAAGGGGTAGAGGAGTAGGTAATGGTGAAGTCAGAGCCAGTACACACTTTCACACTGATTTCTGGCAATTACAATATAATATATAGAGTGACTGAGAGCAGGGAGTGGGGGAGGGGGTGCTGAAGAGGCTAGGGGTTAGAGTAAATGGAAAGGGTTGTATGTTGGGGTTAAAAAGAGAGGGTAAAAAAAGAGGAAGACAGGCAGATAGATGGAGAAAAGGGAGATTGGGAAGAGCAAAAAATAGAGCAGTCAGATCTGCTACACACTTTTACAATGGTTCTTCAGCAACTTAAAAACATTCACTGTTATTTTCCTGGAGATCTTTCCTGTTATACTGTACTGCTTCCTTGTACATCGTAGAAATTACACTACATCACAATAGATAACTGTACAGTTTTTAGGGGTTGCCTGGTAAATTCAACAGTCATTTTCCCGTGTGTACCTATCCATGCTACCCCTATATGCCCCCTCCCAAAGCATACCACCCCTTGCCCACAGCCCCACACCCCCCCACCCCCCAGTTCTCCCATAAAATGATGGTCCCATCTCACTCGTGTCCAGTAGTCATCAGCTGATGTGACCTGCAGTCATCAGTTGGCCAGTTTTTGGCAACAGTTCAACAACCTCACCTACTATATCAAATGTCTCTATTATGCCCTGTAACCCAAGAATGACCATATTCTTGCCATTTTTGGCCCAAGTCAGTATGCATATATATAGGCAAGCATGCTTCACAAATGGAAAGGAAAAGTAGTATAAAATATAGAGATCAGGCAGTGGTAACACAAGTAGATAACAGGAAAATGGAACCTAGAGCAACTAGGCATTAAGGGAGAATGTAGCGAGGGAAAGAAGCAAGTAAGCCTGGAAGAAACTGTTAATAGAAGCATAGATCTCACAAAGTGTGAAGGGAATTATAGTCTGGCAGAAAAGGGGTGTGGGCATGGCTCTATGACTGAAACATGATTGCATTTATCATCTGGGCAGTCAAGCAGCACTTTACTTCTGGCCCTGTTAGGTCTGGTACTGCGACACTAATACCTTAAGTGCATGTTTGTGGGGATGGACATGGAAAGACATGATCAGAGGGGTGGTAAATAGTGTCTGGGAGTATGATATCTTATTGGCTGAGTGTCTCCACCCTCTTCTATCAGCTGGTATGTCAGTTGTATAGCTGCTCAGGGACCTCAGGGACTTCATGTCCACCATGGATCTGGCACTTTCCTTCACACGCTAACAGTTCTACACAGTATACACCCAACCTCAAAATCACCATGCAGAGGGGTTGCGGAGCATGAACAGGTTGGGATTAGAGCAGAAGGAAATGGTGGGTTAGACTGGTTAGTAATTGAAGGAGAAGCAGAGCAGATAGGCAACAGGGAGGGCAAAGCAGCAGGGGGAATACGGAGACAACCTGGAAGAAATTGAGGACTGGTGTATGATGGGCCAGAGAGATAGAGGAGAGTTATAGAGGAAGACAGATAGACAAACAGACGTACTCAACTGAGAAAGGGAGACTGAGAAGACTGAGGTTAAAGGTGTAGTCAGACCCTATACACACTTTCAAACCGATTCTCTGGTAATTTTGGTACATGCATTTTCAGAATTCACATAGCACAATGATGGTCTCTGGGCTGTACTATACTATTTTCTTTCCTCTCATTGGATAAAGGTAATTTATTATACATCAATCCCATCCCAGAGCTCCTGGGATGGGGTTGCCTGGTAGATTGAACAGTATTTTTATTAGGGTGCACCTTTCCATGCTACCCCTATCTGCCCCCTTGCCTACAGCCCCATACACCCTCCAGGTCTCCCACAAGATGATGGAACTGACTCACTCGTGTCCAGTAGTCATCAGATGGTGTGACCTGCAGTCATCGGTTGGCCAATTCTTGTCACATGCGTAATGGATATCACAATAAGGTGATGGTGTCCCTTCCAAATAACCTCCCCAGCTGTGTCCAACCTGCATACCTTTACCTCCTCCCTTAGCTCTAATCTCAATAACAGTTATGATTATCCATGCATGTTGCTTTTGCCTTTTCCTCTCCCTGTCTAGTATGTTCCTTCTCCCTCCCTACCACCCTTCCCAAATCCCAACCGTGACAACTTATTTTTTTATACTACTCCTGATACAAATTGAAGCAACATTCATAATACTTGGTTTAACCAATGTTGGTTACCAAGTCGAATCAAAGATCTGTCTCTCTCTATCTCTCTTGCTCTCTCTCTCCTCTCTCTCTCTCTATCTATCTATCTATCTCTCTATCTATCGATCTATCTTTCTATCACTTGTTCCCTCCCTTGCTCACATGTTCTCAAAATGTTTCTTTCTCCCCATCTGCCACCTTCTATTATGTTACCCCCCCCCACCTCATTCTCACTTCCTCCCTTTCTTTAGAACCTGTACCTCTTTCCATTCTACTGTTCTAGTTAACCCTCATCCGATTCCTCTTTACCATCTTCTTCTGTCCTTCTATAACCCTGTTTGTCCCTCTTTCACTACCACCTGTACCCAACAACCTCACCTATATCAAATGTCTGTATTCTACCCTGTAACCCCAGAATGACCACAACCTTGCCCCTATTGACCCTAGACAGATGCATCCTACTTTGCCATGCAAAACGCTAAAGTGACCCTGTGCCACCCCTACCCCACCATACCCCTCTATATGCCATTACCCAAGCTCTCGCCACCCTACTCAGTCATCATGGACTTTGTATGTGCTGAGCATCACTGGGGAGTTCCTTCCTTAGACCTAACAATTGCATTGGATTACGTTATCATAACCATCCAAATCCAACAGATATTGAAAACCCCTAAACTATGCTCTCTCAAACCCATCCCCTAATCACTTACCTTAGCCCCTTTCCACCGGTGGCTTGCCTTCCCCCATCCCCCAACTTCCCAAGGGTCACCATATCCACCACCCAGCCTCACAGATCATTGTTGCTGAGCACTCCGTGTAAAGCTTTGCATCTTTGATCATCCTCAGGAGGCAACATGATGGAAGCAACTCTAGAAGCCAGAGTCGGGGACATTTGGGTTGGCCACATACAGTGTCTCTAAAGTGGTGAATTCACTAGGACCGGTCATGTGCAGTAAAGTCAGCTGACTTAGGACATATGCTTTGTTCACTGAATTGACAAAAACCGATTCTCTTCTAGGGATAGAACTGCAGATTATGGCCAAAGGGCTCTGCATTCTTTTTCTTTTTGCCCCCACTAGGACACAGCAAGGTAGTTTGTGGTTGATAAAATCTTTGTTATGGTCAAAGGCATTGCAATTTAATGCACCAACTACTTTAAGTAGCAAATTGCAGGATGCTTGAGAACACTGAAGCCAAGTGGAATCATATGGTATGACCCACCCATGAAAAGCCTCTAGTAACTGGTCAGAGTAATAACCACTGCTGGACATGCAATGCACCACCATGACCTCTCTCTCTCTACACGGCCTCAAGAGTATCCCTCTTTCATATTTGATTGCTCTAAGAAGTCAGAGTAGATGAGGACCAAGTCTAGATTTCATGTTGAGCTATGGACCCAGGGGCTTAGTTTCCTAATACATAATGTCTGAATGACTAAATATCTCAAGTAGAAACCAAATACTATTTTTTATACGTATACTGCAAACTCAGACTAAGAAACACTAATATATTTGTGAAGATCTGGGAAAATCAAGAGTATAAAGTGAAGGGTTATGAGGGGTATAAAATGACAATGCCCTATAATGAGTCGAGTCATTAGAAGGAGCTCTCGCTGGAAATTTCAGAGTAATGAAGGAGATCAGGCAGGTGAAGTGATACATAATGAAAGGTATGACAAGTAGTACCATCAGTTAGCTGAGTGATGGCCCCTACATCACACAATCCCCCAACCCCTCCCTTGTATTCAACATGTTACCACCGATGTATGAGTAAGATAAGGGAAGCCATGAATCAATCTGTGTCAGACGTCTAACACCTTAGCCATGAAAATCACATCTCTGCATAAAGTGGAAAGTGGATATTTTAGGGTTTCCAAATGAACCAATAATCAGTGGCAGATTTGGAAAAGGGGGTGCCTTTTTACCAGATAAAAAGGAGGGGGCGCAGGGGTCCAGACCTCTGTCAAAATCTATGACTGGGTGTTAAGTGCACCCCGACTTAAGCATTCAGCCTATTTAAGTATATCAGGTGCACGAGTTTTGGTTAAAAAGTAGTGAAAAATTCTGTCACCCAGTCTATCGTCCCCTATCTTGTTAAAAATGACTACTTTCTAGTTTGGAGACAGCTAGAAGACATAATCATAAAAAAATGTTAGCTTTTGTTGGGCATAATTATGTTTGTGCAATTACTGTATTCACTTACTGTAATATTTCTGTTACAGAGATGTAATAGTGGTATCGGTGCGGGTATGCCTGTAGAGTGGTTGTGGTGGCAAGTTGGGGACAAGGCCTCTACCTATTCTGTCAAAACCCCACTACACAAATATCCCACTCCCCTGTTTGTCTCTGCCTGCCTCACAACCCTCAACCCTCAGTTATCTGTCATGTCACCACTCTGTCTCCCTTATGTAATATTATCTCTGCGGGCTATCACAGAGTCATTCTCCCATAGTAGGTGCAAGCCAGATACATGGCCCTCACTCTTGTAGACCTTCATTGTCGGCTATCCAATGTTGCAGTTTTGAGGCTCTTCTCCTTTTTTATTAACTCCAGATTCTCAGTCCCTATAAACCATATTCCTCCTATATTCTTTTTTTCTCTCTCCCTACCAATATCTGGATGTATCTGTCAATACCTTCAGATCTCGCATCCACCCCTGACATTGGCAATCCTCTCAGGTCTACACTGACCTGGCTAGATGACATCTCCGATAGCTGTGCTAGGATCCAATCTACTCATACCAAACCTCAACATGTCCTCCCCTCTCAACTCCTACCTCCAGCCATGGCCAGGCCCTGCCTGACCAGGCCTCATCTCCTCTACCCTTAGCCACTTTCAACATTTTGTCTAGAGATTCTTGATATCCATGCTAACACAATTTTGATTCATTTTTATGTGAAATTGTGTCACTTATACATAACAGTATACAATTTGGATGAGTTGTGCGAGCAGGGATAGAATACTATATTATTAGGAAAAAAAAGCTACATGATATAATGTCAGAAGGGAAGAGTGGTGACAGGTGAAGATATCCGAGCCCCAGTCTAGGGGCAATGACCACAGCAGCTAGATATCCAGCAAATATTGTGTATTGATTGTGACCTGGGTGCTGGGTTGTGTTAGATATAGACGGATGACCAGTGTCAGTGACCACTACCTGTATAGCTGCCCAGACACTACCCACAATAAGATAGAATCAGGTGAAGATATGCTATGGGACCTGTTTCTCAGGCACTCTATGTGTTTATAACCAGGAACATGTAGATGTAGATTAAGTGACACTTGCAGAATATGTCTCTTAGTTATGATGCAGACCCATATATATGGCTCTGTGGTCTCCTCTCATTATTGATCAGCCACAACCCCCAGCCACTGAAAATGGCAGATTCAGATAGCTGTTGGGGAACGCAGGTACATGCTCCCCCATTATTTCGAAATAGTTCTAAATACAAAAGTACGTCAATGTTCCTCAAGGTATAATGAGTGACTAGTGGTTTCTATGGCTTCAACTATCTCACACCTCGAGGAGGGCCTACTATACCAAGCAGTGGAAGGCTTTCAAAAACTGCAACAATGCTTATCAGGGAATCATCACTCTATCTCTTTTATTTATGGTAGTGCGGTCTATGCCAAGATCCTATAGATATGATCAATGGTCCTCCAATCAGGATGGATGGCAGATACAGTGTTGTAGATTTCAAATAACGCAAGATATGAAGCATCTTGGGGAACAGTTATTTGTATCCTGCAATATCCAAATATGCTATGCAAATCTGCAGACCTGCAGAAGCTTGCAAATTTGTTATTGTACCCATCCTCCCTTGGATATGGGACTACCTTCTCTTTCTCTTACAAGTCTATCTTTCTTGTTTGTCTGCCTGTCTGTCTGTCTCTCTCT
Organism: Acholoe squamosa; assembly: GCA_949317995.1. NCBI lineage: Eukaryota > Metazoa > Annelida > Polychaeta > Phyllodocida > Polynoidae > Acholoe > Acholoe squamosa. Next base: position 108,601,901 of record OX439036.1, on the reverse strand, counting down.
CTCTTTCTCTCTCTCTCTCTCTCTCTCTCTCTCTCTCTCTCTCATTGTCTCTCTCTCTCTAGACCTCTCTAGATCTGTCTTTTAATCTGCTAGTTAGTCTTGTCTCACCCCCCTCCACCACTATCTCACTTTCTACCCTCTCTCTCTTCTTCCCGAGCTTATGTTCTCTCTCCTATTGCCTTCCCTATCAGTTTCATGTTTGATTTTACTATTTGTTCTTTTTTTTTCCACAACCACCCTACAGATGCATTGAAAACATTGCTTCCCCCACCCCCATACATCTGTCCTCACCCCTCATCCTGAGAGTAAAGCTTTCAGGGAAACTATCCAATGTTCTCAGAATACCTAAAGAAGTCACCAGAAGCCTAACTGGAATAGCTCACCAACTGCTCTGAAGATGAACAACTCTAGACGAGTTTCCTGTGAATTGCAACGTGTTGCTCTGTGTTACTGTAGTGATGTATCTGTTGCGCTGATTGCTTCTTCCCTGAGAGAAGTCCATCCTTTCATTACGAGTCACAGGCGAATCGATTAGTATTGATATCGGCTTGATGGGCCATTCCAGCTGAGGCCCACAGACATAGTTCCACAACCCCTGCCATTTTGACCCCACTCCTTTTTCATGCCATACCTCCAAGGCTCACCCCCACCCCTAGGTTTCACCCTCATCCCTTCTTGCCTGTGTATGTCCTCCTGTTCAGTTGTCTGTGACCAAGGCCAGCTGTGTAGGGAGGGGGAAAGAACTTGAAAAGTACAGGTATGATACCCTGAAAGGCTGTAGCTGTGTTTAGATAAAGGTGATAAAAAAAGAAAGGAAGAAAAGTTGATTTCTTCATATGTAGAAAATTATACTCAAGATAGTCATTAGACCCTTTTATTTTAGCTTAATTGCTTTCTGATCTCATTTTTGTTATATCCACTATGAAATGTGCATTCTGGCTGTTATTTAGATAAAGTCACTGCATTAACAACCACTTGAATCACCAGTCAAGATGAATAAAAGTGACACAAGTGTTATGGTAAGTGGTTGCACTTTGGGTAATGAGTAGGTAGCACAGCATGCGAGCGGCTGTAATGGTTTGAGGGTTTGCTGTGGAGATCATGTGAGGTAAAACCTACTCCGCACTGGTGTAATTGTGGCTTTAATAATCTAGTTGGTGTGAGGTAAATGGTGGTTTGACATGTATGTTGGTTTAGTGATGTAGTTGGGGACAATCTGGGAGTACGTTATGTACTTACCCGCTCTCACACACAAGAGGACATACAGTGCTTGAGGCTGAAACCATTTGCGGCTAATAGTACTTTGGCATGTGTTCTGTTGCTGTTGTATTTTTTGGGGTGTGTTTTCTCCAATTTCCATTTTTCATTATGTTGGGGATCATGTCATGATTGTGTTCTTTCTACACTATAAGAAAGATGTTTTCAAAATGATTACACTGCAAAAATGGTGTTTCGATCCTAAACACAATTCTACACGTTTTTGTAATCACATTAGTTTCCTAAACATGTTTAGCCAAACAATGTGCCTAGCTCAGGTATTTAAAAATGTAGGTGTTTAGGTTTAAAATTTGTGTTTAGATACCTATGAAATTTTGTGTTTAGATGTTTATGAATTTTTGTGTTTAGATGTCTATGTGATTTGTTAGGGTTAGGATTTGCAGACATGTATGCATTGAAAAAATAAAGGAATATTTTTTGTTTGCTTTCTCATTTACTGGGGGGACATCAGCAGGTATTTATCTACATGTCAAAGTCTCCAAAGATGTTAGCCACAGCTACACGTATACACATGAATGTACACACTATGAGAGACTTCAGAAAGTACAGCAGCTTGGCAGCAAGGACATTGCTTTATCCATTCCAAAATAACATGAAATAGGTGTTAGTCATGGAGCATATTGACTATTTCATGGCAATGATGCGGGTGTAAGGAGAATCTAGTCAATTTTCTATTGCTGTTCCTATTCTCATGACATTCAATAAAAAAGAAACAACAATAAACATGGGATTTGGGGACATTTGTCACAACAATTGATCATAATTGTGTACAGATAGTCCATTCAAAGGTAGTGCTGCTACCTGGTGTGGATTCGACATCCAAGCATCTAAACATATTGATGTTTAAATCTAAACACCTATTATTCAGCTTTTTAAACTCTAAACATCTAAACATGTTTAGCAAAAATGTTTATGTAGTTAGAATAAAAGTGTTTATTTCCTAAATGTGTAATTGATGAGACACCTAACTGACCTATATGTTTAGATTTTAAACATGTTTAGGTCTAAACATGTTTAAAATCTAAACACCATTTTGCAGTGTACCCTTAACCTTTCACATTGATTTTTATGGAGATTACTCTGAACACACCATTATTTCTGGAGCATAATTATAGAAATTCACTGGTTCACCACATTACATCTATGGTGGTTCACTGTACAGTTTATGGAGTCCTTGGTAGATTCAGCAGTTATTTCTCAGATTGTTGCTGCTCTGATTGAAAAAAAGCAAAGGAACATACAGTTATTGGTGTCATTTATATGATCATGAGATGAGAATAATGGAGATCACAAAAAGAAGCCTTGGAAAATGTTAGTTTTGAATTGACCAGCCACTCAATTAATTATGTTAGGTACATCATGCATGGGCATAGTTCTGTGGACATTTCGTGACTGCTCTTTAGTTGAGGTGCTTTGTCCAGGGGGAAACACTAGGAAGCTGGGTGCTTGATTGTTTATGAAAAGTACAATGATTTCTTGCGCATAAGATGTAGCTTATCTGCAAAGCATATTATGCTCTCTGTGCCTTATAGAATCTGCCTAAAGAATGATGAGCATTATAGGTTAGGATTTCAGTCAAAATGAAAACTTGTGGGTCCGAGGCTTTTTCCAACAAAATTGCTGCCAGCCCTGCAGACTTTGCCATACTGCAGGACCTAATGTCTCATTGTAATCTTGCTACTTTGGATTACAATTTTTTCACAGCCTAAAATAAAAGGCATTACTGTTTGTTAAGATTTCGAAAGTTGAATGATTAAAATAAAAGAGTCAATTCTTATTTTCTTTCCTGTCAGTAATACTCTTGAGGTGCTTGGTCGTGCCAAGATCAATCCAGACCTGCAGAATAATGCACTCTGCGGGACCGAATGGCCTGTGACGTTTTTGTATAGACTGTGATTTATTACCAAGGGTCAGTGCTATACTACTTGAACTCAAACTCCAGCTGCACCTTGCAATATTTCCTCAAATTATCTGTGGGCCTTATATGCAAGGGGCTCATTCTGGCAAACTCATAAATAACTCATCTCATGCTTTCACTATTTCTGGTATTTCCCCGTACAGGAGATTTAGTCATAGAGTGCTGATATTCAGTCATATAGAGCTGACCACAGCCTCACCCCTTCCCCTTTCTCTCACCATAAACCCTCTGTTGATACCTGGATGTGCATAGGTACCTCTAACCCCCTTGACCTCTATAAACCAACATAGCCTAGGGCCACTAATTAAGGACTTCTGATCTTTAGCCCTTTAAGGGTCGCTAATGCAGGAGTGCATCATGTCCATTGGTTGGCATGATGCACCAATGAAGTGCTGGTGAGTCTGCTTGCCAGCACTTCATTGGAGCATCATGCAGGCCCTAAGGGTTGATACACATACTTCCGGGGGGTCGGATTAATGCACCAATGAAGTGCTGGCGAGCAGTCTCACCAGGATTTCATTGGTGCATCATGACAATGAATGGGCATGATGCAAGCACTTCATTGGTGCATTCCAGCACTTCATAGGTGCATCATGAAGACCAATATGCATGATGCCTCAATGTACCAGTGGCCCTGACAGGCTAACCATGGCAGCGGCAGGTTAGTAAGGGCTGCTTATGGCATCACCACACACCGTAGGGTAATGGGTCAGTACTATAGTCAATGCCTTCTGATCTTTAAGCTAACAACCAGCCATCTAAGACACTTAATCCCCTCCCTGTGCACTCTCAATGTCTAGCTACCCTGACAATGCCGATAAGCAAGCCTTGGTTAAATCCATACCTGGAGGCAGCTTGAGCAGCTGTTGGGCCTGATGCTGCTGCCACACAGTGGTGATCTAGAAACTTGGCCATTTTTTCCAGTTACTCAGCATCTGTTTGGGCTGTACTCAGCTACCTTGCCTCTGCCCTGTCATACTCAGTATCAGCAATTTGGCAGCCCTCACAATGTCTTCCAATGTAATTGATTCTATCAGAATATATCACAAAACATTGGAAATGCATGCTAACGATTTGTCAAATTTAAACATCTTTTTGGTCAAATCCAATTCAAATTGGTAGTCCTGTTTTGTTTTACTCGGCTGTGGTACTAGCTGTCTCCGTTTTGTATTGACATTTCACATATTTCTGTCAGAACTGGAGATTTTATCAAAGGGTGACCCTCTGCAGCCAAGCACATGCAAAGTCTTTCAGGTTATACTCTCACTGTTTTCCCAGGGTCTAAGCTGAGCTGCTCTGCTTGTTGTGGCCTTGATATGGAGTAGTTCCTTAAATGACGGTTTTCTGTAGGTGACAGGTGTCTATGGAGTCTTAACACACCATATGACAGTAGTATACCTAGCACTACACCCAACACCTTCTGTCACTGCCTCATAATATAGCTTATGACAGATACCTGGCATTGATTGTTTGCCCAGGGTCTGGGATGCGCTGCTCTGCTTGTTGTGGCCTTGATATGGAGCAGATCCTTAGGTGTGGGTTGTTTGTAAGTAGTATGTGTTTATGGAGTCTCCACACAACATGTGGAAATGGTACAACGGACCAAACACACTTCGTTTCAATTACTCATGTAATGTTAACGCATCGTGCATATTCAATTTTCATATTCAGTTGATGAATGCCTAGACTATCTGCATGTACCCAAACCCTTGTGGCTGGGCACATTTTGTTTGATATTCTTTCTAACAGAATAGCACAAGATGCTTTCACTAAAATGGTTAACTGCATGCTTCCCATATAAGGAACTCCCAGTTCTAAGAAGCGCACATTTGGAGGCCAATGTTGCCCTATGATTTACCACAGAATAGGGACATACGCTTGGGGCTTCTAGTGGCTTTACCTTTAAAACGGGTTATAAGGAACTTTTGCCTACAAAAAGGAAGTGGGTCTTGTTGGAAGGCCCTCTTTGTTACTGATACTTATAACATGTCCTTACAGTATTTTCACTTCACACATAAATTTCGGATGTGCATTATACTGCACCAGCTGACAGTGCACAAGGTACAAGGTATCTAGCTATATGATAATGCACTATGGCATCTGAAATCTGAGGCATCATGCCATGCTATAGAAAAGCCCCTGGCCCTTTCCCCATCTCCTGTTCCTTGTCTGACTGGATTGAGTTGCTCCCCCAGTCGGCATGATGCACCAATGAAGTGCTGGCGAGACTGCTTGCCAACACTTCATTGGTGCATCATGCCGACCCTATGGTGCTGATACATATACTCCCAGAGGGTCGGCATGATGCTACAATGAAGTGTTGGCGAGCAGTCTTACCAGCACTTCATTGGTGGATCATAATGACCAATGGGCATGATGCACTCCTGCATCAGCAGCCCTTAAATGGTTAACCATGGCAGAGGCAGGTTAGTAGGGGCTGTTTATGGCGTCTCCACACACTATAGGGTAATGGGACAGTACTATAGTTATGACCCAGCGGACCTCCGGGTCAATGCCCCATCTCACTGACTAACATCCACACAACATAGACTAACTGCAAAGCACCTAGTGATATATAAGGCCAGAGTGGTTTAGTGATTTTCCCTCTCCTATATCCTGCCCCCTCCAAGCAGGTTTACCTACATCTTACTTCTATCTTTCCCAATGACTTTAAAGGCGCATTGAATCGAGGTTCTACATCCACTAATGTTATTTTATAGCACTGTGCTGGACACGGCCAATTCAGAGCTCCTTTAGGTTTGCAGCCTTTTAGTCAACTCTATTCTGAGTGAGTGAGTGAGTGAGTGAGTAATATATGTTTAACACCAATTCAACAGCTAAGGTCATATTCATCGCAAGAACTACATTACACAATTTCACAGAGAGATGTGTCAGTGCCTGCACATATGTGCACCACACACATCTGAAGTGGACTAGAGAAGCCCGCATCTTTATTCTTTACGGTGCCTCAAAGTGCTATATAGCTGTAGGCTCACATTATTTGTCTCCGTGCAACCCTATGGCTTGACCGACCCCAGGGGGTATTTCAATATGCATGATAACAATTTAGGCTTCTAATTGTCAGTAAATCCTCTAGGTGCCACTCACTCATAGCAATCTACATTAGCACTTGTAGTCCTGTGACTACTCTATAAGATCCTATATGATGCTGACATAGGGCATGTATGATTAATCTCAATAAGGAACCTCTGACAAAAGCATACAAAAGTAAGATAGCTAAATCAGTGAATTTTCAGATCATGAGTTGAAATAGGCACAGAGGCTTGCACTATAACATGGCAGGTAAGCTATTCGCTAATTCAGCAGTCATGTATCGTGCAGTCCTGGTGATACCTTAGTATTGCCTTGTTAATGCCATATTGGCATCCAGTTCTGACATTATCAATTCACATCTTCTCTTCTTTTCCTGTAAGCCCCTTTCTTAATTCCTTTCTTCTTTTTTTTATTTCTTTAGCTTTCCATGGTCCTCTTTCCATATTTCACTCAACCATAATTCTTTCCTCTCTCTGTCTCTATCTCTGTATGTCTCTCTGTCTCTGTTTGTCTGCCTTTCACTCTCTCCCTCTCTCTCTATCTGTCACTGCCAGTCTGTCTCTCTCTGTCTGCCTGTCTTTCTTTTCCCCTCTTTCTTTCTCCAACTCTCGTCATTTTTTCAGTCCTTTATGCTTTCTCTCCATAGTACCAACATAAAGTCAATTTCTATGGTAACACACAAATCTACACCCACCTAACCCCCATCCCCATATCACCACTCCACCACACCATACTATGCCAATCTGGCGAGGCCAGCGGCAATCATGGCTTTTTACCGCCAAATTGGGGTGGGAGGGGAGGGGGCTAAAATGTTGGTGGGCTGGCAGTGGAGTACACATCAGTAGTGGTGGATGGGGAGTTGGTTGATTTTGTCGGTGGCCGGGTTATATGCGCTGGCGAATTCCCCAATAGAAAAAAGAGGCGAAGTATTAAGCTTTTCAATAGGGACTGTTCCGTAGGGGGCTAGGGGTGTATGATTATAGTAGTTAATCCACAGCACCTAGGTGTGAAATATGGGCGGGGCAAATCCCCACCGGGTCATATAACATAGAGGCGAGTTTAAGCGCCCCAGTGCTTATAGGTTTCAACACACCTCATCCTCAGACCTTTTTTTCGAGACTGATGTTTCTTTGAAAACAGTGTTTGTGAATAAGTAAATAATGATTAATTTCAATGGTCCACAACCCCCAGCACCTGTATCTTGAGCCTTGTATGTATTTGAGGCCTTGGCGCTTAAGTGGGCCAATACGGCATACAGGCGCAAAGGTGTGTCTACTCACCTTGATATGTTAGTCCATAGGGTGTAGCGAGTGTTGTATTTATAGTGATAAAAGCGCAGGTAGTCAGCGATGCTAGTAGTACTAGAAAGTAGTCAGCTCTAGTAGTGATATAAGCTAGTTGAAAGTTATAGATTTTGTTAATATTAGTCCCAGGCCTTCCATCTAGTGATTAGTAGTAGAATAAGGGTCCAGGGTGGTAGTAGTTCAATCTTACAATAATGCAATAGTGGCACTGACAAAAGCAACTGGTAATAGCTGCTGTATCAATTATAGCACATGCAGCAATGGTTATTATTTGCCACTCTCAAAATTTGTTGAACTTGTAATTATATATAGTACTGCAAGTAGCAATGGCAGTTGCAGTATTAGTTTCTCAACTACCCGAATATAGTAAGAAGTAAGAATCTATCCTTCTGTCATCAAATTCCAAACAATCCAAATCCTAGCTGTTGTAACATGCAGCAAATGCACAGCATCAATCAGCAGCTTCCTATTCCATATTAGTCCAAGTTACTCCTCTTCAGTGTCTAGGTCCCTATAGGTAGCACTGCTCAGCAGGTAAGGGCCCCACAGGACGGCCCTTTGGGAGTCTCCAGGGTCTCTCACTCTCTCCCAGTCACTGCTTAGTCCTCCAGTTGGCTGGCTGCAGGTGGCTGGGTAGATGGGAGGGAGGGTAGGATAGGGGAGGTCTGCACTGGAGGCAGCCATGAAGGGGTCTACTGCTACTGTGGATGGGAGCCACTGGAGTTGGGCTCAACCACTCTCTGAGTGTAGGGGGGAGGGCAGGTTGTGTGGAAGATGTTGTGCAACCACCAGGGTAGTTTGTTGAATTTTGGGGTGTAGGGTCTATGTGGCACCATTGCAGTTTTAGTATCAGTTCCTTAGCAGAATCTGTCATTGGCTGCTAGAAGTTGGTTACTGCTTAATTGCTAGTTTCCTTTTGTACAAAATGTCTTCATTTACAGAAAGGTTGCACCTGTTTGTTGGGAATTGGCAATGACAAGTGCATGAATAGTGTCTTGATTCAAAAAGACATCGTTTTTGAATCCTAGATAATGATAACTGACCCTCTATTGTTTGTTTTGAAGGGCGCCCTAGATGTGCTTAAATCCTAATACAATTTGAGGAACCCGATCTCAAGTCAACAACCCGGATCCCGGATCTGAAATTACAGACAGAGGTTTCATTTTCCAAGCAATTGTGACATGGCAAACAAAAACAACCCCTCTGCAGGAAAATTCATCATCAAAGTTAATTTAAAAATCTTTAAAATGAGACATTGCTGGCTAATATATTTCAATTAGTTTTGTTAGAACCCCCCCCCCCACACTTTAACATTGGTTGCTACTCGTTTCAGAAAATGAGGATCATTAAGATCACAATCAATCAACCTTTTTCATATAAATACCTAACAACATGGTGAATCTTTATCATAGGTCTTGATCGAGGAGGAAGTTTCTGTCTTCGGTTTTGGGTTTTTGATGAACATCTTAAGAATTTAGATTGATGGTTACAATGGCAACAAGAAGCAGGCATAGCATGGGCCAGCTTACCCCCCAAATATGAAATGTTTGCTCCCAAAATAGAAAGTTTCATATGAGACCATTGCATTCTGCATCAAAAGTCAGCCAAATATATTTCCATATCCATTTTAGATATAATTTGCCCCTCTTTCCCCCCTGGTAGCTAAATGGGGAATTAAAAATCCTCTGAAAAAGGTGTTTCAACGTGTTGAGTCACATGTGTGGGTCTCTACTCGATCTGGGTTGCATGAATTAACATAGACTGTGAGAAAAAGATCAAAATAACACTGGGAATAGACTTACAGTCGATACACTTTAAAACATGATTGTTTTTGTATGATAACACGGCCAGCAAGAGGTACATTGATAGATCTATCTGTTTGGCTATTCAACTATGCAGGGGAAAAAACAATATAAATTTACAACACTCCATTTAAAAAAAAAAAATGATTCTAGAAAGGAATTCTATGTTTAGCCTCTCAGTTTCAACTTCAATTCTACTTGAAAAGTTACTTTCCGGTTATTTGACATCATGAAAGCCGTCTTGGCACAGGTAAAGGCTATGTGAGGAGCAGGGAGATTGAGGGGTGGGAAATTAGACACATGGCATCAGTACCAGATGGTACACAACATGTGACTGGAAGAAGGTGGCATGTAAGGTGAAATAGGTGGATGCTAAGTGCTGAGGGTCACTGTAAAACCATGTGTATATGTCGCGGTTAATAGACCCGTTGTGACGTCTATTGTGGCTTTTATACATAAATTGAGTCTCCAGGGGTATGGTTTATGTGCTTGGTTTCCCATATTTACGCAATTTGTCAACATTTTTCAGACCGCATAATTACGTTCCCCATGGAAAAAACATTATCTCAGCTTGTAATATGCAGGAGTCTCACTTGAGGCAATACTCCTTATAACTTATATCAATGAAAAGAACTGTCTTAAGTCCTTGGTATGGCCCCACATAGTTTTAATCATAATTGTTTGGTAGAGAATCAATAGTTTTGATAACAGTTGTGAACAAGGTATCAGCTCATGATTAATTCTGCCTGGTAATTTGCAACTTTAGATACTATTTTCAACCTTGAATTTACAAATAATACACAAAGTATTTATTTGGATTAATTTTCAATAAGTCTTACTACTCATATTCTCAATTTCTAATTCTTTGAAGTTTATATTCCTGTATCATATTCTTTCTACATTGCTGTAACACAACGAAGTATATCATGTGGCTACAAAATGCTTTTATGGTTATAATCACCCATGATACCAGAAGTTCATGGATAGAGAGTTAAGAGAACAATGATGAGTGTAGGAAACAGGGACAGGGGAAAACTAAAGGATCTATCCTGCCATATGCCACTTTATATTAGCGACATGTCACACACAACTGACGATCATCCGAAATCTGTACCCATAATCGAAGCCATCCGGGCGGCCGTAACCATGCCACCCTCTCTCCATTCAATCCATTCACCCTCTCCCCTGTCACCTCTCTATAGTAGTAGGGTAACTCTAGCCGCCCCCATTCAACTGTCCATCCTCCTCACTGGAATCTATGGGCCCAAAGCTACCAGCGCCATTTTGTCCACTAGAGTCATTCTCTAAACTTTGGGGTTTGTAGAAAGATAAAGAGATCAATAGCCAGGTACTATCAAGTAAAATGGTGTGGCCCATTTTGGAAGTTCCATGTAAAATATTAAGTGTTACATACAAACCTATATCTTAATATCTCATATTTGGTATGTCTTGTATGTGCATGTCCATTCAGGCAATATTGAAGGCAACAGAACATCAAATTTGTCGATCAATATGATTTGCAAAGGGCAAAGCTAGCAAAGATATAAATTACTTGGAAATAGTACTTAGCCTACAAAGTATGTAACAGCTCATAGGTATGGAAAACAAAACCTTGGAATGCAAATCCACCTATGCATGTATGAGGGATGAAGGATATATGACTCTGACACAATATGAAAAGAAATAAAATCCAAATTACTTCAGCACATCAGGACATTTGCCTCCTTGCCAGGTTCGATCAGGCCGGTAATAAGTACCCTCTTTCACTGGCTCCTTTGTCACACCCCATACCAATTTTATCACAGTCATGTCCTGAAACCTCCCTTAAAAAGGGTAAGGTCCAATGATACTAAAAGATATTTTGTTACTGGCACCAGTTATGAAAAAAGGAGCTGCAGGGAACCTAAGGTGAACTTTTACAATAACAGCAATAAGATGGATGCAACTGCAAAGGGAATCCATATCAAAATGGCCATGTACCCATACACATGCTTTGCCAAATGGAAGCAAAGGTTATTGATCTATCTGAATAACAGACAAGTAGGGGAGTTTTATTATGCCCAAGGAAATAAAGCTATCTCAATATAGTTGGGAGTCCCAGCAGGGCGGCTTTCAAGGTGCCAAGTGGCGGCCATGACGAGGGTGACAATTGGTAGGCATTTTCTACGTCATTTACATCAGCTGTCAGGACAAGTGGTGAAGAGGTGGTCTATGACTAGTCTACTTGGGTTGCCTGTAATCTCAAGATGACACGACTCCTTGTATAGAGTAAACTGTATACATGGTAGGCTATGGCTGCGATTGAGCCATTAGATGGTCAGTGGTATTGTACTCGTCAGGTTCCGGTCAATAAGTGAATTATCTTTTATGAAATATCTTTTATCTCCTGGAATTTGTTACAAATAAGCTGAAGGGTGCAACAAGTAGGTACCCTCTCACATTAAAAGTCATGCAATGCCTCACCATTCACCACATAAGACACATGCCTTCTTTGAAAGTAGTTTGTATTGCACAAACAGGTACCATACTGTGTGGCTGTCTCTTTACTACTCTTGTTTTGAGTAGTTATCATCTTCATTAAATGGCACTTGTACCTGACTGGCATGATCACCTCTGTGCAGCCCGAACATAAAAGTCAGGACTGAAAAGAAAGTAACTGCGACAGGTGAGGTACTTCTAAGGCAAAACTACCTTTTCCTCTATGTGCAACACCCTCCAGGTCAGGTAGAATTTGTGACATAAACTATAATCTGATTTAGGCCGTTCCAGCTAAGAGGATTCCTGGTGCATGAAATGAATGGACGAAGGATGGATGGTTGGGGATGGGAGAAGCAGAGAAGCAAGGAAAACAGAAGCTACATTACATGTCCTCCATTTGAAATACATCTTGAAATGGTCTCGGTGGCATACAGTAGTCTCTCTATATACAAGAGTGCCAGTTGTTGTGGAAGATCCTGAAGCCTATCTGCTATATTGGTAGGTTATCATCAGCTCATGTATGGTCAATGCCTCTCCATCATCTCACAGTGCACTAACCTGTCCACCTACTGGGCAATCACAAATCTGCTAACCAGTTCCTACCTACTCCATACAGAAGCCACCTATCCTTAAACCATTCATAGCAGGGTTGGTGTCAAAAGTCTTACTATTTGCATGATGTCTCAGAGTATCTTTCAACTGCTGGATTTTCTCTGTGTGTTTATTGCCATGCCAACTGCCAACTCAATCTTGCTGTTCTCCATTACAACCACAGCCTGCTAACACTCCTACCTTTCAAACTCCATGACGACCACAGCCTGCTTATAGTCCTACTCTCCTATCTCCATGACAACCACATCCTGCTTATAGTCCTACCCTCCTATCTCCATGACAACCACAGCCTGCTTATAGTCCTACCCTCCTATCTCCATGAAAACCATAGCCTGCTTATAGTCCTACCCTCCTATCTCCATGACAACCACAGCCTGCTTTTAGTCCTACCCTCCTATCTCTATGACAACCACAGCCTGCTAACACTCCTACCCTCCTTTCTCCATGACAACCACAGCCTGCTAACATTCCTACCGTCCTTTCTCCATGACAATCACTTCTTCTTTATCATCCATGACTAGCCAAACCTAGGTTGCATGAAAACTACAGGTTACTAACCCTTCAATTTCCTGTTTTGCTGACAACTGCAAATAAACTAGTTCCACGTCCTGCAATCAGTGTCTCTTACCCCTCATGTCCTCTCTTGTTTGGAGACCTACATGAAAAGCACGCCTGCTAGGACACCCTGTGGGAAGCATGATAGTCTGTTACCTGCTGACTGCATGTTTCACACCGCTCCGTAGGCACCCAGTGCCCACTAGCAACCGGAGCCATCAGCTGACACACGCAACTACAGGGCAATTATATAACAACTGCTCTGACATCCTAACTGGAAGCAATTTGTTTTAGTTTCCCATTCTAGCCACCAGGAGTCGCAAAGGTCTGCCCCTGGGAATATAAGATGTAGGCTTGACATTTATTGCTTTTACCATCTTAAGGAGAGTGATTGCTTGGTTATTCTTGAGGACAGATTAGAATGTATTCTATAATGGTCTGTATTGCTAATGCTTTTTAAAAGGTTAGAATATGTGTAACTGCAGTGATATTGGTGCCAATATAGCACTTACCATGCTCCGAATAGAGTAAAAGGGTTTGGTAGACTTGAAGAGGGCCAGAAGAGAAGGATTGTCACTGTCATAGAGGATCGGTAAAAATATTGCCAGGACAGCTCAACAGAATCCCATAATTATAATGATCTATCAATGCTTGCCACATCAATTAGGTAAAAGTGATCACTCAACAAGGATAAAAGAGACAGATTGCTTACATAAAGTAGGCAATCTTTTTCTTTTATCCTTCTTAAGTGAGGTAGCAGTGTAAGGTGTTCCTGACATAACAGCGCACTAAACCTTTAAGATTTATAATAAGCATTAGGGAACTGATAATCAAGCTACAATACAGGCAGGCAAGTAAAAAGTGCAGGTAAACCTTCCAATAGATCCCCCGGAATATAGAAATATATGCAGTTCTACCATATAGCTGTGTGGAGCTGGGCAGGTTGATCCCATTGAACCCTATGTTAACCAGAATGAGGCGCTGGGCTGGTGATCTGCTGGATCACCGCCCAGCTCTAGGCCTACTCTGAAATTCTAGCCTCCCTGTTTAGTCTATAAATGAAACTCATCTTATCGCTAATTCTAAAAGAAGGGCCCACTGTAAAGAATGATCAATTTATATCATACTAATAAGGGAGTGCTACCCATTCCTTCGTATTAACAGGGAATGGAACATAATAGCCTAGCCCTAGTATAGTACTAATAGCAGTAGTGATAGATCTACTACATGCAGGAGTGCCGGTAAACATCACCATAATCTTGGAGGGCTATGGTAGAACACTGATCACTCCCTCTGTGTTAGGGTTGGGCTCTGCGGCCCTCAGGGCAGTGATCCCCTGGTCCAACTCCACACCAGGTAGTGATCAGTTAGACAGTCAAAGGGAGTGAGATGCACATGGGTAAGGAAAGTCACAGAGAGTAAGGTGGATGGCTTGGTGCATAAATAAACTGCGGAACTAGAATATAGGGAAATTGGGGATTCTGGGAGTCAACCCTTCAAGGGCCACTAATGCATCATGGCCCCGGAGTGTATCGTTTCCATTGGTCATCATAATGCACCAATGCAGTCTTGCCAGCACTTCATTGCAGTATCATTTTTTTTTATTTTTTGGGTACAAATCTTTCATTGCAGAAAATATCATACAATAAAAGTATGAATAGAAATCATGCCAACCCTCTAGGAGTGTATCGGCTCTTAAGGGTCGGCATGATGCATAAATGTCGCTCTGGTGAGTTACTCAGCGGGGCTGCATTCACGCACCATGATGACCTATGGCCATAATGTGTTAATGTATTAGCGGCCCTTAGAGGGCTCAGAGAGAAGCCCAAGAACAGGTAAAGAGGTAAACAGAGGGCAGGTGTATGACAGGAGGCCTCACACACACACACACACACACACACGCGCACACACCCGACAGGGGGTACTTGGGTAAGTGGGGGAGTTCCCAAAGGCAAGGTTTCATCATTAATGAGTGCACAGCAGGGCCAGCGAGTGACAGGTAAGGAAAGTCCTCAACCATAAGGTACACGGGAAAAAAGAAATGCTGTCGAAATAATGACGGAATTCTCATCCCAATGTTGCTAGATATCAATTGTTATTTTAACAGAGATTCCTTGTGAGACTGTCCTGCCACCTTTGGCCTTAAAATTAAACTGGTTCACTACTATATATGGTTGTTCACTGTAACAATTTTACGAGGACCCCAGGTAGATTCAACAGTTATTTTTTAAAGTGCACAAAACAGTATTAGTATTAATTCAAAGGCAGCTAATGCATTGATGCATCATGCTCATTGGTCATCATGATGCAGACCTGACGAGTAACTCACCAGGGCTCCATTCGTACATGCATCATGCCGACCCAATTCGATTTATCCACAGACTGCCGGATGGTCGGCATGACGCTCCTATGAAGTGCTTGCAAGTTTGCACTTCACAGGTTTATCATGCCAAACATAGGGGATAGTGCACTCCTGTATAACCACTCCTTAAAGGGTTGATTAAAGTTTATACCTAAGGATTTGATGCCGCCACATGCTGGCAGGTCGTCAGCCTCCTTGATAGGTGCTATCCTATTAAAATCAGATACCATCTGACCACACCAGGAGCTTAATTCAAAAGATCCTGGGATCACGACCCCAGCGATCTTAGGAATAAATCAGCCTTATCTTATTAAGCGATCTTAAGAGTTGACTGGGTTCACATATCCTAGCCAGCACTAAGATCGCATCGATCTTAGCCTGAGCCCTCCTACACTATTCCAAGAAGTACTGACTAGGCACAGGGGTAAGAGTCCCAAAATAAAGGAATAGCTGTGGAGTCACTCTTCTTCACACGAGTGCTTATACCATCGTTCCCCGTCCCCATATGGGCTAACAAAAGAGCACAGGGTGCAGTTGACCCCCATACAGTATTCAAGAGTTGTTCCCATGAATGTATGATTTATGCTTGCCTATTAGAAGCATTGTGCCCTCCCCCCAGGACAAAGAGAGAGAAGGGAAGAATTACCTTACAGTGCACTTAACGCATGAGTAGCCCTAAGAGCCCTCAAGGACACTCAGCAAACATCCTCCCTCCCCTCTTTATGTATGCAGCAGGCTATTCACTCTTTCAATCAGGAGTGTTCCCTGTAAGTGCTCTTGTACCCTGGTGAAACCACTATGCATTTCTTTCACTAAGATCGCAGTGATCTTAGTGGTGGAAATGGAATAGTGAAGTGATCCCAGGACTAGCTATTCTGGACAGGCCTGCAACCACTGCATTACATAGGGTAGACTAGCCAGGTCTTATGATATGTGCCTACACTAAGATCGCTGGGGTTGGGATCCCAGGATCTTTTGAATTAAGCTCCTGATTAGAATCACCCACATAATTCACCAGACAAGGTCTTGACAATGAACAGCTCTGTATTTGGGGAGTGGTCATTTATGACCTGGAGGTGATTAGGCTGACCGCAGTACCAAGATGAGTATCCCCCTCTGTGAACGTTACACACTGTGTACAACCTCTAATGACTCCCTGCTGCTTTATCTATTAACTTTCCTTTTTGGCGGTGGCGCAAAAATCCTTAGGTATTAACTTTAGCTCAGTAAGGGTACTGAGAGTTGATGCTTGTGTAGTAGTAGAGGAGGAAGGCGAGCTCTATATATATCTCAACAATCAATCTCTCGCTGAGTAGAAAGCTTTGGTCCTGACTTGTAAAATACTTGATAAGCAATGGTTGTAGTCCTGATTCTCTTATACTTAGGAACTTTGCTACTTTAAAACTTCAGATATTGCATGATGTTATATGAGAGAATACCTGTGTTGTGTGCATGCATAACATTGGTTGTGTGCATGCAGGAGATGGGCTTGTTCAGGTTTTATCCCCAGTACCCATTCTATCGATGAAATTCTTCCATGGTGTCCTTTTCTCAAATGTTGATCAGTGCCTATTTTTTCTCTTGCAAATCTATGACTTGCATTCAGAATATTCATGATGTGCATGATGGTGGTTCTTAAGGTACTACTACTGCACACAGCCACTTCAAAAGTCTATATACTAGTGTCAATGAACTTACCCAGCATATTGTCGTCATCTGTCGCCATAATTGGTGACTCCTTTTTGAGTGACAACTCATTCTGTCATCTTTTGCCACTGTGTGTTAGACTCACGTGGCATAGCAATTGCTATTACTGGTGATCTTGTGCTATAACGACGTCGTGTTCCATCTAACAACATGTGTGAGCCACTTCACACAGATTGACGAGGACTCACAACAATTTGCTGGGTAATTTGCCTCTGACTCGGCCACTTGGCATTTCGATACCTTATGTCGACCACCCTACACTAACTTTTTCAAATAACATAGAATAACTAATTGGTTGTACTATAGGTTCAACTTTAATAGGTAAACCTTGCATATACCCCATGTATTACTCATGAATTAATAAATTAACCTGCAATGGTGGGGTGGTCGACTTGAGGTTTATCAACATGCCTGGTGGTCGAGTCAGGGGCGATCTACCCTTGTGCCCTATGACTGCTCAGGTACGTTTAACACTTATGCTGTAGTCAGAAGAATAGTTGATAGGGCAGTCATAGTGCTTCAAGCACAGCATGTTTCCTATTACAAGATATATTGTCACTTTGTTAAGTGCTGCAGTTGTGGCATAAGTATATAACCTATTCTGGATCATCTGTTAAGATAGTGTTATTTATATAAGTTATGTAGGATAGACCTAAAGCCAGCATTGATATATTGTATTGATGCTAGCTTTGAATTTACTTACATTATAAGAGGGAGTTCGACTTCCTCGACTAATATCCAATAAATGAAGTACATGTGTATTGTCTAACTGAATGAGAGTTGGTATCATTTCATGAAGTAAACTGATGGACAAACAACCACTGAAGATTATACAACCAACCCAAAAACCGACCCAAGTCATACTCTGAGAATCACTGGTCAGGCACAGTCTGAACCACCCGTGATGCACATCTGACAATATCTAACGCATTTCAATTTGTCAGGTGTATTCCACATTGTCCTGCAAAGCACTCATTTGAAAATTTATAAAGGATTTTCAAACAGGTGTTTCTCAAGACGGCACCAGTAGGCCCCTTCCAATCATAGTGGGATCTCACTCTAATGCCATTTTAGCACTGTATCTATTGATCAGGTGATAACTAATGATTGCATTGGAGACCATTTCTTAACACACTATGACTGCTGTTCTTAAAATCGTAGTGAGAACCTAATAATTTGGCCTTAACAGCACCATGAACTAGTAGTCCCTAATGTCTGCACAAGTACGACTGCCCTACTAAACCTTATGTAATTAGTGCATAGCTGCTAATCATAGTGAGCAGTCGCAGGGCAGTTCCTACGATAGCCTGGCTTATTCTTGGCATTTTTAAATCATAGTGGCTGTGTGCAGTCGTAGTACATTGAGAAATGGGCTCCTGGTACGACTTCCCTAACAGACCGTATGTAATAACTGCAATAAATGCTGATCAAAAAGGGCAGTGGTATGGCATTTATGTTTGATGACCCAATCTAATTCTGAGGGTTTCAGATAGTCGTGGACGTGTGCAGTCATACCTTCTTGAGAAATGCCTCCCTGGTAAGTACATTGATCATAAATCAGCCGAACATGATGATAAATTCAGTTGGAAGGAATTTTGAGAAAAGGTACTCTATTTTTCTAACTATCTGATCACATTATGGATCAGAATTTAATCTGTCGCAAATATTAAGAATACTTACAAATTCGTCCGTAATAATGCAAACCACTTAACCGGAAAGAATATTCAGAATGATTTGAATTCTTTTGGGTTTTGTGTGTGTGTTCCTTAACCTGAAGAGAACAGGCAGACATCTCAGTGTGCATTAAATCATATTAAAACAGTTAGTTTTAAAGTGATCGAACCTCCATTAACCCCTAAATTGAAAAATTAAATTGCACTTTCATTTGCTCTTTAATGCAGACATTTGTTTTTTTTTTGTAAATAATGCACTTGGTTTAATGAATTCAGAAGCCAATAAGATGTTGTGTTGTCCATTTCATTTTGGTATCACTTTTTAAGAAACCTGAATTAAATTGATAAACAATTGTAATAAAAGATTAATATCAACCCAATTGCTGATTTTGAAATGCAAAGATGAGAGCCTGGATATCTTGGACAAATGAAACATTAAGCCCTTGTCCCCGAGTGGTTTGATTTTGGATATTGTGGATCTCAATCAGTTCAAGGGTGTGCAAGTTATAGTTAAATTTAAAAAGAAAAACCTAATGACTTGATTTGTTTATGAAGCCCCTCTACTAGTAGGCCATGTAAGACAACAATTTTTTTATCTTTACTCTCTATGAACCCTAACAATTGCCTGATTAACAATCAATGAAAACTTGTATGTAGCTCATAATCTCTACTCTTATGGTGGCTAGGGTGGAATCTGGTGGGACTGCTCACCAGCACTTCACTGGAGCATCATGCCGATACACAAACTTCCAGAGTGTAAGCATGATGCTCCAATGAAGTGCTGCTGAGCAGTCTAACCAACACTTCATTGATGCATTATGATGACCAATGGGCATGATGCATTATTTCATCAGCAGCCCTTAAAGGGTAAGGACAGACCCTGTGGGGGAATATAGGGTGACATGTAACCTCAAGATTAGACTTGAAGCACTGGGGATGACGGAAGAGGCCGGCGAGACACGAATCATGCGCTGATTGTGAGTTTGCCGACTTGACGCATACTACAGGGGGCATAATCTGGTTTGTTGGGCTGCTCTTCTACACCCCTTGTCTGCTACCCCCTCCCACCTCTCTATTACTTGCCACTTCCGCAACAGGGCCAGCATCAAGCGATAGCTGACTTACAAGTCGAGGGCCACCAGAGGAGCCTATGGGATGTGTAGAAGTCATGTGGTGGTAACTGTAAAGGCAAGGGAGGCTCCTGGGGCAGGAGAAGTCATGGGGTTAAGGAAGTGTTGGAGAGGTTTTTAAGAATTGTAAACTCTAAAGGGTTAGAGGTGAAATCTGGGATTCAAAGGTAGGAAAATGAAAGGACTGGGCAAAGAAGTAATGGATAAGGAATGGGAGCGGAAAGGAAATTACAAAAGAGGGAAACCATGGAAGGAGAGCAGACAGTGAGGAGAGGGAGCGAGAGATAGAGAGAGATAGAGGGGGGGGTATAAGAGAAAGGAGATGGGGAGAAGAGAAGAGAAAAAGAGAAAGTTGTGCGCTATTTCCCATGGGTGAGGATAGAGAAAAGAAAAAAAAAAAACACTGTGAAAGATGATGAAGTTGATGTTGAAGTGACAGAGGGCTGAATCTGAATGATTGATTTTTTATTCACAAGTTACACATTTTACAAAACAAAAAATGCACTGCAAAAAATAACTATTGAGTCTACCAGGGATCCTCATAAAACTGAACAGTGGACCACCATAATTGAAAAGTCTTGAAGCAGTGTAGTTTTTACAAGAAGCCCCAGGTGGCAGTGCTGTGGTACACAAATGTATAAGGAATCTCTGTGAAAATAATCTCCGGCAACTTTGGGACAAGGAATGCCTTGTTATTTTGACAACTTTTTTTTACAGTGGAGAAGAACATGAGTACTTCAGGGACGTTCAGAGGTAGGGGGCAGAGGGGCAGACTAGGCCATGTCCCCGTCCCCTGGGCGGCCCCTGCAGTGCTGTAGGATGTATCAAAGGGTTTGTTAAGGATGTTTAAGGGCCTTCCTTTTGTAGCCTAACCTGGTTTGACCTTGGAGCCCAGTGTGGTGCCACATGCGGGAAACTTCTACCACCATATAAGTCCCCAAAGTGCACAAGGCCATGAGGTTGGGGGGCTGTGTGGGGTGCCAGATTCATGGGAATCCCTGTAGGCTATAGGCTACCATCAGCAAAAAATAAGACTACTGAAGAATACTGCATTGATTGAATGTCAGCAATTGCATTCATTTTGATAGCCTTATTTGAATTGAACTTCATATCAAATCGTAATACAGTTTTCCAAAAGGGTTTTCATGTGTGTTGAAATATACTTTGAGCTCAGCATTTAACCCTTTGTTGTTTGTATGATGCCTCCGACTTCAATTTGAACATCGATTGTCATGATGCACCAATGCATTACTTGGGAGTCTCCAATGGTTCATCATGTTGGCCCTTCATGGATATCACAGCCACAACAATTTAACCATGAAGCCCTTGGAAGTTAAATACCCACTCAGCCTGACACTGTAAGACTACTACAATATTGATACATTCCTTGTTATCCTTTCAGAACTTTCAACAATAATATGAAAATTGATAACATTTGTCATGCAATGACCTTTGGCTGCAAAATGAGCCTATCGTTTGCCATGCGCTGAACTTTTGTTGGAAAATGGGCCTATCATCATTTCAAAGAAAATCTAATTAAACATGATATCTGCTTTCTGTTTTCTGCCGCTGCTTCTCAAATATCTCCTGCCTCAAAAACGAATATCAAACATTCACCAGACTTGTATTAACAATCATTGTGATTGACTTATTTTGATAAAAACACACATCTATTGTGGTTAAATAAATGGATCAACAATCACTGTGGTTTATATATTAATCAAAATTGCAAATATAGATGACCATTGAATTACTAATCTCTATCTACAAACCTCTAGCCTACTAAATACTCAAATAAATTTACTGTACATTGATCACTATATATGTAATTCCATGAATACAGTCATAGATCTATGTATGCTGTATACATACAGAACTAGGCCCCATGATGCCCAACCCAATATAAAAACAGCAGGCATGCCCCTGTGTCCACCCCTAGAAATAGGTTTCAGCTTACATGCCTCCTTACCTCCCTATACACCTTATTACCTGGTACTACTCACTAGGTTACCACTGGGGACATCAACATTGATTCAGCGTTGAAACAACATTTGCAATGTTTGCATATCAACGGTTGATATAGGGTTGAAATATAGTTGAATTTGAAAGTTGACATAACATAATCAAAATCAACTGTGATTCAACATCTAACCATCAGCGCCGATTCAATGTTTGTATTTCTATGTTGATTCAACATTGACACAACATTGATATGATGTTGAAACAACGTTGATCTTTGTTAGGGCATTCTTTGTTGACATGTCAATGTTGAATCAACATTGAATCAAGATTGAAATCAATATTGTTGATTCAACATTGACAAATCAATGTTGAGTCAACATTGAATTGAGAACAATATTTCAACATTGATATGTCAACTGTTGATTGGATGTTGAAATGGTGTTGGTTGACAACATTGAAATAGAATCATTGAAAAGGTGTTGAAGACAGGTTGATCGACATCATCAACACAATATCAGCGGGTTGTCAACGTTGATGCAATGTTCGGTGCCCACTGGGTTGCACCACCCTTGCATAGAGTGTGGGAGGGGCATGGCTGGAAATGGAGATGTCTCGGGAAGAAGTTACCCTCACAATTCAAGATGACTCATCGTGCAGAAACTAAAACTCCTGCTTGGAATCTGCCATATCAAGGGATGAGTTCCTAGCCTATAAGGCTAGGAACTCACAGGGTTGCCTTTTAAAGGGATTATGGTAGGTGGCCTGGTGTATCCTATGAATTGCTAAGATTTGGCAGTCAAGAGAAAACAAATTAACAACTTTCCCGGATAATGTTTATATGATGTACTTGTCCATGTGGGAGACGATTCCACTACATTGCCATTCTAAAGGCATGTGCTCTGAACATGGCTAATATAGGCTGAAGTATGATAAAGTGAATAAAAAATGAGTTTCTATTTATACTATCATTCCAAACTACACCTCAGTACAATTCCATCAGCAGATCACACACCCAAGGGATGATACAAGAATTGGCATAGTTGATATACAGAATGTATTCTGTTTAGCTCTCAAGTGTAAACCATCCATGTCTGAATAAGATATCTTAAGATGTGGCTACTACCACAAACGCACAAACTCATGACTAATGATATGGGGTGGTCCGCTGGAGGTTACAGGGGGAAGGAAAAGGCGAAGAAGGGATGATGCCTTATCTGATGTGGGATCTCTTCTGGCTGGCCAGAAGAGGTCATGCTGAGATGGCAATGAGCCAAACCTATTTGTATGGTAGGGCAGGCAGCTGGGTTATGGAGGAAAAGAGTGGACATAAGGAAACTAGTTACAAGAAGGTAATAGCACAACATATCCATTTGTAAAAGAACTCTGGCTTGGTGTGGGAGAACATTTACTAGGTGTATAAAGGGATGACAAGAGAAGAAAAATATTATTGAAATGAAGTGCCACTGAAGAGGAGCTGACGATTGGCGCAGAAGTTGTATGGTACCTTAACCCTTGCTGATGCATTAATGTATCACGCCTATTGGTTGGCATGATACAGCCCTCGGGAGTGACTGGCCAGGGCTATGGGGTTGATACAGGGTTGGCATGATGCACTAATGAATCACCTGGGAGCAGCCTCACCAGCAGTTCATTGGTGCATCATTACGACAAATGGGCTTTATGTACTCCTGCAATAGCCATTAAAGGGTCAACGTTGAAATGTTCACATAACTTGAGATTTCCACCCCAGAAAAATGACCATAAAAGTGAGTCTAAATCAATGAGCATTGAACCTGTTGATTCTGCTCCACAATGATTATCAAGCCCCTTGGTGTTGATGGAGTGAATGCCTCAAGGGATATAGATGTCATAAGATTATTCTATACACTAGATACAACATGTATATCAGAAGAGAATAGGGGTGAGAGAGAATAGTAGAGTCATGGGAGGAACTGAGGCAAGGGTCATGGCTTACTTAAAATTGACAACGGGGTGGATGAGGGAGGTCTCAAAGGGAGGATCTGGCAATGGATAGTTTGGGATAGACAGTAAAGAGCAATTACAGAAAAGGCCACAAAACTGCTAAAGTGCTGATAATGCAAATGTTGCATCTGTGGACCAAGAGCTTTAAAGGGAAAGTGGCGGTTCCTGAAGGGAGTGGTAAAGCCAGTTGGACGTGATTGCTGATAGCAGTAGAGATAAGATGGATGAGACGGGGCTGACATAGTGGACAACTATCGACAGGTCCTGATAGGGATACTAACACTGACCAATGAGATAGGGAGGGGAAGGGTCGGAGGGGGAGTTTAGGGGTGACGCGTCAGCCCCCTTCCCTTTCCATGACTGCAATAGGCAGTCCTTGCAGTCACCTGGCATGAAAATTAAAGAAGGAGCAATTAAGAGTGAGAAGTCCCTTTCTCTTAAACTTGAACGTAAATAGAGGCAGCGATTGACAGGGGAAAGAGACAGTTACCTTTGCGCATTGAGGATGTAATACAGATAGTGATGGTATTGAAAGACAGAGTAGCTTTGCATAGAATGCAGAGAATACAATGCAATGAATAAAAGGGAGATGAGATGAAATTTTTTACATTCTCAATGGTCTCAACCAAAACCAAGATGACACAATCACAGAGGTCCACAATACATATCATATTTACATCCCAATAAAAAGCTATCCAAAGCCCTCAGCAACTGATAGAGATAAGGGCTAGAGGCATGACAGACATACTGATTGGCCATACATCAGTAACCAAGTCCAAAGAGGGTAACCAAATGGTTTTATATAAAGCAAAGAAAGTAATCTTGATCAAATAGACAAAAAGGTAGAGAATTAGGTGAGGCAGTGGTGACTTGGAACAATAAAAGATGGACCTCTGACATCACTGACACTGATTGAGACGGTTCAAAGCCCACCTCTATCCTTCACCAGCAGTGCCTTTGAGTAAATTTAACCTATTTCTTTAGAATGTCTAGAGCTGTGTTTGAGGTTTGAGAAAGGAGATGCAATGAAGCAATGTATTTTCTTTAATGAAGCCCCAAAAAGGCTATGTGGTAGATAAACACCGAGTTTGGTCACCATATTCACTATATAGACAACAGGCTGTCATACAGCATGGCTACATTGGCCAATGAGGTCTTTTTCTCACTTATTCAACACTTGTCGCCCACTCAAAACTATTCACAAGCTGGGAAAAGGGGGAGGGTGTATGTGCTCAGTGGACCGCCTCAACTTACAACAGCTATACACAATATATTACCTGTGCTTTTTCATTGTCTTTCCACCCAAGTGTGGTATAAACATGTATATATAGTTAACGCTTTAAGGACTGTCAATGCTTCAATGCATCATTCTCATTAGCTATCATCATGCATGAATGCAACCCCTGGGAGTAACCTGCCATTCTAACACCATGTCGACTATACACTTGATACACAACCAGAGGGTCGTCATGG
Organism: Acholoe squamosa; assembly: GCA_949317995.1. Taxonomy (NCBI): domain Eukaryota; kingdom Metazoa; phylum Annelida; class Polychaeta; order Phyllodocida; family Polynoidae; genus Acholoe; species Acholoe squamosa. Next base: position 108,576,610 of record OX439036.1, on the reverse strand, counting down.
TGCACCAAAATGGTAAAGGTGAATGATGATTAGTTTGAGCCGACAGTTTCTTCACGAGCGGCATTGTGCGGAATGGGCAGGAGCCGCGAGTGAAGAAACAGGAGGCTCAAACTAATGAGGGTTCATCTTTACATTTATGTCAAGGTGTTTGGGTTGATAATTAATGGATATTTCATCAATATAATCCATAATTAACTCTTATTTACCCATCGTCATCGCGAAATCCTGACCGCCGCCATCTTGAATGTTTACGTTTCAAACGTTTCTCCCCCACCATCTTCCCTACTCTGAATTCTTAGGTTGGGAGGGTGGTGGGAATGGTCAGGCTGGAGTGAAATGGTCATGTGATGGTCATGTGAATGTGGCATGATGTGGTCTGAGCCAATCCAGAGAGTTTGCCACTATTTTGGGGACTGATCTCAGGACCCACCCTGGGAGGGCCTGCTTCCAGAACTGGGAGGGGCCCTATACCCCATTGGGCCAGGGTGGGGACTTTCAGATGCAGACAGCAGCTAAGGCAGAGAGGCCAGAAGCAGTTGTGAGATCAGCCCCCAGACCTTGTATGTGACTGATGAGGCTAAGTGTGTATGTGAGCCTAGATTGGTCTTCTAGAATAAAGAACCTGGAAATATTTAATTACGCGTATTGTGCTCATTTTATCACACTCTGTGTTGTAAGGATCTTTGTGAGAGTCTTCCCCCAAAGCTGCTGGAGAACTAACTTTATTTTAACAAGTGTTTTTACAGTGTGGTTTTAAGTTCATCCAGTAAGCAGGATGGGAGGCTGATACATGAGCACATTATTCCCACCGGTCATCATGATGCACCAATGACTTCCTTGGAGCACCATGACAGCCGTCCGGGCTTGATACATATACTCCAAGATGGTCAGCGTTATGCTCTTATGATGTGCTAGCAAGCAGTCTAGCCACCACCTACTTCATCATGACGACGTTCCTCATTGGTGCATGATGATGACCAATGGGCATGATTAATGTGTCAGCGGCCCTTAAAGTGAAGCTGAGAAGACAGTTGTAGGGACTAAAGCTAAGTAGCTGCACTCAACAGTTATAAGGACACTTATGATGATGAACTTGGCTGATAAATTGGGTTTTTTCACATAAAAGCTTTCAAACATTTTGTACCAGAAAAAAAGACCCCTTTCCTAGTTGGTCTTGATTGACAGGCAGCTGAGATTGAGAAGGCCAATAGTGACCTGGTATGTAATAGGCTCCTCTATATGTGAATTCTGTACCAGCGTGCAGGGTACGGGATGGGAATGCCACCTCTGCCAACCCTGCCCTGTGTCAGACCCTGTCCTGGGTGTGAACATCCAGAAGGACCATAGCATGATCTCCAAGTGTTTCCTTGCTCTTCCTAGATTGCTCACATAGTCTTTTCCTCAAGTTGAACTTAACCTGAGGAACCCTAACTCTTAAACTCTGTAGACAGCCCCAATGCCCATAACTTCGTTCTTAGCTGATAGGCCTCTGCCTCCTGTGCTGTTGCTCAATACCTTCAAATCCTAGGAAAAGAACCTTTTCTATGCATCTGCTATGTGTACAAGTCAGTAACCTATCCTCTGCCCCATGTTGCACATTCCTAGTCTGCGAGAGAATAGCCACTTTTACAATAGAAATTCCTCTGAAATCTCTTTTATGAAATCTTTCTGGTGTATTGAAGTAAAGGATTCTTGCAAAGTGTGGTGATGTCAACCTTGATGAGGTAGAGTCATATGTACTCACTGTTACCTGTATTATTAGATTAGACCTTCCCCTAAATTACTAAGGATAATAAGTATACATGATCCAAGACAGGACAAGATACAATTATATTTCAGCAATAAATGTTTAGTGGCTGGCTAAGCACTTTAATAATAAACACTAAACATTAAAAAAAATTAGACACAGGATTACACCAGTACATACTGAGTGGGTGAGGTAATGGTGGAGTGTGGTTACCGCCAACACTGTAACCAAAGAGGTGGTAGGATTAGTTAACCAACAACACACAGGGGGCAGCACTAATAGGCTGCAGGAGGAATACTAATACTGATGCCTAACTAATACTTCTATAATACATTATATATCACATATATGATGTAGATATTTGAGGTAAAAAATGTTGCTCTTTGGCATCAATAACAATTCAGTTCCTGAAACAGATTTCTTCCTATTTTTCAAGTAAAGTTGGACAGTAGACCTATAATAGTGAGGTACCTTTAGGAAATACTGAGATTGACATATGTGAGAGTTCAGAGGGAAGGACATCCAATGAGCAAGTCATTGGAATATCCTCACTTCTTTCCTATTGACACATCTCCAGGTTGGAGCAGAAACATTCAGATTGGGAGGAGAAGATTGGAGAAATGTCAGGGACAGAAGTGCTGTGCATTGAGAGGTGCCAAGAGGAGGGGTGGAGTTAGAGCGGGTGGGCGGGAAGGGGCGGCATTGGTCCGCATAATTATGTATAGGTGTGACGACCTTGATAAGACCTGGCCGTATAAAGATGGAGACCAATTTCTCCATGCACTGCTTCCAGGTCCCACAAACGTGAACAATGGCCACCAAGTCTGCCGGGTATTAAGGAGTGCTAGGAAGGGGAGGAGGGGAGAATGGGCAAGCGGTGTAGAGAAGAACTCTTTAAAAGCCGCTGATGCAGGTGTGCATCATGCTCATTTGTCAGCATGATGCACCAATGAAGTAATGGCAAGTCTGCCCACCAGCACTATATTGCTGCATCATGGCAACCAACGGGCATGATGCATCAATGCATCAGCAGCCCTTAAAGGCCTTTTAAGTGTGGGAGAGAATATGGGAAGAGGAGAGTAGCAGAATGGAGGATAGCAATAAATGCTGAAGGGACCATGAATTAGGTGAACTTCAAAGAGAAGGAAAGGAAGGGAACCCTCCTACCCTGAAGAAGATAGACTGATAACAATGAAAGCAGGATGGATGGTGGTTAAATGAAACTGCGACTGAAGGACAAGGAAGGTGAACAGAATGCATTATATTAAAGTAATATAAAGGAAAGGCATTGGGTAAATTGATAGAAAAACAGACAGATGTAATGAGACAAACAGAGGGAAAGTAAAATGAAATGAGGAAGGAGTGAATTAACAGACCGGGGTGGAAAGGGAAGAACAAGTTGACATGTCAGTGAATTTTGGGGCTTTCATCTACTTGAATTCACTCATTAACACATTGAGATGTGGGGCGCTCCATCTGACAGGGATCAAAACAAGAAAGGCTTTGTAACAAAAGATGGCATAAGAACCGTTTTGTTAATCTAAAAACTTTACACTTTTTAATGCAAAAGACCTGTTTCCTTTTCACATTAAAGCAGAACAATTACCATGCTATATTTGTTAGACGATAAATGGTTACCTCTTTGTCAATATGTCCTAGCTACCCTTGAAATTCAATACAGGACATGTGCAGCCTTTTACTTGACTGAGTAACTGTAAATATTGGTTCTATGTGAGGTACGATTTCACTCCATAAAAGTGATTAGTAGCTGTCCCCACACCTTCAGGGACAAGACTCTCATCAGTATATAGGGAACAGGACATCTCAGAAGAACACTGAGAAAATTCTTCCTGACAAAGTGACATGTATACCCATGTCAACTTGATTTGACACAGAGAGCACAGGTCATTGGGACATGTGCACATATGTCACCATGACAACTGTAGCACACAGTAATCCTCATATGATTTGACATGCCTTAAAATGCCATGTCATCTGTGAGTTGACCAGGGTCACGGCCATGTCGAAGGCACTTGACATGTGATGGTTTGACATACATAATTGTTCTAGGATATTCCACTAGATGGAGCAAACAACCATTTTGGTACCAGGACTAATCACTACCAAGAAGTACTACCAACACTTGAGACATTTGATGTATCTGTGTCATTTTGTTTTCATGAAGAATAGATCACTAAGGTCTGTAAATACTATCAATAAATGGTAGTGAATTCTATTTCGTTGTTAAATCTGCATTTGTTATTGAATATCAAAATAGACACCCACCATCCTGAATACTCCAACTGGAGTGGTTAGACACCTTATGTGTGGGTCAGTGAAAATACCAAAGGACTGTATTCTAACCCACAATCTATAATCTCAGTATCTACAGTACAGGGAGACATATGGCATTGCCATGCACCTCCATGCCCTTGTCTTATGGACTGCATAGAGGTCCTCAGTCAAGTAGGAGTTCTGTAGATAGGAAAAAGTGCCTTAGTGTTGCAGGCCTGTGGGACTATGATATCCCCTGCCTTCTATTATAGGCCTCCCTTGATTGAACCATTGGTACATAGTTATTGACTGCTCTTGACCCTTACATAATTGTCTCACAGTATTACCTAGCACTCAGGTGAATGGATCAGAAATATGTGACGTGTCTTTATTACGCATGTCAAATGGAGTTGACAAACCAAATATGAGAGGGTCAACCTCATTTGACATGCCTTCATACATGTCATCTGGGAGACAAATTGTGACCTGTGCAGTATGTGTCAAAGCGATCAGTGTTCTTTCCTCTGTGAAGGGTATTCAGTTAGAACACAATATATCTAATTTCCAAAGCAAATCTTTATCAATACACAATTATACAAATGTGGACAATAGGGGTGTTGTTTTTCAAATTCTATAAGAAAAGATAATCTAATGCTATAAGAAAAGATTTTCATGGTTCCTTTGCACCCAAACTGTCCCTGCCTCGGAGATATCCCCATGTTTGCTTATGAGATATCAGCTTCTGACTTGTCCTTGCTTCTGTGTCCGGTTTTCAGTGTATATCACTATTACCAGTTCCATGTAGGCCTGCTTGGAGCCTTTATATCCAGTGTGAAATCTTGGCTCACATCTCCAGCCCCTGTTATTATAGATAATAGAGATCTCTAGTATCTGGTATCAGAGACTCCACAAAAGGGCACCTCTTTACGAAGCGCAACAGTGACAAGGAAGCTGCCTTTCTTTGATTTCTCCATTATAAGGGTCTTTATCCATACATTCATACTATTCTTCAGATATAAAGGCTGACTATATGTTAAATAGTGTGGCCTGAGACGTTTGTATCATTTTACTGTGCATCTCTTGCGCAGCAGCATAGTACTTTGTCCATAAGTACACTGTAAAAATATGTCATCAAAAGAACAGCACAATTCTTGGCCCAAAGTTGCCAGAGATCCACTATTATTTCAAGGAGATTCTGCATACCACCTAACTGCCATCTGGGGTTTCATCATAGAAACAGTGATTCATTGTTCAGTTTTGTGAGGATCCCTGGTAGATCCAAAAATTATGTTTTTGAGTGAAAGCACTATGCATTTATCCAGCATCAATGAGAACCATGGTGTAGCTTTCATACAATGTTAAAAATTAACTATTGAATCTGCCTTGTAAAACTGAACTCTAGTTGTATAGCATTGAACCAGTGTAGTTCTTACAAGAAGCCCCAGGTGGCAATACAGTAGTACACAAACATACAAGGAACCTCTGTAAAAATTGGATTTTTGCCAACTTGCAGATGTGTTATTTCTACAACATTTTACTAACCATTGCCTTCTTTATCAAGGGTTACTAATAATGATAATAGCCCCCCCCCCATACAGCCTTTGTGTGGCATTCCTGTTCCTCCACATTTTCCTGAAATCTGAAGTATGCCATCATCATATGATGAAGGCTCGCAATATTGTACAGCACAGTTCTTACCATAAAGAAATGGCTCTTATTCATATTGGGGGGTATCATAACGCAGAAATGCTGGCTGACAACTTTTGCTCTAGAACTATCTTAAATAGCCACTTATCTCATAATAAGTAGTAAAGGTCCAATGGTGTTTGATTTATTAAATAAGAACTTGGTTAGATAAGTGGCTACGATATTTCATCTAAGGGGGCATGGAAGCATTATGTCCATCGTAACTGATCTGGGCTGCATCATGCCAACATAAAAGGCTTGATGCCTAAATGAGGTGCTGGGTCAATATCATAAAAAGGGAAGGCATGATTCGCTGCTCTTGAGATAGCACCTTTACAGAGGGTGGGGGTTAGCGGAGCAGTGGGTGGTCTGCACAATCTACAAGTAAGACAAATCAGTACTCTGCATGTGGGGAGATGAAAGGCTAGAGATGCGGATGAGGGGTGAGAGGTGATGGGGGAAGGAGGGGGCGGGAATGGGGAATGGGGTACAGAGGTGAAGGTCGAGGAGGGAAGATAGTATGGGGAATGGTAGATTCAGGGTTTCAGGTTTTGCAGGGTGAATACTGAATAGGGGAGTGAGTATGAGGGGGATGCATAGGAAGACATTAAGGAGTCAAAAACAGGCACATAGAGAGACAGCCAGACCAAAAGGAGAGGCAGACAAACAAAGCAAGTTATAATCTGAGCATTAAGAACTGAAATTATGCAGCAAACAGTACGATGCAGCACTATGGTATGATGAATCTATATAAATACAGCAATAAAAGCCTAGTCCTAAAGTTGAAAGAGAAATGTTGTCTTTAGTGACACCATTCTGTACTGTCTTTATAAATTTCCAGGTACATAACAAAGGATGGAGCAAAACTGATCCTACAAATACTAAGCATTACATCTGGCTTGTGCCAAGGAAGGTACAGAGCGACAAGGGGTGTCAATGATAATCTCTAGATTAAACCATATTATATGGACCAACATGGTGAAGGGTATGCCTGTATCTGCATATTTCCCAAAATAGAGGTCTCAACATCACTACCATGATACCTGGACCAAAAGGCACGCCCTACATGCTATGATAGCCCCTTGCTGTGCCTTTTAGACATCCAGCCCATTAACTTTGGGTGCGTCTTATATACAAGATGCAGCTTTTACACAATACTTTAGGGTACCATAGTGGTCTATAGGAGTCTAGACTCATCCCCAGTGTGTCTACCTTTTTTTCCAAATGTGGCAAAAACACACTGATTAGGAATTGTCGTGATGAGTACCAAGGGTGATAAACTTGTCCCTGGATAACATCCACTTCCACGGAAAAGCTAGTTCTCATCTTATCATACTTATTATGTATGTACGGAGGGTGAGCAAAATAATACAAAATGCATTGTGGCTAGACTCCCCTCTATAATATCCATATCTGTGATAAAATAAGTTTTGAGTAGACTAGAGTCCTCTTATTGGGAGACATATACTTAACAATGGTCACTGATTGTATATGATGAGTGTGGATGTACATTCCCAGCTATCTACAGCATACAACAATAGACCCCCGTAGTGGCATGTATGGATAATTTCCGAGCGTCTCTCAGTGACATCTTGCCTTATGAATACTTTATACACACAAGCTACCAGTGTGGTTACACTGGGTCCCTGTGGTGATACATTACCACTGGCACTTTGAGTTAATTGATTTAGAGAACAAGAGTTTAGTGTGGGAAGATAAATAGAAATGCATGTCGTACTGGGATGCCATGTGAAGAGAAAGAATATCGACTTGAAACAAAGGCCTCTCATTCTTCACATGAGTTTCACCTAATTATTCACTCTACTGGTCTCCATTGTATATGTAATACAAGGGACAGTAGGGGTGTTGTTTTTTAAATAGACATGGATCTGAATTCACAGTTTCTTGCACCCTACCGACATCTCACTTGATCAGTGTGAGCCGAGCCCAATGAAGAATCTGTGGATAATCAGTTCCTCCTTGACCTATTCAGAGAACTATACTTTACACAAACATAAACTGTTTTGTGTTTTGCTTTGTGCTCTGGGGACCTGTACAAATTCATCTTCAGTAATATATCTCACTGCCTTTTTCACTTCTGAAGTTTTAGATGTATACTCTAAAGTTAAGAGATATACTATGTACTAAAGAAGGCAGAGAACCAGTGTACCAGGTAGACTGCACTGTATACCTGCATTAATGTTGCAAACTACCCCAGTCTTTGTCCCCCTCCATCCACCCACTCATTGGCCCACCCCACCCCAGCAACAGTCCTGACAGAGAAAGACTCTTTCCTGTTCCCATCTCCCTCCCTAACATCAACACCTACTTTCCCAGTTCTCCCCAAAGCCCCCTCACCCACCAACTCCCTACTACCTATCCAGACAGCAGGGGTACATGTGCTACTGATCCCTCACTCCGTAGCTGTAGGAGACACCATCTGCTTCGTGTCTTGTCTAAAACACTGAACTCTTCTTCAGATTCTCTTGAAAGGCATTGTTGGCTCCCAAATCCTACTTTTTCTCTTTCTGCAAAATCAAAGACTTTAGACGGAAACTTAACACCAGGAGGATATTTACCTAGCAGCTTAGGATTTGCAAAGAGCTCAACTTTCAAGTTTATAAGAGTGGAATTAAAGTAAACAAACTCCTCCTCTTCCAATATAACAGAGTTTTTCATGGAAAACACCTCTTTCTCTGCAGAAAAAAAAAGTGGGCGTTCCTGGTGTGCAAAGCAATTTACCCATTTCTGCATCTTCATAATGCAGATGCCATTTGTTCAGAGGACCGAGTGTCGAGACTAGCGTAGTAGTACTCTGGAGTACATTTGGTATTCAGCATATTCCCTACAGAGTGGGGTTTCTGCTTCTACTCTCTTTGCCTGTATTCCACTCCTTATTGCATTCCCACCACATCTGTGCTTAATTCCATACCTGTTTTATGTATTTATGCAGTGGGAGTGTTGTGAGAAGTAGATCTGGTGCACAGAGGTAACTTGACAAAAAACATCTTTGACAGTTCTGTTCTCCAGATGGAAGGGGAAATAGCTTTTGTGATGAATACTATTTACACAGAACAATGTTACCTTTCTGTATATCATAAACAGCTTGAAAAAGTAAATTTATTGCGAAACGTCGATCAACAAGCACGATACCTACATACATATTATCATTCATCTGGTGTAACTGTGATATTTATTCTACATCTTGAATAGATTTTTAAAACTTTATTTGACTGCATCTGGTTGTGTTTGTATTAATTCTTATACATTCTTTATATCATAGATATAGTGACAGGTATTTTCAAGATTCAATCAGTATGTCTCTTAATCAGATGAATAGTATTAATCTGTACATCTATGCTAGGCTCTAAGAAAATCCATCATCCTATAAGATTCTTTTTAAGCTGAATTCTGATACAATATATACCCAGTAAACCTTATGAATATTCACAATCTACTCACCCGTAGAGACAATGCTGCTCCAAAAGGGTTAACTAACGAATCTCCCTTGATATGGTAGCTGGGAAGCCCCTCATATTTAGACAATTTCTTTTTTGATGTAATATTTATTCTGGAGTTGTACAGGTAAGGTCCAATGTTAGACCTATATACTCCTTGGTCCTTTTGGAGGGCCTGATAATATAGAACAGTATATAAAATGATGTGCACCAGATAGTTCACAAACCTAAAAACTCAAGAGAGTCATTTAGGCAATATGAAAAGATCCATATCATTAAATGATATAAGAAATAGAAATTGGAATGATAGCAAAAGAAAATTTATGCTAGCAGTGGTATTAAATCATGTATGGGGGGAAGAATATGAATAAACAATGATTTCTCAGCATAGTGGGATTCAGATTAACCTATAAGATCGAGGCAAGATAATTGTCTTGATTTACCTTGAATTTATCTAAAGTAGGAATACATCTATGATCTACACCTAGCTCATTCCACACAGTAAGTTTTTAAAATAGGGCGATCATGTAACCTGTTTTCCCTGGCTGCCATAGCCAGGTGTTCTAGTTTTTCTGCCATTTTGTAAGAATGGATGGCAATCTGCTTTTTCTCCTACGATCTTCAAGAAAGTTTATTTTACCATCTTTGTGCAACTTTGAAATTTTAGTACGGAGTGGAGCATTAATGGCTATTTTGAGGGATTTATTTTGTAATCTCTGTAGCTTGGTTAGTAGAGTTTGGTTAGTATCATGGATGAGTATTCCTCCATACTCAAGCCGAGGTAATATTTTGGACTTGTAAAATGGTTAGAGCCTGTCATATATCTGCGTAATCTAGCAAAGAGACATAACATATGGGCAGCCTTTGCTCCCATTTGATTGATTTGTTGGCCAAATTTAAATTGCTCGTCCAGCTTTTACCCAAGAGGTTGTACACCTCAACATACCCCAATTGGCCACCATTTAAAGATAAATAAGGTAGTCTAAGATTATTCAGGTGGGCTTGAGTTCCGAATTTCATGGCCTGTGATTTTTTAACTTTTATTGTTAATTTGTTAATTTCACACCATCTGGATAGATGGTCCAAATCATTTTGTAGGGTATGAAAAACTGACACGGCATCATCATTTGCAGCAAAAATCACTGTATTATCAGCATAAGAACTAATATTAGTGAGATTACAAAAACCATCAATATCATTAACATAAGTTATAAACAACAAGGGTCCCAATATGGAGCCATGGGGCACACCACATTGGAGTGAAGCACAGCTTGATAATAAACAGTTGTTTTCTGTGACCTACCATGTAAATAATCTTTTATCCATTTCAAAAGCCTGCCTTTAATGCCTATTTTATCACATTTCTTAAGCAGTATTGCATGATTTACCACATCAAAAGCTTTAGACATGTCAATAAAAGAGGCAATAGTAAATAAATTGTCATTGATATAATGAAAAACATTGTTTGTGAATTCAGCTACTGTGGTAATAGTTGAGAAACGTTTTTTTCTGAATCCTCCTTGCTTAGGATTTAATAAATTATGAGTTTTGAGAAAAGCTGTCAAATGAGAATGGATAATCTTTCTAAGACTTTACCAGACAGGGGAATTTGTGAGATGGGTCTATAGTTTGTGACATTTGAATTATCACCAGATTTTAGTAATGGGGTCACTGTGGCCTCTTTCCATTTTGTAGGAAAACTGGTTTGGACTAGGGATAGCTTTTACATGTAGGAAAATTTATCAGGGATTATGAGCAATAAATCCCTAATGACTTTCGCTGACGTGTGTGTAATGGCTGAAGATTTCTTAATATTAATAGATTTGGCAACAGCAGTAACATCATCAGGGTATACATAAGGTGCGGAATAATTTGGTCGTATGCTGCCAAAACCACCGAAACCCAGAATAATATTGATCTAATTGGTTTCCGGTTCTTTTTGCAATTTTCCAAACTTCATTTTTGTCAATAATTTGCTGTTTAAGTTCAGGAGTCAACGGGGCTTTGTCTTGCGTTCTGATTCGATGATTTTTAAGAGGACACATGACAATTAGGTGAATATCAATGGCTGTATAAATAATGTCCCATGCTCTGTTAACATCTCAAGTTGCATGAAGAGGAGAGGGGTCCAGTTATAATTTGGAAGGTTATTTCTTAAAGTACCATAATGGTAATTTTGAAATGAGCGGGCTGAAAATTGGACAGTAGTAATTTCGATTTTCGTTTTCTTTTTGTAATCAGATTGGGACTATGGTCACTGAAATTATAATTTAGAACTCGTGCTCCAGAAATTAATCTACAATTTGAATAGGCTATATCAGGTATAGCTGCTTTCCTAGTGGGTGCTGTGATGTATTGTATAATACTAAATTCTTGCTCTAGGTCTAGCAAAATTTGATATTTGTCATCGGCTTTACATACATTATTTATATTGATGTCACCCATGAGAGTTATTTCAGCATTAATATCATCATCTTGTAGGGCTGTAAGGGTATGATGTATAAAATTATAAAATTCATCAGCACATCAGGTGATCTATAAACAACCCCCTGAATTAAGTCTTTTTGGCTAAATAAGACAATTCGTATCCATAGCATCTCAATATCCTTATTGGCATAATTAAATTGAGTTAAACCCTCTTGAGTAAAAGTCATACCATCCTTTATATATAGACATACACCGCCTCCTTCCATCTGATCACCTTTTAGGTTTAACCGGTTTCTATCAACTCAAAAGAGTGTGTAGCTAGGTACAGCTACATTAGAATCGGGTATATCCTCATTTAACCATGTTTCAGATACATTAAAACGCATAAAACGCATAAGCTCCCCATTCAATGTATACTTTTCAGATGCTCAGTGGGCATCGACTTTAATATAATACTCAGTAAACGAATATATGCAATAATGATTTATTTCAATACACTACTTCTAGATGGTGATCGATAGAAAAATCAATTTATTGTTAGGTAACACATTTTGGTTGGAAACAATCAGGTTTGTGAGAGAGAGAAGAAATCGAGATTATTTTTATGCAATTGACAACTTCTTGTATTGATTTTTGATGAAAATTGTAAACGACTTACATGAAAGTATTATTCTCAGCATGAAACAGGCTGACAACCAAATTTGTTGATACGACGGTCGGAGAAGCAATGCTAACAGGGCACTCAGCCTGGCAATTACCAAGTCCTTATTCGCCCGCTTGTGAGTTAGAGTGGTGCTAGTCCTTGTTGGTGAATATACTGCAATACTCTAATACGTGGAGTATTGCCACCATCATTGCGATGAAAGATTTTTCTTTTATACATATTATAGAAAAAAAATTTGTAATTTTTAACTGGGTCATATGATAATAATTAGTATGCAATCTATTTGAATACACTACTCAGCAGAGGCTCATTTCTATATACTATCTCCAGTGTACTACTAGCCAATGAGCAATTCAACTTCTTCATAAGTACCTCCCTCCCCCTGGGTCCCTTTCTCCTGAATTGCCCTTTGAGTGGCATGTCCGACAAGAGTGGAAATAACCCCAGCGTCTCCCAGGGGAATGGGATTCTGTGGTCCAGTCTTAGTCTGGGGTCAGTGAAGCCACCAATAGCTTAGCTAAAAATTTGGCCTCTTGCAGTTGCTTTGATTCTTCAGACTACTCTATGTACCCACATCCTGGACTCTCATCATATTAGTCTTTGAATCTTCAAGATCTAAATTTGAATCTTTGCCATCATACAGATTATCAAAACAGAGTTGAGGTTGAGGAACAAATCAGAAGTTGATGGCGATTCAAGTATTTATCAGGTAAAATGTTGTTGTGATCAGGTTTGCTAGGAAAAAAGAAAATCTTTCTGATGCTATTCACAACAGGATGCATTGGTCTCTACCATGAAAATTGTAGATGAGTTTCATGAAAGATTTTTGTTTGAATGGAAGTACTATTCTGATCATTTCATTGACAGAATCTTTCCTTTAAAGCATTGGAATAAACCCCTGCATTTCTTTATGTTCAGAGCATCAAAGCTGATATACGACTATCATTAAATATCATGTATATAGGGGAAGGGAGTTCTATGTTCACTGGCACACACATTCCATGTACCTCTGTAGCCTCTATTCCTACCCCCAAGTATTAGCCTAGTATTCTGTCAAATGCCCCTTTAACCACCCATATATCCCCTCACCATTCCACTACCAACCACCCGAGCCCATTGTGGCAGTGGGGATCCAATAATAAAGAGTCCAAATAAACTACTGTCATGCGTGCCTGTCAATGAGTGTTTCCGGTATGAATTGGGACTTTGCTATTTGGGGGCACTGGCAGATATGGTAGAATTAGGCTGAGATGAGTGAAGTAAGGGCAGGGGGGCAGTCTGGGGCAGAGGGAGTATGTGGTGGGGTGTAGGGTGAGATGTAACCTCAGGATTAGACGTGAAGCACTGGAGACAATCGAAGTGGCCGGCAAGACTCGAATCGTGCGCTGATTGTGAGTTTACCGGCTTGACGCATACTACAGGGGCTGTAATGAAGTTTGTTCGGCTGCTTTTCTACACCCCCAGTCTACTACCCACACCCATCTCTCTGTTACTCCTTGCTTCCGTGACAGGGCAAGCATCAATCGATAGCTAACTCACAAGTCAAGGGCCACCAGGGGAGTCTAAGGAAGTGTAGAAATCATGGGGTTATAACTGCAAAATGAAAAAAGGCTCCTGTGGTGGGAGAAGTCAACAGGTCAAGGAAGTGTTGGAGAGGATATAAAAAGGGTTGGATGTGAAATATGGGATTCAAAGGTAGGGAAAGGACTGGGCAAACAAGTAGGGGATATGGGAGGGAATAAATTTTCAGCAGAGGAAAGTAGAAAGGTAGAAACCACTGAAAGAAAGGAGATGGATGGGAGATAAAGATAGAGAAAGGGAGAGAGATAGCTAGAGGGAGATAGACAAAGGGGGAGGTAGAGAGCAAGATAGATAAGTAAAAGAATAGAGGGGGCAAAGAGAAAGAGATCAAGAGAAAGAGAGAGGTGGGGGTCAAGAGGAAATTTGTGCTTCTTCAGGGACATTCAGAGGCAGGGGGCAGAGGGGCAGACCAGGCCACTTCCCTGTTGTAAAATCGCCAGACCCTTGCTCTGATGGGACTGAGTGATAATACAGTAGATATAAGTGTCTCCACTGTAAAGGTCGTCTGATAAATATAACTGTTACTCAGGCCTCCTCCTGATTATTGATGTCTCTCACTATAACTATATTTCTATAGCAACACTACCTAGGACTTCCCCAACAAACAAGTCACAAGTCAAACTTTGCTTCAGAAGTAGCCTCCAGCTTCAGGTTCCCAAGGATCTCCCGTCCTTCTCTCGTCACAGCCCTGAAGCTTCTGTCTATCTGGCCTGTTGGCCTTTATTTTATGTAAGACTCAGCCCCCACACAGGGGAACCCCCTTCAGATCTGGTCACATTTCCATCACAGATGGCACGCGGAACACAGTGAGCAACGTCATCCCACCGACAAGTGAAGGAACCACAAACTTCCGACACTAGGGAATGACCATTTGGTAATAGATAGGTAACAATCATTTCAGGATAATACATTTATACATTAATGCAATAGTACAATAGGTATAGCAATATAAATATATACAGTTCCACTATCTCAACTCTCTTCACATAATAAACAACTCTCATAATACAATTACTATCAATATACATCCTAGCACACTTTGATACATTAGTGAGACTCCCCCTTGATGTATACAAATAGTCACTTTGGACCAATCAGATGTTAGCACTACCGGTCACGATCTCTTCCCACCCCCAATCTGTAGGAGGCGGGGTGTGTGCTGTGGTGTCACCCACTCACACCCATCCCTCACTCCCCATCTGTCCTTCCGTCCCCAAAACCTCAATGTGGTAGGCGAGACCGGAATATACCAGCATCCACTGCACGACTCGGGTTGTCCTCTGTAGTGACCATTATGTACTGATATGGGGAGTAACAAGGAATCCCATAGATACACTCACCAGCTACTGGTAAGAACCTTTAGATGGATGCCAACACAGTATCTACTAATATACAAATATTCCTGAAGTTATATATATATATATATATATATATATATATATATATATATATATATATAACAATAATAGTTGAAGTCTCACATTATATATACTGGCATGTCTTAATCATTCTGCTTTCCCCCTTCTTCTGACATAGAAGGACCTTCCTCCCCATTCGGAAGTCTGTAATTTCCTCTCTTGTTGCACACCTTTATGGCCACCAGGTGGGGTATGAGGCCATGACTGTATAGCCCCACACCTGCCTCTGTGGGTTGGTATGAGTTGGGGTGATCACAGCTCATAAACCATCTTCCCACCCGACTTCTGTCCATGGGTGGTCCCCATGGGGGCAGAGATTCAATTAAGGCTCTTGTGGGTTGAGGTCGGCCAGCCATGACGTGAACCCTCTCTGTACCTAATTCAGGTACATGTATACTCTCCTCCCAATACTCGATACAGAATCCTCTAATATTACTAATAATGATAGTCCATTATGGGATTATGATAATAATAACTGCCTACAAAGCCACTAAAGTTGGAGGGGGGATGCTCCTAACTTTACACTGTGCCCTGGGCAGCCCCTGCAGTGCTGTAGGATGTATTAAAGGGTTGTTCAAGGGCCTTCCTTTTTTTAGGCTAACCTGGCCTGGCCTTGGAGCCCAGTGTGGTGCCACATGGGGGAAACTTCCACTACCATATAAGTCCCCGAAGTGCACAAGACACTGACTGAATGGCTGTGTGGGGTTCCCAGTCTCTGGCAATCCGTGCAGGCTATGGATTACAGTCTGCAAAAAACAGGAATACTTATCTTGAAAGCCTTCTTTGATCTGAACTTCATGTTTGATTGTACTGTAGTTTTACAATTATGCTTCATGCATGTTGAAGCAAATATACTTTAACATTCAACATTTAACCATTCGTTGTTTGCATGACGCCTCCATGGGCTCACTTTCACTGATTGTCATGATGCACCAATGTAATCCTTGGGAATCTCCATTTGTTAATCAACCTGGCCCTTCACGGATATGGCAGCCCCAACAATTTAACCATGAAGCCCCTAGCAATTAAATCCCCACTCCGCCTGACACTGCAAGACCATTAGGAGTCTGATATACATTTCAAAACTTTCAGCAATAATAAGAAAATTGATAACGTTTGTCATGCAATGACTTTTTGCTGCAAAATGATCCTATTGTTTGACAGTCACTGAACTTAAGTTTTAAAATGGGCATATCATTATTTTCACAGAAACCCACAAGATGGCTCTTTACACCCTCCTTTTTGGCAGCTGCTCCTCAAATCTCTTTGTCCTCAGAAATAGAATTCAGTATCAACCAGACTTGTACTTATACTCGGTGTGATTTATTTATTTGAATACAAACACAGATCTATATATGGCTCTTTAAAGTAAATAAATGTGGTAGTCAAAAATCAGATGATTATTAAAAGTTACTACACTGAAAATGGAAACTAATCGGAAACTTATCGGAAACTTATCAAAAACTAATCAGCAGTGACGAGTTTTGCCTCATCGTTTTGATGGTGCACCACAGCAGTAGTTTGGCCTCATCAAAATTATGAGGACTCATGACAGACTAATCAAAATGATGAGGCTAAGCTGATCACTTCAATTACACTGGGTGATTAGTTTCACCTCATCAGAATGATGAGGACACCATCATAGACTAATCTAAGTGATGAGCCTAAGATCATTATTTCTACCACACTGGGTGAGTAGCTCTGCCTCATCAGAATAATGAGGATGTCATCACTTGCTAATTAAAAAGATGACTCTATCATGAGGCATATGGCATTTATCGTTTTGCTTTTTGCTCTTTGAACCCTCCTTTTACCATTTGAAGGCCTGGTAATGTAAATGCATGGTGCTTATTGGTTATCAATGTGCATAAGTGTAGCCCTATAGTGAGTAACTCATGAGGCCTATATTTGTACATTATGCTTTCCATAAGGCTTATCAAACTCCCAGAGGATCGGCATGATGGTCAAATGAAGTGCAGGTGAGCAGACTCACCAGGTCTTTATTGGTGCATCATGCTGACCTAAAGGCATGATGCACTCCTGCATTAGTGGCCTTTAAAGGGTTAAGGTGGCCCATATAGCCTTACAAAACTGATTCATTGTAAGAAGCATGGTAAAATCAATGCTTGCAGTGTGGTGGGATTTAAACAGACAACCCCCTCCAGAGATTAAGACCTTACAGAGGACCCTTGATCAGATGTTTATATCTACTTAGGACCACAGCTTCAATACACATAACAAGTATCGATAACTTCATGCATATGACTGTAGCAGAATTATTAAGACATCTGTTTTTAGGCTGATTTCATAAAAATATGTGCATAGCACCAGCAGTGTCAAACATCTTTAAAAAATGAATATCACCCAATACAGTGTGCCTCGCAACAAGGCATAATGTGACCTATATTATATGTCACAATGCAGCAAATTATGATGTAACAAGACCCTCACATGACATGACAACTATAGTCATATTCATGGCAAAAAGTAATGCATCAGTATAGTTAGCCCTGACAAAATATGGCAACTTATCACATAAAAAGAACCCCTCTACATGTACAATGTTATGACATGACACAAATGACATATATATGAATTCCACATCTCATCAGATGACACATAACACAACATGAAACACAACACAGCATGACACATTACAAGTATCACCTCAAATCCATTGACATACAAAACACATTATACTCAGAGATCTCATAAGTGGGCATGACATGACACAGCATAGCACAACAAACCAAAAGATAATATGACACAATGCAAAACATGGTATGATACATGAAGTATAACACATCCCATGGCATGACACAAGATTCAACATATATAACACATCACAAAATATGATGCACCATATGGTATACAACATCTAACAACATCACATAGTGTATTTAATTCAATATAATAAATCAAAACAAAGAACACTTCACCAGGTTTTGTAAAACCCCAAAAATGATCCTGGGTGAAAAATGATCCTGGGTGAAAAAAGACCCAGAGTGAAAAATGACCCTGCTCTGTCTGCTATGGAAAAAGCAATTTTAATTTGCTTTTTTGGGCCATTTTTCTTTATCTATCCACCATAAAACCATCATATATGAAAAGAGCAGGGTTGATAATAGTAGTCTAGAATACCAATCTACTTTTTAGCCATCTTATTTTGCATTCTGTTTTAATTATTGCAGTGGGTATGAGGGAAAATAGCTCTCTGGGCTCACAATAATGCAAATGATAAGTTTGTATCACATTTGAGATTGATCAATCCTACATCACTGGAAAGACCGATATGTATCCTAGTTAAATCTAAAATAACTTTTGGATATGAACTATAGTAGTTGAGAAAACACAATTTGAAACTTAATCTGCTGCCCATTCATAACTGAAAGTCAGTATGGGGGAGAGGTCACTTATCTAGGTCAACTGATAAGGCAAAGAGACGGGGAAGGGGAGGGGTGGGGGACAGGGTCATAAATGACTCTGGGTCAAAAATGACCCAGGGTCAAAAATGACTCTGGGGTGAAAATTCTTCAAGTAGGGTAAGTGGGGGGGAATGTGGGGGCAGGGTTGAAAATGACTTCGGGTCAAAAATTACCCAGGGTCATTTCTATACTTTAGCTTAGACCTGTTCACACAAAATAACATAATAACAGAATAACATAATGTGAGGTAACATACCATATTAATATTACACATCACACAGAATAGAACATCAAATATGACATTTGTGAGACAAAAACACATTACCTAGCCTATGCCATATAGCATGACTAGAGCTATAGATGTAAAGATCTATACAACAGACAACATCCCACATCATAAATATCACGCAGTTTACTTGTATATTGCAATATACACACACTAGCCTCACACTCCCTCTTAAGCTAATAGATGATGGATATCAGGGCCCTAGGGCTGTACATGCTGTATATACCCGAGGATTTCATCACCATTCAGTGTGGCGCTATGGCTAAGGCCTTCGCCTACCTCCACTGCGGCCGGGGTTCAATTCTCCTACGAGTTTGGACGATTTTTCACAATGGAAAATGGCTAGACTGACTTTGTATGTCCGCTAAACATTTCCCAAAAGTCTAACATGACCCCTAAAAAGTATATACCAAAAATTTCAAAAATGCACATGTGTGGAATATGCAGAATAATGCATGACTAAACTGCATATAAACCCACCGGAAGTCCCGAAATCGTGGTATAAACCCCTATAAAGCACCCACACCAGAACACAATGTCACTGTGTGCCCCCTTTCTAACCCTTTAGTGGTGGCCAACTGCCTGCCTGCAACGCATGTACACATACTAGTTATAGTCCTACAACACAAAGAAACTCACCTGTATGCCTCCTGTCCCCTTTAAACACATATCAATACAAATATTATCTCTGTGCTGAGTGACTGTATTGTGTTTTGTTTTGTTTATGTAAAAAAGGTGATGCGCAACCCCCACTGAACCCCTTCTGTTACCAGTTAAAAGTCTGGTTTACCTATTCATTGTCATAAGTTTTGCTCATCAGTTTGATGAGTCTTGATGCTCATTACTGATTAGTTTGGCTCACCATGTGCAAGATGGGGCAAACCTAATCACAAACTAATCACTAGCAATGAGGCATCCATGAGTTTCTGTTTTGAGTGTAAATGGAGTGTGAAACTAGATTATAAATCTACAAAGCTCTAGCCAACTAACAAATTCAGTGTACATTAATCATGGTTATCTTTAAACATGGGCTATTAATAATATATATGTAATTCCATGAATACCATCATGAATGTATGTATGCTGTATAGATATAGAACTAGGCCTCAAGACGCCCAACACTATACAAAAACAGCAGACATGCCCCTGTGTCCACCCCTGCAAATAGGGTTCAGCCTACAGGCGTCCTTACCTCCCTATACACCTTATTACCTGGCACTACTCACTAGGTGGCACTACTCTAGAATACAGTGTGGGATGGGCATAGCTGGAAATTGAGGTGTCTCGGGAAGGAGGTGGCTCACATTTCAGGATGACTCTTAGGATGGCCACCCTGACCCATTGGGCACAAACTACAAATCCTGCTTGGAGTCTGCCACATCAAGGGATTGGTCCAAAAGTCACTACTCCCAGAACACCCTGCATACAAAGCAAAGCCCTATAGATAGATATGAAACACAGGAATGGAGTGGAGCACATATATGGGCAGTTGTCACCCAACAAGCTACCAGTCAGCAAACCAATATCTAGAAGATAGGGGGATTGGAACATGATGGGGTACTTACATTTCACTCTATCCAAGCCACTGACCAGTGCATTAATGCATCATGCCCATTGCTTGATGTGATGAATAAATGCAACCCTAGTGAGTAACTTGCCAATGCTACATTAGTGGGTGCCTGTTGCATTATGCCAGGAGGGTTAGCATGATGCATCAATGAAGTGCTGGAGAGCACTTTATTATTGGTGCATCATGCCAACTTGTAGGCATGATGCACTCATGCATCAGCAGCTCTTAAAGGGTTAAGTAATTGGTAACCCCTGGACTATAAGTTAGATTCTCATTACAGAGAAAGGTGATAGCAATGTTTTCAGGCCCTAGATGCAGGTTGTGTTTATGTTTGAACACAGCACAAACAAAACTACCTTTTGGTAGAAAGACTGTTAAATTAAAATTTTAGAAATTCTTCACTGGGATTTGAACTTGCCACCTTTAAATACAAAGTCCAATACTGTATGACCTGAGCTAATGAGGCATGCTGTGTGAGTGTCGCTAAGAATATATTCTTAGGCATTATGGTTCCAGGGACAAGAGGAATATAAAGTGACAGGGGGCCTACACAGTTTTCTCCAATTTACCAGTGTAATTCAATATGAACAGGAATTGTTTGAGGTGAAGGGGCTAAAGACCGCCTACATAATTTTCTAACAAACGACTATAAGTTATGTATTCATGACCAGATTGTAGGAATAAAGTTGCTTTAACTGTCACCAGGATAGCTCATGGGACAGAGGTGGAAGCTTAAATCCAAAGATCTCCAGATCGATTCCCATCAGGGTCAAAACCCAGATGTTGATTGTAATAACAAGAGTTATTCACCAAATATTTGGTACTCAAGATGCACCCCTAAGTAGTACTGGAAAGAGGCTGTAGATTGGCGCAGAAGATGCATGATATGACCATAGAAATGACCAGAGAAATGAACCAGTTTGCCAAATGGGAAAGAGCATTGAATTAAGGGCTGGTTGATTTAAATCAGCTCTAAACCGATTTAAATCTAAACTGATGGAGAGGACGTCATAAGTTATTTGGACTTCTGAAGATTAAGTTACACACCACATACACCACCATGATACATCATGCATATTAGAAAATAATAGGGATGAGAAAAAGATTACAGTAGTGGGAGGGAACTGGCGGAAGCCTCAAGGTACACTCTAATATTGAATCTACCTGAGATCCTCGTAAAACAAAACTGAACAGAACACCAGTCGCAGATAGCAGCAAATGGTGATAATGGATCTCTGGCAACTTTGGGACAAGGATTTCACCAATATTTCAACAACATTCCTTTTTTACAGTGCAGCTACAGAACAGGCCTACATATGTCAAATGGCCATGGTACCTCATTTCACAGATGTTTTAACATGCAGGTGTGAAATGCATACAAACCGGCCTCAAAACTGCTAAAACACTGATGATGCAAATGTAGCAGCTATGGGCCCAGGGCTTTAAAAGGAAAAGGGGCGGATCCTGAAGGGAGTAGTAATGCCGGTTGGACAGGGTTGCTGATAATAGTAGAGATGAGATGGCTGAGACAGCTGATGTAGTGGACATCTATCGACAGGTCCTGATAGAGATACTGACACTGACCAATTGGACGGGGAAGAGGCAAGGTAGAAGTTGGGAGTTTAGGGGTGCTGCAACAGCCTCATTCCCATTGCATGACTGTTCAATGGGCAGTCCTTGCAGCCTACTGGCATAGAGGGGGAAATTCCCTTATCCTAAAGGCTAATTGAGACATTTGCAGCGGAGAGAGACAGTGGGAGTGGAGAAGAGGGCAATTGAAAGCAATGGGCAATTAGAGAGAGCAAGAGAGACAAAGAGAGAGAGAGGGAGAGAGATGAAGAGCGGAAAGAAAGAGAGGCATGCCAAGTGATAGCAATAAAGACAAAGAAACAGAAATGTTGATAGATAGCGGCAAGACCCTAAAAGTAGGACAAAGTTGCTGGGAGAAAAGACAATGCACCTATTGGCATTGAGGATGTAATATATAGATAGTGATGGTATAGAGGTAGACTGGCTGTGCATAGAAAGCAGAAAATACAAAAAAAAGGAGATGGTATGAAGTACTATATACTCTTAATGATCTCAATTACAATCAAGATGACACAAACACAGAGGTCCACAATACATATATCATATTTACAACCCAATACAAAGCCCTCGGAAACTGGTTAGAAGCATGACAGCCATACTGATCAGCCATACATCAATGACCAAGTCCAAAGGAAGGTACTAAATGGTAGGCAAGGAAAGTAAATTCAAATAGACAAAAAAGTAGAGAATTAGGTGGAAAATTGGTAAAGGAGTGGAGCAATAAAATATGACCCTCTGACATCACGACACTGACTGAGAAACACAGACTGGTCAAAGTCCAAGTCCATCCTTCACCAGCAGTGGCTTTGACACAGAGTAAATTAAACCTATTTCTTTGGGATGTCTCTGTGTCTGAGGTTTGAGGAAGCAGAGGGAGTCTGTGAATGTGAAAACAGATCTGTTCTGATGAACTTTAAGAAAAGGCTTTGGGATCTACCAGGCATCCCCGTCAACATTTTAGTCAATCACCTTACATGCAGTGGTACCGTGAAGCAGTGTTATTTCTATAATGAAGCCCCAGAAAAGGCTATAAATGTATATAGTTAATGCTTTCAGTACTGTTAATGCCGACTACCTTCCTCATTGGTGCATCATGATGACCAATTGGCATGATTAATTTTTTTTTTCACATGAAAGCTTACAAAGATTTTACAGCAGAAAAAGCACTCCTTTTGTTGTTGGTCTTGAAAAACAATAGAATCTAGGCCAATCTTAGGATAGCTCAAAAAAAATTCTCCAAACTTGGGTGTTTTCAGAAAAGATGCGGCAGGGAACAGTGGTAATGCAGTCACCTGCAAGAGAAAATAAGCTCAAACAATTGGACAGCAGAAATGGATAGACATAAAGATTGACAGGCAGCTGAGATTGAGAATAGAGAGCTATGGTGTAATGGGTCCTCTATATGTGAGTTCTGTGTCCGTGTTAAGGGTACAGGGGTGGAAACACCAACCTCCCTGCCCTGCCCTTTGTCAGCCCCTGCATCCAGAAGGAGCATAGAATGATCTCCAAGTGTTTCCTTGCTTTTCCTAGATTGCTCACATAGTGTCTGCCTCAAGTTGAACTGAACCTGATAGACCCAACCACCTAACCCCTTTACACAATCACAATGCCCATAAGTTCATAATCAAGAAAGTAGTACTTAGTCTATCCCATGGCCCATGTTATGCATCATTAGTCTACATGAAAAGTAATTGAAACCTGCATAATTAGGCATGCATGAACAAAAGGGACAATTGCTACTTAAAGATTGCACATTATAATAATTTCTATGAAACCTCTTCAATAAGAAATTCTGGTATATTGAAGTAAAGGATTCTTGCAAGGTGTTATGGTGTCAAGCATGAGGTGGAGTCCGTTTTAATAGAAGGCCCATCACCAATGTTTGATGTAGATCTAGATCTATATATAAGGCAGAAAACGTAGCTCTTGAACATTTAGGATATCTCTGGTCCTAAGACAGATTTCTGCATGATTTACAAGTAAAGTTGGACAGCAGACCTATATATAGTGAGGTACCTTCAGGAGATTGATGTATGTGAGAGTTATATAGGCAGAAAGGGTGAGTCATTGGAATATCCTCACTTCTTTCTTATTGACACATCTCCAGGCTAGGGCAGAATATATTCAGATTGGGAGGAGAAGATTGGGGAAACGTCAGGAACAGGAGGGTGAAAATCTGAGATCTGTGCCAATTGAGTGGATAAACTGCTAAAATTTAAAAGTTTGAAAATGTATAGTTTTTACTGTATGAGACGTTAGTCACAACCCAGACTGCTGGGAATTTTCACACTTTGAATATATAGAAGTTATATGTGAGTACCCTCCCCGCGCTTTGTATCATATCAATACCTGGTTCTAGCCAGCCACTTCTCGTCAGTCCCTGTGGCGCACTGCATAGGGAGTTGGACTGGCCATGAAAATGTCGTGGGTTTTAACATGTAACATATGACATGTAAGGACATGTAAGGTGTGCAGGTTATCCATGGATAACCACACTGGGTGCCTGTTATCCTTGGATAACCGCACACCTTACAAAAGTCATGATGCAGGCATCATGGTGTGCAATATCGACAGGTATGTGCATGGGAATATCCAGGAAAAGCACTCAGAATCCCAGAAATCGTGGAATAAACCCCCTGTAACCCTGACCCCATATGAAAGGTAGCAGTCATGTCACATGGGTTCTCATGTACCCACTATGGCAGACATCCAAACTAAAAGAAAATAACTCTCTGATGTGTGTGGTCGCAGGGCAATAAAGACCACACAACAGTTTTTTCACCTCAAATAACTAATCCTTTTTCTGGGTTTAGATATGCGAGCATTGACAGGGACTACTCTGCAGGGTATTTCTTAACATGCTACATCTGCAATAGATCAAACCTCTATGATCACTGACACTAATATTGAGACATTCAGCTCATAGTGGCTGCAAGCAGTCACAGTACCTTAAGAAATAGTGCCCTGCATATCATGTATGTATTTCAATTGCAGGCCATATATTTGTGAAAGAAAAAAAAGACACCAACCGACATCTGAAATAAGGACATCACAGAACAGTTTCAATTATAGAGTGGGTACCATGGATAAAACCTCAATGAATCCATGTTATGCATGCACACAACACAGGCACACTTCTCATTATAGCATCATGCAATAAGTTTAAAAGTAAGAAACTTGAAACCTAAATATAATCCTACGGGAGTCAGTACTGCTACCATTTCCTATCAAGTATTTCACCCTTTGAGTTAATAAGTCCATTCAGTACTTTAACCAAATCCTTCTGGTCAGTGAGAGATTGAATGTTTGGATTCGTAGAACTTGTCTACCCCTTTTACTATAACACAAGCATGAGTCACTACCAATCAGTCCTATTAGTAAGCCAATCAATTCTTAAAGTGATGCTCAAACAGGAGCACTTCATGCCCACCAGTCGACATAATATACCAATAAAGTTCCAGCTTGCCAGCACTGTATAAGAGCGTCATGCCGACCCTCGGAGAGTCTATAGATCAATCCCTTTTGGTCGACATGATGCATGTACGAATGGAGCCCTGGTGAGTTACTCTTCAGGTCTGCATCATGACGACCAATGAGCATGATGCATCAATGCATTAGCTGCCTTTGAAGAACTAATACTGCTTTGTGCACTGTGAAAAATATATGTTGAATCTACCTGGGATCCTCGTAAAATTGAATTGAACCAGTTTTTTTTTTCTTTTAAATGATCAAATCTCCATTAATCCCTTAATTGAAAAATGAAAGTGCCCTTTAATGGAGACATTCGCTTTTTATTAAAAAAGATTGCACGTGGTGTAAGGAATTCAGAAGCTAATAAGGTATTGTGTTGTCCATTTCATTTGGTATCAGTTTTTAACGAACCTGAATTGTCAAAGATAAATTGTCAAGATGAGAGCCTGGATTTCTTTAACAACTGAAACATTAGGCTGGCAACAAGCCATGGTCCCCAAGTGGTTTGATTTTGGATGTTGTGGAACTTAGTCAATTTAAGAGTGTGTAAGTTATAGCAAACTTTCATAAGAAAAGAAAAACCTATTAACCAATTTTTTTATGAAGCCTCTCTGCTATAAAATCTTTTTTTTTTTATGTTTACTCTCTTCAAACCCTTATGATTGCCTGATTTACAGGTCATAAAAAGTAGCTATTGGATCACCTGGGATCTGATGGGGCATGCTCAAAATGACAAACCTCCTCCATCTAAAAGACCATATCCCTTTTATCTAGCATTCATTTCTATTGGGGGAATGCGCATGAAGGGACATGGATGGTCTATCCGTGTGCAGGAGTCCACTGCCAGTGAACTTGGCTCTTAGAGTTGCTGTACAGATAAACCAGTTTAGAAAAAGTGTAAATGGGAATAACATTAGATCTACGTCTTAGAGTTGCTGTATAGATAAACCAGTTTAGAAAAAGTGTAAATGGGAATAACATTAGATCTACGTCTTAGAGTTGCTGTACAGATAAACCAGTTTAGAAAAAGTGTAAATGGAAATAACAATCTGGTCAATTTAGGGTAACTAAAAGTATGCAGTCCTGGATAAAACCCCACTTTCATTTAGTCATGATGATTGCAAATAGACTACTCTGAATAGATTATAAAAGTCTATTCAAAGTTGTTTGAAAGGATATTGAAAGCTGTCTTAAACAGCATTCACAATTACACTTTTCAGCTGCAAACCAACATGTATTTTATCGCCATCTGTATCAGATAGCATGGACGAAACATAAATGTCATAATTTCTTCAGCTATTGCAAGAGATAATTAATATCATTTGAGTCCTGCTAATATCTATTAAGTTAAAACATTTCTTCCTTTCTTGGATGGCCAATTTGGTTGTTCATAGGAACCTTTTGAGTAGCTTGGAAATGTTGACAAAAGCAGCAGGGGAGACTGGCTTAGTCGCAGTCATTGTACATTCTGAAACCTGGTTTCAATTCTTGAAAATAGAACACAGATAGATCAACCATACTTTAGTGTGTTCTTTTATTCAATTATGATTAATCCAATTTCAACTATTGAGATTCTGCACTGCATAGCTGCCCTTATAGATTGTATGGAAATTTAGCAAATTAGTGCCATTTACAGTAGTACACACTCCAAGAAATGACCACTTAATCTCCTGTACACTGAGGAACTGTATTTATGATGCAAATAGGCCCCAGAAAACAGAGCTGTAAAGCACTATGTTATGCACTGTAAAAATTTATAACAGTGAACTTCTTGTCCCAAAGTTGCCAGAGATCCTTTGTTATTTCTACAGAGATTCCTTGCACCACCGTGCTGCCATGATCTGAGGCCTCATTGTAAAACACTATACTGCATTACTGTAATACAGTTAAGGGTATTTCTTAGAGTATGAGGAATCTCTGTAATAATAATAATGGTGAAAGCTTTGACAATGTTACTCGAGAACAGTCTCTATATTGATGGCATCTCTTTCTACGGTCTAAATAATTGAAAAATCCCCTTATGTTAGCATTCATGTCTAAGCATAATGGATGTGTTTGAATTTCTATGATCGACGAGGAAAAATCTTATACATTTGTCCGAAACCTCTCTGTTTTCTCGCTTACTGACATCTTTTCATGGGATGATACTCAGAGAAATAACAAAAATCTTTCTTAGTGTCCTCAGACCTATCTGGGGCATATTAACAAAGAGGTGAGCCATTTAACATTTGACAAACAGACCATGCTGATTTTTCTGCTTTTAATTCCAGAAGATTTAGGTCTTTTGCATTGAAAAGTGTCAAGTTTTTAGGTCAACAAAAAGGCCTTATGCCACTTTTTGTCATCAAGCCTTTCTTGTATTGACCCCTGTCAGCTTGCGCACCCCACATCTCAATGTGTTAATAAGTGAACTCAAGTAGATGAAAGCCTCCAGATTCACTGTCTTCTGCTTCCTTCCTTTTCACTTCAGCCTGTTATTTTACCTCTTCCTCTTTTTCTTTTTCTTCCTTCCATCTACCATTATTTTTTCTCTGTCACATTCAATCCATCTGTTTCTCTCTCAGTGTACCATTCCTATACATTGCTTAAATGAAAATGTCTTCTTTTCATGTCGTTTTCTATCGAGTCCCAGTTCTCTTGAATTTTTATTTAACCATCTTCCATCTTGCTTTCTTTGTTCTACATTGTCCCCCCTATCTACTACTTCTCCTCTACTCTCCTATCATTCCCTCCCTTTCCTTCTATTCACAGTTCACCTAATCCTCTAGTCTCCTGCATTTATGAGTTGGGGAGTTTGCTCTTTATGCAGGATGGCTTAATGTTAAAACTGGTTGGCGTGAAATGCATGATATCACAGTATCAAATTGTCAGTTTTGAAACCTTAAGATAAGCTGACCAAATTTTGACACTCATGCTATACTCTGGCTAAAATATGAATAGTTCACAAAGAAATGTGTTAGCTTATAGACAGCATTTTCATTTAACTGATTATTTCACATTCATAAGAATTGTAATGTGAAAAGTTTATCAAAAACCACAAGGGCAGCTAATGTGGGGGGGGGTTGTAGTAACTGAAACTGTAGTTCTGTATTCCCCCCACCCCTAGTTCATTTTTAGTTACTTCTGCATTCAATTCTACCCTCTATTCTCCTTTGTGCTGATCCTTTTCTCTCCATCTTTACTCTTATGTTATTTTTCCCACCTCTTGGCCATTCTCCCCTCCTCCCGCTTCCACAACTCCCTAATACCCAGCAGCCAGATTCTCCTTGGTGGCCATTGTTCACGTAGGTGGGACCAGGAAGCAGTGCAGCGAGAAATTGGTCTCCATCTTTATGTGGCCAGGTCTGATTAAGGTTGCCACACCTATACATATGCAGGACAACACCGCCCCATCCCAACCACCCACCCTTCACTCCTCTTCCTGACACCTTTCAATGCACTGCACTCCTGTCCCTGACATTTCCCCAATCTTCTCCTCCCAATCTGAATATATTCTGCTCCAACCTGCAGATGCGTCAACGAGAAAGAAGTGAGGATATTCAGACAACTTGCTTAATGGATGCATGTCCTTTCTGCCAAACTCTCACATATGTCAATATCAGTCTTTCCTTAAGATACCTCACTATAGATCTGCTGGCCAACCTCACTTGGAAATTATGTATTGATCTGTCTCAGGAGTAGAGCTACTTTTCTTGCCTCATATAGCTACATCACATAGTGGTAATTGATTTGAAGCACTATGAAAAAAAAGGTCCATGGGAATACATATGACTCTGCCTCTTCAAGTTTGATACCACCGCACCTAAAGAATCCTTTACTTCAATATACCAGACAGATGAATATTATTGAGGAAATTTCACAGAAATTAGCTAAGCTGTAAAAACTATAACCGGCTATTTTACCTTTTGTTAATGTAGGCCTGATTTTGCAGGTTCTGGTTACCCTTCATCTAGACTAATGATGCAAAACATGGGCTAAGGGATTGACTACTCATTTCATGAGATATAGGTACAACTTCAATGAATAGTAGATCTTTCCTCAGAACAGAAGGCGTTGGCCATCAGCACAGAAAGCAGAGGCCTATGAGCTGAGGATAAGGTTATGGGCATCAGGACTGTCTGAAGAGGTTAGGAGGTAGAGTTTCTCAGGTTCAATTCAACTTGAAGCAAAGACTATGTGAGCAAACTAGGGAGAGCAAGAAAACACTTAGAGTTTGTTCTATGCCCCTATTGAAAATCCACACCGAGGGCAGGGTCTGATGCAGGGCAGGGTTGGCAGGGCTGGTGTCCCCACCATGTACCCTTCGCACCGGCACAGAACTCACATATAGAGGACCCCATTACACCCCAGGTCTCTATTGGCCTTCTCAATCTCAGCTGCCTGCCAATCTGTAGGTCTATCCATTCCTTCTGTTTTATTGTTTGTGCTTTATTTCTCCCCACTGACTTATTGTGACTGTTCCCTACCCTCTTACATTGGCATTGATGCACCAATGAAGTGCTGGCATGACTGTCGCAGTAAATGAGCCTCCCTCCATGCCTACAGGATGAACTGAAAACCACACTGCCAAAAAACGCTTGTTAAAATAAAGTCAGTTATCCAGCAGTCTTGGGAAAAAGATTCTTAAAGATCTTCATAACACAGTACTTATTCCTTTAGGAGCTGGAGGAGTGCATCATGTCCATTGGTGCATCATGACAACCCTCCACAAGTGTATGAACACTGTATGATCACTGCTGGTTCACTGTATCACAAAGACTGGTGCTCTGGTACATCAGAAAGCCATTCCTTACTGTTCATCCGCACAGATCTATCTTCACATTCACAGACTCCCTCTCCATCCTCAAACCTCAGACACAGAGACATCCCAAAGAAATAGGTTTAATTTACTCTGTGTGAAAGCCACTGCTGGTGACAGATGGGCATCGGCTTTGGCCCATCTGTGTTTTTCAGTCAGAGTTTGGGACTTTCATTGTTCCAAGTCACCACTGCCTTAGCAAATTCCCATCTAATTCTCTACATTTTTGTGTCCTTGAACTTACTTTCTTTGCCTGATATAAAGCAATTGGATGCCTTCATTGAACTTGACGTATGGCCAATTAGTAGGCCTGTCATGCCTCTAGCGCTTTTCTCTATCAGTTGCTGAGGGCTTTGGATGGCTTTTTTTGGGGATGTAAATATAGTATGTATTGTGGACCTCTGTGATTGTGTCATCTTGATTGTGGTTGAGACTATTAAGAGTATCTAATATTTTATATCATCTCCCTTTTATTTCCTGTTTTGTATGTTCTGTTTCTATGCAGAGGCAGACTGTGTCTCTCTATACCTTCACTTAATTCTATTGAACTTCTCACTTATAATGTACACAATGTTGTTTCTGCCTCCATTAACCTTTAAGAGAAAGGGATTTCGTACCTTCAATTGCCCCTTCTTTAAATTCTATGCCAGGTGGTTTCTAGGACTGCCTATTGCAGAGTCATGGAATGGAAATAAGGCTGTCGCATCACCCCTATACTCCAGGCTCCGACCCTTCCCCCCATCCCGTCCCATTGGTCAGTGTCAGTATCTCTATCAGGACCTGTGGATAGATGTCCACTATGTCAGCCCTGTCTCATCTATCTTATCTCTACTGCTATCAGCAAACCCGTCCAACCGGCATTACCACTCCCTTCAGGATCCACCCCTTTCCCTTTAGACCCCTTGGCCAACAGATGCAACATTTGCACCATCACTGTTTTAGCAGCTTTGCATGCATTTCATATCTGCATGTGAAATGATGTTTCATGGCCATTTTACATGTGTAGGCCTGGGCTGTATTGCTGTTGTACCTTCATTTGACAAACTAGGACTGGCCAAATTTGCTCACTTTTCTTTTCTGTACCTGCTCGTTTCTGTCTATCCAAACTATTCACTGCCGAAACCTCCCATTTACGACATCCCTCATCCACTGCATTTTAGGTTAGCCATTGTTATATATGGAAATCTTTTATCTTTATATAGATCATAACTCTATACATATTTCTATCGCTATACATTGTATATCATAGAGTTACGTGTAAACTGTTCACACACACACACCCTTAGTTACACATACCAATCACAGGGGTCACCACTAGCGCTACCTTACCTACCTGCTGTGTTCTACCTGTAACCTCAGACGAGCATAGGCGGCCTACCTATACACTAGTATCCAAGACTCTGTATAATATGCAGGAATAAATACAATTGCATTATCAACTGACACAAGGTCTTGCCTTTTATTCATGTATACTTGATAGCATTTATAGCACATCAATATATAACACTCCCTCAATTCCTGTCATGACATAACTAGGACTGTCCACATAACTTTAGGAATCCACTTAATCATCACTGGCAGGATCGATAAACAGTTGAGAGTTAAATCAAAAGGTTAATTCAATGCTTATTACCCATTTGGCAATTTTGACTAATTTTTATGGTCATTTTGTGGGGTGAAAATCTCAAGGTAAGTGGAGGTTTCAACATTAACCCTTTAAGTGCCTCTGATGCAGGAGATTAAAATGCCAGATGGTTGTCATAATGCACAAATGAAGTGCTGTTAAGCCTGCTCACCAGCGCTTTGTTGGTGCATCATGCCAAACCCCTAAGACTGTATTAACTCGATAGGGTGTGCATGATGCTTGAATGCAGTCCTGGCATTTTACTCTCCATTATAACAACCAATGGGCATGATACATTAGTGGATCAGAAAGGGTTAAGGTAAGATACAACTTCTCCACCAATCGTCAGCCCCTTTCCATCACCAGTGTACTTCAATAACATTTTTCTTCTCTTGACTCCCCTTTAAACACCAACAATTCTCCTACACCAAGCCAGAGTTCCTTGACAAAGAAATATGTTGTGCTATCACTTTCTTGTAACTAGTTTGCTTCATGCCCAATCTTCTTCTCCACAACCCAGCTGTCTGCCCTACCATACAAATAGATTTGGCTCATTGGCATCTCAGCATGACCTCTTCCGGCCAGCCCGATGAGATCTCGCCTCAGATAAATGCATCATCCCTTCTTCCCCCTTTCCTTCCCCCTGTAACCTCCAGTGGAACTCCCCACATCATTAGGCATGAGGTTGGGCGTTTGTGGTAGTAGCCGCGTCTCAAGGTTTCTTATTCAGGCATGGATAGTTTACACTTGAGAGCTATACAGCCTGTAGAGTGACAGTGCCATCTTTTTTTATATCAGGCCAAAAAAAAAAGGTTTGTTTCCAGTTCCCCGACCAACCCTAGCAAATAGCAAAACAAGGAATTTTCTTTTTACAGGACCATAGAAATGTTACCTATAAAGGTACAAAAATGGCAGACCACTTTTTGGATAGAGCTCTGTCTGCTGACCAATCTGCCAGTGTTCATACTACACTTTTTTTTTTACTTTCATCAGTTTTGTCATAGTGGTGGGGGTCAGAAAAAATCTGCCGATCCACCAAATTCCATCAAGTCCTGACAGCTGGCAATAAATGACTCAGCCCTTACCGTAGTAGCCTGTATTAGTGTCCGGGAACTTATACATTTCAATCCCACTATACCCCCGGCGCTTATAAATATGAGACTGGCACTTATTTGAATGTACTGTTTTTAGTGTTTAGGATCAATTTCAGTACCCCTAAACGCTTATACGAGACCAGCACATATTTGAGACCCTGGCGCTTAAACAGGTCATTATGGTAGTATATTCTGGGATTCTAGTGTCCACATATCCTTACATAATCACCTTGAAATTACGTCTCTGTTGATATATAACATGGACATATTGGATAGGAGGAAGACTCCTCTTAGGTAAGGGAAGGGAAAGCTCACACACACACCCCCCCCCAAAAAAAAAAAAATGTAAAAAAAAAAAGCAGTCTTCTTTTGTCATGACTGCTATATGTTAGCAATTGATACAGCAGGCCACCTACTGTAATCCCTCCTTTAAAAGGCACCCCTGTTGCACCTTGAACAAGCGTGAATAGTTGATGTGCGCCTTCTATGCTAGTAACTCAGCTCTTTATAATGCAAAGTGTTCTGGGAGTACTGGCTTTTGGACCCATGCCTTTATGTGCCAAAGTCTAAGCAGGATTTGTAGTTTGTGCCCAATCGGTCAGGGTGGGCCACCCTGAGAGTCATCCTGAAATGTGAGCGCAACTCCTTCCCGAGACACCTCTATTTCAGGTCATGCCCATCCCACATTATATTTCAGGGTGGTGCCACCTATAAAGTTACTGAGTAGTGCCAGGTAATAAGGTGT
Source organism: Acholoe squamosa (assembly GCA_949317995.1). Lineage (NCBI taxonomy): Eukaryota > Metazoa > Annelida > Polychaeta > Phyllodocida > Polynoidae > Acholoe > Acholoe squamosa. The sequence goes on along the minus strand of OX439036.1, from coordinate 108,542,752 downwards.
ATAGGCAGGTAAGGAGGCATGTAGGCTGAAACCTATTTCTTGGCGTGGACACAGGGGCATGCCTGCTGCTTTTATATAAGGTTGGGCATCTTGAGGTCTAGTTCAATATGTATACAGCATATATAGATTCATCACTGTATTCATGGAAAATACATATGTAGCGCTGTCAGCCCTTGTGTAAAGAGAACCCTGATTAATGTACGGTGAATTTATTTGAGTGTTTAGTAGGCAAGAGGTGTGTAGATAGGGATTAGTAATTTCAGACTCCACTTGATTACTTTCAATAGTCATCTGTATTTGCAATATAGAACTATATATTTAAATAAAACACAGTTTTTGTTAATCTATTCATTCAATTTAAATAGCCATACATCTGTGTTTATATTAAAATAAATCAAACTGAGTATAAATATACAAGTCCGGTTAATAATCAATGTTCATCTCTGAGGTAAAAAGAGATTTGAGAAGCTGCTGCTAAAAAGGAGGGAAGAAGGAGCAATCTTGTTTAATCTTAAATAGGGTTCTGTGAAATGATGATAGGCTCACATTGCAATAGAAGTTCAGTGCATGACAAACGATAGGCTCATTTTGCAGCAAAAGGTCATTCTTTGTGGTTCAGTTATACCACTGCATGGTAATACGGATTCACTGTATAGGATAGCAAACGCCACCGTTATCCTGGTATTGGATCCTAGAAACTATAGTGTCTGTACCTACTTAGCACTTGTAAATATGTTGTTGAGAGGATATTCATGTCTTAGGCTAATTGTAGAAGGTGATGTCAAGTGGAACAGCTGTATTGTAAAAGATGGGTAAGACCCCTCAGGACGTAGTCTCCGAGAAAGGGCTAAAATACCTAGCACTTAACGCCCAGATTTTACGTGAAAAAAATAACTTTACTAGTGTAGATCTCCAAGGTTTTGACATAATAGGCATTACAGAAACATGGCTCAAAGCATCAATACTAAGTAACCAACTACATATGAATAATATGACTTTGTTCAGGAATGACCGTTGTCGGGGTAAAATAGGTGGAGTAGCATGCTATATAAAAAATGTATATATTCCTTATACGGAAATAGTCCAAGAATTTACAACAATAAATAAAAATGTAGAATGTCTGTGTCTAAAGATATGTTACCCTGGTCATAAATGTAAGATTGTGTGTATTGTATAGCGCCCACCTAGTGGTAAAGTCCTGGAATGTTATAACTTTTTGACAGCGTGTATGGGTCATGACAGTGTTAAATACAATGAATGCTGGGTTATGGGGGATCTAAATGTCAACAGTAGAGTAAGAAACTGTATAAAATTTAGAAGGATGTTTTTTAAATATACTGGACTAAGATTCCTTATTACCCCATTGACTTATTATCATCCACATGGCGAATCCACATTGGACCATTACTATACAAACTGTGACTGTGTCAAATCATATGGTGTACTAGACAATATCTGTGGTGATCATGTACCGATATATGTTATAAGGAAAAAACAAAGAATAGTAAAACCCAAGGCTATAGTCATACGGTGTAGAGATATGAGAAATTACTCACAACAAGACTTCTTGAGTGCAATTGATAACTTAGACTGGAACAACTGCTTACGGGAAGATACGAACGTAAATAACAAATATGAGTGTATTATTAGCAAAATTAATATGTACTTAAATACAAAACACCCGGTTAGGGCTCGTACTGTGAGAGAGAATGATATATTTTTTTATGAAGACATACGTCGTATGATAACATTAAAAAAGAGATTCTTCAACAAGGCCTAGAAATGTATACCAAATAGGGTGAATGTAGCATTGGCAAGAGGAAAACAGATTAAAAAAAGTATTAATAGCAGATTGGATGTTAAAAGAAGGAATGTAACTACAAATCTCTTAAATAGGTTTACGAATGATCCAAGGAGATTCTGGAAAATCTTGAATGAAGTTTGGAAAGGTCAGAGTTCAGAACCTACAATGTGTTTGAAAGATAACAGTGGTAATACTACTGAACACTGTCACACTGCGAATTTTGTAAATGACTATTACATAAACATAGGCATGGACTTAGCAAGTCAAATGGCTAGATCTGTATATGTACAAGAGGATTTAAGAATTAATAGCATTATGATTCTTAGAGAAGTAACTGTAAATCAGTGTGTTAAAACTGTGAAATCTATAATGGGTCATAAAAGCTCATGTATTAAAGATATAACCTGTAGTATTATAAAAAAAAATCTATTAAGTCATTAACCGTACTTATTACAAAGTTTGGTAAATAAGTCTGTTGAGACCGGATCCCTACCTGATGTCATGAAACTCGGACAAATAGTCCCATTGCCTAAAGCCGGTAACCTATCTGAATTATCTAATTGGAGACCCATAACTATGACAAATGTATTCTCTAAATTAATAGAGAGGATAACACACCCACAGTTGATGAATTATATTGTTGAAAATAATATTATTAGTGATAGGCAGGATGGCTTTATCCCAAACAGATCGACAGTGGATGCCACTTTTAGGTTAATACAATATTTGATTTAAGCTAGAAATAGAGGTGATTACTCTTTGGTACCTTTCCTAGACTTAAAAAAGCATTTAATACAGTGAATTTGAATATTTTAATGAGTAAATTGCATAGTATTAGTTGTGATAATAACTGCTTAAAATGGTTGAAAAGTTTCTTATATGACAGAAAACAAATCACCATAGCTAATGATATTAAATCTACTGAAAAACTACTAGATTGTGGGGTAGCCCAGGGAACGGTCCTAGGTCCGCTCTTGTTCAATATTTATATAAATGATATAACTAGAGTAGTAAAAAACTGTGAATTCTTTCTATATGCGGATGATGTAGCACTAGTAGTAAATGGTAGAGATACTGAGATTATTAGCAAACTTATGCAAGATGATGTTGTCAATATTGAGAAATGGTTTATACAAAATATTTAAACTATGAATGTCAAAAAAACATGTCCTATGGTGTCACAAGAACATGCAATGTATAGTTAAATACAATATCACCTTGAAGAATACCAAACTGGCTTGTGTCGAACATTTTAATTACCTTGGTGTAGTAATTGATTTTGGTTTAAATTTAAAATTACACTTTAAGAAAATTGACTCACAAGGTACGGTTAAGCTAAAGCAACTAAGAAATATTGTGAAATATTTGGAAGTTGACACGAGCCTTAAAATTTATAAGACTATGATAGTCCTGTTGTTAGAATATTGTAGTTATATATTGGAAAGTGGCCCTGTTACATTAGTAGATCATTTAGACACAATACAAAATCATTGCTTAAGAGCATGTGAAAAAGTGAGACAACCACAAGATATTCATGTAAATGATTTATTGATATCATGTAATGTCAAAACACTTGCAACCAGGAGAAAACGGGTGTTAGCCTGTATGATGTATAAATATATACAGGTACCAGAGAACAGATTCGTCCCAGTAAGACCCCTTAGGGGTAATGATAACATAAAAATAAAGGTAAAGCGACCTAGAATTGAATAATATAGATCAAGCCCACTATATAGAGGCAGTATTATCTGGGACTATCTACCGGTACATGTACAAACCCTAGATAACCTACAAATGTTCAAAAAACACCTGTGTGAAATTATAATATGACCCAGGTGTTAATGATTGCAGGGCAAAATTATGTATGAGTTATAATATGTATAGGACAAATTTCAGTATATAACTGTTCGTGGAAACCACTTGTCATACACAAAATGTAATTGTACTATACAATATAAACTTTGTTTGAATGTACCCTCTTTATATCGGCTGATAATTGTAAAAGCTTCAGTATGTTAAGATATTATTGGCCAATAAACTTGTTTCAAACTCAAACTCATTGCATGACAAATGTTATTTTCTTATTATTACTGAAAGTTATGAGAGGATCATAAGGAATGTATCATTATTGAAATAGTTTTGCAGTTTCAGGTGGAGTGGGGTTTTGATGGGTTTCAGGTTTAAATTGTTTGGTCTGCAACATCAGTGAAAGGCCAGCATGATGCACCAACCGAGACTCCCAAGTAATGCATTGGTGCATCATGATAATCAATGAAATTGAACCCAGAGCTTTGTACAAACAACAAAGGGTTAATTGCTGAATACAAAAGTACATTTGTACATTTGTGGCAACAGGTAGTTTTACACTTAACTGTAAAACTATATATCAATCTGATACAAATTTCAAATCAAATTATGCTTTCAAAATAAATGGAATTGCTGACATTCAATTCAGCCAGTATTCTTCAGTTTTCTTATTTTTTGCTGACGGCGGCCCATAGCCTGTAGGGATTCCCATAGACCGGGTGACCCACACGGCCCCCTCAGTCAGTGCACTTCGGGGACTTATATGGTGGCTGAAGTGTCCCCCATGTGGCCTCACACTTGGCACCAAGGCCAAACCAGGTTAGGCTACAAAAGAAGGCCCTTGAACATCCTTAACAAACCCTTTGATACATCCTAAGGCACTGCAGGGCCTGCCCAGGGCAAGGGGACACTGCCTCTGAATGTCCCTGAAGTACTCATGTTCTTCTTCGCTGTAAAAAGAAAAAGCCATTGAAATAATTTCTCCCAAAGTTGCAAGAGATCCGTCATTATTTTCACAGAGATTCCTTGTACATTTGTATACCACCATTCTTGCAAAAACACATCTCTGCTTTTCAATCACAATAGTCCACTGTTCAGTTCATATTTTACTGTTTCTTTAGTCTATCCCCCATCCATGGCAAATAAGGCACCACTTACCTCTATATGTCCAGCTCTCCCTTTCTGTTTTCTCTTTCTCTCTTTCTCTTGTCCCCTTCTCCTTTCTCTTATCTCTCCCCTCTCTACCTCTCTCTCTCCTTCTCTCTATCTCCCTCTCTATCTCTCTAACCCTCTCTATCTCTCTCTTTTTCTCTCTTTCTCTCCATTCCATATCCTCTCTTTTTTTCTACTTTTTTCTGCTGAACATTTATTACATCCCTTATCCCCTTCTTCTTTACTCAGTCCTTTCATTTTCCTATCTTTGAATCCCACATTTCAATCCAACCACAAAGAATTCCTTTAGATATCCTCTCCAAAAAATTCCTTTTAACATCCTCTCCCACACCTCTTCAACACCATTACTTCTCCTACCCCAGGAGCCTCCTTTCCCTTTACAGTTACAACCCCATGACTTCTACACTTCCCATAGGCTCCCCTGGTGGCCCGCGACTTGTGAGTCAGCTATCGATTGATGCTGGCCTTGTGGCAGAAGTGAGTAGTAACAGAGAGGTGGGTGGGGGTAGCAGACCAGGGGTGTAGAAGAGCAGCCGAACAAACCAGATTATGCCCCCTGTAGTATGCATCAAGCAAGCAAACTCACAATCAGCACACGGACAATTTTTTTTTTAATTACTTTATATAACCTTAGCAAATTTGTGAAGGGACATCCCTTCAGCTCAGAAAACCAAAAAATACCAACTTAGGATGTCCGGTTCCATTTTTATTGCTGGTTTTGTGTCATGTAACGTCCGTTACCAAAATGATGAAATAAGAGGTATTTAAAGTTGCTCTCAGTAATATAGGAATGTTCCATTATGCATAACAAACACATAAAATAACAAGGCCAATATGTCTATTATTGACTTCAATAACAAAGTGGAACAAAATTTGAGTTATACATCCACAGTAGACTGCCTCTTACATGATGATAAAAGTACCGGATGTTACGTAACGTCCGGTACTTTTATCAGAATTATTTCACATAAGCTGCTCTCACAAGGAGACAAATGCAGATAGACACACAATTTTTTTCAACAAAGTAGGGGATAATAAGGCCCTTCATATGGGTAATGACAAAAACTTCAAAGCTCCACTTTTCCATGTTTTATAACTGATTTAGATTTAGGTACCGGACGTTACAAATTAGAGATTTCCATTTTCAAAGACGCATGATGAAAAATTCTCACTCAGTAACATGTCCAAACCTCATGGAAATGATTTCTATGATCATATACAATACAAAAAATAACCTTGGGATACTCCAGATTTTCTTTGTACAATACAGGACACTTGTGAAAAATACCAAAACTCAAAAAAGAACAAATTTGGCCGTTTTTTTCACTCTGGCAGGCTATAAGTCTGGAAGTATTTGATGGATGACCACAAATTCACATTTTTCAGATAGCCCTAAGTGCCCCCTATCAAATGAGACTATGCAAGATAAGATTGGTTTATTACTTCTTTCTCCAGAGCCATGAGAGTCCAAAATGACCCCAAAAACACAAAATCTACTGCTTTCTGGCGACCTGACCCATAAAGGTCAAAATAGACCTCATAGTCTTTATATATATTAATATGTCAGATGTTGCATAAGAAACATGATGATGATGATGATGATGATGATGATGATGATGATGATATATAGTTGACAGTCCATGTATTGTAGTGATTTGTGGAGGTCATTAATATATATTAGAAACAACAGAGGTCCTAAAATCGAACCCTGTGGAACCCCACATCTAATAGTTAATTCTTCAGAGGTATACCCATTTACCCTAGTAGACTGTTTTCTATCAGAGAGATAGGATCTAAAGCACAGAACAGAGGCTTCATCAAGTCCAATTTTCTGTAGTTTTTTACATAAGATATCATGGTTTATAGTATTAAAAGCTTTAGCAAAACCTAAGTAAGTAATAAGGGTGGTAGACTTGTTCTCTATGCCTTGGTAAATGTGATCTGTCAGATAATGTAGTCCAGAGAGTGTAGAGTGCTCTGGTCTAAAATCATGCTGTTTCCTATTCAGAATACTTTCCTTTGTTAAATACTCCAATAATTGGGCATGGATTATCTTTTCACATAATTTGGAAATTAAAGGCAAGATAGATATTGGCCTATAGTTATTTACAAATGATGGGTCACCACCCTTTGGGATTGGAGTAACAGATGATTTTTTTTCCATGTGACTGGAAAACTAGCAGTATAGATGGATAGGTTAATCACATGTTGGAGATGGCCCGGTTAGGCCTCCATTGCATCTTTCAGCACATAGGTAGCAATACCTTTAACACTAGAGGCTTTATTTATTTTGATATCTTTAATGACCCTCCTAATTTCATTCAAGTTAGCAGGACTTATTGAGAATTTATTTGTTGCCATGTATCCATTATAATCCCAGTTAGCATTCATACCTTCAGCTAACTTGGGTCCAATGTCTCTGAAATATGTGTTACTAAAATCAGCTGTATCAGATGGGGGGATAGGCAAATTATTTTCATGATTGATGAGATTAATCACGTTTGTTTTGGGTTTAACAATGCCAGCAATTTCTTTCCAGTATGCCTTTGGATTAGTTTTGTATTCATTTAGCTTCCCCTAGTGTGATTCTGCTTTAGCTTCTCTAGAAATGTATTTACACCTATTACTGAGAAAAGTAGCTACGTTCATATCATCAACATTTTGTGTACGGTTAGCTCTCTTAAGGGCAGCATTTTTCTCTTGTATAAGGTCTAATATTTCATCCATGGCAATCCATGGTTTCTTTTTCCTGGCAAAAAAGAAAGTCTTTATTGGGCATGTAAAAGATAGAATTTTATCAATTTGGCTGATAAAATGGTCCCATGCATCTGCAGGTGTGTCACTATCTCAGAACTTGTCCCAGTTTGAATTTAATAACCCTGTAGTGAAGTTTTCTTTTATATAATTTCGATATGATCTCCCTGTAAAGCTTAAGGGCTGTTTATCACCTCTCCTTGCTGCTCTTACTATGTATATACAGAGATGATCTGCCACATGGACATCTAATGTACCACTTGAAATTATATTATTAGAGGTAGTGCAAGCCGGGTCTGAGAGAGATATCTTACGAGAGGGTTCAAAATGAGTGAGTTCATTTATGTACTGAGTACAGCCAAGCTGTAAAATTGTATTCTTAATTAACCTTGCCTCATTTTGTTTGGCATTGTTCAAAAAAGGTGAGAGCAAGTTGACATTGAAATGCCCAATTACGAATAATTCCATATTATTTCTTATTTTCAAAAGATTCGTTATTGCTAGTAATTGTTCACAGAAATTACTCACATTACCACTGGGTGGTCTATAGACATTGAGAAGAACACATTTACATAAGAATTCTTTAGTGAGTATTATACACTGGAGCTCAATGTCAGCATTACTAATATTTAAATATTCAAGTTCACTGGTGGAAAAGGTAAATTCCTTTTTTAGATAAACCCCAAGACCACCCCCTGTCTTGATTTATCCTTTATCATTAAGGGTCTGTCTGTCCCATCTTAATAAATTATAACCTTCTAAGTCTACCAAGGCATTGGGTATCCTCCCATGTAACCAAGTTTCTGAGATAGAAAGACAGTCAATATCTGCATTATCAAATTCCAGTCTAAGTTTAATAATATTATTGGGAATACTATGTACATTCATATGACAAACCGAGATACCTCTGGTGACATGAAAAAACTCATTAGTCATTTGAGTCAAAAGTCATGAATATCCAATCTGTGTCCTGCCAGAGCATCACCCTCGAGGGTCCTCCAACCCCTAAACCCCCCCCCCCAGGGACCCCCACCAACATCTTTTCACAATACAAAGTATTCCATGATACTCGCATCTAGTGCTCATCATGGTAAGATAATATAGGTAGAGAAATGAGAGATCGAGGTTGTTTTCTCTTGACAGGAAATAATAAGTCATATATGGAGAGAATACCGATTATCAGGAATAGCTATCTATATATACAAGTGTGTTATTATCCAACAGGTTATCCTTGTATAATTTTTATTTTTATTTCATTTCATCTATATACTGTTCAGTCCAACATCATTAGTTTCAGACACGTTTTGCCTGGGTTAGGTGTCTCTTGTGATGCACTACTCACTCAAGGAATAAGTCTAGAAGCAGCGTTGTCCGTGTTTAAAATTTCTCAATAATATACTATAGATTGTTTCATACTACATTGTACATGGTGGAGGATGCTTTATCCCAGCTAATTGAAATCATTTATGATAAAGTATTTAAGCTAGTCTAATCTAAGTGCAGCTGGAGGAGAAACTCATCCAATTTACATCATCATATGTATGTAACTTGAAAATAAGTCCAAACCCCTGGTGACATGATAGGCCTTATGTCTTTTACAAAACGGGTATGCTGTAAGATCATATGATAAGTAGGCCCCAGGAGCATTTTTGTTGATTTTCACTAGGTCTTTTATTGTGTACCAACAGCCCAAGGTTGTTGAGGATGTGGCCTCATACAATTCTACGTTATTTCCGGTTTGCTTAAGGTGGGTTGCAAGGGTCTTGCTTTGTATGAACTTAGCTTTCTGGAGCTTGTATACCAGGTTGAACTTTCCTTTGTCCCATTCTTCAGTACAATTAAGGTTTTTTCTGCTCATATGGGCAGGATGAGGCTAGGACCTTGGATGCAGTCTCAGTTGCATTAATGGATTTGGCAAGTAGGTGCTTGCTCCACACTTGTAAACTTCACTCCGTCATATTTAAATGGTGATTTAAACATGTTTGATAGATAGGAATGGTGGGACTGAGAAGCAATCCCATTGCCTTTGTCACATGGACGGGTTTTAGCTCAACCAAGGGATATTTCTTCAGGTAGAAGCTCAAGGTTCTCGGGTACATAGATCTATTACCATCGATAGTAACCTTACGTCGGCCAAATTCTACATTGTGTTTTTGTAGTTTTGCGAATGTGCCCGCTGTACGTAGGCCCTGAAGAGTCTGTGACTGCTCTAGGGTTACATCATCAGATACTTTAATATTACCCCAGCCTGGCTTAGTATGTAGGGTTTTCAATGACTTGTAGATTGGTCCTTTACCCAGGCCATCACGCAGCTTGACAAGTAGGGGTCTAGGAGAGGTTTGATTGGGCTTTAGAGTACCTAGCCTGAAGGTTGCTACACAGTCAGTGTATGTATATGTAACACCCATTTCAGTAAAGAGTGTGTTAATGGTGGTCTTCATGTCTCTGTTTACGTCTTCACCCAAGCCTCTGATTATTATTTTTTTTTCCTTTTCTCCCTTTTCTTTACCTCATCATTGCCTTTTTGTGAGTCGATGATAACCTTATTGACAGCATCAGACATTTCGAGGTCTCTAACCTTGATTTTAAGTTGTGTAATTTCACCCTCCTGCGTAGCAACTTTACCCTACAGAATTTTCAATCTCTCATCTACATCCTCACTGATACTTTTAGCTTCATTAGCAGCAGTAGACAGGGCTGACTCACAAGTTTCTTTAGAAACCTTGGCAATGCCAGCAGTCTGTTCCAGTAGATTGTTTATGGCCCCTATTCTCTCCCAGAATCGCTTTTCCAACTGCTTAACATTTTTAGCTGGAGTGTACTCCTCGCTATTGGGGTCATGGGCTGGGTTAGGTACTGGTGCTTTTGAATACTGTGCTTTTGAATCCTCCTTACTGGATTTATCCTCCTCTCCAGGCTTTGGTTTACCCATTGTGGTAATTTAGTGTACCTTTATGCAGAAGGTTATCGCAGTGGTATACTCCAGATATGGGTTTAGCTTGGCTGGTTCACTGAAAATTCCCTCTACACTTGCACACTCCTTCTAGCTAGCGGCCATGACAGTCCAGTCCCATCAGATGTCAGTAGGTTGCAAGAAACTATATATTCAGATTCATGGCTATTTTAATTGTATTACATATACAATGGAAACCATCGGAGTGAATAACTAGGTTAATTTATGCAAAGAATGAGATGCCTTGTGTTTCAAGTTGACATTCTCGCTCTTCGCATTCACATCCTTTTCTGATGTGCATTTCCATTCATCTTTCTGTGCAGTACTCCAGTTTCCTAAATCAATTAGCTCAAAGTGCCAGTGGTAATTTATCACCACAGGGACCCAGTGTAACCACACTGGTAGCTTGTGTGTATAAAGTATGCATAAGGCAAGATGTCGCTGAGAGACAACCGGAAATTATTCATACACGCCTCTACGGGGGTCTATTGCTGTATGCTGTAGTGCACTGGGAATGTACATCCACACTCATCATGTATAATCAGTGACCACTGTAAAGTATACATCTCCCCATAAGAGAATTCTAGTCTCCTCTTTTAACTTATTTAGTTCTGATGGTGGATATTATATTTGTTAACCCTTCATATAAGGAGGCACCTAATTCCCCTTAAGATAAGATGATAACGAGCTTGTCAAAAGTTTTTTCTCCCTTCTTGTGTCTAGCCACACTGCATTCGGAGATTACCTTATAAATATGATAGGATAAGAACCAGATTGTCATTTGAAGGTTTTTCTCACTTCTTGTGGTTGTTACCCAAAGCTTGGTACTGGTATGTACCAGTATATATCAGCTCTGGTTGAATGGACAAGTTACCAAGCCTGATTACCCATCGAAACAATGCCTTATCAATGTGTTTTTCCCACCTTTTGGCAGGACCACCAAAATCAAAAATGGTAGACATCCTGGGGATAGGTCTAAACTCCTTGGTACCATAGAGCATTGTGCAAAAGGTTTAATTAAGCCAGTCTCTAGTTTTGCTCCATTTCTTCTAAAGCTATGCCTGGGAATTCGCAAAAATAGCAGTTTGTAAAGAATGCTGTCACAGAAATGACATTTCCCCTTTACCTTTGGGACTAGACTTTCCTTGTTCATACAGATTGACCATAACATGGGGCTATATTGCACTTTTTTCTGTAGTCTTATTATTAAAGGTACACTGCTCCACTGCATTGCAAATACACTGCATAGTTTACAAGCATGCCTAATAGATTCATTTGGCCTTGCAACTCTATTATGGTTTCATTTTCGTCTGAGGGCACTGTCGCTTTTGCTGACGTCACACATGATGTCACACAGTGTATGTATTTCTTGCCTTTATGTCTTCCTGTGAATCCCCCATTTACCCTCACTCTCCTATTTAGTATTCTCCTTGCTCAACCCTAAACCCAGAATCTCCCTTCCCCCATACCCTCCTCCCTCCTCAAACTTCCAACTGAACCCCATCCCCTTCCCTGTCCCCTTCCTCCCCCATCTCCTTCACCTTTCACCCATAGCTCTCCCCAACGTGCAGAGCAATGATTTGTCTTACTTGTAGATTGTGGGTTCCATCCACTACTCACCTGACCCCACAACTCTAGAAAGGTGGCATCTCAATCTAAAGGCAGCAAATCATGCCTTCCTTTTTTATGATAGAAGTGGCTATTTAAGATAATTATAGTGTAAAAGTTGTCAGCCAGCATTTATTAAAAATGTACCTAATGTATATGCCTGCATAAAGGTCCAGGCCTCATTGGTTTTCACCGTCTATAGCCCAGCGCTCATTCAAGACCATCACTTTTTCACATGTATTTTAAAATTTCAAAGCCCTTGCACCCCTTTGCTTATTCAATACCAGTATGTATTCTAGACCCGGCGCTTATACAGGAAAATTGTATTGTAATACCTAATTGAGACCTCGTTATCTTTGATTGTTATTGATTGTAGACCCCAAAACTTCCCATACTGCATAAGTATCTTCATAAAATCTAGAAATTAAACCTTCCTCCGCCCAACCTTCAGCTATAAATGATACCCCCACCAATCAATGTAAAAAAATGGAGCATTTAGAATGTCACATGAAATGATTAATGGGGCAATGTATTCAATATGAACAAGAGCCTTTTCTTTATGGGATGAGTGAACTTTGCTGTACAATATTGCAAGCCTTTATCATATGATGATGGCATATTTCGGATTTCTATTCAGGAAAAAACTGAGGAAAAGGTATGCCACACAAGGGCTGTAGTGGTGGTGGGGGGGGGGCTATTATTATTACTAACCCTTGATATAAAAGGGTTAGTAAGCAGCCCACATCTAAATGTGTTAATGAGTGAACTACCCCAGCAAATTGTCGTTATCTGTTGCCATGATTGGTCATCAATGCTGACTCCTTTTTGAGTGATAACTCACTGCGTCATCTTTCGCCACTGTGTGTCAGTCTCACATGGCATGGCAATTTATCACAACAGTCACCAACATGATCTCACTCACTGCGTGAGTATGTGCCACCCCTTGTCATCCCTCACAAAGCATGGTGACTTCTCACCACCATAGCCAACATGGATCTAACTCACTGCGTGAGTATGTGCCACTGCCTGTCAACTCTCACTCAGAATCGCGGCTTATCACAAGCATCGCCAACATGGATCTGACTCACTGTGTGATTATGTACCACTCCCGTGCCTATGGCATCAACTCTGACACAAAATGGCGACTTATCACTACCATTGCCAACATTGGTCTCACTCAATGCGTGAACTTGTGTCACTCCATGTCAATGCTCTCTGAGGATTGCATCATCTGTCACTCACTCACTCAGAATGGCAACTTATCACCACCATTGCAGGCCTTTGTCTCACTCAATGCGTGAATTTGTGTCACTCCAAGTCAATGCTTTCTGAGGATTGCATCATCTGTCACTCACTCTCACTCAGAATGGCAACTTATCACCACCATTGCCAAAGTTGTTGAGACAGCACCACTGTTCAACATGTAGCCTATCTAGGAAGTGTGGGCATGAGGTATAAGTCCCATACTTATCAAATGTGCTTTGTTGCACACTGATTTCCATGTAATACTTCAGGGTTGAATCAAACAAGATTATATAGAGAAAATATCAATTGAATTTAGATAGAGGTATCTCTAAAATAAAAGCAACTATCCATAAACACCTTTTCTCTGGTTACAGGAAAAATACATAAGGAAGTATCTACATGAACACCTTGTCTGTGGTTAGAGGGAAGATACATATGGCAATACCTTCTCTGGCAAAACATACATTGATCTGGCAGATGTGAGGCTGCATGATTACCAATGTCGATGATCATGAGCTTTTCATCTAACAAGATGAGTGATCACCAGCATCGCCATCACTGGTGAGTCTGAGTGATCACCACTCTCGCCATCCATGGTGAACCTGCGCTATGATGTGGTGCGCATTTCATCTAGCGAGGTGAGTGATCAACCGCCTTGCCATCCCTGGTGAGTGTGAGTCATCACGATCCTCGCCAACCATGGTGAACGTGCATTATGGCATGGTGTACGTTTCATCTAGCGAGATGAATGATCACCTGAGTGACCATCCCCCGTGAGTGTGAGTGATCACGATCCTTGCCATCTGTGGTGAATGTGCGTTATGACGTGGTGTGCGTCTCATCTAGCGAAGTGAGTGATCACTCATGTCGCCATCCCTGGTGAGGATGAGTGATCACTCATGTCGCCATCCCTGGTGAGGATGAGTGATCACGATCCTCGCCATCCCTGGTGAACATGCACTATGACGAGGTGCGTGTTTCATCTAGCGAGGTAAGTGATCACCTACGTCGCCATCCCTGGTGAGTCTGAGTGATCACCATCCTCGCCATCTGAGGTGAGGCCATGTGATCACCACCATTGCTATTCCTGGTGATCTTGTGCTATAGCGACGTCGTGTTCCATCTAGCGACATGTGTGAGCCACTTCACACAGGTTGACGAGGAGTCACGACAATTTGCTGGGACAGTAGGTGAAAGCCACCAGATTGACTAACATGTCAACTGGTTACACCATTGTAAAAAGTAATTGTTGAATATAGCAGGGATACACATAAAACTGAACAATGAACCACTGTAATTGTATGCATTGAACCAGTGTAATTCTTACAAGAAGCCTCAGGTGGCAACCTTTGGAAGAGAAATGCACCATTATGGCATTGCCATTTCTTTTACAGCATTCATAAGGCAAGATGTCGCTGAGAGACAACCGGAAATTATTCATACACGCCTCTACGGGGGTCTATTGCTGTATGCTGTAGTGCACTGGGAATGTACATCCACACTCATCATGTATAATCAGTGACCACTGTAAAGTATACATCTCCCCATAAGAGAATTCTAGTCTCCTCTTTTAACTTATTTAGTTCTGATGGTGGATATTATATTTGTTAACCCTTCATATAAGGAGGCACCTAATTCCCCTTAAGATAAGATGATAACGAGCTTGTCAAAAGTTTTTTCTCCCTTCTTGTGTCTAGCCACACTGCATTCGGAGATTACCTTATAAATATGATAGGATAAGAACCAGATTGTCATTTGAAGGTTTTTCTCACTTCTTGTGGTTGTTACCCAAAGCTTGGTACTGGTATGTACCAGTATATATCAGCTCTGGTTGAATGGACAAGTTACCAAGCCTGATTACCCATCGAAACAATGCCTTATCAATGTGTTTTTCCCACCTTTTGGCAGGACCACCAAAATCAAAAATGGTAGACATCCTGGGGATAGGTCTAAACTCCTTGGTACCATAGAGCATTGTGCAAAAGGTTTAATTAAGCCAGTCTCTAGTTTTGCTCCATTTCTTCTAAAGCTATGCCTGGGAATTCGCAAAAATAGCAGTTTGTAAAGAATGCTGTCACAGAAATGACATTTCCCCTTTACCTTTGGGACTAGACTTTCCTTGTTCATACAGATTGACCATAACATGGGGCTATATTGCACTTTTTTCTGTAGTCTTATTATTAAAGGTACACTGCTCCACTGCATTGCAAATACACTGCATAGTTTACAAGCATGCCTAATAGATTCATTTGGCCTTGCAACTCTATTATGGTTTCATTTTCGTCTGAGGGCACTGTCGCTTTTGCTGACGTCACACATGATGTCACACAGTGTATGTATTTCTTGCCTTTATGTCTTCCTGTGAATCCCCCATTTACCCTCACTCTCCTATTTAGTATTCTCCTTGCTCAACCCTAAACCCAGAATCTCCCTTCCCCCATACCCTCCTCCCTCCTCAAACTTCCAACTGAACCCCATCCCCTTCCCTGTCCCCTTCCTCCCCCATCTCCTTCACCTTTCACCCATAGCTCTCCCCAACGTGCAGAGCAATGATTTGTCTTACTTGTAGATTGTGGGTTCCATCCACTACTCACCTGACCCCACAACTCTAGAAAGGTGGCATCTCAATCTAAAGGCAGCAAATCATGCCTTCCTTTTTTATGATAGAAGTGGCTATTTAAGATAATTATAGTGTAAAAGTTGTCAGCCAGCATTTATTAAAAATGTACCTAATGTATATGCCTGCATAAAGGTCCAGGCCTCATTGGTTTTCACCGTCTATAGCCCAGCGCTCATTCAAGACCATCACTTTTTCACATGTATTTTAAAATTTCAAAGCCCTTGCACCCCTTTGCTTATTCAATACCAGTATGTATTCTAGACCCGGCGCTTATACAGGAAAATTGTATTGTAATACCTAATTGAGACCTCGTTATCTTTGATTGTTATTGATTGTAGACCCCAAAACTTCCCATACTGCATAAGTATCTTCATAAAATCTAGAAATTAAACCTTCCTCCGCCCAACCTTCAGCTATAAATGATACCCCCACCAATCAATGTAAAAAAATGGAGCATTTAGAATGTCACATGAAATGATTAATGGGGCAATGTATTCAATATGAACAAGAGCCTTTTCTTTATGGGATGAGTGAACTTTGCTGTACAATATTGCAAGCCTTTATCATATGATGATGGCATATTTCGGATTTCTATTCAGGAAAAAACTGAGGAAAAGGTATGCCACACAAGGGCTGTAGTGGTGTGGGGGGGGGGCTATTATTATTACTAACCCTTGATATAAAAGGGTTAGTAAGCAGCCCACATCTAAATGTGTTAATGAGTGAACTACCCCAGCAAATTGTCGTTATCTGTTGCCATGATTGGTCATCAATGCTGACTCCTTTTTGAGTGATAACTCACTGCGTCATCTTTCGCCACTGTGTGTCAGTCTCACATGGCATGGCAATTTATCACAACAGTCACCAACATGATCTCACTCACTGCGTGAGTATGTGCCACCCCTTGTCATCCCTCACAAAGCATGGTGACTTCTCACCACCATAGCCAACATGGATCTAACTCACTGCGTGAGTATGTGCCACTGCCTGTCAACTCTCACTCAGAATCGCGGCTTATCACAAGCATCGCCAACATGGATCTGACTCACTGTGTGATTATGTACCACTCCCGTGCCTATGGCATCAACTCTGACACAAAATGGCGACTTATCACTACCATTGCCAACATTGGTCTCACTCAATGCGTGAACTTGTGTCACTCCATGTCAATGCTCTCTGAGGATTGCATCATCTGTCACTCACTCACTCAGAATGGCAACTTATCACCACCATTGCAGGCCTTTGTCTCACTCAATGCGTGAATTTGTGTCACTCCAAGTCAATGCTTTCTGAGGATTGCATCATCTGTCACTCACTCTCACTCAGAATGGCAACTTATCACCACCATTGCCAAAGTTGTTGAGACAGCACCACTGTTCAACATGTAGCCTATCTAGGAAGTGTGGGCATGAGGTATAAGTCCCATACTTATCAAATGTGCTTTGTTGCACACTGATTTCCATGTAATACTTCAGGGTTGAATCAAACAAGATTATATAGAGAAAATATCAATTGAATTTAGATAGAGGTATCTCTAAAATAAAAGCAACTATCCATAAACACCTTTTCTCTGGTTACAGGAAAAATACATAAGGAAGTATCTACATGAACACCTTGTCTGTGGTTAGAGGGAAGATACATATGGCAATACCTTCTCTGGCAAAACATACATTGATCTGGCAGATGTGAGGCTGCATGATTACCAATGTCGATGATCATGAGCTTTTCATCTAACAAGATGAGTGATCACCAGCATCGCCATCACTGGTGAGTCTGAGTGATCACCACTCTCGCCATCCATGGTGAACCTGCGCTATGATGTGGTGCGCATTTCATCTAGCGAGGTGAGTGATCAACCGCCTTGCCATCCCTGGTGAGTGTGAGTCATCACGATCCTCGCCAACCATGGTGAACGTGCATTATGGCATGGTGTGCGTTTCATCTAGCGAGATGAATGATCACCTGAGTGACCATCCCCCGTGAGTGTGAGTGATCACGATCCTTGCCATCTGTGGTGAATGTGCGTTATGACGTGGTGTGCGTCTCATCTAGCGAAGTGAGTGATCACTCATGTCGCCATCCCTGGTGAGGATGAGTGATCACTCATGTCGCCATCCCTGGTGAGGATGAGTGATCACGATCCTCGCCATCCCTGGTGAACATGCACTATGACGAGGTGCGTGTTTCATCTAGCGAGGTAAGTGATCACCTACGTCGCCATCCCTGGTGAGTCTGAGTGATCACCATCCTCGCCATCTGAGGTGAGGCCATGTGATCACCACCATTGCTATTCCTGGTGATCTTGTGCTATAGCGACGTCGTGTTCCATCTAGCGACATGTGTGAGCCACTTCACACAGGTTGACGAGGAGTCACGACAATTTGCTGGGACAGTAGGTGAAAGCCACCAGATTGACTAACATGTCAACTGGTTACACCATTGTAAAAAGTAATTGTTGAATATAGCAGGGATACACATAAAACTGAACAATGAACCACTGTAATTGTATGCATTGAACCAGTGTAATTCTTACAAGAAGCCTCAGGTGGCAACCTTTGGAAGAGAAATGCACCATTATGGCATTGCCATTTCTTTTACAGCATTCCTTTCCACTCCAGTCTGTTTTTTGCTCCTTCCTCCTTTCCTTTTTCTTCCAGGTATTGAGGAGGATGACTCTATGTTTGCCTCATTCCATTTGTTGGTTTCTCTATCAATGAACCTTATACATTGCCTTCATATTGCTTTAACATAATGTATACTCTATTAATCTTCCTTTCCCCCCAGTCCCAGTTGTCTTGAGTTTTCATTCAACCACCATCCATCCTGCTTTCATTGTTCACAGCCTTTTCTCTACTTACTACTTCTCCTGGGTAGGAGGGTGCCCTTCCTTTCTGTCTCCTCACAGTTCATCTAATTCATGGTGACCTCTGGATTCATTGCTACCCTCCATTCTGCTACTCTCTTCTCTCCATATTCTCTCCAACACTTAATCATCCCCTTCAAGGGCCACTGATGCATCATGGCCATTGGTTGCCATGATGCACCAATGAAATACTGGCGAGTATTATGTATCAACCTTGACGGGTTGGTATGATGCTCCAATGAAGTGCTGGTCACCACCACTTACTTGGTACATCATGGCAACCAATGAGCATGATGCACTCCTGCATCAGAGGCTTTTAAAGGGTTTAGCTTTTCTTCCCACCTCCTGCCCATGCTCCCCTCCTCCCCTTTCTAACACTCACTAATACCCAGCAGCCAGATTCTCCTTGGTGGCCATTGTTCACATAGGTGGGTCCTGGAAGCAGTGCAGCGACAAATTGGTCTCCATCTTTATGCAGCCTGGTCTGATCAAGGTCATCACACCTATACATATGCAGACCAACACCGCCCCTTCGTGCCCACCCACCCTTCACTCCACCCCTTCTCCTGGCACCTCTCAATGCACAGCACTCCTGTCCCTGACATTTCCCCAATCTTCTCCTCCCCATCTGAATATATTCTGCTTCAACCTGCAGATGTGTCAATGAGAAAGAAGTGAGGATATTCCGATGACTTGCTCAATGGATCTCCTTTCTGGATAACTCTCACATTAGTTCACCTCTATCTCTCAGTCTCTCCTAAAGGTACCTCATTACTCGGAAATTATGTAGAAAGTTGTCTCAGGAGCAGAGAGTTCATGATGCTCAAGAGCCACTTTTCTCTGCCTCATATATCTACAGCACACACTACTTTGAAAAAGGTACCCACTAATGCATATAACTCCTGAGGTTAACATCACCACACCTTGCAACCTCTATATGCCAAAACGATGTAGATGTCATCAAAACGATTTCACAGGAATTTGTTATAATGTGCAAATTGTAACTGTCTATTCTCTCTGATTTTCATGCAGGCCTTTTGATGCAGGTTCACTTTACTTTCCATCTAGAGGTATGATGTGTAGCATGACGCTGACTTGTGCACTAGCAGCTGCATAGAAAAGTAGCTTTACAATTAACGGCATTGAGCACATCCCAGTGGGCAGAGGCCTATCAGCCAAGAATGAAAGTATATGAATATTGGGACAGTGTGAAGGGGTTATAGAGGTTGGGTCCATTAGGTTCAGTTCACTTTGAGGCAGAGATAATGTGAGAAATCTAGGAAAAGCAAGGAAACACTTGGAGATTGTTCTTTGTTCCTTCTGGACGTCCATACCTAGGCCAGGGCAGGGGTCTGACACAGGGAAGGGTTAGCAGGGGTGATGTTCACACTCTGCACCCTTAACACAGGGATAGAAATCAAATATAGAGGACCCCATTACACCCAAGGATTCTACCCTCTCTCTATCGGTGCCCTTAATTTCAGCATCCTGTCAATCTTTCATGTCTACCCATCTCTGTCAACTTGTTTGTTTTGCTTATCTTTATTGCTCTTCCACTGACTGTCAGCATCCCCTCCATTCTACCCTATCCATTCCCTCTGTCCACTAGTTGTCCATTCCCTCTGTCCATTGCCTGTCATAAACCTTGTCCTTTCCCCCCACTGTATTATTTACACCTATTTATCTGTGTGCCTTTATCAATTACCCCCTACCCCACACTCTAGACCTTGCCCTTATCATTTAATGGGCTCTCCTTGTTTGATTTATTTGTATTTTTGATTGTCAGTTTGTGCCATTCTCTATCTCACTCTATATATCTGCTTCTCTTCCTCTTCTCACTTGGGACTCACTCAATGACCATTATTTAAGCCCATGTCTCATTCCTTCTCTCTCATATTATCATTTGCTCCTCGGCTACTTTCTTCTTGCACTGCAAGTCCAAATTATTTAGCTTCCCTCACCAATACCCCATCACGCTTTGCACCCTCCTTCTCCATATTCCATCCTGTTTGTGGGTTCCCACTCCCTCTTTTCCTTACCAAAACCTTGCCACTTTTATTTCTGAATCAATTTCATTTTTTTCATATCTCCTTTCTCATTTCATATTTGTCGTCCAACTTCTCAACCCCCCCCCCTCCAAGGCGATGGGATTCAACAGATGTCCTTGTCATTCCCCCTCCACATAAACCCCCACCTCTCACAACTCCTCCCACCCCAACCCTCTCTTCTCAACCTGCTCTCCTCACATCCTGACTTCCTAGTCCCTGCAGTGGCATGACACCACCCTCTAAGGGGCCACGGACGCATTAAGGCATCATGCCCATCATCATGATTCACCAATGAAGTGCTGGCAAGCAGTCTCTCCAGCACCTCATTGGAGCATCATGCCGCCCCTCTAGGAGTATATTATATCAACCCCATAGGGACATTATGATGTTTCATTGGTGCATCTTGATGACCAATGGGCCTGATGCACTCATGCATCATCAGCCTTTAAAGGGTTTAATAATCCCAATGTCCCTGTTTCAGTAGATGAACTGTCAGACTCCAATTCTACCTACAGGATAAACTGAAAGCCACACTTTAAAAAAACACTTGTTAAAAATGAAGTCAGTTCTCCAGTAGCCCTTGGACAATTTTTTCACAAAGATCATCGTAGCACAGTGCTTAAACCTTTAGGAGCTGCGAGAGTGCTTCATGTCCATTGGTGCATCATGACAACCCTCTGGGAGTGTATCAACACGGCATAGCACTATAATGGCAAGGTATTTCCATGGGTCTCATTCATACATCATGGCGACTAATGAGCATGATGCATTAAAATATTATCAGTGCTGAAGGAGATATACATAAGTTCCCTTTTCTTTCTGGGGCTTCATTATAACACTGCGTTACTGTATCACGAAAATAGTAATTCCCTGAAATGTTTTTGGAAATGCCTGGTACATCTGAAAGCCGTTTCTTACAGTTTATCAGCACCGATCTATCTTCACATTCACAGACCCCCTCTCCTCTATATATGATATGCATTGTGGACCTATCTGATTTTGTCATATTGATTGTTGTCATTAAGAGCATATAGTATTTCATTCTTTTATTCACTCTTTTGTATTATCTGCTGCCTATGCAGAGCCAGTCTGTCTCTCTATACAATCTCTATCTACATCTCAATGTCCAATGGTATGCAATCCTTTTCTTTCCTTCATTGTTTTGCTACTTTTTCAGTGCAGCCATGATTTATCGATGCTTCCCTTTATCTCCATTACCTTCACTTGACCTGCCTCTCTTTCTCTTCTTTATCTCTTTGTTTCTACTTGTCTCACTCTCTCTTTCCTTTATTGTCTCTGCCTTCATTAACCTTTAAGACAAAGGGATTTCTTCCTGTAGGGGCCGGCATCGTTGTATATATATTAGTGCGCTTCATCCGAGAGACGCGCTTGTGTGGTGCTCGTTCTGTTTGTAATTTTTGTTCTCTTCTGATATGCATGCTGTGTATAGTGTATAGATTAATCCAGAGAGGTTCACATAACTTTAGGTATCCACTCTATCACCACCGACCAGCTTGATAATCAGTTTGGAGTTCATTCACCTGCTTATCACCCATTTGGTAATTTTAACTCAGTTTTATCGTCATTTTATTGGGTGGAAATCTCAAGGTATGTGGATGTTTCAATATTAAGCATTTAAGTGTTGCTGATGCAGGAGAGCATCATGTCAGTTGGTTGTCATGATGCATCAATGAAGTGCTGGTGAGTCTGCTTGCCAACACTTCATTGGTGCATCATGGCCACCCTCCAAACCCTTGCAGCCCTGGCAAGTCACTCACCAGGGCTGCATTATGACGACCAATGGGCATGATACATCAATGCATCAGTCAGATACAACAGCATACAACTTCTGTCCCGATCTTCCGCCCCTTTACAGCACCACTTTACTTCAATAACATTTTTCTTCTCTTGACATACCTTTATACACCTAGCAAAAGTTCTCCTACACCAAGCCAGAGTTTCCTTACCAATAAATATGTTAACGTTGTGCTATCACTTATTTGTAACTAGTTTGCTTCATGCCCACTCTTTTTCTCCACAACCCAGCTGCCCTACCATACAAATAGATTTGGCTTGTTGCTGTCTCTTCCGGCCAGCCCGATGAGATCTGACATCAGATAAATGCATCATCCCTTCTTCCCCTTTGCCTACCCCATTATTATTCATTTTACCATGCTTCAGCCTATATTTGGCTATGTTGCAGAATCCTCTCCCACTTGGACAAGTACATCATATTATCATAGAAAGTGGTTATAAATCCTGTTTTCTTTTTATATATGCTGGCATATAGGTTAGCTAGTGATAGGATGCAGTAAGCCAGCTACTGTAATCCCATGTTTAATAGGCACCCCTGTTGCACCTAGAATAAGCAGCAGAAGTGTATCATGTAGGCTAGGAACTGAGGGTGTGATTTGTATGCAGGGAGTGCCGGCTTTCAGACCCATGCCTTGATGTGGCAGAAACCAAACAGGGATTGTAGTTTGTGCCCAATGGGTCAGGGTGGCCAACCTGAGAGTCCTTCTGGGGACACCTCCATTTCCGGTAAGGACGCCTGTAGGCTGAACCCTATTTCTGGGGTGGACACAGGGGCATGCCTGCCGTTTTTATTTAGGGTTGGGCACCTTGAGACTTAGTTCTATATGTATGCAGCATACAAAGATTCATGACTGTATTCATGGAATTACATATATATATATATATATATATATATATATATATATATATATATATATATATATACATATATATATGCTGTCAGCCCTCGTGTAAAGAAAACCCTGATTAATGTACAGTGAATTTATTGAAATGTTTAGTAGGCTATAGGTGAGTAAATAGAGATTAGTAAGTTCAGACTCCACTTGGTTACTTTCAATAGTCATCTGTATTTGTAATGTTGAACAATACATTTGAATAAACACAGTGATTTTTAATCCATTCATTTACTTTAAATAGCCATAGATCTGTGTTTGTATTAAAATAAATTAAACTCACTATCTATCTGATACACGATTTTCATTTCTGAGGAAAAACAGATTTGAGAAGCAGCTACCAAAGAAAAGAAATCAGGAAAGAGCTATCTTATTTAATAAAATGGGTTTCAGTAAAATGATAATAGGCCAATTTTGCAATGAATGATAATTGAATGACAAGCGATAGCATCATTTTGCAGCCAAAGATCATTGGATGACAAATGTTATCGATTTTCTTATTATTGTTGAAGGTTATGAGAGGATCACAAGGAAAGTGTCATTATTGTAATAGTCTTGCACTCTCAGGTGGAGTGGGGCTTTGATAGTTAAGTGTTTCATGGTTAGATAGTTTGGGCCGCAATATCATTGAAGAGTCAGCATGATGCACTGATGGAGACTCCCAAGTAATGCATTGGTGCATCATGACAATCAATGAAATTGAACCCAGAGCTTCGTACAAACAACAAAGGGTCAATTTCTGAATACAAAAGTATATTTGAATTAACAGGCATGAAAGCCATTGTAAATCTATGTTTGATTTAAAGTTCAAATCAAAAAAGGCTTTCAAGATAAATGCAATTGCTGACATTCAATCCAGGCAGTATTTCTTGCTGACTGTAGCCCATAGCCTGCAGGGATTGCCATAGACTGGGAACCCCACACAGCCCCATCAGTCAGTGTCTTGTGCACTTTGGGGACTTATATGGTGGTGGATGTTTCCCCTATGTGGCACCACACTGGGCTCCAAGGCCAGACCAGGTTAGCCTACAAAAGGAAGGCCCTTGAACATCCCAGGGCACAGGTACATGGCCTGGTCTGCCCCTATGCCCCATGCTCTGAATGTCCCTGAAGTAGTCACGTTCTTCTTCATTGTAAAAAAAAGTCATCGAAATAACGGCGCACTCCTTGTCCCAAAGTTGCTAGAGATCTGTCCTTATTTTTGCCGAGATTCCTTGTACATTTGTGTACAACCATACTGCCAGCTGGAGCTTCTTGTAAATAATACTTCACTGCTTTTCAATTACAGTGACCCAGTGTTCCCAGTGATCCCTGATAGAACCAACAGTTATCTTTCTCAGTGTTCTCCCACCTATGACACATACAGTACAACTTACCTCTGTTCCTCCACCTCTCTCTTTGTCTTTATCTCTTTCTCTTCCTTTTTTTTTATTGCCAACATCATTTATGATTTTCATCACAACAATCCTTTTGGTTGGAAAAGTTATAAACATCAAAATCAGAGTAATACATTATAAGCTGTAGCTATGAAAAGTGAATAATTCATATTGGGTGTGAGTTTACAATAGTGTACATGACTTTGAAATGAAATGAGAAAATATATACAAGTACATGTTACACAGTGTGACATTCTTAATTGATTCCTAGGAATTGATTGATGCAGATAAAAAATGTAACCGCAAGGAGGGAAATACCTTTTCAATGACTGATTAGTTATTTACTACTACATCAAATTGGGCTCTTAGCCGTCTTTGCCTGTTAATATATTCACGACTGTTTACATACAATTGCTTTTTGCCTTTCATATGGGTGCCAAACTTTGCTTTCGCTAACCTTTTGAATTTTAGTTTAGTAATAGAAAATAGCATTTCTGCATTTAGTATGTCCCATATATGGACTCCTCTGTAACAAGGTGATTACATAAAAAAAAACAGACAGAGAATTTCAAAGTGGAAATACAAACTTATCTGCTCTGTGACTTATAACATTAGCATTGGAGGTGTGTGGAGTAACTTTTTTCGACAATCTAAACATCATAGATGATAGCAGTTCTTTTCTTCTATCAATTAACATAGGGATTTCACACCTTTGATGAAGTCCAAACACTGATTCCTCTCTAGGTTTACATTTCAAACAAATTCTTAAAGCATTGTTTTGAAGTACCTGCAAGCCATCAACAAATGTTTTGTTTGTCTTCTCTTCTTCACTTTTCTCTTTCTCTTATCGTTCTCCCTCTCTATCTCCCTCTTTCACTCTTTTCTACTTTCCTCGGCTTTACGTTTATTCCATCCCTTATCCCTTTCTTCTTTGCCCAGTGCTTTTCTACCTTTGAATCCAGAGTTTCACATCCAACCCTTTAGAGTTCTCTTTAAAATCATCTCCCACACTTCCTCAACCCGATGACTTCTCCTACCCCAGGAGCTTCCTTCTGACTTCTACACTTCCCAGAGGCTCCCCTGATGGCCCTCGACTTGTGATTGGTGCTGGCCCTGTGGCGGAAGCGAGTAGTAACAGAGAGATGGGTGGGGTTAGCAGACCAGGGGTGTAGAAGAGCAGGCAAACAAACCAGATTACGCCCCCTGTAGTACGTGCCAAGCCAGCAAACTCACAATCAGTGCACGATTCGAGTCTCACCGACCTCTTCTGTTGTCACCAGTGCTTCATGTCTAATCCTGAGGTTACATGTCACCCTACAGCCCCCCCCCAATACTTTCTCTGCCTTTATCCCTTTGAGGGCCACTGATGTTATAATGCATCCTGCCCACTGGTACACCAATGAAGTGCTGCAGAGTCTGCTCACCAGCACGTCCTTAGATCATCATGGTGACCCTCCAGGAGTTTGTGTATTAATCCTGTAGAGTCGGCATGATGCTCCAATGAAGTCTTGGTGACATCCAATGGGCAATATACACTTCTGCATCCGGGTGAAAATCTGAGACTTCTGCCAATTGCTTTGAAAAGGTGCCCAAAAATAAAAGTTGAAAATGTATACCTTTTACCCCAGAATACATATGTATATATCATGGATTACACTATTCCGAAAGGGGACAGCATTTGTTTGATTAGTTTGCTTATAACAGAATGATCAAAAATGATCCCCATGTTAAAAGATAGGAGGGCAATACGTCCGTTACCACGATTTTGAACAGTCCTGTATGCATTTAGATGGGTGAGGCTTGTATAAAAGCTGTTAGACTTCGAAAAATGATATATACAGGGTATAAAGAGAAATAATGGACCTATATTCTGAAATAGATATCTAGATATTTAGAACATATCATACCCTCATACTGAAGCTCAAAACTCATACCGAAGCTCAAAACTTACTTCTACCAGTTGATCTAGTCTGGATGGTTTCTGGTATACCCCAGTAAGAGACAATGACCTTACCATCCAAGAGAAACTGATAATTGTTTTTCCCCTAAAAAGACACGGTCATTTCGCCTAATTTTTACATTCTATTAGCCAGCAATAGTCATTAAAGGTCAATAAACATGACAAAATGTACATCCATGTGTGGGTATAGATGTCTACAACAAATGGGATGAGGTGTCCTTATAGTTAATGTCGTCTGGTTGACATGGTGATCTATTAATGGCATTGATTCCACTTTTTTGTAATTGGCGCAGAACTCAGATTTCACCAATCAGTGGTCCTTAAAGACAAACGCTACACAGTACACAGAAGCCACCTGCTGGCAGAAATAAAAATCTGTCAGTTAAACTATTTTATTGGCATTCCTCATCCTAACTGGACCACTCTACCTGTACATATTTTTTTCAGTTCAGTTCTGATCACTATAGGTATATTAAAGATATTTATATGCCATTTGATCTCTAATAGGGCCTTACATATAGTTAAGGGGAAATTAATATTTTTGATAAATTCACAGTATTTTATTTTAACCGTGACCCCCCATTTTTCTTTTTTCGAAATGTTTGTATGGATGTTCTCTTTCAACCCAGGGAGTCTTGTAGAAAAATCAGTAGAGGGCCAGTATGTATGAGACATGATATGAAAAAATAGTTTTACCATTCTTTCCATAGTTAGGGCATTTTACACTTAAGTTGTCATATTGTAAAAGTAATTACCGTGACATGGGGATTTTTTTTGCATTTTCTTATTGTTAGTACATCGAACTAACATAATCTAGAGTAAATTGAGATTGCCCCTACTTTACTCATCTCAGCCCCATTCTACCACATTCTGCCACACAAACTGACTGCACTACCCCCTAGTAGCAAAATCCCAATTAAAACCTATTTCTATTTCAACATACACCAGTACACTAGGGGTCAGTCTAGGCCAAATAATTACTACTTTAGCCTGTTCTTATGTCAATTTATCAATTGTGTAAAAAGGATATCATGAAATATTTCAAAGAAAATTGGAAATATTCATGAATATTTAATACATGCAAATTAGATAATCAAAAAATAAGACATTGAGGTTGAAGGGCAATTAATAAGCTTCGATTTGGTTCTAGTCTGATCTTTCTCACTTGATTATTAAGGGAGCAGTGACCAATCAAGTGATTGTGGGGTGATCATAAAAGAATTGATAGGTTTACGCACATAATACATCCTCACGGTCACACCCACCTATGAAATCAAGTGCAGACAAGTGAATTTGTATAGCTGATATACTTGTTTATCAGGGAGAAGGTGTCTTACAAAATCCCCAGTGGGGTACAGGGTTCCACTATCCAGCCCATGGACTATTGTAAAATGCGTCGAAAGATCAAGAGTTTTCCTTGCAAAATTTGACTGTTTCCAAAGAGGAATTATACCTAATAATCATTTCACTTATGAATCACCTTCCAGTTCTGGTTTGTTCCTCAACCTCAACTCTGTCTAGGTAATCTGTATGATGACAGGAATGCAAAATTAAGACCATATAGATTCAAAGACCAATGAGGATCCAGGATGTGGCTGAAGAAAGTAGTCAGAAGAATGAAAGCAACTGCAAGAGGCCATATTTTCTAGAAAAAGCTTCCCTCAATAGACCACAAAACCCATTCCCCTGGGAGACTGGTAGGTTATCTCACTCTTGTCGGACATGCCACTCGAAGAGCAATTCAGGAGAATAAGGCCCAGTGGGAGGGAGGCACTGATGAAGAAGTTGAATTGCTCGTTGGCTAGTAGTACACTGGGAGTACCATATAGTAATGGGACTCTGCTTAGTAGTGTATTCAAGTAGATTGCATACTTAGTAACATATTGAGATCAAGCTGACCCAGGCAAAATGTAAAAGGAAAATCTGTAATATGTATAGAAGAAAAACCTATCATCAGAATGATCAGGCTGACAAGACTGTTTCATGCTGAGAATAATACTTTCTTGGAAATCTTTTACAATTTTTTACAATGTTGTCAATTGCATCAAAATGATCAAAATTTCTTTTCTCTCTCACTCTTTTCTCTTATGAAAATAACTGCCCACTGAGCATTTCAAAACTATATATTGAAGTGGGAGCTTTTGTGTTTCATAGGCTACACATAGAAATAGGTGCAAACTCGTTAATGGTGGAGTATATAGTATTTCTTTTGGTTTTTAACTGAAATGGGGGCTCACTAAGAAGTAGTATACAAAGATGGCACCTCTGCTATAAGTAGTATATTGAAAAGGGTGGCATACTTAAAGGTGTACTAAATGGGGCATTTTTTGAGAAGTGTATTGAAATTCGGGCTTACTAAGAAGTATACTGTGATAGAGATGGCGGAACGGCAATGGCATAGTCGGGGAAGCAAGCGAGGCAGTTCCCACTTGTGCCAGGAGGGGACGGCCGGGAGTGCAGTGAAGTAATGGGTGTGACGTCACGGACCCTGGAGGAGGTTATAAAAGGCTTGGGAAGGGGGGATTTGGGGTCTTAGACCTTTGCTAGGACCAGGACATGGACCCGGAGACACTGGACAAACCTAACAGTTGGGAACTGTGCAGGATCCGGGAACAGGATAATTCGGGGACTTGGATAGACATTGGTGAATAGTGGTTGAGCTCGGGGGCCAAGGATAGCGATAAAGTCGGGACAGACTGGCTGCTCAGAATTGCATAACATTAATCATAATAAGTAAAGTCAGCTATCAGTATTATTGCACATATTTATTCGAGCCCAGATCTCATAGAGAGGTGTCAGGGCATTGTCGACACTAAATAAATAGCCTTGGTGGTTTCTGATACCTGCATTCCGTGCGTTTATGTGTATTGTATCAGAATTCAGATGAACAAGAAACCTACAAAAAGATGTATTTACATAGTGGTACTCTAGATGTATGGATTAAGAAGTGGTTAAGAGACATACTGATGGGATCCTAAAATACCTGTGACTAGATCTATAAAAGAAAGAAAGGTAAAATTGTTCTGTGTAAATGGTATTCAGCACGAAAACATTTCAGCATTTTCCACATGGAACACATAATTGTCAAAGATGTTCTTTTTCGAAGTATCTATCCATGGCAATCTAGATGTTATTGCACTACACAAGCTACCCCTGTGGACCAATTCTACTTCTCACAACACTCTCACTGCATACAACAGAAATGGAATTAAGCACAGATGTGGTGGGAATGCAATGAGGAGCAGAATACAGGCAAAGAGAGTAGAAGTAGAAACCCCACTCTGTAGGGAATATTCTGAATACCAAATGTACTTTAGAGTACTACTACGCTAGTCTTGACACAATGAAACAATGGCATCCGCATTATGAAAATGCAAAAATAGGGAAATTGCTTTCAATTCTAGGAACAGCCACATTTTTCTTCTGCAGAAAATGAGGTGTTTTTTCATGAAAAGCTCTGTTTCAATGGAAAAGGGGTGAGTATTTTTTGTAATTTAACCCATGTAAACTGAGATCCTCAGAAATGCCAAGCTGCTAGGTAAATATCCGTTTGGTGAAAGCTTTCAAACAAGGTCTGCAATTTTTCAGAAAGGGAAAGAGTAGGATTTGGTGGACAACATGTCTGTGATTTTCAAGAGAAGGAGGATTTATTTCAGCTTAGAACCCAAAGAAGAGTGCGGAACCAGAAGTACATGCTGTCTGAAGAAAATAGGAGGGGGTTGTTGGGCGAGGGGACTTTGGAGAGAACTGGGGAAGTGGGTGTTGGTGTTAGGGAGGGAGAAAGGAACAGGGAGAAGCCTTTCTCGGTTAGGACTGTTGGTGGGACAAAAACTGCAACATCAATGCAGGTAGCAGACAGTGCAGTCTACCCGGTACACTGGTTTTCTGCCTTCTTTAGTACATAGAATTTCTCTTAACTTAATATATATCTAAAACATCAGATGTCTGTGTAGTTTGCGTTTTATGGTCAGTATTCTAAATATGGAGGGGGTATGGGGCAGGTGGTCTTCAAATATGGACACAAAACTCAAAACAGTTTACATTTGGGTGAAGTATGGGTCAGTAGGGTGCAAGAAACTGTGAATTCAGATCCATGGCTATTTCAATTGTATTACATATACAATGGAGACAGTTGGAGTGAATAACTAGATGTAATTTATGTTAATAATGAGATGCCTTGTGTTTCAAGTTGATATTCTCGCTCTTTGCATGACATCCTCATCTGACATGGATTCCCATTCTTCCCACACAGTACTACAGCTTCCTAAATCAATTAGCTCAAAGTACCAGTGCTAATGTTATACCACAGGGATCCAGTGTAACCACACTGGTAGCTTGTGTGTATAAAGTATGCATAAGACAAGATGTCGCTGACAGACATCCAGAAATTATTCATACGTGACTCTCAGCAGGTCTATTGCTGACTGCTGTAGAGCCCTGTGAATGTACATCCACACTCATCATGTACAATCAGTAACCATTGTTAAGTATACATCTCCCCATAAGAGGACTCTCGTCTCCTCTACTAACTTATTTACTCCTGATGAAGGATATTATAGAGGAGAGTGTAGCCACGATGCATTCAGTTTTATTTAACTATAGTGACTTGTATTATAAGATGAGAACTAGCTTACAGTCAAGGTACCCATTTTGGGTACCCATTAGGACAATGCCTTATCAGTGTGTTTTGCCACCTTTGGCAGAACCACTGAAATCAAAAGTGGTGGTCATATTGGGGATGGGTCTAGACTCCTATTGGTCACTACTTTGCCATCAAGCATTGTGTAAATGGTGCGCCTTATGTATATGGCACACCTCATGTTCATCCTGAACCCTTTAGGTTCACTTTGAGCTGAATTTTTGAGGTCCACCAAGTAAAATTCAAAAAACAGATATTTCCCTGCTATTTTTATGTTGATTTGTAAATGACCTATTTTAATACAGAAATATTTACTTGTTTCCATTTCATTTCTTCTTTTTTTTTTTGGGGGGGAGGTATGTTCTGACCCCTCCATGGCTAGGATTTAGGAGTGGGGGTTATGGCCACATTTCTTCCTCAATTTTTGTAAAAGTGTTTTACAGTTATATTCCTAAAGACTGTGCATAATTTGGTATTCTTTCTATAGATTCAAGAGTCATTTTCTGTAGGTTCTTGATTTAAGCTTGAGCGGCTCTCTCCAAAGCAGGCTATCAGTTTTTACTTCTCATGTCATAACTGTCTTCAATTGCTTGTCTCTCTCTTTCTCTTGGTCATGATGATCAATGGGCATTATACATTATTGGATCAGCAGCCCTTAAATGGTTTAGTGCCCGAGCATTTACAGATTTCAACACAACTCTATCCCTGGCCCTTATTCAAGATCGATGCTTATTCAAGACATAGTTTATAGTGCAATTGTCAATAAAGACCACTGTGTCCCATATAGATAGAACTAAACGACCGTGGTGTACGAGGTGGTCGATCCACCACGAGGGAGTTGTCTCCCCCGAGGGCGTTAGCCCGAGGGTGAGACAACTCCCGAGGGGTGGATCGGCCACCGAGGACACCAGGGGAGTTTAGTTCTATATTTATTTTATGTTTTTAGAGTCTTTAATGAACCGATAATTAGCGAAATCCGTTACTGTAGTCCCCCGTATGAGCGCCGGTCCGCCATTTTGAATGTTTACATGCACCCAGAACGAGGCTGCAGTGGTGGATCGGCCGCTGTGGTGGATCGGCACACGTTACGCCACTGGGGGTGTGTGGATCGGCCCTGCAATGCTATCTCTATGGGAAGAAGTTATTCACATAAAATAATATTGAAGACCTGCACTCATTCAATGTCAGAGTGCTTAGACAGGCTAATACGGTAGTTCATTCCTTGAAGTCTTCCTGTGCATCTCTCTCATACTTTCACTCTCCTGTTTAGTATTCCCCTAACGCAACCCTAAACCCTCAATCTCCCATCCCCCAATATGATCTTCCCTCCTCAACCCTCACCTCTGAACCCCATCCCCTTCCTCATCACCCATCCCCGTCCCCTCCTTCCCCCATCACCTCTCACCCCTCACCCGTATCTCTAGCCTTTCATCTCCCCACACGCAGAGTACTGATTTGTCTTACTTGTAGATTGTGCAGACCACCCACTGCTCCCCTGACCCCCTGTTCTTAATCTAAGAGCAGTACATCATGCCTCCCTTTTTGTGATATTAATCCGGCACCTCATTGGGGCATTTGCTTGTTTTTCAGGTCTGTCAGTTTGGCATATTGCAATCCTGGATAGAGACGCAAAGCTAAGAATTTACTTCTGAGAAGAGTAGTTTCAATCAAAGTGATTACGCGGTAAGCATATGTAAAGATCTCCCTTTAGCTTCAGCTCTTGGAAATTTGAATGCCCCTAAGCCCTTTTTTGTAAGAAACAATTTAACTTTATTTAGCTTTATAATTCATATCAGATACAGGCATTCACTTGGACATGTGTCGGGTTCCATTTATAAGTTGTATCAGTTGTAGAAAATACAAGTATAATATACAATTATGTTTCATACACTGCACGAGTTCTCTGATTTAAGCAACTTGAAAGCTGCTTAAATTCAATGGAAAATTACTTAAAGTAGGATTGGCCATCTTCCACCAAATTTAAAGGGTTACATAAAATATTGTGGTCAATCACTTTCCCTGCTATTAATTTTATAGATGTTAATGACACAGGATCATTATTAATTTTATGAGAAAAGTGCCTATTGAAAATGGATAATTCTAACGCAAAAGTTTTCAGCCAGCGTTTATTCAAAATGTATCCACTGTATATGCCTGCACAAATGCCCCAGTGCTCATTGAATTTTCAGTGTCTATCGCCCTGGCGTTCAGTCAAGACCGGTACTTGTTTTATACCCAATACAAAAACAGGCGAATACAGTATTCTAATACCTAATTGAGGCCTTGTTATCTTTGATTGTTGTTAGATCATAGACCCCAAAATTGCCCATACTTCCCCATAGGTATCTTCATAAGATCTAGTAATTAAACCTGCCTCTGCCCCAACCTGCAGCTATTAATGATACCCCCACCAGTCAGACTTTAGATTGTCACATGAAATGATTGATTGGGCATTGTATTCAATATGAACAAGAGGCTTTTCTTTATGGGATGACCTTGCTGTACAATATTGCGAGCCTTTATCATATGATGATGGCATACTTCGGATTTCTATTCAGTAAAAAAAAGAGGAAAAGGAATGCCACACAAGGGTTGTAGGGGGGGGGCTATTATTATTACTAACCCTTGATATAAAAGGAATTAGTCAGTAAAATGTTGTAGAAATAACTGCGCAATTCTCATCCCAAAGTCTGCAGATATCCGCCACCTTCACAGAAATTCCTTGTACATTTGTGTGCCACCTGGGGTTTCTTGAAAGAACTACACTAGTTCAATGCTATACAATTAGGGCTCAGTTTTATGAGGATCCCTGCTGGTAGATTCAACAGTTATTTTTCACAGTGCATGGAAGCAACACAATAGGGTACCTCATTGATGCCGGATTAATGCATTGTGCCATCACTCTAAAAAATAATTGTTGAATCTACCAGGGATCCTCATAAAACTAAAACATGGACCACAGTAATCATATTGTAGTGAAGCAGTGTAGTTTCTACAATTAAGCCCCCAGATGACAGTAAGGTTTCTACAATTAAGCCCCCAGATGACAGTACGGTTTCTACAATTAAGCCCCCAGATGACAGTACGGTTTCTACAATTAAGCCCCCAGATGACAGTACGGTGGTACAATGATTCTCCTTGAACAATGGATCTCTGGCAACTTTGGGGCAAGGAATCTGCCATTATTTTGATGACATATTTTTACAGTGTACTTATGAACAAAGTACTATGCTGCTGCTCAAGAGATGCACAGTAAACTGATACAATTCCCTTGGTCCATCCCGGTTAACATATAGTCAGCCTTTATATCTGAGGAATAGTATGAAGGTATGGATAAAGACCCTGATAATGGAGAAATCAGAGAAAGGCAGCTACCTTGTAGCTATTGCGCTTTGTAGAGAGGTGACCTTTTGTGGAGTCTCTGATATCAGATACTAGAGGTAATAAAAGGGGCCGGAGAGGTGAGCTGAGATATTATAATGGACTATAGGCCCCAAGCAGGCCTGCATGGAAGTGATTCTAGTGATATGCAATAAATACTGGACACATAGGGAGCAAGGACAAGTCAGAAGCTGACAATAAGCTCTCATAAGCAAACATTGGGTTATCTCAGAAGCAGGGACAGTTTGGGTGCAAAAAGAACCATTATAATATCCCTCTTTTCCTATAGAATAGGGCTGTCCCGCAGATCTCAAGTCACATTCAGTCACTTCTTCCACAAAGGGGAGTTTTTCCAACATGTATTCTACCACTAAGTACACCTTGGTTACCACTAATCCCTTTTCCATGTACTACTTTAAGAGAGGCATGCCAAAGAGGATTTTCTGTGTGTAATAACTTCCTATGAGCTGTCGTTGAGGTTGTTTCAACTTACCCGTGGCTTCTAAGAACTGCAGCATCTGATCGCTCATGTCTTCCCTTTTCACCAAACAGTTCTTGAAAATGGGAGTCATTTCCTCAGACTTTTCCTCCAACGCCTCTGGTGTTTCTATGTCGAACTGAATCAGTCCAAAAATGGAACCGTCCATCACACCTCTGATAATCTCTGCTTCACTTTTTCTACCCAAACAAGGTGGTCTTTTCACAACCCACTGCTCCTTTTTTGCCTTGCATTCTTCGCTCTCTATTTCCTTCAGCCATTGACACTTTTCCACCACTTTGTACCTCAACGACTTGAGGTAGGCGGTGACTTGAGCTGTGTTCTTGGCCTTTAATGTGTCCTCTATTCACTTTCCTTTCCCTCCAATACCATTTTTATTTAACCGTCACCCATCCTGCTTTCATTGTCATAAACTCTTTTCTCTACTTCTCCAGGGTAGGAGGGTTCCCTTCCTTTCCTCCGCTTCACAATTCACTTAATTCAAGGTCCCTTCTGCATCCATTACTACCCTCCATTTTGCTTTGGGCTACCCCTCTTCTCCCCATATTCTCTCCCACACCCAATGAAGCCCTCCAAGGGTTGCTGATGCATCAATGCATCTTGCCCATTGGTTGTCATGATGCACCAATGGAGTACAGGGGAGACTGCTCACCAGTGCTTCATTGGAGCATAATGCTGGCCCTCCAGGAGTAAATATGTATCAATCCCATAGGGTCTGCTAGTGAGCAGTCTCACCAGCACTTCATTGGTGCATCATTCCAACCAATGGGCATGATGTACTCCTGCATCAGTGGCATTTAAAGGATTCAGTTGTTCCCTCTAGACCATTCTCCCTTCCCTCCCTTTCTAGCACTCCCTAATACCCGGCAGCCAGATTCTCCTTGGTGGCTATTGTTCTCATGGGTGGGACCTGGAAGCAGTGCAGCGAGAAATTTGTCTCCATCTTTATGTGTCCGGGTCTGATTAAGGTCGTCACACCTATACATATGCAGACCAACACCGCCCCATCCTGCCCACCCGCCCTTCACTCCACCCCTCCTCCTGGCACCTCTCAATGCACAGCACTCCTGTCCCTGACATTTCTCCAATCTTCTATCCCAATCTGAATATATTCTGCCTATATCTAAATCACACACTACTATGAAAAAGGTTCCTGGGAATACATATGACTCTTCCTCCTGAAGGTTGACAGAAAGATGGAGAGTTTTTTGTTGAGATTTTACAGTTTGCAATTGCAGTTTGCAAATTGTAAGTGGCTATTCTCTCTGTTGATGCTGATTTTATTTACTTTCCATCTAGACATAGGATGCATAACATGTACCACATAGTGGACAGTACACTGACTTCACAAGTCCATAGCAGATGCATAGAAAGTTACAGCCTTCTCTTTAGAATTGAAGGTGTTCAGCCACAGCCCAGCGTAGTCGTGGGCAGAGGCCTATCAGTCAAGGATGAAGGTATGGGCTCAACTATATACATCCTGTAAAAATATGTTGTCAAAATAATTGCACAGTTATGGTAGTACCACCCTAAATATGCGATGCGACCCGAAAAAATCCACTATCGCTGACGCTTGACAAAATATTTCAAATACTTAAAATTTCCTCAGAACTAAGCCAAATATACCAGATTGTAGCTTTTGAAATGGCAAAAATCATACACTAGGTCTGTCATAACAAAGTGCAATCAGATTTTTCGCAAATCGCCATGGAAACCACCGATGTGATTTTGTGGTCTGCCACCTGAGTCACTACACATCTATCATAGGTCCCTTTGGTCCGCAGTAAATGATCTAAATTATTTTTATTCTTTTCCAATCTTTTTTTAAAAATATTCTCCAAGCCTCCAGGAAAATTTTAATGCCAATATATACACAGACAGCCTGTTTAGAACCCATTTTATAGCCCTAGAAGTGAAAAATTGACTGTGTTTAGTGCAGGACTTTTACCATTCTACCCGGAAGTGACCTGATTTAGGGTGGTACCACCTTATCATCACAAGGTTGTCAGATATCCGTTGTTATTTTCATAGAGGTTCCTTGTACAAATGTGTACAACTGTTCTGCCACTGGGGGCTTCTTGAAAAATCTACAATGGTTCAATGCTATACAATTAGGGTGGTCCATTGTCCAGTTTTCTGAGGATCCCCAGTAGATTCAACAGTTATTTTTTACAGCGCATATGTACCCTTTTTGGGGGCTTCATCATAGAAATAACACTGCATTAAGGCATCATGAACACATTGATTCCCTTTCACAGACTCCCTCTGCTTCCTCAAACCTCAGACACAGAGACATCCCAAAGAAATAGGTTTAATTTACTTGGTGTAGAAGCCACTGCAAGTGATGAATGTGCTTCGACCAGTCTGTGTTTCTCACTCAGTGTCAGTGATGTCAGAGACTAATCACTTATTCCACACAGCTCCCACTGCCTTACCAATTTTCCATCTAATTCTCCACCATTTTGGCTACATGAACTGACTTTCTTTGCCTCATATAAAACCATTGGGTACCTTCTCTGGACTTGGTTACTGATGTATGGCCAATCAGTATGTCTGCCATGCCTCTAACTTTGATCTCTATCAGTTTCTGAGGGCTTTGGATGGCTTTTTATTGGGATGTAAATATGATATGTATTGTGGACCTCTGTGATTATGTCATCTTGGCTCTGGTTGAGATCATTGAGAGTATGTAGTATTTCATCTCATCTCCCCTTTTGTATTTCTGCTTTCTATGCAGAGGCAGTCTGTTTCTCCCCTTTATACCACTACCTATATTACACCCTCAATGCATCCTTGTCCTACTTTCACAGTCTTGCTGCTATCTATCAATATTTCCCTTTCTTCCTCTCTATTGCCTTCACTTGGCATGCCTCTCTTTCTCTTCTCTGTAGATCTCTCTCTCTCTCTCTCTCCCTCTCTCCCTCTCTCTCTCTTTCTCACTCCCCAATTAACGCTTGACTTTAATCACTCTCTGCCCTTATCATATGTGGCTACTACGCCTATCAATATCCATCATATAAAGTTCAAGTCTAACAATCTCTCTTTGTCTTTCCTTTGCCAACCTCTGTCCCTGATCATCCTTCGAGAGAAAGACTTTTTCCTTTCAATTCCCTTTCTTCTTCTATGATTTCTATGCCAGGTGGCTGCAAGGACTGCCCATTGAACAGTCATGGAATGGGAATATGGCTGTCACGTCACCCCTAAACTCCCAAATCTTACCCTCCCCCACCCCATCCCATTGGTTAGGGTAAGTATCTCTATCTGGACCTGTCGATAGACTTCCAGTAAGTTAGACATCTATCTTATCTGTACTGCTATCAGCAATCCTGTCCAACCGGCATTACCACTCCCTTCAGGAACTGCCCCTTTCCCTTTAAAGCCCTCGGCCCACATACATGACATTTGCCTCATCAGCACTTTAGCAGTTTTGTGTGGCCATTTTACATGTGTTTCACACCTGCATGCTAAACACTTGTGGAATGATGTTTCACAGCCAATTTACATCTGTATGCCTGGGGTGTATCAGTTGTTTAGTTTCATTGCTCTCATTCCTTCACTCGACAAACTTGGATTAGCCGAATTCTCTTTTCTGTACCTGCCGTATTCTGTCTTTCCCAACCTATCCCCTGCCGAATCCTCATTCCTGAGACCTTCCTCATCCATCCCCTTGCCTCAGCTCTTCCCATGACACAATTCTTTTTGAATTCTCTGTTCTCTTTTGGTATGCATGTAATATCTAGTATATAGCTTAACCTAGAGAGGTCCACACTGATAACCAGTTTGGTCATTTTAGTGGTCTAACCTTAGCATTTACCTTTTTTTATTTACTTATATTGTCAACACCCCCTTTTTTTCTTTTTTTATATATATATATAAACATTCAAAACCAATACCACCCTAAATTACCTCTTCACAACCACAATGCTTAAAATGAAGTGGGACATTGCCAAAAATTCTAATTAATTTCTTGAAATCTCAGACAGTCATTTACTGATTGATTTGGTTGGCACTCCACATAAATTAACCATGGTCACAGCATATCCTCGGTTCGTGTATCCTATCCCTTTGGGAACATGTGTGTTCTGGTTTGTTACAAGCTCAGGGCTCCTTTATAGCCTTAGGTATTACCAAATGACAGTCTATTATAGGAGAGCAGCTCTTTGACATCCTGATCCGTGTTTATACCTCTGTTTACCATTTGGTATTGGAATGTTTGGTGAGACATCTAATTAACCTAACTAGCAGTGATTTCCTGCGCGTCATGACACCAGGATCCCTCCCCCCTGGTCAGCTGATTGAAACACACAGTGACCCCCACCCCACCAAAACAATATTGTGTCATTCTTGACCATCCAATCCCTGTTCGCTACAGAACCAAAATTCGCATAGGGGCCAGCCAGTCACCATGCATACAACCAATAAGAAGGCTTATTGCCATTTTTGGGGAGAGACATACCTCCATGGGACACTTGTGATTGAGAAATAGCCACCCTCATGATCAGCTTAAATAAACCTCAGCCCACCCCCACCTTACCCACTCATCAATCAATACACCAAACTCACCACACCCTTCACACAAAAAACCTTCAGGCCAGGCTGGCAGTCTTTGAAATGTTCAAATATGTCACACATATACTCCCACCACTGCATTGACCTGTCTCAATTGATTTTATTCACCAAATTAAAAGTCAGGGCAAGATGCATCAATTACTAGATACTTGATTAGTCTTGCAACCTAGTCTGTTTAAGAAATATGACCAAATGTCTTACTAACAATTAAGACCACATACCCCACACAAAACCCCCACCCCTTATTGTATAGGACTCACCCAACTCCCATCACCAAAGACTGTGCCCCAAAACACATTGCCTCACACAGCCAAGCCCCCCCCCCCGAAACCACCAACCCTTCCCACCCCACTAATACATCCAACATTTATCACAACCAGTCTGACAGGATATCCTTTAATTATTTTTTTTTTCTAGAGCAGCAGTCCCTCAGGCAGCAATCGTCATTATCTCCATAATGCAATTGTTGACATGATGTTTCCCCTTGTAGCTCTGTACCTATACATGGCACAACTGTAAAATTAGGGGTGTACATAAGGGGTATGTGGGTGCACAAAATGGACATAGAGTAGATAGTTAGATAACAAAATTGTACCTGTGCTGCAACTAGGTACGACAACCGAGCAATTGTTGACATGGTACCAAATTGCATACTATACCCATAAAAAGAGAAATTACCCTATTCCAACGTTTCTCAGAGACCACCCTGCCCCTCAAATGCATCAAATTCGCGAAACCAGGTCAGGTCCATCTCTCTACGTGAGCTTAAGGTAGAAATCATTGCATCCTGATAAGTCTGGTAGGTAGAATATCTGTTATGGACAACCAGAGCAGTTCTCAGTGCTTTATTTTGAATTATTTGAATTTTGTTAAGAATATGTTTACCTGCCACATCATAGAGTATGTCACCATAATCAGCATAGGGAAGTACCATAGCTTTGTATATTTTCAGTAAAGACTCATTGTCAAGATATGGTCTTAGCTTAGACAGCATATACACCTTATGCAGCATTTTATGAGACATCTCTTCAGCATGCTTGTTAAAGTTTAGCACTGAGTCAGGATAGACTCCCAAATATCTGAAACTATGAACTCTATCAATTTGAGTGTCACCAAACCTTAACATATGATTATCAATTTTTTTAACCCATGGCCTTAGTCCAAAAATCATATAATTTCTTTTTTCATTTTGCATTAAGAGTTAATTGGTTCCTTCTAAACCAACCCTGGAGACCCAACAGATCAGTCTCGATCTGCTTGGTCATCAAGTCAATGTCATTTCCATGAACCGATACTACCATATCATCTGCATACAGTTATACAGTACCGTTTATTACAACATTTGCTAAGTCGTTAATATATGGAGCCCTGTGGGACTCCACACCAGACCTCACCCTCCCCAGACATTATACCATTGACAGACAACCTTTGTTTTCTATCACATAGATAGTTTCTCAACCAGACCTGAAGAAGACCTCCGACACCAATTTTGTTCAATTTCTGTAATAGTATAGAGTGATTTACAGTGTCAAAAACCTTCTTCATGTCCACAAAGGTTGACATTGTCAGCAGTCCAATATTAAAGCCCTTATAAATCTCATCAGTGAAGTATGACACCGTACCTATAGTGGAGTGGCCTGCTCTAAAATCATTTTGTCTCTTGTCCAGAATTTTATTTAATTCCAAATGTTCCATTAATTTCTTATTAACAATCTTTTCTAGGAGCTTACCAATGACTGGTAGTAACCTTGCATCCTTTAATACTGTAGATGACACATTATCAATACAAGATGATTTATTTGTATCCATTACTTTTATAAGACTAACTACTTCAGTACTAATGTCTAATAATCCAGACTCAAATACCGGGCCATCGTAAGTCCATTCATCATCTATTACACAGGTGAGTTAGGACCAATTTCAAGAAAGAAAAATTGTTGACATAGTCAGGAGTTTCTAGGTCAGGTACCATATTGCCTATGTCCATGTCTTTAAGCTGAAACCTTATCTTATTTCCATCACCCTTAATGACACCATTGATCACTCTCCAGAATTTGTTACTGTCTCCCTCGTGTTCAGCTAAACAAGCTTTAATATAAATAGCCTTTGCCTTGCATATATATTTTATCACATTGTTACATAACTTTTTGGTAATCGTCCAGTGCTCAGACCTTTTGGATTTAATAGCTTTTTTAGCGCATTGTCTTTATCTCTGATAATTTCCAATATGTGATCTGTAACCCATAGGGCCCTTTCCTTATTAACATTGAAATTTTTCATAGGGCACATATCATCGAGACTTTTAAGCAAAGTATTCAAAATAAAGTTTCATATTTCATTCACACAAATCATAAGGACCCCAATCATCATTTCTCCCACATGTTTTAAATACTTCTGCATTGTATCTCTTGTAAGACCTGAACAATTCACTTTTTCATTTGAGTAGTAGTTCTTACAAAGCTCTTAAATTGCTTTGACATATTGGTAATAACCAAATCTATACATGTATTTGATTCTTCATTACTACGCGTATATTCATAAATGACCTGTTTCAATAAATATTTAAAAAATCTTCATAAGTTTGGTAGATACCATTTTGGGATTGAGGAAATCAATATTCAAATCATCCAAGATCATCAGGTCTTTACAGCGTAATTGCGCTTGATCAATCAATTGATACAGTGTATCAATGAATACCGCTTTATCACCATCAGGTGGCCTATAGACATTGGCGACCACCATGTTTTTTTTTACCATTTATAATTTCCACCCACTGTATCTCAATGTCATTGGAGCTTATATTCAGATGACCATAGGATGTAGTTGAATAAGAAAGATTACTTCTAATGCATAGTTTACAAATCAATATATAGTATATGCATGTAATTATAACTTGGTCGCATCCATTTATAGTTGATTGTAGTGCTTGTTGATTGTAGCTTATAGTATCCAGGCCCCTCGCAGCGCCGTAGGTTAATAATAGAGTTGACCCATATTGGAGTTGATCAGCTGTTAGCTATGCGAAGAGGAGCTAGGCCACACGAAACTCAATCCAAATTTAGGGTACTCGTCCCTAAGATTCATCAGATTTCTCCCATTTTATTGTCCTTTACATTATCCTGAGAGGTTTGATCAGTCTGTGCAATTGTATAATTACACCGCCAGCCTTTTTCAGTGTTAGCCTCGTGTGTATATATATATATATATATATATATATATATATATATATATATATATATATATATATATACCCCTGTATCTCCATTGGTAGCTGCTCAAGAATTTCATCTTGACCAAATTTTAGATTAACCACATCCTTCATCATTTCCTTGCAGTGTTTCTTGGTGATGGTGATCCCTTCGTATCCATCCCAGCACAGTTTTATCAGTTCAGCTTGGTCATCACACCTGGAGACCTGGGTCTGAGTCCCACGGATACATGAACGTTACATGTGTAATATTATAAAATACCATACCCCTAATGAAGTGTTAAAAAGCATTTTTTGAATGTTCACAAATGTTGGAAAGAAAACATTTAATAGCAGAGCTTGTAAATGTAAAGAAACTTATTTTTACACACAAAAAAAACCTTCTGTGTTTCCTCCAAGTTGGGGACTATGGTGACACTTCCAATATATTGGATATTCATATTCGGTGGCTCTACACAAACTTGTTTTCATTTCCAGCAGATGGTGAGATAAGCTTCTTTTCCCAACTAGAGGTACTTGTACTTTTTACCTCATTAGGGTAGTAACCAATGACAAAGTCCAGGTCCTTTCCAGGGATACGACAGTCATACAGGTGCTTGATGTCACCAGTGTCAACCAGGGTCTGCCATGCTTTTTTCACATCACGCATTCTAATATCATCTGCTATCTGCAAAGAAAATGGAGGTTTTGAACACATTGAGTGAAGCTGTTGAGTCAAGTGATTTTGTATTTCTTGAACTGCTCAATGATGTCAGATTGACAGCATCACCTTCCTGTACCCAAATCA
The DNA here is from genome assembly GCA_949317995.1 of Acholoe squamosa. Taxonomy (NCBI): domain Eukaryota; kingdom Metazoa; phylum Annelida; class Polychaeta; order Phyllodocida; family Polynoidae; genus Acholoe; species Acholoe squamosa. The sequence continues at coordinate 108,498,751 of OX439036.1, read as the reverse complement.
CTCATAACCTCTTCGGGGGTATTTTTGCAAGGTAAACCTAGCTGGCTGCAAAGACTAAAATAAATCGCCACTGATTTCTACTCACTGGTTAACTTAACAGAATACAGTTGAACAAGGTTATAAGAAACCCTGTTTAAAGGAATTGTCTAATATCTTCCTCTTTTACAAGATATATTTGAAAAAGAAAATTGTTTCAGGTAACATACTGAAAAATATTAGGTAAGGTAGGTTAGCATTTTTTCTATTTGCTTTTCTTATCTCTCTTTAAAATGAATACAAGTTGTGCTGACTCATGAATGATGCAATTGACAAAAAGTTGCCCGAGAACATTATTCCTTTTTCAATATCGAAGGAAACGTTTCAAGGTTGGCCCTGTTCTTCTAGGCCTGGTTGGGTTACATGAAACAAACAAATATTTTGACTTTTGCTTTAATCAGGTCTTACTGTGCAAACTTACTATTATGTTCCTTTTGGCTGCCATTTTTTTCATATTGAGAAAGTCACGGATTACTGTGTCGTATTCGTGACTCCCATCAATTGAAAGAATATCACATTTCTTGTGAAGTTCCGCAGTCCACCGTGGTACCATCTTTGTTGAGTCTCCTAGGGTGAGGTTGAATCGGTCTGGGTATTTCTGCTGTAGCACTTTCCCCATATGTTTCGTGAAAGGACGTAGACCTATGTCAAATGAATATAATCTTAGATCTGGTTTAGTTGTTAGCCAAGCAATGGCACTCTGTCCGACATTAAAGCCTATCTCACAAACTGTGTGCACAAACTCCTGTCGTGCCAACTCTTGGTAGGTAAGCGTCAACTTTGGGTCCTCCGGAGTCAGGCGATTTTCATGCTCTTTCAACTCTTTTGAAATCATTCTCCTCATCTTCTGCATTTCTTTTGTTACTTTGATATGATGTGAAGAATGAGTTGTAAACAAATTCAGACAGTTGTGTTTATACTTTGTAGGGTAGAATGGCTGGTTTCTAAACTCTTCTGGGATGAAATGTAGAATTCTGTCCCAATCCATTGGTTGTTCTCTTCTGGTTATCCATGAATCACGATTAACTGTATATAATGAAAAAAACAAAGAAAGGAATACCATTCGTTCATAACTGATTTACTCTATACTCACCATAATGGGTAGAACCTGATTGAGGAAAAGTGCCATAATGGATACAGTGAGATCTATTCAATCCAATCATGATCTACCATATACTCTATAGGCCTGATACAGTACAGTTGACTGACAATCTATCCAATGTGCCTCTACAAGGCAGACACTTAGTTGACTCTTAGTCTACAATGTATTTATCTATCCAGTCCTCTCATTGGTCACTCCAATCTACCATGTATCAAATACCACTATACCCTGGTGCTCATTCATAAACCAAGCACTCATAGATACATCGTATACCTGGTTTAACCTACCTTCAAGTCGAACGACTAAGTCCAATACACACAGCGTAATGATGAAGATTATCCCTGTGGTAAATGCCTTCACACTCTTCATTTTGATATCTGAAATGTGTGAAGTATATTTAGTCCAAAATGCACTCCAGTACACAAATGATAATCCCTTGGCTTTGCTGATTTCTTTGCTGAACCTTGGTTGAATTAGCCACACAAATTAGTTGACCTCAATTGACAGGCCCGTTATCAATTAAGGTAGAATAAAAACATAGAGGATTTATTGCAATTGAGGCTGAGAAAGATATGAGGCAGTATACACCATCCTAAGGCTGCAGGGGTCTAACATTTAGGTGGGTGGGTTAACCAACATCTGTCACCTTTATGTACTGGAGAAACACAGAATGTCTGTGTGACTGCATTATAATGATACTACCTACCCACAATCACATACTTATACCACTAGTGTGCTGTATACAATATATAAGAGATGTGTGATCCTTTACTCAATGTCTCCACTATGGTTTAAAGATAAATAATACAATTATCATAATAGTCAATGATTGTATTTGCAACACATGTCTTAGATTAATTGGTCTGTGATTGTAGAGTCTGGGGGGGGGGGTTAAAACTCTAGGCTACAACACGAGTAAAAAAATTAAACATCATTGCCTTCTCACTCTCTTGACGCTTAATTTTTATAAATGTCCATGCACCTCTCTTGCCTCACCATGTCTAACTGAAAGTGTGTTTCTGACATAAAATAATAAGGTACCCAGTCTACCAGGTACCCAGTCAACCAGGGATCCTCGTAATGTAACTGAACAGTGGTCCATCGAAATTGAAAAGCATTGAATCAGTGTAGTTTTTACAGGAAGCCCCAGGTGGCAGTTTGGTGGTACATAAATGTACAAAAAATCTCTATGTAAGTAATGACAGAGCTCTAGCAACTGTTTGATGCGGAATGCACAGTTGTTTCAAAGTTCTTTCTTTTTTACAGTGCAAGCACTACTGGGGAGGGGTTCATAAAAATACATCTCAGGGATTTCATCTCTGTATTTATTGCATGCATGTTACATTGATATATAGGTGCTTAAATTCACTAAACTTGGCATCTATAAATGTATGCCACTTGACTTGGGGTGGCAATCAAGACATGTTATTTTTGGGTTATAGATGAGCGGCAATCCTTGGTTAAACCTATGAGGTTGTGTTATCCACATAAAATAAAACCCAAGTTCCACTTGTGGGAGAAGCATCTGTGCTACTTACGACACATTTTATCCATAGCTTTAATTGTCTTGATTGGCATTTCTAAAACCTTTGCATGATGGGATAATGTTAGAACTTTTCTATTAGCCAAAGTGGCAATATTGTGATGCCAAATAATGTGTCAATTAGCAAATCCTTTTGGTATGTAAAATGCATTAGATAATGGAATATATATATATATATATATATATATATATATATATATATATATATATATATATATATATATATATATATATATATATACATAGTTAGTATAGGGAAGTCTTCTACCCTTCTGATATGCCTAAGCTGTAGTAAGTACTATACTTTCCTCCCTTTACTTTAAATAGGGGAAAGGATATCGGTACATTTCTGGTTAAAAAAAAAAGAGATTGTTCAGGATCCCACCGCACATGGAAATAATATGAATTGCTTAAAAAAGGAAAGAAAATAGCCATCAGGGTAACCAAAGAGCATCTAAAAAGTGCACCAATAGGCAAGAGAAACACTAGCTATTTGAAATGGAAATTGGAGTAGGGAAAGTTGGATTAGTACTAGAGTGACCGGTTTTCTTGGGCTTATATGTTCGGTCAAATGGTGTATCAGGGGAGGTAAGAAATATCTCTTTTGAACAGTCCTTTGATAATAATTGGAAGTGTGAACTTTAATTAACCGTTGGCAATTTTGCAAATAGGAAGCATCATCCTCAAGTGGAGCTCTGACACAGATGTAAGTGACTCAAGTGGAGCTCTGACTGATATAAGTGACTCAAGTGGACCTCTGATAGATATAAGTGACTCAAGTGGACCTCTGACAGATATAAGTGACTCAAGTGGACCTCTGATAGATATAAGTGACTCAAGTGGACCTCTGATAGATATGTAATGGTTCGTATTGACTTATATGTTGGGTGGCTCTTTGGCTCGCTTACCACTAGAAATACCAACACAACACGAGCAGTTCGGGTTGGGCAAAGCCCCAGAAACCCCTACCTCTCGGGTAGGACTTTATTCCACTCTAGTCTACAGGTTAAACTGCGCGTCTGGACTGGACTAGATCCAGTCACCTTCTGCCGCTCGTCCGGCTCCTTAGTAGGAGCTGGACGTGAGGCATGGTGCCGCCCCCTCTTGTACCAACGGGGTATCACAAAGCGACACCTAGCTGGCATAGAAGGAACAGGCACCACACGAACACGTCTCTCGGATGAACGGCACTAATATATATACGACGATACCGGCCCCTACACCACCCCCACTAGACTATACCTAGGGTTAGGTGTAATTAACAAATACCTATTGTTAGCTTTATACAGTAATATCATACACAAATAGGTAAGTCTATATATACAGTTCGTATAGGATATAGAACATCTAGGGGCATTATAAATAATATGTACATAATGAGGCATCGTCGCATATAACCCGAAGTACTGATAATTAATAATAACAAATAGGAAGTGGCGCCTTATGCACCATCGACCTATGGTGATATGTAGTAACAGTGTTACAATGATGTTATTATTATAAACGAGACGCATTAAAAAGTGGTAGACGAGTAATCAGGTGATATGAATAAAATTTTACAGTATTAACTAACCGACCCGAGGTGGGGTAGATAACCCGAGAAAAATTTTGTTTGTTTTAATTACAAGAATATAGATTTGGTATGAAAATATATTTATACAAAAATAATAATACTGATAAATATAGGTGTCCTACCAGGGTAGCAGGATCACCCTTACAATATACCGGACTTCCGGCGAATCTGGAACGACTGGTTTCTGCAGCTCCATCCGGCGACATATGTGTGGTGGCAAGCCACGTTGCTGTTGTGATGTGCCCTGATGAAGATGGGAAGATGGAGCCCCGGGTAGGTGTGGTAATCCTTTTTGGCGTGTCGGGTTTAGCGTCCATCTTCGCTGCAGGTTCCGTTCCAGATGTTAGGGGTCCAGCGTAAGGAACAGTGCCTCTGGCATATTAAATGCTTTTACCCTCGGGTACAAAGAAGACACCATCAGATGGACACTTAAAGATCTTCCGGATCCGTGTCCATCTTCTCAGCCGACTCCACTGAGGCAGATGGAGCCGAGCTGCTACAGCTGCTCGCAGAGAGCGCCGCGGAAGCCTCGCTGGGCGTATCGCTCCCCAAGCTCAAGGCCCTCATCACCGCGGATGGACTGTCCATTGCCTCGGATGCTGGTGAAGCAACCGTGGCAGTTGGAGCAGTCCGGGTGACAGAAGGCGGCGGGAGCAGGAGAGCTGCCGGAACTGGCGGAGCAGCCGGGACCGGTGGAGTGGCAGGAACCGGTGGAGTAGCCGGGACCGGTGGGGCATCCAGTGGTACATCCGGTACGAAGATAAGGGACGACGGTAAGCCGTCCCACTCCTCCAGATGTTTCCCGAATGCCAGGAAAAACTTGAGGTCAGCCTCCTTGAACCTGTGGATGTACCTGGCCTTCTCAGCTTGGTGGAACTCCTTAAGCTTTTCGGCTTCCTTCTGCTGACGCCGGCAGGATTCGAGAGCCTCCTGGACTCTGTCCTTCTCCAGCTGCCTGATCTTGTCTTCCTCCCTCTTCTGGATTTCGTATACCAGATTGAGGGTGGCTTCAGTCATCGCCCGCCAGTAGTCGACTGACTTCTGGCGGTGCAATGCCTGCCACTCCGCCATCAGTTCGTTCTGGATGTGAACCATTTGGACATCCCGGTGGTCAACGAACGTGTTCGGATCCTGAAGACCTGACAGCGTATCCGAAATTAGCTCCATCAGGGGTACCCGAGGGCCCGTTGGTGGAGCTATGACTGGTGGAGGCGCGGTGGCTTCCACTGAGGCAGGTGGAGTACCTGCTGGAGGAGCAGACGGGCCCTCAACCGTTAAACCGCCCCGGCCTCGGCCACCACCCGGAGAAGCTCAGGTGGACTCCAGCCCACCACGGCCTCTACCACGGGGTTTGGTCCGGCCCAGGGAGGTAAGGACCTGCGACTCGGGTCCAGCTGGTCCCATAGCAGGGAACTTCGCCGCGTACTCACTATACGTGGGGCGCTTGCCGGAAGATCCCTCTCCGGCCCACCAAGATGAATACCCGGATGGGGGAGTGAAGATTTCGCCCCCATCATCCTGGCTGCCAGAGGCTTCGCCCGGGCGTTGTTCCGCGGGTGCAGGTGTAGAGGTGGTGGTAGGAGTAGCCGGTGTGGCTGCCTGGCTAACCGCCCTACGGGCCTGGTTGCTGGGCATATCCAGAGCCGAGACTTGTTGTCCTGACTCGCGACGATCTGCTGGGTTTGCTGGTCTTGGCTGGTCCTTGCCACCCGAAGGGCTCACGGACCGGTCTGCTCGGGTCCTCTTGGAAGCACCGGTAGCTGTTGTTGTGCCTCCGCCGGGACCCTTCGAGCGGGCCTTGGCCTTCTCTCGCTTATCATCCCCTCGCCACTTTTTCACCTTCAGGTGCACCTCACTGGGCATCCCGAACTTTGTGGACGAGAAGTTGATTTGGAAGAAGGTCAACAAGTTGCCGCTCTTCCACGAGCAGAATCCGGTCTCGAATGCCTGCTCCTTGACATCTTTAACGCTCAACGAGGCCCAGTTAGCTAGGAGCTCGTTGAAGCACTTGATGGCTCGTTTCCTGGTTTTCTCCAGGCCGATGCCATGGGCCTTCTGCAAGTGCAGAGCCATGTCTCGGCGCCGGTGAGTGCTGAACGAGCCATCACAATGTTTGCTCGGGCGGTCCCCAAGCACACACATCATCACAGGCTTGTGGTGCATGTGATGTTCAACAATGTGGCGAGCGAAGCGAGGCTTCGTCTCGAACATCTTCTCACCCGTGAGAGCCAGCTGGCATGACTCGAATGGGCACTGTCGGCGGCTGCCGGTTGGTCCCCATTGGGTCATTGCCCACTGAACTTTCGTCCGGGCCTCGTAGCTGTAAATCGACCCCAATTTGGATTTCAGCTGATCAATCCAAATGAGGTAGAATTTACCTACAGGCGTATCCGAGGGGCCGGATTTCATCCACTCCTCGTCATCGCTGTCACCGTCCTTATTGACGGCGCCGGGACACATGTAGTGGACCGTGTCGTAGGCACAGTCCGCGAAGCAGCGAGGAGTCCGTTCTTTGAACCCTTCGGCTGCATTCTTCCACATCCATTTCTGATTGTCGTCCTTCGGGACATCCGTGGTCATCTCTTCCCACGTTGTCACGGACTCCAAATCAGATTTGGCCGACTCGGGCAGTTCTGGATCGCTGTCGCTATCCTCACTGTCCGTGTAGATACCAGCTCCCCTACGGCTCGCTCGGCTGGTGGTAGTGGTACCAGCCGAAGCCTTGGCAGAGGATTTGGCGCCTTTTCCGCTGGTGCTGGCAGTGGAAGCTACAGCCGAGGTGGCTACTGTGGTGGTTGAGGGTGTGGTGGTGGAGGCGGGCGCCTTCGGCTGACCCTTACCCCTCGGCTTGGTGGGGGGCGTGGGCTCTGCCGGAGACGCTTTCGCTCCGCTCTTCTTCTTCCGGCGCTGAACCTTGGTTGGCTGCGCCGGCATCTCAGGACTGGAATCCGACTCCCGTGGATTCCTGTCCTCTGTACGAGGGCTCCTCCTTCCGCTGACCGGGGAGTCAGAGTCGGAAGAGACCTTGGCTTTTTGTTGGGCCTGCTGTTTACGATGGGCCCGGCGAGCTGCGGTGAGCTCCTTCTGATGCTTGGCAAGCTCGGCTCGCTTTGCCTCCACAGCAGCCTGCTGGCGTGAGATCTCGCCAGGTGCCTCCGGGATGTTGGCAGCTGGGTCGGTCTCGGTTGTGGACCTCTCGACGGCGATGCGGACATCCTCAGCCTCCAGATCGCTCTCGGTGAGAGGACCCTTAGGCGCAGGTTTACGGGTCAATCGCTTGACCCGGTCGGTTTCCACCGACGACAAGGTGACTGTGGAGTCTGTATCCATGTCGGATTCAGACTCTCTTAACTCCGAGGCCTTTCGGGTGATGCCCTCGGAGATCAACACAGCTCGGGCCAGACTCTCGTTGACCGCCATCTTCTCCGCTAACTTCAGGTAGTTGCGAAGCCAAGAGACTGGCATATTGTCAGCCAACTCGTCACTGCACGAGTCCATTACCAGAGTCTTGAAATCATCTGGTATGGGCTCGGGCACGCCCTGCTCCACCGCCATTGGTCCGCATCCGAACATGGAGGCGTGCATGGGGATGTAGGTCCCCCAGGAAGTGTAGACAACACCGGCCTCGCGATCGACGTGTGCCATACGTTCGATCCGAGTCTTGAATCCCGGAGGATACATTGGAATGTCCAGGACATCCACTTTGCTACCCGAAGCGGCTGCTGCAGACGAGCGCTCCGGGCGTGGTGGTGGTGGAGGTGGCATCCTCTCCCGGTTGGTGGCCTCGGCCATAGCCGAGAGCGTCCGGGCGGCCTCCTCTGTCGAAGAATCCATAGATTCCTCGACCCGAGACGGGACCTTCGGGTCCTCGCCTAGTTCCAACAGAACGTTGGCAGTCTGACGCGCGGCGTCGATCGTCCCCTGTGCCATGGCACTGAAGACGACTTCCAAATAATTTGGCGTCTGTGTTGGACTCCTCCCGAAGGATTCGTCCAACAAAAGGTAGGCGTTAGGCAAGCTAACCGACAGCTAGGGGCCTGTAAAACTGCCAACACTAACTAGAGCAAAAACGGGTGGCGTCTAACCACCACGAGTCCGCTCTAGTTATGACCAGTATGACGTCACGCATCTCGCCTCGCGAGATCCCGCCGTGGCTATCCGGTGACCTAGTTCCGCGCTTTCCCGCCGCACCCGCGGCACCACCTAGGGAACTAGATCCGAACTAACATTCGACTCGACATGCGAGACGCGGCCTGCCACCCGAGTGCTATCTGCTGGAGTTTGGCGGTGTATACAACGCTTCAAAGCGAATGTACCGGTTAATCCGACCGCCGCTCACGGGATACAGCTACCTGGAGAGGGCACGTTCGGCATCTCCAGCCGTGGAACGTATGTTACCCGCCTATGGCGGACAACACGCAGCAGCCCGTTGTGTACTGAGCTAGGTTACGGCAGACCTCAACCGGGGACTGCGTCTAACGCCTTCGGTTAGCCTTCTATTTTTCCCGGCTTTACGTACGGCCTTTTCCGGATTCCGCTTAGCCACTGCGGGCACCTTCCCATACGTAATGCCTTCACTCAGCGAGACATTTTTCCTTTTCTTACGATTAGGTCGTTTCCTGACCTTCGTCTTCTTTTTCACCATACCCTCGTCTCCCGGCATCTTTCTCGGCCGGCCTCTAGGGCGTTTCGTCGGTACTACCACGCTCGGTCGACTAGGGACAGATACAGGTGGTTTGTGGCCGAACTCCCTCTCCGCCTCTTCGCGTCCCTTCCAGGGCCGAAGTTTTCCGACATTTGTCTTCCATTTCCTACCAGTTAGGCAGTCCTCCATCATCACCATGGACTCGGAGATGACACGAATTATTTTAAACGGACCTTCCCAAGGCGTTACGAGCTTCAGCTTCTCTAGCGGCTCATAATACCTTAGGACTTTGTCCCCTACATTAAAACGAATTCGTTTAGCATTGGTGTCATAACCCACCTTCTGCCACTTCGCACTCTTCAGCAGTTCTTTACGAACGGCCTCGTATGTCTGTTTGAACCTGTCCCTTAATGACTCCACAAACAACACAGTGCAGGGCGCCTCCGGGTCTATACCAACCACTCCATACACTAAGTCGGCGGGCATTATGATGTCCTCGCCGAACACTAGCATGTTGGGGGTGCAATTAGTGGATGAATGGACAGTGTTGTTGTAGGCATGTACCACAAACTCACACTGTTCATCCCAGTCGTCCTGGTGGGTATTGACCAGGGGCTTTAGCACTTGTATGAGGGTTCTGTTGAAACGCTCTGCCTGCCCATCCGACTGTGGTCGGTATGGGTTTGTTCGGGTCTTGCAAATGGCTAGGTAATGGCACATTTCCTGCCATAGCTCCGACTCGAACTCCCTTCCTTGGTCGCTGTGCATCATAAGGGGAACACCCAAATGTAGCACCCAGCCTTTCACAAATGCCTCCGCACACGTGGCGGCTTTGTGGTTAGGAAGGGGGAACACCCGAGTGTACTTGGTATAATAGTCGGTTACGACCATCATACAAGTATTATCTCGGGGCGTCGTTTTAATTCCGCTGATGATATCTATCGCCACTCGAGCGAATCTGATACCAAACAATTCCTGGGATAGGGGTTGCTTACCCAGGCCGGGTCCCGGCTTGTTTTTACAGCAATCCGGGCAAGTGGCGATCCACCGAAGCAGGTCACCTCTCATACCGGGCCAGTAGTAACGCCTTTGTAGGCGCTCTATTGACCTTTTCTTACCGAAATGGCCACTTGTTTGATGGCCATGGCAATAATACATGATATCCCTCCTCATCGGGGTGGGTATCACTATTTGCAACAGCCTAAGAAGAAGTAGCTTATAGTATTTACCTTAACCTGGAGTGTCTTGTAGGAGTCTGAGACCTGAGGGCTAGTCCCTTGGGGCTTTATAGGGGTATCAGCCCACATGGGCACTTTCGGAAAGTACCTTATGTATACTCCCTCTAACGCGTTAGCGGCGGGGAGTGCAGCGACTGTTGCAACTCTATTATGGTTTCGGTTTTGCCCATAGGTAGCCATGACATCACATGTGACGTAGTTGATGTCACGTGACGTCACTGATGTGCTGCGGGAGTGGCAAGTTTTGTGATGCAACACCAAGCAACCATTGTCACCCTGACTGCAGGCGTAGTGTAGGCAGTGCCCGGGAGGCAGTGTCATCACAACTGCCGGTAGTGTTGGTTTGAGACTTTCCTCACAACATTCTGTACTGCTGTGGTGGGAATCTAGATCTAGTATAGGCTTTGCTGAGTTTAAAAGGCCTATTAGAATATTGAAATCAGGGAGAGTTCATCAGTTAAAAGTGCCTAAATCTATAAAAAAAAACGGGAGATGCGTGAAAATCAGGGAGGGGAGAAATCATCGTACATTGTTCATCATCCAACCTTGGAAAAATCTCGGCCAGTTTGAGAGTGTAGGCATGTGTCATACTAGTAATTGTGCATGATCAAGTTGTCATATGAGAAATATCATAAGACTAGTGGTATATAGTGTAAATACATTAAGCTCTCATAAAATAGTGTTATTTCCAGTTATCACTGGTTTATTCAGCTTTAGGCAACATGTAAGAAATATCAATCATACAGTAGTTAGTATGTAGGTAATTTCCACATACAGTAAATATACAATAGTTTATAAAGTATAATGTTCTGTTCCACTCCACCTGTGAGGTAATAATAATACAATGTCCAGCATAGTTCTAGGTGGGTTCCCACACCTAGCTCCTGACCTGCTGCTTAGAGGAATAATGTAATAACACCAATTCTGCCTTCATTTGATCGATTTTCAACTGTATGACCTCCTCCATCACCTCTTCCCTTCTGTCATACCAACATTCCTTGACTACTATCTCAGAAGCATACCGATAAATATAGTTGAATCTCTCGGGAAACTTGAGACCATACTGCAGCATCCAGCCACTGTTGTTGGCCACTGACATCTCGTAAAAGAACAGATGGGCACAGCTCTTGAAAACATGGTCGTGTTTGACGAGATTACATGGATAGTCAAGGGACAACCTATGGACCTTCTGTCGGAGCACAAACGTGTTGTGATGCTCCCAAGGGTCCAACACGATCGGCAAAGGAACCATGTCAATGTGGTTTTCCTGAACCACCCTTTTCACATAGAAATAGGAAAACCCTCTTTTTCTCTGTGAGTACGTCATGATGGTGTTGTTGCTCGCTCTAAACCCGATGTTGGTCACTCGACCGCTCAGCTTTCGGAACAGCGCATCTTCGTAGTACCGCCTAGGATTCACGATGGCCCTTTTCTGTACCCCCTTTGCTTTGACACCCTCTGTTCCGTCGCTTTTGACGAGATAGTATGTTTTCGAAGCCAACCCTATGAACTCGGTACAACTGGCTTCCAATTTGAAGAGCCCTGGTTCCCTTTTGTCGAACAAGCGATGCTCGTCACAACACTGACGTGGAAGAAAGTACTCCACCCCTGCGTTTGTAGCCTCGCATCGTGCGAGCTGGTGCTCGTATATCTGAGCGGCATCGGGTTTGATCACATCAGACATCGATTCTCCGCTCATGGCGTAATACAGACTGTCCGTGTCGCAGAGAAGTAGTTCGAAATCCTCTCTCGCTACACAGACATCGAGAAAGTCGTAGTAGTATTGTAGGAGGCGAAGCTTGGCCGATTGAAGCGTGATGAAAGCCAACTGTATGGATCTCTTACTCATCTCCACTTCAAACATGCCGTCTGAAAGTTCGGTGAGCTTCCTAAACAGGGGGTCATTAACTGCCAAGTGGGCCGCGTGCTCGCCCCATACGTATTTCACATTTCTGTGCTTGGTCTTATCGAGCAGCGTAGATCCATAGGCAGAGTTACCCCAGATCTTGGCCGTCTCTGCCAATATCCCCTTATCTGGGTGTAGGTCACCCTCACGACGGGACTTGGTCACAAAGTCTACAAAGGGTTTGAAGCAGTGCTCAAACCTATATTCTACTACCTCGTATATCTTGGTCACTACCATCCCTTTTTGGAGGTACCACTGGAGCAAATTGGTGCCCAAAAATACCTTGGTCGCACGGGTTCCCCCCAACCAATAGCTTTCTAGTCTTTTCAAACTTCCCGTCTGTGGTCTCCCTAATGTAGTCCTGCATTGTCGGGCCCCAGTCGTCGTAATGTACCTCCGTGTTAACAAACAACGGGCACATTTCGGAGAAATATTCCCCTGGGGTCATGCCCTCCTTTTCGTACCCTTCTGGCCATTCGTCAGGGACCTCAATGTCTACCTGTACCATCCCCTCTAGGTCTCCAGTCCTAATGCTCTTCACGATCAGGTCTTCGCTCACTGCATCCGGATGCTCGCAAAAGAATTTCGGCATCAACTCTCTAATCCGGTCGTACCCATATTGGTTGGTCTGATTGTCATGTTTCCACTCGCATTCATAGCAGACGGACAACTCTATACCCATAGCTCTGATGTATGCCTCCCGTGCCTCTGTCCTTTGCTTTCTGGCCTCCAGCAGTTTCCTGGAGTTCTCTGGCCAAGGCCCGACCCCATGGTTCCCCCTCATGAAGAAACAACACTCGCGCTCGTCGTGGCCGTGATAGTAACAGCCGTGGAATTCAAACCCCCTGTGGACGTCGCCATCCAAACAATAGCCGTCTAACCTGTAAGGACCCACGGGAAATTCCCTCCCGCTGTTGAGCTTGTGTCGAATGCGAATGCCTCTGACGTCCATGACCCACTGCATCCAGACGTACATGTCCATGTGCCTGAGCCTCGTTTCGGGGAAAAACCCGGTCTCGGCCTTCCTACGAACGGGAAACCCGACGGGCATTTTCTGATTCAGGGAATGAACATAGAGGCTATTGGAATCGATTCCCTGAATGCCTCTGGCAATTTTCTGCTCGTTACCCCTAATGGGTGTCTCGCCCACCTTCATGTGCCGCTTATAGATGATTGACGGGCCGCCAAAGGCACATTTCTTAAGCTTCCAATACAGGTCAGAATCACAGGCCTCAAAACTGGAGAACTGTTTGTTGGTTTTTTTGACACAGTCGAACAGCATCTTGCGGGCGACACCCGGTGCAGAGACAGCAATTTTGAACAGGTCGATTTTGATGTCGACGCAATACCGTAACATTTTCTGGACTGCTTCCACGAAAGGGGCCGTGTCCAGATTTGCATAGTGGGCTAGGAATTCCCTGAAGGTTTGCATGTTCCCCCGAATCCAAACATTTTCCAACTCCCTGTAGTTCTCTTCTCCATTCATGGGTCTCGGTCCCTGTCTGCCACCCTCGACCCACTCTGTATGTTCGATTTCCAAAACGTTAGCGTTTTTCAATTCAGAGTAGAAGGCATCGTAGGTCGGGAGTTCGGGATGATCCAACTTTTCTGGAGAATCGAACCACTCGTAGGGAAAGTAGGATTTGCGAGATTCGGTTTCGTAGGCTTTGAGAAATTTAGCGTACGAGCATCCTGCTGCCAAAAAGTTTGACACGTCTAGAAACTTGAATTTGGAGGTGCCGATGGCTGTATATTGATTACACTTTTTGATCATGTACTTCATATCTGTGGCCAAGGAAAAATGCTTGGGGAATTTGTCCTTGACCAAGTTCAAATCGTATCGTGAAGAATTGAAACCTAGAACAGGGATCACAGAGAGGTAATCGTTAAACTTGTCGATCATTTTCTGTACGCGTTCACCATGCTCATTTCTCACATCGAGGTGATCCATCTCCCCCATGACTTGAGGTTCCGGTGCCCTCGTCTGTGGTGGAGACTGGGGGCGAGCAGGTGTACCTTCTTCGGATAGAGTCTTGTCCATGATGGACTCGTCTTCCTCCTCTGACACAGCCTCCATACCATCGTTCCATTCCCTCACAACTTCAGCGTCTAACCTAACTGGAAAACTGTTTTCGGCCCGTTCCAATTGTTCCAATACATCACTCCATCTATCTAGACACAGAATCTTCGCTTTCTGCTGTATCTCCTCCAAATAGTGCGCCATTGCAGACAGCAGCTCATCCATGTCGGCATTGATGATACAGTGTGGGTCTTCGTACCCTTCTACATTGGAGCAAATGCTCACACACACAGGCACATGTCGCGTGGTCCAATTTGTGTTCCTGCCCCCTCCCATATCGTCCTCGTCCCTTTCTTCCGAGTACTCCTCTGCTTCGGTCGTCTTCTCGAGGACCGATTCAAAGTCATACACTATGTAGAATCCGTAGTATTGGAGGGACTCGTCGACCTGAATACCCAAGGTACTCTCTAGCTCCTCAAAGATATTTTCTTTGGGAACATAGATCCCCCCAGGATACTTGTATTTCACTCGTTTGGTACATGTGGTATCATGACGCTTTAAAAGAGACAAACGATCGAAAGCCCTGCCACAATGAAAGCAAGCATACTTCTGTGCAAACTGTGCAAAGTCTAAAATGAGACTGAAGTGATGGTCAAACAAGTTGAGATCTAGCTCTACAGCTGCCTGTTCTGTGTGGTTCATAACAGACCCATACATCCGGGTGCACGAACTGTCAGCGTTCAGGCAATACACATTGGTACGGGCATTGAAACACCTTTCATAGTCGGGCAGATCTGCAAACTCTAGACCTCTAAATTTCTTACAGTCAGCAGGAAGGTCAAACACACCTTCCTCAATCTTGTAGTCACGCCACTGTGCGTATAACGTCCTAACGTGAAACTCCAAATCATTCATTCCCCAAAGTTTAACTGCCAAGGCTCTGAAAGCACAAAGTTTATCTTTGTATGCTATCCCATTCCTTTTGGCCAGTCCGAGAATACACTGCTTGTTGTTGATGTAATCGGGTAATTGTACTGTCCGACCGGCCCCAATGAGATAACTACTTCTAAACACAAAATATGTGACGTTTGTCACATACACCAGTTCCATCTTTGTCGAACTACTATCTCTCAACAAATGTTGAAACCAATCGACACCCTCCAACAACTCAATCACATTGCTGATATCTTGACGACGACTGATTCTTGCTGGATCATCCCACACTAGCGCATTGAAAAACGGGTTCCAGTACCTATAGCGCCCTGTTTCCCTATCTCTGAGAATCAAGCCAAAAGATAAGTTGAGCCTGAAAGCATTCTGTTCAGTCGATACAATTTCCCTAAGATGAGGAATGAGATCATTTACATCACCATCAAAATCTGCAAGAGGAAAATTATAAACACCATGTACATTTCCAGGATCATGACCAGCTACTATTGTGTCTCTATAACGTGTATAAATCTTCATGAAATCAAGGTCCAGAATCTCATGTCCCTCATCATCTCGAGTCAGCCATGGGGGATCCACATCTGGATCGTTCTCCCAGGTGAGGACATATTCATTCGTATCCCCAATAACATTGTTTGCACGATGTTGGATTCTGTGGCTGAAAAGACTCAATGTTGAATCGCACACTTCCCCACAGTCACAACACCTGTATGTATGTTTTACTGCAGCATCCGTCCCAGGCAATGTATCGTGTGCTGATAAGCTATGTTCCTTCAGTTCATCGTATCCTGTAAATACCATTTGGCACAACGAACAGACATAACCATTTTTGTTTTTCCTTTGATAGTGCACATGACGATGTCTGTTGAGCGAGTCCAGCGAGGGGAATGTTTTGGAACACACCTCACACTCATATCGCCTCGGTAAATCGGCAGAGGAAGCATGGGTGCCGTCACATTCGTCGCAGTGATCTGTGCCAGCTTCCCTTACCCCATCCATCTGACACTCTAACAGTCTCTTGTCTATAATGTCCTGCCATTTTTTCTGCTGCCCTTCTTCCCTTCTCTTTTTGCACCTAGGTATGTGGGAATTGAGGCGTTGCTTCGATGACAACACAGCATTACACATGTCACACTTCCATTCCTTTATCGTACCAGTACATTTGTTCTCATGACGTCTTCTACCAATTGAGGTCGGAAACACCCGAGCACAGTAGCGACACAGCTGGCCCTAAAACAAACAGAAAACTACTTGATGATTTATGTCCTAATCGAATCTAAGAAAATATGCAATCCAAGCAGTAACAATACAAACATGACCTAAATATGTTTTCTCTTCATTCCAGACACGAGCCCAAGCGACACCATGTTTTTTCCAACCACTAATGTGTTCGAAGAGAAGACCATTTTTTATTTCATTGTTTTGGAAGATTAGTCATGTTAACACGCATAATAGTTATGTTCCTCTGTATGAAAAGATGCATTACTACTCAACAGTATTATTTACATTCCTATCTATGTAGAACAGATATAATACATAAGTGCCTTCTGTCAAGTCATTAGCCTAGAAGTTGCATGTTGCGAACTCATTGTTTGGGTAACATTAGAGATATGATTCATAAGTGTCCTTTGTCATGTCATTAACATAGAAGTTACATATTGTGTATTATGTATGTATTAGAGATATGATTCATAAGTGTCCTTTGTCATATCATTAACATAGAAGTTACATAATTTGTACTCATTGACTGGATGACTTGCAGCATTATTCATATCACTACCAATGTATTAGAGATAGATTTCATGAGTGCCTTCTATCATGAGTCTAGTAGTTACATTTTAGTACTGCAAACGTATTGTCTAGTAACTTGTTCTACTGAATAAATATTTATTCTTACCCTATATCCATTGTCCGTCTGTCTATCATCAGGTGTCTCAGCCATAATCACAGAGATGTAGTATCACCTAGTGAACCAGAGTCAGAAGGTTCTGATGGCAAATGTCTGATTACTCCCAGTTGTTGCTACCTTATCCATTAACCAAAGCATTATGAGGACAGGGAAACCACCTGCCTCCTTAAATATTCATTGCCTTCCACCCCTTTGTATTTAGGACTGCTCCTACAACCTAACACCCCTATCACTTTAAATTCACCCAACTGCTTCATCTCAACCAATCAGCAAAGAGCATTCCATTTTGAACACTTGCACCTGCCATCCCCCCTCCCACCACCCCCAAATGCAGGTCAACTGTCATACCGGCATCCAGACAAAGGAGCCCCCACCTGCACCTGCCACCGACCACCTGTCACCTACCCCCCCACCCTCTCACTTCTCTTAACCATGCTGACTACACCTATATAACACCAAAAGACATATACATCAAAATATATTATTTTTATTCCAACTTTTATTGCATATTCCTACTCAGACACAGCTCCTCTACACATACATATAAATATCTTATTCATACTCCATATACTTACCCCGATATCTTCCCTTAACCATCTTATGCTCAAACAACACACTCCTTACTACTGTTGAAATGGGCAGATTCTGATGGAAGTGTACAGAACATGATCCTTTATCTTTATTTTCACCTTATTGTTATTCATCGTGGGAATAGGCTATTTTCAACCTATAAAGCATTATTTTGACATTTCAAAGGATGTGATTCTGATGGAAATTGAAAGAAAGAAATATTGTAGTTGGATTCCCTGGAGAAATCACATGAAAAATATTGCATCAATATTTTTTTGTGAATTTAGTGATTTTTCTATATTTTTCCTTGTTTTCCTCATGGCCAGAGCGCACACTTTTCATGCATTTTGGGCTATATTTAATTCATTATTTTCTGCAATAGTGCCTACTAATAATTACATACTTATTCTACTATAACAAATTTGGTGTCGTTGGAAAGGCCTTGACATTACCAGTCTCCTGGTGTTAGGATCATCTTAATCTGATAATTATTAAACCTATGGTGGTCTGTTGAACATACATACATGGTTAAGAGCGCACTTTTGCTATTCTGGGCACATAAGGGTTAATGCTGTTCTTTTATTATTCATTTCTCAACAAAAATAATCTTGAGGTATTCAGTCCTGGGGAATGATGAGATCTGCAGGACCAAATGGCCTGCGAGGGGAAAAGCTTTTCTTATAGACTGCACTCCACACAGTGTGTGTATGCAAATTGAGAACACGGCCATATAGTGTATGCCAATAGAGGACTTGGTCTTAGTTAAGGTCCATACAGTGTGTGTAGACAAATTGGGGACATGGCCCCACAGTGTGTCTATGCAAAAAGAGGACTTGGTCTGAGACACAACATGTGTAGGCAAACTGGGGACTTAGTCTTAGATATACTCCACACAGTGTGTGTAGGCAAACTGAGGACATAACCACACAATGTGTGTAGGCAAATAGAGGACTTGGTCTAAGATACACTCCACACAGTGTGGTCTCTCCCCGCACCTTGTCAGAGTAGGACCTCTCCTAAAGGTGAACACATGCACTGCAACCTAGCACACTAATTAGCCACTTGCTCATATGATACTACAGCTCAGCACATACTAAATTCAGAATTATTAACATGCTGAGGCTTTTCAAAGAAGGGTTATGACTGTTTAAGTGTGTCAACAAAATGTCCCCAATTTGACCTTAAGAGACTTGTGCTGTGTGTGAAAAATCAGCGCAAAATTCCACTTTCTATAGTATAAAATCCTAGCTTATTTAGGCTGACCATATAACTCATTAAGTGTTGTATAATGGTAAATGTAGTATTTGAATAGACTTAGGCACAGGGAGGTGATAGGAGGCCTGGAGGTGGTGATAGGGTGCCAGGAGAAGGTGAGGGAGGCTGGGGGAGGTGAGCAGAGACCAGGAGAAAGTGATGGGCAGCCAAGAGAAATGAGGGAGTGACTGGGAGAAGATATGGGAAACACTTGGGAAAATAATGAAACTTAAGCAGCAGCAAACCCCCCCCCCCTCTATCTGCAAGAGCTTGATGTAATAGGAATAAATCAATTGCTCAAAATTTGGTAATGACACTGTATTTTTGCATGAAGATCATGAACAGATTAAATACACTGTAAATACATTGTGCATTCTGTTGAGAATTACACATATTTACAATATTTTTACACTAGCATTTGGTAGGGTGTACCCCATTGGTGAAAGCAATGCAAATTCTATTGAAAATTACACATATTTATATCACTTTTACAGCAGAATTTTGAAGAGTGTGAGCAAACGGTAAATTCATTGCAAACTCTGGCGAGAATTACACATATTCTCATTACCTTTACACCATCATTAGCAAGGTAAAGGAACGCAAATGCCAGTGCATGTATTTACATCACCTTTAAATCAGCTTTACAAAGAGTGTAATTCCATAGTAAAGTAATACATATTTTGGTGACAATTACACATATTTACACTACCATCACATCATCATTACCAAGAGTGTAAACCAATGGAAAATGCAATGCAAACTTTGGTGACAATTGCACATATTTACATCACTTTTACTTGAGATTTACAAACAAATTAAATGTATGTAAATATCGTTCAATGTAAAGGCCAGGTAAATAGTATGTAAATTCTGAGCACAATCTTTACACAGAAATGCGACCTTTACATTTTGTAAAGCCCATATCTCGTGCAGTGTGTATAACAGAAGGGGAAACTATATAGCTTCATCTACAGAAATATTATACTCTGTGTTAATCAGAGCGAGTTATTATCTGTTACATTCTGTACTAGATTGTAGTTAAGTACATGACGTGACTATGTTTACCCCTATATTGACCTGGCTATTCATTTTTCACTTTCAGTATCTCAACATTTATGTAATGATTATCTAGCCTTTACTCAGAAAAGGGAAGAAAAAGACACAATTAGCCCTATCACTTTAGTGGCCACACAAAGTGTGGCCACTAAAGTGATAGTTCTGTTTTCAAAGAAGGGTTATGACTGTTTAAGTGTGTCAACAAAATGTCCCCAATTGTGCTGTGTGTGAAAAATCAGTGCAAAATTCCACTTTCTATAGAATAAAATCCCAGCCTATTTAGGCTGACCATATAATTCATAAAGTGTTGTATAATGGTAGATGTAGTATTTGAATAGACTTAGGCACAGGGAGGTGGTAGGAGGCCGGGAGGTGGTGATAGGGTGCCGGGAGAAGGGTACCCCACTCTGAAGCAGTCACAAATTAAACATTTCTAACCAGCGATCTAGCAACCCATTTTTATATATAGTGTAACCAAAATGGCAGGACCCCACACTCCAGGGTGGTGACTGAACAAGGATCCCACATCCCAGGAGCAGAAGGTGTATGAACCAGGTTAATTGGGTCACAGAAATTGGGTCACAGAAATGGTCAAGTTGTAAACTAATCCCTGCAGTGCTAAAGCTTTGAAGTGGGGAGGGACCCCACAGTACATGGTGAGGACTGACTAAAGACCCCATAAGCCAGGGGGAGGACTGACATAAATATGTCTTTGTCCTTCCTACATTTGAGCTGTCAGAGAGTAGAGCAGAGAAAACATACAGCAGTTGTTTATGCATATCTTCTCAAAAGTTGCATGATTATTTTTCTGTGTTTTTGACTGTATATTACCTTAATGTTGGTTTTAGGTTCAGAAGAAAATTTTGTACAGTACATCAGAGCCATCTAAATGTTTTCTCTTCTGCAGTTCCTCCTATATCCACTCACTCCCAAGGGGAACCTTATCACAAGGACTCCATTTACAATGAAAATCTAATTTTGGATATGTCATCGGTTTGCTCAGAGTATGTATACACTAGTTTTCTTTTTGCAGACGCGCACTGCATTAGTTTGTATACACACACTTTATGGACCTTATCTTTAACCAGGTCCTGTATTTGCCCACATGGTGTACTAATGTCCTCTATTTGCATACACTGTTAGATACCTGTTTCTATCATCTATAACTGTTATCTTCTCACTATCATTAGTCACCTTACTATATCCTGTCTACCATTTCTTTTACAAACAATTCTCAGAACTCATCTTTAATAGTAACTCCAACACATAGAGTTTAACAACACATACTGTGTGGCCATTTCCTCAGTTTGCATACATATACTGTGTGTCCTCAGTTTGCATACACACTCTGTTTTGGCTAAGTCCTCAGTTTGCAAACACACTGTGTGGAGTATATCTAAGATCAAGTCCTCTATGTGTGTGTGTACATCATAAGGACTCTGTGTGTAACTGTGTGTGTACCTCAAAGGAAGGTACAGTGTAACTGTGTCTGTGTACCTAACAAGGCTAACATCAGAGTACCTCATAAGGACCCATTCGGTAACTGTGTGTGAGTGTACCTCATAAAGAAACAATGTAACTGTGTGTGTACCTCATAAAGACACAATGTAATTATGTGTGTACATCTGCCCTAGCTCTGAAAACACCAACCAAGAAGAAGTAGCTTATAGTATTTACCTTAACCTGGAGTGTCTTGTAGGAGTCTGAGACCTGAGGGCTAGTCCCTTGGGGCTTTATAGGGGTATCAGCCCACATGGGCACTTTCGGAAAGTACCTTATGTATACTCCCTCTAACGCGTTAGCGGCCGGGAGTGCAGCGACTGTTGCAACTCTATTATGGTTTCGGTTTTGCCCATAGGTAGCCATGACATCACATGTGACGTAGTTGATGTCACGTGACGTCACTGATGTGCTGCGGGAGTGGCAAGTTTTGTGATGCAACACCAAGCAACCATTGTCACCCTGACTGCAGGCGTAGTGTAGGCAGTGCCCGGGAGGCAGTGTCATCACAACTGCCGGTAGTGTTGGTTTGAGACTTTCCTCACAACATTCTGTACTGCTGTGGTGGGAATCTAGATCTAGTATAGGCTTTGCTGAGTTTAAAAGGCCTATTAGAATATTGAAATCAGGGAGAGTTCATCAGTTAAAAGTGCCTAAATCTATAAAAAAACGGGAGATGCGTGAAAATCAGGGAGGGGAGAAATCATCGTACATTGTTCATCATCCAACCTTGGAAAAATCTCGGCCAGTTTGAGAGTGTAGGCATGTGTCATACTAGTAATTGTGCATGATCAAGTTGTCATATGAGAAATATCATAAGACTAGTGGTATATAGTGTAAATACATTAAGCTCTCATAAAATAGTGTTATTTCCAGTTATCACTGGTTTATTCAGCTTTAGGCAACATGTAAGAAATATCAATCATACAGTAGTTAGTATGTAGGTAATTTCCACATACAGTAAATATACAATAGTTTATAAAGTATAATGTTCTGTTCCACTCCACCTGTGAGGTAATAATAATACAATGTCCAGCATAGTTCTAGGTGGGTTCCCACACCTAGCTCCTGACCTGCTGCTTAGAGGAATAATGTAATAATGAATAACTTTACCCTCTGGTGGAAGTCTTGAGGAAGATACCCTCTGGCCACTAATGATAGAAACCAATGCCTGTCTAGCATAGTTTCACCATAGTGCAGTGGTATAGCAGGTAGCAGGAGATGACTGGAGATGTTACCTCTAGAGCGGTTCTTGGTGTTCTGTCCTCTAGGAGGTGCAGACAGGCTATTTGTAGCAAATCTTGGAAAAGCACCTCCAGACTGACTGGGGCCAGTAGCATCTGCCTAACTCTGCAATTGTTTGAGGGGAGGCTTTCATGTGTCACTGGGTCCACAAAGGACCCCCATGGGCGCCGCTGTGTCCCCCTTTGTCTTGGTCGGTTCTGTAACTTCAGACCCTCATATCTCGGTCGTTTACGCCGCTATAACCGCCATTTTGCGCATGCGCGGAGTTGAATATGTCAAGTTTATAATGCCCGCTGGATAGGCACGTAACTTGTGCCGGTTTGTCTGTAGTGCACTCGGAGGTTGATTCAGTCTCCATGGCGTAACTTCCTTAATAATGGGAGTTCCGCCTTGATCTTGGGCTCATTTTGACCGTCTAATTATGGGCTTTCCATAAATGTTTTGATATTTGACCTAGCTTGCTCAGGAGCGACGCTAGAGCGACCGGACGGTTATGGCGTCGTGCTTATGTAACCCATTGTTCAGTTATTAGAGTGCTCAGACACTCATGACGGCGTCAGCGGTGCTCAGGCACCCGTGACGGCCGGTTGCATTCACTTACAACTTATTAGTTTGTGCACTGAACCATGAGGTCGCACACTGAGACCCTCATTTTTATTATATTGTGCAGTGAACCATTAGGTCGAGCCTTTGATGTCATAAAGTGTGTTGTAACTGACCTGGCTGGTGTGCAGTGGGGCATGAACGCTCTTATACAAAGTTTGAGCGCTCTTATAGCTCTTAGAACCAACCTATGTATTAATTTCATAGATATTCTTTGATTAATACAAAATATGTTAGAATTTATGGAATAATAAAATGGTATATCATACATGCACCAAGTGTAGGGCAGGGCTTGATCAATCCATATTTCAACATCATTTTTCTAGTTATGTTTGTCCCCTTGAAAATTTCTGCGCGTCCAAGTGAACCCGCCCCCTGATAAATAGTAAGCACTCCCTTAGTAGGTATACATGTCTAGATGCATGTGGCAACTCCTGCACATGGTCACAGGCAGATTTTTCTTGTCTGAGTAAAGGCTAGATAATTATTATATAAATGTTGAGATACTGAAAGTAAAAGATAAATAGCCAGGTCAAAATATTAAGGTGCAGTAAACATAGTCACGTCATGTACTTAAAGGCCCACCTCGCAATGCCCTGGTAGTGCTTTTGGGGATATATGATTGGTCAAGGAGAGGAGGCTGAGGGACCATGCAGGGCCCTGAGACATGTGGTGTATGTCACCCTAAAGTGTTGAAACCTCCAGGGTCAGAGGTCACAGACCAGAAAAGTAGCAGTTGGGTTTGAATCTAGACACCAAAACAAAAAGCTGTCATCTTCTAAACAGCCATTATACCAGAATGACAAATTCTAGAATTTACACCAATCACCTCATGCTAACACATATATTTAGGTGTGTGAACATGACAAATCAACTGTTAGTCCTTAGTTAGAAATTAGCAGATTTCTATAAGGCTGTGCCTAGTCTCAGGCATCCACATGGTGTTGTGTATGTATGTGATATTGTATACCATACAACTGGTACTGTTAGTGAATAACCAATCAGGGGGACTACTCTGTGTCTGCCTATCATTCACATAGACAAATGGTTTTCTGTGTAGAAAGATTTGAATTTACATCTGCTATTACCTGAATATAAGCTAACAATATGAAATGAATTTTAGATAGCATCATTTGCCTTAGGTTCACTCTTACTTGTGTAATTTTAGAAAAGCAAGAATAAGATATGTCCTTAGTATTCTTTGGATACATTGCTGACCTGTGTACATCAGTTGGCACAGAGGGCATTTAAAAAGGGGTGTGGCATGCAGTTCATATAGTCCAGTGGGGCCTTTAACTACAACCTAGTACAGAATGTAACAGATAATAACTCGCTCTGATTAACACAGAGTCAGATGATATTTCTGTAGACGAAGCTATATAGTTTCCCCTTCTGTTATACACAGTAGATCGAGTCAATACAGGTCAATTACCCTTGTGTGTACCTCATAAGGACTCATTCGGTAACTGTGTGTGTGTGTGTACCTCATAAAGACACAATGTAATTATGTGTGTACCTCATAAGAACACTCCGTGTGTGTACCTCATAAGACTTACATCTGGGGGACACTGCATAACATTATACTGTAGCTCACGACCCCTATGACTAGGATAATCATCAGGAGCGACCCGCTACTGGTCAGTATAATCAGCCCCTAATATGTAAAAATAAAAAGTAGCCACTAATATCGGCTGCTATTTAGCTTCATTTACCCCACAGGGTTCTCCAGTTAAAAAAGGCACACTATGTTGTAGTCTTGAATAGACAACTCTGAAATAAGTATGTCCTGCCAGGGCTCCACAATGCGGTATGGAGCGGCAGCGTTACAGGCAGCATGCCAAAATCCATTGTTCTCAGTGACACATGTAAACAAAAAGAACAAAGGAATATCTGTGCCCCCTATCATGCTGCTGCCCCATGCAGCCTATCAGAGCTTGGGCTTATGTTTTGATTATGGACATTTCCCTAGATTTTTTGGCTTTGAGATGGATGCAACCTATTTCTTTCAACTATTCTCCACCTTGTTTTTCTTATTACACTGAACAAAGTAGAGACCATTGCATACCAAATCATCACCTGATATCTAAATTGTTGGTGCTTTGGCTTGATATGGTTCGAGGGTAAGAATCGGTTCAACAGGGGCACATTGTCATGTCATCTACTGAACATGCAGCATATTTGATACACTTATCTAAGCTAGAGCTAACACGTTAACACTATGGGAGTGGTCTTTTGAGAGGGGTGTTGTAGACACTAAATTGATCCAAATTTTGAAGGCAATTGAGTTACAGTTGCAAGAAAACTAGTATTCTTATGTCCGGTCTTGCTTTTATAGATCCTCATCAGTCTGTCTCTTCACCATAGCAGGTGAATTTAGCAAAAGTCATGGCTTACATACATTTTTTCCAAGAGTGTTCTGACATTCTTCCAGTCTCTTCTCGAAGAAACCTGGAAGAAACCATACAAAATCCAGCCCTGAATGAGTGTAATACTATGAAGATATCGAAAAGGGTATCTTTACTTTGAATCAACTTAAAGTTCCAAAAGTGCATTTCTCAGGTCATTGGAACTATTTATGCTAGTTAGAATTTTGACTTAATTTTGTGTTATGCCCTGTATAATGAGATGAGATTTTTCCAATGCCTTTTGGTGCTGGTAACATTCATTATGCAAGGGATGCACTATTCAAGGTTCATATATGAAATGGCGGATGATATCAGAGAGGGCTTCATGAAGAGGCAGCATACTATGCATCACAGTGCTGGTATATTTAATAGCATATGGAGTGACATGGCTGTAGATGGCACATGAGGCTTTCGTACAGACTAGAAGGGATAATCGGTGCTACTCCGAAACCTAGGGAATATCTGAAACAAAACAACTTCAGCAAATTCAGCATAAACAAGAGATAATACCAAGAATCAAATCATACTCAAAAGACAAACAAGTGCTACAAGACAAGCTTGAATTGACCCTCTTAACATTCAACATTATGATGGCCTCGCAGTCTTGGGAATAACCTCTCTCAGACCATCCTGATCCAGGACGTTTCTACATTACATCACACATCCCATGGTGCTGTGTGTTTAGTGACCAGGAGGACACATAAACACATGGGGCTAGTTGGGTGTCTCCCCACCCCAATGTTAGAGGGGGATACACAATACTTTCCACTTCTTTTTTTTTCAAATAATACCTCTGCTAGCTCTACAACTGTAAGTTTGATTACTTTTGGTATTTTTCCCCATATTTTGTTAACAATGATGATCTCAAATCTTTTAAGGTCACTAATGCATTAATGCATCATTCCCAGTGATTGTTATTGTCATGAATGCAGGCCTAGAGAGTAACTCGCCAGGGATACACTCATGCCAACTCTATGGGGTTGATACTGTCCCAGAGCATCAGTATGATGCTCTGGGACTGTGACTGGCAGGCCCAGAACTTCATTACAGCATCATGATGACTAATATGCTGAATCACTCCTTTTATGAAAAAAAAAAAATATGTAAAAAAATATTTTTCAAAAAGTTATGGACATTTTCTTGACAATATCTGAGATATTTAAATGTAGTAGTGAGCCCCACGGCCCACTAAGGTCATGACACTGGTGTCAGATGGCTATCTTGCACTCGAGTGAAAATTGCTATAAAAAGGTGGGGTGCAGGTGGATCTGTCTGTAAATGCAGGAAATTCTGTGAGGATCAGCAGGAAGATTAAACGGATGCATTTGAAAAGACTTGACCTAAAGGATTCTTTTTTAAAGTGTTTTATTGGGAAAATACTGAGTACATTGTAACCGGTATTTATACCTAGCATCCACGCATTGTGGTACCTCCGCTAGGCCCCCTGTAGGAGACATATACATTTATGGTTCAATAGATATAAATGACATGATGTCCGCCTCGAAGGAATTATGTTATACAGTTCTATGATATAGGAAAGAGAACAAGTTCACAATTATCTTACTTAGCTAGGGAAAGTGGTGGGGATGAGATGAGATGAGGGATGAGGATCTGGTATCAACACAGAGTAAGCGTTTAATGAAACTTTTAGATAAAACAATTTGGATAATCAGATATTATCTTACTCTTGAATTTTTCCAACGTAGGTATATAGGTGTACTGAGCTTTTAATTGATTCCATCTGACTCTGGCTCTATGATAAGCACTTCTTAATACTACAGGCTTTAGTGAGTGCGGAATTATCAATCTTTTTCCTGTGTGTAATTGAGTTGGAAGATGTTTATGGTTAACATATTCTATTTTCTGTGCTAGTTGAAAAGCATAGAAAAACAAGTGCTGATCTCTTCTTAAATCTAGTTCAGAGCAATTGCTTGCATGTCTAATTTCTACTTTAGTCATTCGAGGGTTTTCTTCAAGTTTTACCATATAGGCTACTCTTAAAGCCCAGTTCTGTAGTAGTTGAAGTTCTTTTGTTTCACCTCTATGGTCCCTATCCCCAATAAAGTCACCGTAATCAAAACATGGTAAAATCATCGACTTATAGATGTCAACAGCTGTCTCAGGATTTATAAATTTTCTAATCCTGGATAGTTGATATATTCATGTTTGATGGTTCTAATAGTGTTATTTCTATGTTCAATAAATTTAAAATCAGTATCTAAGGTTACGCCGAGGTATGGGAAGCTATGTACTCTTTCGAGTATAACATTGTTTAAAGTAAAGACACTATTGTCCTGGTGGACATCATTATATAACATCCATTTAGTTTTCTTTTCATTGACAGTCAGGGAGTTCTGTGGGCGCCATTCCTTGATTCTTGTCAAAGCTATTCACATTTCTTCTGGGGAGGTGACAGAGACTACGGCATCATCAGCATATAGTGTCATGTTATAATCACAGGCCTTAGACAAGGAGTTAACATATATAGAAAATAGGACAGGACCCAAAACGGAGCCC
This sequence comes from Acholoe squamosa, assembly GCA_949317995.1. NCBI lineage: Eukaryota > Metazoa > Annelida > Polychaeta > Phyllodocida > Polynoidae > Acholoe > Acholoe squamosa. The sequence continues at coordinate 108,470,681 of OX439036.1, read as the reverse complement.
TGGGTCACCCCATGTGTTATAATTTTAGAGCTTGAACAGTTATCATTAGCTATTGTTATTTGATTTATATTTGATAGGTAATTCCTGAAAAGATTACAAGTCCTAGTGTTTAGCCCTAAAAGTGATAACTTTCCCAATAATTTTGAGTAGAAAACAGTGTCAAATGCTTTTTTGTAATCAAGATATATGCAGTATGTTGGTTTTCCATTAATAATATTGTTTATAATATTACTTAGGTGCTCAGTGACTGCGCTTAGGGTTGAACGTCCCTTCCTGTACCCATGTTCTGTGGGACACAGAAGACCATTGTCTTCCATGTAGTTTTGTAACCTATGAAAGACAATTCTTTTTTCTAGGATTTTACCATGGAGCTGTAAAAGGCTAATTGGTCTTAAGTCATTAACATCTAATGAGTTTGGTTTTTTATGAAGATGGACAATTGTCCCTTTCTTCCATGTATTAGGAAAGGTACTACCTCGTACACATGTGTTGTACAAGATCAAAATTACATCAGGGATAGACATGAAAGCATCTTTTATAATAAAATGTTTACAATGTTTAATAGCTGATGGCTTCCTGATATTAATAGTCTTTATATATTTCTTTAAATTGAGATAGGAGATATTGTACATTAAATTTGAATCTGGAACCGGTACACCGTATGGATTCTGCTACAGAGTGTATGTAGTAGGTGGGGGAAGTGCATCTGCTAATTGTTTACCAATGTTAGTGAAACAACTATTTATATACTCAGCACATTCAGCAGGTGGGATTATTAATCCATTCGTATTATTTCTTAACTTGATCAGAGTGCTACCGGTTTAATTGGGTAGCAGTATACGGATGGCATTCCAGAATTTAACAGGGTCAGTTTTCCTGAATTCTCTTTTTTTTTTTTTTTTGGAAAATTGCTGTTTTAACAATACGTTTAAAGTAATTGGCAAGTCTTCAGTTGTGTTCAGTGTTTCTTGCTTTTCTATATAGCTTATCCCTGACGCGCATTAATTCAAGAACATCATCCGTAAGCCAGAGAGGTGTATATATTCTGGAATGGTGATGGACCTTACAGGGCACATGCCGTCAAGGGTGCTAGTTATAACATTCAAGATGGTCGCCCACATATCATTTAGGTTTTGCATAAGTACCACATCTTCCCAATTGTAGCTGATTAATAATTTTTTGAAAGTTAAAAAATCATATCTTCTTTAGGACCTTGCCATAACTCTTTTTTTCTTAATTTTTGTTCTGTCACATTTTAGAACCATATAAATAGGAGTATGATCCGATACATAGTAATCGAGTGACCCTTGGAAAGCCACATTGTCTACATTGGTGTAGATATGATCAAGTAAGGTGCCAGATACTGGTCTAGTTACAGAGTTTATCAGCTGAAAGACTTCATTACCAGTGCAAAAATCATCAACTTTCGATTCCTCCACATCTTATTTATTGAGAAGGTTAACATTAAAGTCACCCATAAAGATTAATTTTCTATTCCTTGTGACATTTTTCCTGATTTCGCTGAGTTTTTTATAGATAGCAGTTTTATCAATATGTGCATCTGGAGGACAATAGCATACAAAGATTTTATATTTCATCACTCCAATTTCAACGTCAACACTGAGAATTTCATATTCTTCAGTTATAAAACTATTATGTAAATCAGGGATTGCAATGTAGTGGTCCCTTAGGTATAGCATTAACCCTCCAGCTTTTTTTATCTCTGTTTGGGTATCTGTCCAGTCACACATATTGGTAACCCGGGATATACATATCAACCTCTTTTATAGAAGGAGTTAGCCAAGATTCCACTATGCCAGCAATTCCTTAGCAGACTCAGTAAGAAAGTTGTAATGACATCTCTATCTCATAAGCACATAAAGATGGCTGATCAATTAAAATGTGTATGACATTAAAATGATATATGTGACCCATCCTGACAAAGTGGTTCGGAAGTCGCACATAGGAAATGTTTAGATACTGCCATATTCATTTACAGCTCATCAAGAGCTTTCATTTGGTATATAACACTTGCATATATGAACCCGGCTTCCCTCTGTGGATCTTCTAGCAGTAAATGTAGTCGGATTGATTAATAATAGATTAAACTGAGATAATCAACATATTATATATATAATAAATTATAAATGCTATATAATGCCTATGTAATTCTCTACAACCACAAAACCTAAAACTATGTCTTTCGGGCTTTTGGGGCTTATTTTCACTTTAGGAAGCAAGGATTCTAAAAGATATCTACCCATAAGTTAAAAAAATGCTAAAATGTCAATTTTGAAAAAAATGATATTTTTTACACTATCCCACTTGAAAAGGCTATATCTAGGCTTCTAAATGTGCGACTTCAGTACCAATTTGTAAGGATGGGTCACATATGATAGAGCTATGGGTCTTCACAAAGACATTGATGGCATATAGGCTATATATGTTACATGTACTGGGACTAGGGACCTTAAAGCACCCTGCACTAAGGGCCTTTTTTGTAGATTGTGTCACATATAACAAACTCCCCAACCTCCATTCATGTTTGGTGATCAGGGGAACAAACCAAAATTGGGTATCCTGAGGCATTGGAAGTGGCTTGGAATTCCAAGCATAACATTGCAAAATAGATAAACTTGATTTTTGCAGTGCGCAAAAAGAAAAAAACTGCAAAAAAGCACTCTTTATAAATGGCCAAAGGCTGTATCATATTTGGGGCCACTTTTCTTAATGACCTTCACCCATTTCATGTACTCATTTCATGTACTCATCTCTAATCAACAGTTTTCCAGCTGTTTTTGATGAAACATGCATTTTGGAGGGAAACTTGCCTACTAGACATGGTAGCAAGCATGCTCAAAATAACCAATCCACTTTCTTTCCCCCACAATTGGGTATCCTGAGGCATTGAAATTGGCTTGGAATTCCAAACAGAACATTACATAATAGATAAAACTTGATTATTGCAGTGTGCCCAAAAACTGCAAAAAAATGCTCTATATAGATGACCAAAGGCTGTCTCATATTTGGGGCAAATTTTCTTAATGACTTTTACCCATTTCATGTCCTCATCTGTAATCAACAGTTTTTGGTGAAACATGTATTTTGGAGGGAAACCTGCCTACCAGAGATGATACTACCCATGCTCAAAATAACCAATCCTCAAGCATTGGAATTGGTTTGGAATTCCAAAAGTAACATTGCATAATTGATATAACTTTACACTCTATAGATTAAACTTGATTTTTGCAGTGCACCCAAAGATGGTGAAGACTGAAGACATTGTCTTCATCTTTCTTCACAGTTTTTACTGCTCTTTCATTGAAACATGCATAAATATTGGTGGGAAACTTGCCAACTGGACATGGTAGCACCCATTCTAAAACCACAAATCAGGGACCGTTAGACTGGCAGCTAAAATCTTGATACCAATTTCAACCCCTTACAAGGTTTTTTTATGTGGTGTGTTAAAGGGACAATATATCACTATTATTGATAGATTTATTCTGATTTAAGAGCCATTGTCACAGACACTTCAAAGAGTAAATTTCTACACTCAACTGACTGTAGCAAAAAATTTTAACCAACATCCACCCAAACTGATATAAATAGATAGGATAGGCATATTTTTTTTCTATGGCTAAAGGCCAAAACCATGGTTTTCTGGCATTTGTACACTTTTTTCCTGACACTTACTCATACACCATCTATATGATGTTCCCATGGTCAGATGAAAGATCATTGCACATCATCCCTAAAATATTGTCTATAGAGCTTTGTGTAGAATTATGTGCAGAAATATATGTGTCTCACTGAGATGGAGTATTTCTCCTAATGAGGTAGAGTGAAGGCTTCCCCTCCCAGAGAACATCTGGCAATCATTAGTCAGATAAACATCACACTACAGCAGAGATGACCTAGTTACCATAGTAACCAGGGTTTCAGTATACAAGAATACAACTTAAGTAAGATCAACTTTATAACTGACATTTGGGGAGACCTCACAAAGGTGACCTATATAAAATTATGTGTGTGAATATTACATGGATACAACCTCACAGGGCCAACCTAGATATATCTGGTGTGTCTGAACCCAAAATTGACAAAACCCCCTCTGTGTCTATTAGTGACAAAACATCAAACACCACAATGCTCATACCTGAGATGCACTTTATGTCCTTCTTTAACTAAAAATCAAATTGACTTAAAAACATGTTTTATGTTTTCTAAGAATGTACAAAGCTGTGAATGGATAAATGAATGTGTGTAGAGCTATTAGGATTTGAAAACCTTTTGCTCTTATGATCCTGTCAGCAAGCTTGTTAGTCTTATAATATCTATGATATGGCCCTTTTCACCCTCTCAGTGCTAGTTTACAAATGCATTGTGTGTGTGTGTCTTTGCCCTTATGAGGTTCAGTGCCAGCAGAGGGATAGTTGAAACTTCACCCCTTCCCCAAAGACCATCTGCCACTCATTAATTAGATAAACATTGGTATTATGACCCAGTATGCTGGGTTCATTTAACTGCAGCTAGTTATTCCTCCAACCTATGGGCATTATCAATAGCTAAAATTAAAAAAAAGATTTCTAGATTTCAAGTAATATTCATAATCCTACATTGTGAGTACCTCATAAGAACAGGTTGTGCATAATTGTGTGTCTTATATATAGCCTTCCTTGACCCTACATGGACAGATTTACATGGATAGAACCTCATAAGGAATATCCATGTACTGGGTGTGTCTGATATGGATAGACTTCATAAGGTGTATTGATGTACTGTGTGTGTCTGATATGGATAGGGCCTCCTAAGGAATATACTTGTGCTGTGTGTGTCTGATATGGATATGACCTCATAAGGAGTACCCAGGTACTGTGTGTCTGATATAGATAGGACCTCATAAGGAGTACCCTTGGACTGTGTGTGTCTAATATGGATAGGACCTCATAAGGAATACACTTGTGCTGTGTGTGTCTGACATGGATAGAACCTCATCAGGATTACCTTGTACTGTGTATGTCTGATATGGATAGGACCTCATAAGGTGTACCCATGTACTGTGTGTGTCTGATATGGATAGGACCTCATAAGGAGTACCCTTGTATTGTGTGTGTCTGATATGGATAGGACCTCATAAGGAGTACCCTTGTACTATGTGCGTCTGATATGGATTCATAGGATGGTGAGGTTAATTGACATGAATAGGATCGTGAGGTTCACATTTTTGTCCTAACACAGTAATAAAGGTCATCTTACTGAAAGGTTATCTCTCTATATCTATGTTAGACAGACACTGCAATCCTATCTATGTTAGACACACAATTATATATAACTCCTTGTGAGGTTATATCAATATAGGGCATCACACACAGGTGTGTTAAATAAATACTCAAAGGTTGATGTTACTAGTTAAACTGAAAAAATACAAGGACAACAAAAATATTCTGCAACTACTGCATTCCATATTCATCAAATATTGTATTATAATTCCAGACAGCCTGCTTTTTGGAGAGAATGTGGATATATTGTTGTAGATTGACTAATAACTGTAGTTAAACCAGGCAAAATTGATACCATTGTAACTTAGAGACTCTTAACATACACCTTTTGCAAGATAACTTTGATAGAATGTAAGTCCCATATCTAACAAATGGGGCATGTTAGTATGGCAAGTTAGTAGCCCTCAGTCTACATGTCAGAATTATCTAGTGCAGGAGGTAGTCTGATACGGCATTTATCTATAGACAACCTGATGGTGTGTTTCCTTATATTGCCTGGGGTGCCCTTATGAGGTATTGAGGCAGGACAGCAGGTGGGATAACTACCATGGCACAGAAGAGCCACCTAGTGAGTGTGTGTGGAACCACTTAGAATACTGTGTTTGACTGTGTTTACTAAACACACCTAAACACAATATTAAACACACTTAATGCCTTGTGAGGTCTTGACTCAAAAACTCTGAAAATTCGTTTTATAACCTAAAATGCCCAAATAAGGGCATTTCCTTGTGAGGTTACCTCACAAGGATGAAGTACCTCACAAGGTATCCCCATTCCCGTAGAGTACCTCATAAGGTCCACCCACACACCCACACCTGTGCACGATAATATGTGTGTGTGTGTGTGTCTGTGTGCTTTGTATCCGAGGTATAACAAATCCAATACCCCACTCAAGAGCATACGGCCTTTACCATATCCTTTTAGGTATTTTTATTAAAAGTCTGATTTTTTGTGATTATTATGGTTAATAATGCATTTTTATAGTTAAACTCTCATTTTCTGATATGAATAGCAACCAATGTTCAAGGAGAGATTCTGACAGAACTACTAGGAATATTTTAGTTAATTATGTCTCATTTTAAAGATCTTGAGATGAGCTTTGATGATGAATTTCCCTGCAGAGGGGTGTTTTTGCTTGTCTGGTCACACATATTCAATGAAATGTAGAGGTTACCCATTGAGATTTCCCCTAGGCAGTGTTTCATGCAAGATGTACCTAGAGTCCCTGGATTAGTCTAACAAAAGTGAAGTTGACTCTTTATGGTTACACAGAGCTACATGTAGCTAGATTTAACTAGATGTAGGCCTACCGGTAATTGTAGTTATTCTTCTCTATCTGACTTACTACTGGTACCCGGGTATTGTCTAAATTACGGGTGGACCGTCAACACGAGAGGAGCTCATGAATATCGTCTGTGTCCTGAGTTTGAAAGAGTGCCTACAGGGTATAACCCCAGGATAGCTGTGTCTAAAATTATGATCTAAACAGTGCACTTACCGCATCTTACGCCCATATGGTCTTCAGTAAATGCTACAGGTCTTCAGTAAATGCTAACTCATATAGAAGGAAAGGGGATCCCGATTTATCAGAAGCCTCTAGCTACCCATAGCTTTTTTTAAAAGAGAAGAGAAGCTATAAAATATTTAATTTTTAGACCAAGCCAAAACTCTAGGTGAGCCTTATAAGGGAGGTGCACCTTATACATGAAGTATAACGGTATTACCGTAATCTCTCGCGTAGAAGGCGCAGTCCGTGTAGAAGGCGCAACCCCCAACTCAGGGAAGGCAGATCCGCATAGAAGGAGCATCTGCTGCTCCTGAGTCTAATATTTGAAAAAACCCTCGTATAAGGCACACCCCTAACTCAAGGAGCATGGTCCACACAAAGGACCCAACCCAAAGGGGCATTTCAAATATTGTCTGCATTTATCAATACCCCAACTGGTCATGTATTTTCTTTAACCAAAGAAAAGGTGTAGTCTATACCATTGTGCTCTATATACCCTTAAACTGCTGAATGAAACATGCCATTCTGCTCACCATAAAAGTGTTTGGAAATGTGTGTACACTCCACTCACTGAGAGCTTTGTTAATTACACTATTGACCTTTTAATCAAGAGAAGGTACGCCGCATATAAGGCGCACCCCCAACTGGAGGCAATTACCCTCCCGCGTATAAGACCCAGTCTCGATCTGATTTACGTATAAGACGCGCCTTATACGCGGGAGATTACGGTATATTATGAAGTAAACTTTACTATAACCTCACAGTTTATTACTATGCAAAAATTGGTATCAAATGAAAACTCTTGGTATGGCCTTGTCAATCCGGGGAACGAAACTCCAAGAGTATAAGGGCTCTTTATACTAAGAGTTATTATGGTAATGTAAATTAGTGGATTATCTGACCATGGGGTTGGGTGTTGAGTAATGTATCGTCTTTGTTTCTTATTTATTTTTCTTGTTTTAAAAAGGTGGACAAGGGTGTCGGGTGCCCTGAGGCCCTGGCATCAATAAAAGCGACACTCCAGACCCGCTATTGGCGAAAAATGAAAGCTGAAGTGAGTAATCAGAGTTTCTGATATAAAACACATACCTCACTTGTTTTCTCTGATAAGTCCTAGCAGTTAGAGGAATATTACTTCTAGTAGACACTTTACATGCCTGTTTTTTAAAGATTAACATGGATTTATCTTTTTTTATATAAACCCCTACCTATCTATCTGTTAGATAAGGTATAAACCGTAGTATTTGTGTGTGTGTGTCTGTGTGTGTGTCTGTCTAAAAAGGTTAAAGAGGGAGCTCCAAACCCACTTCAGCACCACCACCACTCCCAATGAACCAGGCGCCAGCTCTAACAGTACTAACCCGGAGAACAGCACAACCCCCCAGAGTAGCACCACAACCCCAGATCAGCTTCAGCAGAAAATCCGAGACCTGGAGGAAGTGGTTTCTCTTGCAGAGTAACAGATATGTTACTGGAAGAAATTAATGGACGAATTCTTTGACAGTCATCTGTGTTGGAAACAAGAGGAGTGTCTGGCCTGTGAGGGGTTACTAGATTAAAGATGGGAGAGGGAAGGTAAAAAAGTAGAAGATAGGGCAGGGTAGGGGAATGTATAATATGTAAAAGTAGAACATAAACTCTGTTCACAGTATCTTTACTCATAAGAGGGGACTTAGGGGTGGGGAAGATACCAAAAGAAGAAATTTAAATTGTGGTCGCACGGTATCTTTACTTGTATGACTTGGTGTGTTTTTACATCTCTGTTAACTTAGACCTTCAGGATGAGATCTGAGATCTAGAGACTGTAGCAAGTATACCATAATATGTGAAATGTAGATTTTAATAGCTGTATGCTGTTCCTGCTACTGCTGCTGCTGCTGTAAATCCTACCAGTTTTCTTAATGTTTAACCTATTAATAAATCAATATGTATCACTCCACCGATGATATTATGCTCAATTTATACTTTTTGACTGGTGACATTGTACTTGGGTTGTTTATACCTCTGGCGCGTCTATGGTACCCCGGCTTGGTCGGCTCTGCCTTTTCTAGATCATAAGTCGATAATTCAAGGTTATATTTTCATCGGTCATGAGTATAATATCATTGGTGTAGTGGTGAATATTGATTTTATTAATATACTTTATAATAAAAGTGGGGTTATAGTCTACTGGCTATCTACCCAGTTTTTTATGTAAATAAATATGTACCTTTTTCACCTAACCAATGCCATAATGCATTATTATACTTGGTGTAAGATGTGGCTTACTTGGGTGGTTCCCTCCTATTTGTCCCTGTTCATATTTTCTGAACAGAGAGGAGTTGACTCTGGGGTGGTGGTGTTACTATTGTAGAACAAGTCATGATGATATTTCTGGCATTTATACCAAATTGTTGGTCAGGAGCTAACTTGTTTATTGCTGAATGAAAGGTTTTAATATATGCACGGTCAGTTATTTGAAAATCAGAAACAGACCCAGTTAGTCTATTGCATGAAAATTTTTTAGAGATCTAGCCAATAACTATATGGGGTAATTAAAGGGTAACAGAGTTTTCATATAATTATGTGATACCTTAAACCCTACACTTTTCAGCTATAGAGAATATCGCCTGCTTTCAAAATCTTAAAATAAGGGTTAGGGAGATTTGGGATTTTTGAATTTAAATACTTTTAAAATAAATGACTAAATTTGAAATTTCTAAAAATGATGTACTTTTTAAGCTAGGGACCACAGGTGAAGACCCCTTTTGTTGAGAAAAGTGTAGGGCTAGGGTAAGGTTATTGTCTGCATGTGTCAGCAGTTACTGTTAGTCGCTGCTATAAGTTTAAGAGTTGGAGTTTATGTAACAGCTTAGAGATCATTGCTTTACCAAAAGAGATTATGTAAAGTTGTCATGATGCATGAGGGTAAACCTTGTTCTCAGGAGCTACATTCATGCATAATAACGATCTGGGGGTTGCTGGAAAAACATAAGCACATTAGAGTTGTGAGGTCGGAAACTGTTGATAAAAGATAACCTGATATGTAAAATTCGGTCATGAGAAAATGTGAAAAAGAAAATGAAAAACCATGAAAATGTAAAAAGAAATAGAAAAAGCCATTATAAAAAATTAGAAGATCTCTTGTGATATTTTTTTCTGTGTTACGATCATTGTCATTATAGTATAATTCAGAACACAGCTTTTTAAAATACATCAAATTTTGAATAAGGACAAGACCCCATTTCAAAGTCTCTTCTGTGATTTACATCACTCTCTTAAAGTCAGGGTGCAGCCGCACCTTAATTTCCCTCTTTCATCTATAAAAGAATCTGGTACCACGCCTATCAGAAATGCTACTGAGATCAAGGTGTTGACTAGTGCTAGTTATCTCCAGACTTCAATGACACCTCAACGACCTGAGAGACACCTCTCTAGAGCACTACACAAACAGTTGAGATAAAAAAAAAAAATTTTCAAGGACTATTGGAGAAAAAAGAAGAATTGACAACTCTGTGGGGGTCTTTCTACACATAGCATGCCTAAATTGAAGGGTTTTATACCCACTGTAAGGCAAACACGCAGAGCCTTTACCCTATGTGTAATTATCTTATAAGGGGGTTCTACCCTATGCATCATTTACTTAGATCATAGTGAGTCATTGCATATGTATGGCTGCTTTCTTTTTTACCCCATTATACAATGATGTACCCTATCACGCTATAAACATGGTCACATTTTACCCCAAACTGTATATGTTAAAGCTTATGTTTTAGGCTTTACTTTACCCTGACGAATGAGGGTAAAACTCATTCTTTTACCCCACACGATCGGGGTATACCACCTTAGGTGAGTAACAAACATGTGTGGCCAGATGAGGAGAAAGGGTCCTTCGAGGTAAAATGAAGCATTTAAAATTGAAGTCGTCAGTTTTAATATGAGGTATATGACTTGCAGATAGCCCTTCCGGTCCCGTAGATATGGCTTAATGAATATTGAATGACATAACCATATCAATGCAGCCAATAAGCTCTGTCGTTCATGGTTTTGATTAAATCCTGCCTCTAATTAGCATGATGATTTAAATAATCTATTGATAAATGATAAATGCTTTCCATACATTTGGCCATAATATTGGATGTAGAAATGGTATCTACAAACTAATGTCATTTTCTTTTTCTATTTGGAATGTTCTCTTGTTGCCATGGTAACATATTTCTATGAGAACCCTTATTTAGGTCTTGTTTTGGATTCAAAACATTCCATTTACCTTTCAAATAGAGGAAATGAGTAAAAATAGAACATTTTTGAGAAAATTATCTTTTCCTGTGAAAAAAGTGCCTAAGACCAGTTTTTGACCTTTTTCTCACATTTAAAGCCTTTGTATCTCCCCTAGTGGCCAAACCCAGTACTAAAAATCTCACATGTTTCAACTACATTTCAGTTTGTGTGTGAAAATAGTTTGCGAAATATCCACTAGGGGGTGTTAGTGCTGGTTCCACTGAGGTCAGCATGCAGGAATGACATGTAAAAACGCTCACTAGGTGGGGTGTGAGTACTGAGGACCCACTAGGGTGACATGACTGCTTACCATGTTAAACGTATTTTGGTACACGTTACTGGTAAACTCGTGAATATAATAGTTATGAGGTTGATAAAGCTTATATGGTAGTATACAGGTATGGAACATGTAAAACATGAATTAGTGTCAACTATTTATAATATACTTGAGCCCCATAATAGTCACCCCTGACTGCAGGGTCAAATGGCCTGCTTAGAAGGAGTGGTGCTATGAGTAGAAGGCTCCAAAGTTGAATCATTCACACGTGTAAAAGTCTCAGTTGTACCAGTAGTACGCTCCTCCAGCAGCATAGTGCTGACGGTGAACTCACCTGTGGTCTCAGGGGTAATAACTGTAGACCCCTGTGTAGCGTCATCACAGCAATTCATGATTAAGGTGATATTGAGTTGAATGCATTTAACCATTAATCGATCCCTCTCCTGAGAACAGTGAATGTTCATATTGCGTGAAATGTGTAATTCAGTAAGAGCAGTCCATACATCAAGATTTAGAGTACCCAGAGAGCAGATTGATGTATTTTGAACAATGAGTAATCTAGCAACTCTGGTTTCCATCTGGAACAAGGGAAGAAATTCAATGTTTGGTACATCACATAAAACCACCCAACTGTTATCAAAGCATAGGCAGTTATCAGGAACTCCACATGTCTCCACGTTAACTTGACTATAACCACTCATACATGAAAAGCCAGCATCCATAAATGTGTTAATACATCCATCATGAAACACATATACACAATAAGCAGTAAATGAGAAGTGCAATGGAGTTCATCCTTTTATGTTCAGTGCACAGCAATAATACTTGTCGTTATCATGTATATGACTCTGTTCACAGGGGGATATCTTATGATTGCCCATGATAACAAGCACCACAAGTAACTTATCATTTTTATTTCTGGGTATTTAACTCTAAACTATGTATGACCCTGGTGCATACATGATAATACATTTAACAAACGTAGACCAGTAGGTGTACACACTCAGCTCCTGGTCACCCCTGACTGCGGGGTCAAATAAGGATAATTTTCACGCTTTAGGTAGCAATTATCTTCGTTCAACGTTGTAACTCCATAGGGACTCCGGACGCAGTGTAACATGTTCTCTACTCACTATGCAATTCTTTCACTAAGATCTCAGTGATCTTAGTGCTGGAAAAGGAACAGTGAAGTGATCCCAGGACTTACTATTCCTGACAGGCCTGAAACCACTGCATTAGATAGGGTAGACTGGCCAGGCCTTATGATATGTGCCTACACTAAGATCGCTGGGGTTGCAATCCCAGGATGTTTTGAATTAAGCTCCTGGACTCTGAACTTGAAGCTCACATAGGCCTGTCTGCCTTTAGGTTAATCCAGTGTTAAAACTTACTGACCATGAAATGGTTTGGGAGAGATGGGTGGCTACTTCTCTCACTTCTTTGCTCTAAGTGATTGCACTTCACTGGGATTGGAGACATCCTTGTCTTCATCAGGCATGCATGGTTTATAGTATCAATGCATGCACACAGTGCATGCATAAAAAAATATTATGAGCATTGTATCATGGACCCAGCTCACTGGTAGAGTATATAGCAGTGCCTATACATATTATACAATACAGTTCCTGTAGATTAACAGCACCTCTTGCTGTAATTATACACTCCTATTCTGTAAATTTACAGCAATACTCACTGAAACCTCAGTTGCCAGCAAAGGTTTTTGTAAATTTACAGTATATTCTGCTGTTCATTTACAGCAAAACTTGCTGTTCATTTACACCTCCTGTAGATTTACAACAAAATGCATTGGAACCAAGGTTTCAAGGGTTTTTGCTGTAAAATAAGCCTGGCTACTACTAACAGTGTAAGATGGAAACCTATAGATATTAAACTATTAGTTCATTGGGCCACACAGATCATTTTGATGGCTGCGGTGTTGCTCTTATGAGGGAGGTGGTTGCTGCCTTCCATACAATTCCCCTGTAGGGCCTAAGAGAAGGCCTACTTGTATTCATTATGAAAGACTAGATGTAGATGGGGACCAAAGAGTCATAACTGTATACTATCTGATAGGGACACCTGCCTCAAGTCTAATGGTGTCTCTTTACAAAGACTTTAACAGACAGCCATCAATAGCTAATTGCTCCTACCTGACATAGAAGGGACTGATATCTCTATGGATAATATCCATACACTAATTTTGATTTGTCTTTGAAGTTTCAGTGGTATCATATGTTATGCATATATTTGGTATCTCACACACTCTTATGACGTTATCTGTATAACCTGCTGCACTCCTCTATAGTGACACATATTTCAATAATTATGCCAGAATCTTTATATTTGATGCAAAGGCCATCAGAGTATGCTATCCTAAAAATGTGGTACGATGTTTTCATTAAAAGGCTGATCCACATGGTTGCAACACTTGAAGATGAAGAAGGGTATGCACTATGTTACAATAATAGCCTTGGTAGAAATTACTGCCAGTCGGAACCACAGTTTTATAGATTGGGAGACCATTTGTGGACAGATAAGGAGAAAGGCTCCTCTGAAGTAAAATGTTATATTTAAAATTGAAGTCATCGGCTTTAAAATGAGGTATAACACTTGCAGATAACCCCTCTAGTCTCAGAGATATTGCTTCACGAAAATGGAATGGCATAACTATACCAATACAGCCAATAAGCTCTATCATTCCTTGTTTTAATTGAATCAGGCATCTAATTAGCATAATTATCTAAATGATCAATTGAAAAATAGCCAACCCTTTCCATACATTTTGGCACAACTTTGGATCTAGAAATGGTATCTTAATCCTTCTTTCAGCGTATGAATCTATATGAATCATTCTATCAATTGATATTAATATTTTTTCTATTTAGAATATAATTTTGGTTGCCATGGCAACCCATATCTCTGAGAAAGCTTATTTAGGCCTTGTTTTGGATTCAAAACATTCGATTTACATTCCAAATACACAGGAAATGTCAGAAAATAGAATGTTTTTGAGAAAATCTTCTTTTTCTGTATAAAAAATTACATAATTACAATTTTTGGTCTATATTTCATGTTTTAGCCTCTGTAGCTCCCCTAGTGGCCAAATCCAGTACTAAAATTCCCGCAGGGAGGGCCATTTCCCCTCATCTGCCCACATTTTTTAAAACAGTACATATTATGATCAGGGCTTAAGAAGTGAGGACATGAGATGAAATTTATCAAAAATATAAAAACCAGCCTTGCCCAACCAAGTGATGCAAATGATGTTAGATGGCAATCGCTTCCCAGTAAGAAATCAGTTGCAATGTCTCAACACTTATGAATATCGTTTATGTCCTTAGTCGAGCATCACATTGGAGGAAAGAAGATATTTGTGTCTGATAAAAACAGACCTGTGCAAAGTTTGTGAAACGTCATTATGTCAATAAAGGAGATAAGGGAGGGGAATAGAGATGGGGAAAGGTAAATTTTGAAGAAAAAAACTCCAAGTTCTTTATTCTAAAGATCCAGTAGTGCTATTACACCCTTTGAGGTGTACACCAGCGTGGATTGGCCTTATATGGCCTGATTATACCGTAAAACCCCCGTTATAAGTCGACTTTTTTCTTATAACCTTTTGCCCAGAGAGGCGATCAACTAATAGGTGGAGTTTTTCATATAATAGATTATAATGTTAATATTTTTCAAGCATTTTTTCTATAGGTCAAATTAGTTTTCAAAGAGTGGGGTTGACTTATAGGCGAGGTCGACTTATATTTGCTTATTAGATAAGCCAATAGCTGTTTATGAAGATAGGGAGTAAGGAATATCAGCAGTACACAGATTGTGCTCATCCAGCCAGAAAATCTCCTTAAATACATTACACCTAGCATTGAGTACCTCCAGATTGGCCGCTGTTATAGGCTAAGCCACATCGGTGGCAGTAACGGTGATGACTAGGGTGGCACATCTCTGCTTTATCTACTGTCACCTGGCTCATGTCTATAAGGCATGATCTGAATACACTATCTTCATAATCGTAATATCTTATTACACGACCTCTGTGATTTTGGGTGCTTTTTCTGGATATCCTAGTTCTGATATTCCTGCATATTGTGTGACCCCTTATGAGCAGATCCTAGGTGGATATCAGAACTCTTTGAGGTGGATATCAGCACGGTTTGGGGTGGATATCAGCACTCCTAACATGTCATATGTCACATGTTAAAACCCACAAAATTTTGATGGTCAGGGTAGGGCTCGAACCTACAGTCTCAGATCCCTAATCCAACTCCCTATGCATTGTGCCACAGGGACTGATGAGAGTTGGTTGGTTAGAACCATATCTCTATGATATAAAGCAACCCAGCAGTAGTGAAGTGTGAACACGTCCAGCAGCTTGACCTATAACCAGGCCAGTCGCACACAGTAACAAACCAATGTCTGCCGGGCGCCGAAGTGTGAGACCTGGTGGTCTAGTGGTTAGCACATTGCGCTCAGCTGTTAGAGGTAGGCGGGACGAGTCCCGGATCGGGTGCATTTTTTTTCGCCGTGTGTACAGATATGATACAAAGCCTGGGGAGGTGTGTGTACTGCTCATGTGCACACACTATGGCAGGCCTTAACACGAGGATATATGGTACTGCGGGACACGTTCAGAGCAAACCAACGGCTGCCGGGCGCCGAGCTGTGTGTACTGGTCTTGTACACACACTATGGCAGGCATTGAGTCCCGGGGAAGGATTTTTGTTTTCAACTTGTTTTTATTGATATTCTATTGATTATTTATTGATTTTTTATTGATTAATTGTGTAATAAACTTAGTAAGGTATGGGCTAACAGGCACCTCATGGCATGTATCGTAGGATATCATAACGAATGGCCGTAGGCCTGTTAGCCCATACATTACTTAGTTAATAACTACAAAAGTGACCCATTTTAGCGCGCCTGAGCTAATATAATACAGACTCAGTTTTACCCTGCATTTATTTGGGATTAGCAGTTATTTGAAGTATAGAAATAAGTTTATATTTAAATTTTGAATTTCCCTGCACTAAAATGAGACGTGTGCTAATTTGAAATTCTGAGCTTAAATGGGCCACTATGGCATACTGTGAACCCAATGTATAAGCTGTGGTCTATATGTGAAACAGATGCTTTATAGTTTAAAGACAACAGGAGACGGGGATAATAGGAAGGTATCTAACTGTAGAATAATTACTAAAACTTTGATTTTCAAACCATGGCACACCTTAAGTTGGAACCAGCTCATATGTGGGACCAGGAGGTTAATTGCTCTGCCATCGCTACCTATGAGATGTTACTGATGTCCCTCCCTTATTCTTTACTGCTATGGTAAGGTAGTACTGCCTTCCTTTCTGATAGCCAGCTACTTTTTAGTGAGTGCTGTTAGCCTCAGCCCTGCTTTTACTATTCCAAGCAGCTAACAACTGTGCAGAGTGGCAACAGGTCCACAGAGAAAAAATAGCAGTGGAAAGTAAAAAATAGTAGTGGAAAAACTCGTTCTCTCAAGAGTGGCTACACTGAGGTTCTGCTAATTATATATACCTTGTCGGGTGCACTTGACCCTGAAATGTCTTCAAGTGTATCACCCATGTATATATTTAGAAGGGTTCTTTTCAAGGAGGGTTGAAAGGAGAGCAAGAGGTGCATGAGAGCTTTTGGTCAGTCACATTGGGCCTAGGAACTGGTAAGTCACCTGTTTCTGTACGATCAAATTATAGCTTGTATTTAGAAGTACAGTGCACCCCCTGCACCAACTAAGAGAGAGTAGGGAAGCACGACGTTACTAGGCTCTTAACGCGTGAGTAGCCTCAATAGCCCACAAGGACTCCCAGCAGGTGCATTCACTTTTGTGACGAGGAATGTCCCCCACACAGGTGCTCTTGAACTCAGGGGAAACCAATAGTGAAGGACTGCATAGTACTTCCTATTAGTAACTGGCCTAACACCACTAGAACTAGAAAGAGATGTGCCCAGGAAGCCATTGCTCAAGATGGTACAAGTAGACCCCCTTCAAGTCGTAGTGGGATCCCTCAGTTAAATACCATTACAGCCTTGCATCTAGAGGTCACTAATGATAGCACTGGTGCGACTGCCCTACCAAACTCTATGTAATTACTGCCTTATGTGCTGATCGTACAGAGTAGTCGTAGTGTGTTACCTACGATCACCCACTCTGATATTGAGGGTTTCAAGTCGTACTGGCTGTGTCTAGTCATACCATCTTGAGAAATGCCCTCCAGATCACATATGTTAGTTTACAGTATAACACTGAGGGCTTCCCCATTTAGGTTAATCGGAGTAGGGATTGTTGGCAAGGATCTTGCTATAAGGCTGATCCAGGAGAAAATAATAGTTTAGGAAAGGTATATGTATACATACATATACATTCCAGCAGGATACTCTTTTTAACGTGTCCTCTATAGGCTCTCATCTTAAGCCATATTAACCAACTAAACATTGATCAGGTCAAATCTATTTGACTATTTTAAAGTACTAGCAATAATGTGGACAATCAATTAAAACTATTGGTGGTGCATCTGCCTTTATAACAGGTGCCATCCAGAAGAACCTAAAAGAATTTGTTTTCATTTTACAAATACATTCATTTCATTAGACCTGATTAAATACTCCCATGAAACTGCCGAGATAAGCACTTTAATTCGTTTGAATTTGAAAATTGGTCTTTCTGTGGGGATAAATCAGTTATTAGCTATCTAGAGCTAGACTGAGTCTGCGCTATTACTGTGTTCTCTAGGTACATTGATTGAGGACGGTTAACCCTTTAAAGGCCGCTGATGCAGGAACAATAATTCCTTCTAAGTTCTAGGTGCTAGGTTTGGAAAAAAATCATATAATTTACTTTGATAATGAGATATGGATGCCTCATTACAGATAGTCTTCTTTGTTTGACAAAACCTCTATATAGGTACAGAAATAGCTGCATATATCAGGCGCCGATAGAATTTTGTCATTTCATCTCCCAGTACTGACTATGATTCAGATGAGGTTCGCGCATTGTTTATGTAAAGTCCATAGACAACTTTTATTGTCCATAACCTTTCTGCTTCAATAACAAATCCCAACCAGCTAATGATTTTCTTCCCTCCTTAAATCATAGAACCTCAATTCTTTGAGAAATGGTGATCCTATAATCCCCACAGTAAAAGTTGCTGCCTTTCTCTGCAATATATCAAGATTAGACTGCTCCACGGCAGGCAGAATGATCGACCCTTTAAAGCATCAAGAAATAATCAATTTTAGATGATTACAATTGGCGCTGCATGCTGTGGACTGTGAAATTATCTGCTCCCAGGTCACGGCTGACTGGGTGAGCCCCTGCCTGCAGACTAATGAAGTCCACCCACACACTGCCACCTAGTGATTGCTACCACAGGCTGTAACTCACCAGAGGGCACCATCAGACATCAACAACAGCAAATTGAAAACAATTGTGGTAAGTGGGGGGGGGGAGCTTAAGATGAAATCAAAATGTGACTGTGGTGGAAGTGAATACAAATGATCACCTGAAGGGGAGATACTACATCTCTGTATTTGAAGTCATCCTAGTATTTATTGGGCAGGAACTCAGTCGTCCCAAATTATTTATAGTGACAATTCCTTGGGCAAAAGATGTCAATGACAGATATATCTAAGTCATAATCTCATATTCATAAAACAATGTCCATTGAGCTGAGAATCAGGGTATATAGATCTATTAGAAGACAGGCATTAAGCAGAGTGGGCTGAACAATCCATGTCCAACCTTCAGACCATTCTATTGATGACACCCAAGGACGGCCCTCTCTATGATGTGCAAGATGCATAGATTTACAAATCAATGTAAAGAAAAAAAAGAGGTACAGGGAAAGAAAGAGTGAGGTCAGGGGCTAGAAAGAGAGAGAGGGAGGTAGGGTAGAGAAAGATATATAGACAGAGAGTCAAGGGGGTAGTAAGATAGGGGAAAAGAAGAAGGTGTTTTAAAGGACATCAGTTGCAAGGGTGGCTGAGATGGTAAAAATACCTCTTTCTTTCTTTCTTTCTTTCTTTCTTTCTTTCTTTCTTTCTTTCTTTCTTTCTTTCTTTCTTTCTTTCTTTCTTTCTTTCTTTTCTTTTCTTTGTTTCCTTCTTTCTCTCTTTCTTTTGTTCATTCTTTCCTTTCTTTTTTCTCTTCTTTGTTCCTTCCTTCCTTCTTTTCTTCTTTCTTTCCTTACTTCTCTCCTTCCTCCTCCTCTTTCCTTCTTTCTTTCATTCTTCCTTTCTGCCTTCCTTCCTTCCTTTCTTTCTTTCATTCTTTTATCGCATACATTTTAATAATGCCATAAATTGTAACATGTGATTATATTAATGCATATGATATGATGCATGTACTCTATATGAGCGTTCACGGTCCACTGATCACCAGCTATGTGAATATATATAATGTAAAGGACCAAAACGATGAACCTCATGGTCCACTGACCATGGACAATAGTGTATATAATTGTTTAAGGAGCAAAAGGTCCGACCTCATGGTTCACTGGGCATGAACAATAGTGTATATAATTGTTTAAGTACAATCCAGACCGTCGTCACAGTCTGCTGACCACCGTACACTAACAATAGACTATAAAGGTGACAACGTTGTGAACATCTGATGTGAACATCTGAATGCCATCTCATGGACGTCATGGCCCAGATAATGGACATGGCCTGGATGCAGCCATTCAAGACACATCTCATGATCTTAATTTGGTGTCAAAAGACCCATTATTATGGGCACAATGCCCCCGAGAGTGTTTTGAGCTCTTGAGCAATTCCAAGTGCGCAGGTGCACGCATCGCCAGGATATGGGCCGTTGAACATGCCAAACCGACGGAGACAATGGGGACGCTGTACTGGTGATAGGGGCATCCTATGTACCCACAGGGACATAAAAGACTCAGCACTAATAAACAATGGCAGTTGCAGTTGCCGCTGGCTCCAGCTAGTCTGGAGGAAGGAAGCTAGGATAGGATACTAAGGCCTAACCCTACCTTCCATCCAGTCAGTATCCAGAGAGTCACCTCAGAAACACCGTCTCCAGTCCAGTTCTCCTGTGCCCGCCATGGCCCTGCCACAAAAACACTCTGCTGTGTCAGCCAGACATAGGACTAAACCCGACTTCTGGCCAGAGGCTATCTTC
Source organism: Acholoe squamosa (assembly GCA_949317995.1). Classification (NCBI taxonomy): domain Eukaryota; kingdom Metazoa; phylum Annelida; class Polychaeta; order Phyllodocida; family Polynoidae; genus Acholoe; species Acholoe squamosa. The sequence goes on along the minus strand of OX439036.1, from coordinate 108,450,189 downwards.
TACCATCCATCTACAAGAGGGTAAAGTTCCTATACGGATTTAGCAGGACTACTTATCAGCCAATGAAATGATCCCAAGCCATTCAGCGCGATCCTCTCGGGGGGCAGTGGTACCAATAAGATAACTAATATCAGTGATAAGAGCTAGGAACTAGCTTCAGCAATGGCCGCACCCATTGGACAATCCGCTACCTCAGTATATCCCTCTATCAGCAGGCCAGGAGCTAGATTGTGGAAGCCCACCTAGAACCTATATTCGACATTGTATTATTATTGTTCATAAGGGTGGAACACTTATTATACTCACTGTGGGTGAATTACCTGTGTATTGACATTTGTATTACTGATACATAAATACTGCCTAAACCTTGAATAAACCAGTGATAACTGGAAATACATAATAAGAGCTTGATATGCTTAGTCCTTATAGCCACTAGTCATATGATATTTCTCATATGACGACTTGATCATACACACATATTCCTAGTATGACACTTTCTCCAACTACCCACCATCTCTGCCGCCTCCTATCCCCTCCCCAACACTCCTACATCCCTGTCCTTGTGCAAACAGACCATGTGATACTTTCCCAGTATGAAGTGGACTCTTTTCAGATAAACAGCAAAGAGCAAACATGAACAAGGCCATTTACCTCTAAAAAGACCTCCAAGTACACTTCAGAGCCCACCTAGAGATAGAGAGAGAGGGAGGCGGGGGGTGAGAAAGATACATAGACAGACAGTCAAGGGGGTAGTAAGATAGGAAGAGAGAAGAAGGTGTTTTAGAGGACATCAGTTGCAAGGGTGGCTAAGATGGTAAAAATACCTGTTTCTTTCTTTCTTTCTCTCCTTCCTTCTCTCCTTCCTCCTCCTCTTTCCTTCTTTCTTTCATTCTTCCTTCATGCCTTCCTTTTTTCCTTTCTTTCTTTCTTTCTTTCTCCAACTACCCACCATCTCAGCCACCTCCTATCCTCTCCCCAACCCTCCTACATACCTGTCCTTCTACAAACTTTTCATTTATTCAACATTCACAATTTCAGCACATCAACAGAAACATCTCCTCAGGGCCAGTGCCGCAGTTGGTAACTAAACATTGCACATGGTAAAATACCCCCTGTTTCCCCCTCCCCTTGAGGGCGAAAATGTCTAGCTGTGTGAATGATGTTGCTAAGATGCATCTAGTCAAATGATATTCATGTATCAGCTTTGTAATGGAAAAACATTCCTGATTGTTTTTATGCTATTCACATCAGTATGTTTACATTTATGATGCATAGATAATAGCTTACTGGGTGACAGAATCTATTCATCACCTCAGGTCCTGGGATTTCTACCCCTGCGATCTTAGTGTAGGCACATATCATAAGACCTAGCCAGTCTACCCTATCTAATGCAGTGAGTGCACACCAGTCAGGCACAGCAAGTCCTGAGATCACTTCACTATTCCTTTTCCAACCGTAAGATCACTGCAATCTTAGTGAAATATTTGCATAGTGGTTTCACCTGAGTACAAGAGCACTCACTAACAGATATAATTTTGTCAGAACAGCTAATTACATGTATTCCCTGTGGGCGCAGTGGTTTCATACACTTCTGTCATGTATGGCTGACTTAAGTATATATAGCAAATGAAAACATTTGGCTAATTAAGATTGACTTTGGCTAATCAAAATCAGTGCAAATTTATCAAATTGGCTAACAGAAAAAGTATCCTAGCGCTATTGAATATACAGGTTAGAAACAATGGGTGCCAATCTAGATCTAATCATTCTGAAAAGATTCTCAAGTTGCCCAGACTCTATACAAGATATATTCTCAATCTACCATAGAACAGACATTGGAACAGCAACTCATTGCTAAAATACATCATTATAGGTTATTGTGTATTGACCCTCCCAGGGCATTAATCTCAGCATAAAACACTGCCAATTTTGACAAATAGAAATAATGCTCTCTCATGCAAGCTTTACATTTATGCTTTTAGGGAATATTTTATCCAATAAGATATTTCTTTTCTCTATTCGCTAATGAATTGGAAGGTGCATGTAGTATCCCCCGTAAGAGCTGCTAACACAGTGAAAGCAATGAAACGTCATCATGCTATTCTTGGCTGCAGGACGCTGTTGGCTTATATAGCATATGGGTGAAAATTAAATATTTGTGCGAATTTCTGGGCTTAGCCACTGTTATTTTCTTGTAGGCACACATTTGTCCCATTAATCTAGGGCCATGAGATGTGGTACAATGTGATTAACTTTTCCGCTATCGGCCGTAGAGTGCGGGCATACCCATATTTGGGAGTTTTGCAGTGAATGATTGCAATAAATTCTGTAATTGGAAAGAGTGCACCCCCCTCAACTTACCTTCAAATATCAGCCTAAATAACACTCAAATAGATTAATATACATCCTAAGGATTAATTTGATGCCTGGTTTGCCTACCCACTGTCAGATTTTAGACCAATGATCATTGTACAACACCCTTTAGTGCGGAGCTACAAAGTGTCTCCTGCTGCCACCTCCCGTCAATTGGTGTTCTGCAACCTAAAATAGGGTTAGGAAAATTGAGTACCCATTGAGGCATAGGTACTCTTGCTGACATTATAAAAATGATTGCCTGTGAATTGCCATACTATGGAATATCATATACAGGAGCAGCAGTGTCATTGTGTCATCATGATGAAACAATTGATAACTAAAGGATATTATGAATATTTGTCTGCAGCTTATAAAAACATTGCCTCAGAGAGGCAATAGAAAATTTGATAGACACTAAATGAAAGACTGCATTAAAGACAGACAATTATAAAGATAGAAGCCAAAAGGCAGCTCGTACTTCAAAAGGCTTTGTGAGAATACAAAGCAAAGTGATAAAAGCTGTACATTTATTTGTCCCTATTCTGTAAAGAGCCCTATGTAGATGTGTCTAGTCTTAGACTTAGGTGCCAACCTTCTTCTGTGTAAGAGCTTCAGCCTATTAGTCGAGTCTTTATCTATTTGTTGGGAACATGAATGAAAAAAGACATCCTTTTAAAAAGTTGTTCATATTACTGTATCACCCATCAATGCTCCTTCATTTTGCATGGTCTATTCCCAGGCCGTCTCCAAAATAATAGGCCTTATCCTATTATCTGGATGTCATTCATGAATGTCTGGGAATTTCTATATAACAGAGCCCATTATAGTAAAAATGCTGCAATTGATGCCTTGGTATGGAACAACTGACAACAGAAGGATATAGCAGATTGCCTCAAGCTTTACAAAACATTTATCTTTAACTTTAGAAAGGTGATTCATAATGTACAAAAACAAAAGGGACTGCTCCATTAGTGACAAAGTGGTTATGAAGATAGACTAAATAAGGCAGCTGCTATTCTACAAAAGGTCTCTGTGCAACTACAAAGCAGAATATCCTCGTTTCGCACACAATGTAGAAAAATGTTGTCAAAATAATGGCAGAATCCCCATCCCAAAGTTGACAGCGATCTGTTGTTATTTTCACAGAGACACTGCACTGCCACTTGAGGCTACTTGTAAAAACTAACCTGGTTCACTGCAACACAATTACAGTGGTTTACTGTTCAGTTTCACGAGGTTCCCTGGAGGGTGTTGCTCCTATAGTAAAAGGAAGAGCTGGCTAAAAATGCCCTTGTTTCCAGTCCTTTCTTTTCATGTAGCTATAACTTGTCCCTTTTGTTGCTCACAAGTGGTCATTCAAGTACGGTGCTAAAAAAGGGGGATTTGAGTAGGTACCTAGTTGGGAGAAGTCAGTCAGTATAATAATCTATAGAGCGTGTGACATGAGTAGGTACCTTGTAGTGCAGCTCTCTCTATTTTAAACAAGGCAGGTGACTTTTCAGACGAATGTGGTGAGTGCAAGTACTTAGGTGAAGCAGTGCATGGCTTGTTTAGAAAAGAGGGCACATACTCACAGCTCTTTTTACAATAGGAGCAATACCCTCCTAAAGATTCAACAGTTACCTCACCGGCCCAAGAGATAGGTGGGGCCGAGGAAGCACTGAGGAAGCTTCTATACCGGCCCAAGGGGTGGGTGGGGCTGAGGAAGCACTGGGGAAGCCTTTACCGGCCCTTTGGATGGGTGGAGATCTGAAGGAGCCTTTACTGGTCTTAATGGTGGGTAGGGCCATGTAGGAGTCACTAGAGAAGCCTCTACTGGCCCTAGGGGTGGGTGGGGCCGGGAAGGGAGCACTGGGGGAGCCTCTACCGGCCCTAGGGGTGGGTGGGGCTGGGATGAGAGCACTGGGGAGGCTCTACCAGTCAGACTTCTGGGTAGAGCTGGCCAGGTAATGTTCATCAAAGAAATAACCCTCAGATATGTGAGGGATGGTAGGGAAGGTACAGGTGAGAAAAAACATCAGGGGTAATAAACATCAAAGAGATAATCATCAGATGTGTGATAGGACGGAGAGAGGGAGGGTGGGGGGGAGTGACACAGCTCAGAAAAATCGTCACAGGTAATGCACATCAAGGACCACCATGCACCCCCCCGCACATCCCAACACGACGGGTATTTTTTTGTATCCTTAGGGTCCCCTGAACAAGATTCAAGATGTTAACATTGATTATCTTGGGATGCACTACCGGTTTTGGCTTATTATCCATGTGCGGGTTCAGACCACTATGGGTCAATTTTGGTACCATGTCATCCAAGGGGTATGCTCAATCCCCAAGCTCTAAGACTATCTTACCTTGTCTGGATCCTGAAGTTATTGGTCTTGTTGGAAAGAAGACATAATCAGCTTTTCATTAAGCCCTAATACATGTTTTTAAGCTCAGATTTGAGTGTACCAGACAGTCGGGAAGACCAAAGATTGGAATTACAAAGTTCCTTTTTTTAACTCAAAATCTTAAATGCACTCCAGATACATGTATAAAACTTGCCCTTATCCCCATCAAAGCACAATATCTAATATGATTTATGTAGGACAAACCTTTCTGAGTAATATGAGACATTTTACAGAATTCCTTAATGACTATGACAGACGTTATTGCCTTGGTACGCAAAGACACTAGCTTGAGCCAATACGATGCTGTTCCATTTCAATAATCTCCCTCCTTATTTAAATGGATGTTTTTTCATCCTAAATCTTGATCAATTCTCCTGATTCTTATGCTAAAAAGAGTGCTGATTAAGAATATGCATGTTTCTACTTATAAAATTTAATGGCAAGGCTGTATATGGCTGAAATTCAAAATGGCCAACAATAGATTCAGATGTCACTTTGAATTACATAAATGTGCAGATGTCTAGATAGTATCTGGTGGGTCCTACCCCCTATAAACCAGCTTAGTAGAATACAGTGCTGCTTTTGTTTTGTTGCTAAGTGGTATGGTTGCCTAGCAACAGCAGCTTTGCATTGCAACCAAGCCTGAAAATATGCTCGAATGCTCATATCTGCATGGTTTCCTTTCAGCAACATCCTCCCCTGATGTAAACTTGTCTATAACTCTTCTGTGACTTCCATCATAGACTAGGAATATAGGTGATAAAAGGTTGCTAGGTTGTGTGGTGGCCTAGCAATAGCAGTTTTGTATAGCAACAATGTCTAGATTCATACCTGTAGTGCATACTCTCCCTCAAGGACATAGGTAGAAATGATTGCTATGTAATGTGATTGCCTAGCAACTGCAGCTTTACATAGAACCCCATGTCCAAATCTATTCAGATAGTCACAGATAAGTGTATGGTCTCACCTCAAGAACTTGTATGTAAAGTTCCCCTGTCCACATCTCAAAATAGAAGCACATATAACAGGTTGCAAGGTCATGTACTTGCTGTAAATCTACCTTTTAAAATCATCTAATTGACAGAGACCATAAGATGAGATAATGATAAAATGATATTTGCCACATTCACACCCTGTGTTATTTTGTATATACATATTCATGCATATGTATCTCAGATCATCCATGATTACACAGGATTGTAATTCCTAACAACTGTCCCCTCCCCACTCCTCCCTCCCCCCAATATCAAATTCCTGTAACCACTGTCACATCATCAAAATTTACCAATGCTAGTACTGATAACGCACATTTAGAATACAGAATATTGGCTCTCAGCCTCATAATATACTGCATGCCTAATTAATTATCTCAAAAGCCTTGGGCAGCCTACTTGTCTGAAAGTAGGTGCAAGGTGGAATTTGCATTGACCTTAGACAGTGCTGGTTTCATTCACATATTGAGAAAATGAAAGAGAAGGATTGGAATACAATTCTACAATTCTCAGGATATTCTCTCATCTGTTACCTCTTCAGGCCCAGTGTTATCCATCCTTACATATCTCTGAACATTACATTCTGGTTCAACTTCTCTCATAGCAGTGTGATTCCAACAGCTGGTGATTATGCTGCTGGACACTTCTGAGAGGGCATGTTGATCTGTTGCAGTTCATTATCCCCAACACATTTGGTGTAATGAATTACTAGTTGACCCTAATAAAACTACTGAAAGCCACTGGCACACAGACCTTGAGTATCTTCTACCATTCCACATCACTCACAGTGGACATGGTGGTCGATTGGTCTAGCTTATAGAAGAGGGAAGTGTCATCCATATTGTGTCTTATCATATCTAGAAAGAAGCTACTGTTGTGATTCTGTCACCATCACTATAATCTGCAGTCCCTCTCTCCATGGATCCTATGAATGGAGATCATCTTCCTAGCCATCTTTTAAAATCACCCAGGGTTTGGACATTGAGATGCTCACCACAGTGCCAAGTCATCTATTGCATCTTTTAAACAGCAATCACAGACTTGACCACTAACTCTGTAATTCATTTTGCAGGAAGGTTTAATTAATATGGGAGAGAAAGAAATCATTGTATATTGAATGACTGTGATGAATACATAACTGCAAATGGACAGAATACTTAATGGGGGTTTATTGCATATGTGACCACTATCAATGACATCTGACATATAGGCACAAAGTGACAAGTAGCTATTAAGATCAAGCTGGCCATCCTAGACAATTAGCTCGCAACCTGCCTGTATATTGGAGACATGATACAAGAGGTTACAAGTCAATCATCCTCATGCAGTGAAGCATTGGGTGATAGGGTGTGAGTGAGTGAGTAATAGATGTTTAACGCCATTTCGACAGCTAAGGTCATATTCATGGCGAGAACTACATTACACAATTTCACAGAGGAATGTGTCAGTGCCTGCGCATATGTGCACCACACACATCCTGAGGGGATAGGAAAGATGAGAAATACACCCTTTTAAGTGGGCTAGGGAAGCCCGGGTGATAGGGTGTCACAAGGGACACCCTATCACCCCAATGCTTCACTGTCTCTCCTATACAGATATTTAAAATATAAAGTGTGATTGGAGATCTCAAACTCCCATCTAGTTGAGTTCAAGTGAACTATTCAGGATCTGGGGAAAATACCCCCCTATCTCTAACTTGAGCTGTCATGAAGTAAAACATTCCATCTTGGGAGTATGAATGCATGGGATAAATAAATGAATAACAACAACAACCCTCACATCATCCAAACACACATTTACTACCTTGTTCTATTGTGTTATTATGGCGTTGGATTTGGGATGTGAGACTGCAGTTTATCCATGGATAACCGCACACCTTACAAAATTGATGTTACAGCCTACAGGGTGTGCAAATTGACAGGTATGTGAATGGGAATATCCAGGAAAAAGCACTGAGCAACCCAGAAATCGTGGTATAACTTGTGTTATTGTGGCCAACAATTTCACACAACTAAACTGATTTTCTGGGATGGATCTGATCTCTTAACTAAGCCAGACTCTTACTGATCACTTCAGAATCATAATACTGTAGGTTTACTTTAAAAGATTATCTGTCATTTTAAGTTTGTTTATTATCTCACGATTTGGGCCTGTACAGTGCTTTTTTGCTCAGAACCCCAGTTCCTTATCCAGCCATAACGCACTCTGAGACCTTTTCTTCGTCTTCAAGAAGCTGCTGGTTTCAGTCCGGACATGTTAATAAATTGGAGAAGTATACAATGTCAACTCCTCCATATGTTTTCCAGTTAAAACCGTATAGGGTTCAACGGGGAATCGATCCCCGGCCGCTGGGGCAGGAGGCGAGCTCGCTGTCCATTATACCAAGACGACCGGTGGTAGAACCCAATACACATGGAAGATATGGAAAACATGTCCGACATACCTGAAGTTTACAGAGGTCGTTAGCAT